>JARQOC010000003.1:715742952-716342952 GCA_033576535.1 Allobates femoralis
ACAGACCCCCATATCATATGATGCCCCCAGTATAATTTCCCCCACAGACCCCCATATCATATGATGACCCCAGTATAATTTCCCCCACAGACCCCCATATCATATGATGCCCCCAGTATAATTTCCCCCACAGACCCCCATATCATATGATGCCCCCAGTATAATTTCCCCCACAGAACCCCATATCATATGATGCCCCCAGTATAATTTCCCCCACAGACCCCCATATCATATGATGCCCCCAGTATAATTTCCCCCACAGACCCCCATATCATATGATGCCCCCAGTATAATTTCCCCCACAGACCCCCATATAATAAGATCTCACAGCCCTCTGTGTAATATCCTTCAGAGACCCCATATAATATGATGTCCCCACAGCCCCAGTATAATATCCTCTCCAGACTCCATGCCCACCAGTCTCCTATCACGTGATACAGTTGACGCTGGGCAGCAGCACCATAGTGTGATGTCATCACGCTGTCACGTTCTCTGTGTGACGTAGCCCTCTCGGAACGGTCCTTTTGAAATACCCGGCGGAGCAGGGAGATTATGCCCGCCCCTCTGCTCCTGTCCCTGGCGGCTCTCCCAGAACATGAAGAGAAGGATAACAGCCGGCAGCAGGAAGACCGGGGAGCTCCTGAGTGGCTTGAGGACGGGGCCTGGCGAGCACCGCTATCACACGGTAACCTTTGGCTTTATACAGTTGGCTCCTGTGCGCCCTCTGCTGGTGGGTGTAGGTAGCCGACTCCTGTGCACCCTCTGCTGGTGGCTGCAGGGAGCCCTCATGTCATCATTCAACGGCCTGTACAGAGAGTCCAGATCTGCAGGAGGTAGAATAGCTCTGAGCAAAGCTCCTGTATGAAGAAATGAATTAACATCGAATTGTACACCTGTAGAATGCAGATCTATGCAAAAAATACTGTATTCATGGTTGGATATTGCCTTTTAGGCTAAAACAAACCCATGATGTACATACTGTATTTATAGATTTTGCCATATGCACAATAGTAGTGATTCTGGGGTAAATACTGTTTTGTGTGTTGGGAGAGGGTGTTATTCAGAGAGAAACCTCTAAATAAATAAATATTTATTTCAGATTAAAAAAAAATAATTATGTTTTGAATGCACTGAAAATAATGCATTTGTGAGGGAGATTTGCTATGTCACTCCTAGTCCTGGGCTCCTCCATGATGACATCACAGACTTCTCGCTTGTGACATCATTGTGTTCTCTCTACAGCTCCATCCTCCTCATTCACCAGCTGCAGACGATCACTTGAGCAGAGCAGGCTTCTTCCCAGCTGATGTCCGGCCAAACAAGACCAGCATTTCCTCCACGCAGTGAATGGAACATTGTGATTTACCGTAATAATCTCACAATCTGGTAGGAGAAGCTCACCACAAAGTCATAGATAAGTTATTTGTGTGTATATCATATATATGTATATCTGTGGCCTATAGAAAAAGATGAATGCTAATCATTTGCAATCATTTTGGGCCCGTGGAAGCTTCCGCATCAGGGTCCATAAGCTTCAAGTTACACCACAGTTATATATACCGTACATACACAAATACACACATATGTGAACAGTGGCATAACTTGAAGCTCATGGGTCCCCGTATCAAAATCTCTCAACATATCCAAAAGTATTGCAAACCTTTAATAACATTAGTCTTTTTCTACGTTTTATTCTAATGCATAATTTGAAACGGAGTTGTCATCGGTCAGATATGACCACATTAGGTTCTCCTACTGGTCTTCTATCACTGATAAATTGCCAGGCTCTAGACTAGCATTTAACATCTATTCAACAAACTTTTTATGCTTGACTGATTATCTTTATAGAAGTAATAATGAGGCATGATTAGGTACCTGGAGCCAGATATGTATTGTTAATGACACCCAGTCCAACAGATAGGCAAAAACCACGTCATTATGTGTTAATACCTAATAAAAAAAGATGTGGAGTACTTCAGGCGTGTAAAGAACATATATGTATGTTGTGAATAGATATTACACATGTTGAAAAATAGGCAGTCCTCCCATGTAGAGTTTGGAGTATACTCCAGCTACTTAGCCTACACTAGAAGAAAAGTCTTTAAAGATTACCTCTCCTTAAAATCTCAGAAAATGCACCATTTTGAAGATGGATAAGACAGCTAGAGAGCTGATTCTGCGGCCTCGGGCTGCAGGGCTGTTGGGGCTGTGACCAATGCTTCAGGATGGATGGCTGATGGATCTGAGTTTAAATTAAGTGGATCTTTACGCCGGCTTCACACTGCGGCGTGATCCGGGGCTGTCCGGGATGACCGGTCTGGTGTGCAGCGCACGCAGCTGCAGCCGCTGACAGGTCAGGACCGCGGCGGCGGGAACTGCGTGCGCTGCACACCGGACCGGAGGGCATATTAGCCCCCCAGTTCTGAGTGCTGATCCGGTCCGCGGCTGTCTGGGTCATCCCGCACCAGATCACGCCGCAGTGTGAAGCCGGCCTAAGTCTGCATGTGCGCAGCTGGATCTCCTCCTTTTATGAATTCATTCAATCGTGCTGATTTGATGCAAGAGAGAAGAAATCTCTTTGGCTGGCTTCACAGTGCAGTCAGGTCTTATCCGGGCTGTCAGGGGTTAACCTGACAGCCCTGGACCGGATCTGGACACAGAACCGGAGGGCAAATATGCCCTCCGGTCCGGTGTGCAACCGGATGCAGCAGAGCTCAGCTGTCCCCTGTGAAGTGGTGCTGAAGGGGACAGCTCCCTGGTGCTGAAGTTCAGTGTAGCTCACACTGAACTTCAGCCGCAGGTGTCCGGTTCCCAGATCCTCCCGGATCGGGGCAATCCGGCCCCATAGACTCCCATGCTAGGGAGATTCCGGGAGGATCCGATTTGGGGAGAATTTTCTCACCGGACACAAAAATGCAGCATGCTCCGATTTTGTGTCCAGGATAAAAATCTGATTCCTCCCGGATTCAACTGGACACTTGGAAACCGGATGGCAGAGAGTTGCCATACGGCTCCATCCGGGCCCATAGGGCTGCATTGGGTGAAAATCAGGTCCGGGGCTGTCCGGTTTACACCGGACAGCCCCGGATCGGACCTGACCGCAGTGTGAAGCCAGCCTTTATCTCTCGCTTAACATGGGAGCCTAGTGCTATCAACTTCCCTCTGAGGACTGCCTTATGGGTTTTAGAAAGACAACCATAATTGATTGGTGATCATTACCTAGATACCAAGTCTAAACAAATGGGTTCTCATTACCAAGAACCTTAGGGTACCTTTACACGTCGCAACATTGCATGCAATTTCACTTGCAACTTACTGGTTGCAGTGAAATCATGGACACATTGTTACATTTGTACACGGCAACAAAATGGAACAATGTGTCTGTGATTTCACTGCAACCAGTGAGTTGCAAGTGAAATTGCATGCAATGTTGCGACGTCTAAAGGTACCCTAACAGGTCAAACTATCAATCCCCATATATAACTGCATTAAAGAGCTCATGATAGGGGAATATAAAAAAAGAGGTTTTCTTACTACATTATTAATGAGTATATGCCGAAACTAGCTAACTATACACTTACTAAGAATAGAACAATAAATAGAGGGCATAGCCATATGTTACTAAAAAAAGCTGAAAAGAAAAAAGGAGAATAAACTCTGCGGAAGTTGAGGAAGGAAAGCTGAAAGCACAGTGAAAGAAGAAAAGATGGAAAAGGAAGGAGAATGAGGCACTTTATCCACTTACAATAAATTTTCATTTTCATCTAATACGGTAAACAATAGTGAAAGGGACATAATAATAGGGAAGGAATCATGGACTAGCAAAGCATTACAATATAATCACGCTATACTTAAAATGCTAAACCTAAGTAAATTAAAGGAAGATGGCCATATCGACTTTTTCGTTCAGTCCTAAAGCCCCTTGTGCATCCATCAAAATAATACACTTAGCTTCAATCCATAGGAGGTGTTTGTGAAAATCACCTTCCCGTGGCAGAGGTTTTGTTTTTTCTAGACCCGCGAAGCTTAATAAATCCGGATTGCTGTAATGACATTCCTTAAAATCCTGGATTAATCGTGGGCTGCCTTTGCCTGATGTTATGAAATTATAATGTTTGCGGAATCTATGATATAAGGGACGGATTATCTTGTTTTATGTAGGGAACTCGTCTTTCACTATGCTTTCAGCTTTCCTTCCTCAACTTCCGCAGAGTTTTTCTCCTTTTTTCTTTTCAGCTTTTTTAGTAACATATGGCTATGCCCTCTATTTATTATTCTATTCTCAGTAAGTGTATAGTCAAACAGAAAAATAGAACAGCACAACCTTATAAACCAATATATGGTGCAAAAAATCCTGAATAACAGTGTCCAGCTGTAACACAGTATAAAATTGAAAAATCAGGCAGCACACAAAAAAATTGTGGTGAAAAAGGACTTTTTAATGAGCCCTTAGTGGCACGACGTTTCGGTGGTAACACCACCTTTGTCAAGCACTTGACAAAGGTGGTGTTACCACCGAAACGTCGTACTACTAAGGGCTTATTAAAAATTCCTTTTTCACTTGACAAAGGTGGTGTTACCACTGAAACGTCGTGCCACTAAGGGCTCATTAAAAGTCCTTTTTCACTTGACAAAGGTGGTGTTACCACCGAAACGTCGTACTACTAAGGGCTTATTAAAAATTCCTTTTTCACTTGACAAAGGTGGTGTTACCACTGAAACGTCGTGCCACTAAGGGCTCATTAAAAGTCCTTTTTCACTTGACAAAGGTGGTGTTACCACTGAAACGTCGTGCCACTAAGGGCTCATTAAAAAGTCCTTTTTTACTTGACAAAGGTGGTGTTACCACTGAAACGTCGTGCTACTAAGGGCTCATTAAAAAGTCCTTTTTCACTTGACAAAGGTAGGTGTTACCACGAAACGTCGTCTACTAAGGGCTCATTAAAAAGTACTTTTCACTTGACAAAGGTGGTGTTACCACTGAAACTCGTGCTACTAAGGGCTCATTAAAAAGTCCTTTTTCACTTGACAAAGGTGGTGTTACCACTGAAACGTCGTGCTAATAAGGGCTTATTAAAAAGTCCTTTTTCACTTGACAAAGGAGGTGTTACCACCAAACGTCGTGCCACTAAGGGCTCATTAAAAAGCCTTTTTCACTTGACAAAGGTGGTGTTACCACTGAAACGTCGTGCTACTAAGGGCTCATTAAAAAGTCCTTTTCACTTGACAAAGGTTGTGTTACCACCTTAAACGGATACGTGCTACTATGGCCTGATGTTAAAAATCCTATTTTCATTGAAAAGGAGTGTTATCTTGTAATGTATGCCTAAGGGCTCTATTAAAGTCCTTCTTCACTTGACAAGTGTGTTACCACTGAATGTCGCTACTAGGGTTATTAAAGTCCTTTTTTCACTTGTCAAAGGCTTGGTTTAACTTGAAAGTAGTGCCCTACGTGTTTATTAAATCCTATTTCACTTGACAAAAATGTAGTTACACTGAAACGTTCAGTAACACTAAGGTGCTCATAAAAAGTCCTTTACATTGACCAAAGGTTTTAAACCACTGAAACGTTGTTACAAATAGGGCTACATAAAAAAGTCTTTTTCACTTGAAAAGGAGTGTTTACTACTGAACTTCGTGCCACTAAGGCTTCGTTAAACATCCTTTTTCACTTGACAAAGGTGGTGTTACCACCGAAACGTCGTACTACTAAGGGCTTATTAAAAAGTCCTTTTTCACTTGACAAAGGTGGTGTTACCACTGAAACGTCGTGCTACTAAGGGCTCATTAAAAGTCCTTTTTCACTTGACAAAGGTGGTGTTACCACTGAAACGTGTCTACTAAGGGCTTATTAAAATTCCTTTTTCACTTGACAAAGGTGGTGTTACCACTGAAACGTCGTGCCACTAAGGGCTCATTAAAAGTCCTTTTTCACTTGACAAAGGTGGTGTTACACTGAAACGTCGTGCCACAAGGGCTCATTAAAAAGTCCTTTTTCACTTGACAAAGGTGGTGTTACCACTGAAACGTCGTGCACAAGGGCTCATTAAAAAGCCTTTTTCACTTGACAAAGGTGGTGTTACCACTGAAACGTCGTGCTACTAAGGGCTTATTAAAAAGTCCTTTTTCACTTGACAAAGGTGTTACCACGAAACGTCGTGCACTAAGGGCTCATTAAAAAGTCCTTCTTCACTTGACAAGGTGGTGTTACCACTGAAACGTCGTGCTACTAAGGGCTTTTAAAAAGTCCTTTTCACTTGACAAAGGGGTGTTACCACCGAAACGTCGTGCACTAAGGGTCATTAAAAAGTCCTTCTTCACTTGACAAGGTGGTGTTACCACTGAAACGTCGTCACTAAGGGCTCATTAAAAGTCCTTTTCACTTGACAAAGGTGTGTTACCACTGAAACGTCGTGCTACTAAGGGCTTATTAAAAAGTCCTTTTTCACTTGACAAAGGTGGGTTACACGAAGTCGTGCCACTAAGGGCTCATTAAAAGTCCTTTTTCACTTGACAAAGGTGTTACCACTGAAACGTCGTCTACTAAGGGCTCATTAAAAGTCCTTTTCACTTGACAAAGGGGTGTACCACGAAACGTGTGCACTAAGGGCTATTAAAAAGTCCTTTTCACTTGACAAAGTGGTGTTACCACTGAAACGTCGTACACTAAGGGCTCATTAAAAAGTCCTTTTCACTTGACAAAGGTGGTGTTACCACTGAAACGTCGTGCTACTAAGGGCTTATTAAAAAGTCCTTTTTCACTTGACAAAGGTGGTGTTACCACTGAAACGTCGTGCACTAAGGGCTCATTAAAAAGTCCTTTTCACTTGACAAAGGTGGTGTTACCACTG
The DNA here is from genome assembly GCA_033576535.1 of Allobates femoralis. Taxonomy (NCBI): domain Eukaryota; kingdom Metazoa; phylum Chordata; class Amphibia; order Anura; family Aromobatidae; genus Allobates; species Allobates femoralis. The sequence goes on from JARQOC010000003.1 coordinate 715,749,804, forward strand.
AAACGTCGTGCTACTAAGGGCTCTTAAAAGTCCTTTTTCACTTGACAAAGGAGGTGTTACCTCCGAAACGTCGTACTACTAAGGGCTCATTAAAAAGTACTTTTCACTTGACAAAGGTGGTGTTACCACCGAAACATCGTGCTACTAAGGGCTCATTAAAAAGTCCTTTTTCACTTGACAAAGGTGTTACACTGAAACGTCGTGCTACTAAGGGCTTATTAAAAAGTCCTTTTTCACTTGACAAAGGAGGTGTTACCACCTAAAGTCGTGCCACTAAGGGCTCATTAAAAGCCTTTTTCACTTGACAAAGGTGGTGTTACCACTGAAATGTCGTGCTACTAAGGGCTCATTAAAAAGTCCTTTTCACTTGACAAAGTTGTGTTACCACCGAAACATCGTGCACTAAGGGCTCATTAAAAAGTCCTTTTCACTTGACAAAGGTGTGTTACTACTGAAACGTCATGCACTAAGGGCTTATTAAAAAGTCCTTTTTCACTTGACAAAGGTGGTGTTACCACTGAAATGTCGTCACTAAGGGCTTATTAAAAAGTCCTTTTTCACTTGACAAAGGTGGTGTTACCACTGAAACGTCGTGCTACTAAGGGCTTGTTAAAAAGTCCTTTTTCACTTGACAAAGGAGGTGTTACCACTGAAACGTCGTACTACTAAGGGTCATTAAAAAGTCCTTTTCACTTGACAAAGGTGGTGTTACCACTGAAACGTTGTGCTACAAAGGGCTATTAAAAAGTCCTTTTTCACTTGACAAAGGTGGTGTTACTACTGAAACGTCATACCACTAAGGGCTTATTAAAAAGTCCTTTTTCACTTGACGAAGGTGGTGTTACCACTGAAACGTCGTACTACTAAGGGCTTATAAAAGTCCTTTTTCACTTGACAAAGGTGGTGTTACTCTGAAACGTCGTGCTACTGAGGGCACATTAAAAAGTCCTTTATCACTTGACAAAGGTGATGTTACCACTGAAACATCGTGCTCTAAGGGGTCATTAAAATGTCCTTTTTTACTTAACAAAGGTGGTGTACCACAGAAACATCGTGCCATAAGGGCTCATTAAAAAGTCCTTTTTCACTTGACGAAGGTGGTGTTACCACTGAAATGTCGTGCTACTAAGGGCTTATTAAAAGTCCTTTTTCACTTGACAAAGGTGTTACCACTGAAACGTCGTGCTACTAAGGGCTCATTAAAAAGTCCTTCTTCACTTGACAAAGGTGGTGTTACCACTGAAACGTCGTGCTACTAAGGGCTTGTTAAAAAGTCCTTTTTCACTTGACAAAGGAGGTGTTACCACCGAAACGTCGTGCCACTAAGGCTCATTAAAAAGTCCTTCTTCATTGACAATGGTGGTGTTACCACTGAAACGTCGTACTACTAAGGGCTCATTAAAAAGTCCTTTTCACTTGACAAAGGAGGTGTTACCTCCGAAACGTCGTACTACTAAGGGCTCATTAAAAAGTACTTTTCCACTTGACAAAGGTGGTGTTACCACCGAAACATCGTGCTACTAAGGGCTCATTAAAAAGTCCTTTTTCACTTGACAAAGGTGGTGTTACCACTGAAACGTCGTGCTACTAAGGGCTTATTAAAAAGTCCTTTTTCACTTGACAAAGGAGGTGTTACCACCAAAACGTCGTGCCACTAAGGGCTCATTAAAAAGCCCTTTTTCACTTGACAAAGGTGGTGTTACCACTGAAATGTCGTGCTACTAAGGGCTCATTAAAAAGTCCCTTTTCACTTGACAAAGGTTGTGTTACCACCGAAACATCGTGCCACTAAGGGCTCATTAAAAAGTCCTTTTTCACTTGACAAAGGTAGTGTTACTACTGAAACGTCATGCCACTAAGGGCTTATTAAAAAGTCCTTTTTCACTTGACAAAGGTGGTGTTACCACTGAAATGTCGTACTACTAAGGGCTTATTAAAAAGTCCTTTTTCACTTGACAAAGGTGGTGTTACCACTGAAACGTCGTGCCACTAAGGGCTTGTTAAAAAGTCCTTTTTCACTTGACAAAGGAGGTGTTACCACTGAAACGTCGTACTACTAAGGGATCATTAAAAAGTCCTTTTCCACTTGACAAAGGTGGTGTTACCACTGAAACGTTGTGCTACAAAGGGCTTATTAAAAAGTCCTTTTTCACTTGACAAAGGTGGTGTTACTACTGAAACGTCATACCACTAAGGGCTTATTAAAAAGTCCTTTTTCACTTGACGAAGGTGGTGTTACCACTGAAACGTCGTACTACTAAGGGCTTATTAAAAAGTCCTTTTTCACTTGACAAAGGTGGTGTTACCTCTGAAACGTCGTGCTACTGAGGGCACATTAAAAAGTCCTTTATCACTTGACAAAGGTGATGTTACCACTGAAACATCGTGCCTCTAAGGGGTCATTAAAATGTCCTTTTTTACTTAACAAAGGTGGTGATACCACAGAAACATCGTGCCACTAAGGGCTCATTAAAAAGTCCTTTTTCACTTGACGAAGGTGGTGTTACCACTGAAATGTCGTGCTACTAAGAGCTTATTAAAATGTCCTTTTTCACTTGACAAATATGGTGTTACCACTGAAATGTTGTACTACTAAGGGCTCATTTAAATGTCCTTTTTCACTTGACAAAGGTGGTGTTACCACTGAAACGTGCCACAAAGGGCTTATTAAAAAGTCCTTTTTCACTTGACAAAGGTGGTGTTACCACTGAAACGTCGTGCTACTTAGGGCACATTAAAAAGTCCTTTATCACTTGACAAAGGTGGTGTTACCACCGAAACGTCGTGTCACTAAGGGCTCATTAAAAAGTCCTTTTTCACGACAATTGTTTTGTATTCTGCCTGATTTTTCACTTTTTATAAGTGTATAGTTAGCTAGTTTCGGCATATACTCATTAATAATGTAGTAAGAAAACCTCTTTTTTTATATTCTCCTATCATGAGCTCTTTAATGTAGTTATATATGGGGATTGATTGTTTGACCTGTAATGGTGGGTTTACACGTCCCAACGTCGGTCCGATATTGTATCCAACGACGCGGGAGCGTGCTTTTTCTGGGCAGAATCCCAACATCGCATAGGAGATGTTACTCAGCGCGATATCGGCATACAACGTCTCTACGATGTCTACACCCCCTTTGTACGGCCGACCCAGGAACGACTATTTAACATGGGAGTGAACAGGAGACGTTGTACTGCACATCGTAGTTGGGCATTTACACAGCACCATCCGGCTCCAACCTCCATCCAATATCGGCCAGTTGAATAGCACGCTCATTCGATCCCTGATATCGGTTTGACATCGTTCATGCATCGTATTGGACATTTATGCCATGCAACGCACGAACAATATCGGGTCCAACGCACGAACCACGTGACTTTTGGTCGGAGTTGGACGCCGATATCGGGACGTGTAAACACACCATAAGGCTCTTGGTAATGAGAACCCATTTGTTTAGACTTGGTATCTAGGTAATGATCGTCAATCAACTATGGTTGTCTTTCTGCTCAGCTGTAGGAGCAGAGTAACATCAATGGTGATTAACAGGGGCTGGGGTGCACCACCAAAAATTATGTGTCCCAATAAGGGTTGGAGGTGCTGCTTTGTCAACAAAGAACCATGATCATAGAGAAAGAATTGACAAATAAAATAGCAGCACACCACCACAGGATATATGAAAATATACAAGGCTTTTATTTAAGGACCAACAAACATCTAAAAACAGTTAAAAACATCAACAAACCACAATCCATTAGGAGATGAGCCCCCTGCATAAATTAGCAATAAATACACATATCAAGTCTACCTCCAATCAGGGCCGCACCATCCATGAGGCGACATGAAGTGTCAGCCTCAGGCGGCGAGCTCTGCTGGTAGACATGGGGCGGCGTCTTCAGGAGCTGGTGGTAGTGCGGCCCCCTGCAGATGCCGCTCCTACAGTCCTGGCCGCCGACGCTGCCACCAGGCTTGGCGTATCTGGGGCTGCTGGCGGGGCATCTCCTGCCGCAGCGGCAGCGGCCGTGGTCTCCAAACCCCCTCCCCTCCCCCCGTGCGGCTGTGTGAGCCGGCTGTGTGAGCCGGCTGTGTGAGCCGGCTGTGTGAGCCGGCTGTGTGAGCCGGCTGTGTGAGCCGGCTGTGTGAGCCGGCTGTGTGAGCCGGCTTCATGCTTCACTGTGCCTCGCGCTGACAGGACCTGTGATGATGTCAAAGGAAGGGAGGAGTCAGGCGGGTCACATGATCAGCTCCTCAGTATGCAGCCAGGACTCCACCATGGTGCTGGATGAGGTGAAGTTTATGTGTGGGGCTGAGGCTTTACAGTGTAAATTAATGTAGCAGAGCTGTGTATGTATGAGGTATATGGAGTGGAGCTGAGTGTTCAAGGTGTACAGAGTGGAGGTGCGTGTGTATGAGGTGTATGGAGTGAAGCTGTGTATGTACGAGGTGTGCGGAGCGGAATCGTGTGTGTATGAGGTGTGCGGAGTGGAGCCGAGTGTGTACGAGGTGTACAGAGTGGAGCCGTGTGTGTACGAGGTGTACGGAGCGGAGCCGAGTGTGTACGAGGTGTACGGAGCAGAGCAGAGTGTGTATGAGGTGTACGGAGCAGAGCCGAGTGTGTACGAGGTGTACGGAGCGGAGCCGAGTGTGTACGAAGTGTACGGAGCAGAGCAGAGTGTGTATGAGGTGTACGGAGCAGAGCCGCGTGTGTACGAGGTGTACGGAGCAGAGCCGCTTGTGTATGAGGTGTATGGAGCGGAGCCGAGTGTGTACGAGGTGTATGGAGCAGAGCCGCTTGTGTATGAGGTGTATGGAGCGGAGCCGAGTGTGTACGAGGTGTATGGAGCAGAGCCGCTTGTGTATGAGGTGTATGGAGCAGAGCCGCTTGTGTACGAGGTGTATGGAGCAGAGCCGCTTGTGTACGAGGTGTATGGAGCAGAGCCGCTTGTGTACGAGGTGTACGGAGCAGAGCCGTGTGTGTACGAGTTGTACGGAGCAGAGCCGCTTGTGTACGAGGCGTACGTGGTGTACGGAGCTGAGTGTGTACTAGGTGTACGGAGCGGAGCCATGTGTGTACCAGTGGTGGCCCCTCCGAGCATGCCGCTCCTATAGTCCCGGCCGCCTCTGCCGGCAGCATTCTTCTCCCAAGTCCTTGCCGCCGCTGTCCACCCCTCTGCAGCTCAGCACGGCGGGGAACAATGATGTACGGAGCAGAGCCGAGTGTGTATGAGGTGTACGGAGCAGAGCCGAGTGTGTATGAGGTGTACGGAGCAGAGCCGCGTGTGTACGAGGTGTACAGAGCGGAGGCGTGTGTGTACGAGGTGTACGGAGCAGAGCCGAGTGTGTATGAGGTGTACGGAGCAGAGCCGCGTGTGTATGAGGTGTACGGAGCGGAGGCGTGTGTGTACGAGGTGTATAGAGTGAAGCCACGTGTGTACATTGTGGAGCTGAGAGTGTACAAGGTGTACGGAGCGGAGCTGCGTGTGTACAAGACATACGGAGCGAAGCAGAGTGTGTACAAGGTGTACGGAGCGGAGCCGCGTGTGTACGAGGCGTACGGAGCAGAGCCGTGTGTGCGAGGCTTTCGCAGCGGAGCCCAGTGTGTACGAGGTGTACGAAGCGGCGCCACGTGTGTACGAAACGGAGCCACGTGTGTACGGTGTGTACAGAGCGAAGTCATAAGTGTACGAGGTGTACAGAGCAGAGCCACATGTGTACAACGTGTACGGAGCAGAGCCGCTTGTGTACGAGGTGTATGGAGCAGAGCCGCTTGTGTACGAGGTGTACGGAGCAGAGCCGCTTGTGTACAAGGTGTACGGAGCAGAGCCGTGTGTGTACGAGTTGTACGGAGCAGAGCCGCTTGTGTACGAGGCGTACGTGGTGTACGGAGCTGAGTGTGTACTAGGTGTACGGAGCGGAGCCATGTGTGTACCAGTGGTGGCCCCCCCGAGCATGCCGCTCCTATAGTCCCGGCCGCCTCTGCCGGCAGCATTCCTCTCCCAAGTCCTTGCCACCGCTGTCCACCCCTCTGCAGCTCAGCACGGCGGGGAACAATGATGTCATCACTTAGCGCCACTGTGCTGAGACGTGAAGAGCGGCAGAGGAGATGCTGAGGAGAAGAGGTATTTACTTTTTATTTTTTTAATAGTTTTTTTTAGTGAGTACACTGATGGGAAACTATGTAATGTACAATATAATATAGGACAATGGGGGTGCAATATACTATATGGAGAACTATTGTGGCCCATTATATTATATGGAAGACTATGGGGGTGCATTATACTATAAGGAAGGCTATAGGGGATGCATTATACTATATGGAGGACTATGAGGGTGCATTATACTATATGGAGGACTATGGGGGTCCAATATGCTGTATGGAGAGCTATGGGAGTGCAGTATGCAATATGGGGGTGCATTATGCTATATGGAGGACTGTGGGGGTTCATTATGCTATATGGAGGACTGTGGGGTGCATTATACTATTTGGAGGACTGTGGAGGTGCATTAATCTATATGGTGGACTGTGGGGGTGATTATTCTATATGGAGGACTGTGGGGCTGCATTATTCTATATGGAGGACTGTGGGGTGCATTATTCTCCATGGATGAGTGTGGGGGTGCATTATTTTATATCAAGTACTGTGGGGGTGAATTGTTCTCTATGGAGTTCTGTGGGGGTGCAATATGCTATTTGGAGGACTACGGGGTGCAATATACTATATGGAGGACTGTGGGGGTGCGTTTTTCTATATCGAGTACTGTGGGGGGTGCATTCTATTTTATAGAAGACTATGGGGGTGCATAATATATGGAGGAATGCGGTATACTATGTGGAATACTATGGGGGTGTATTATATTATATGGAGCAAATTATACTATTTGGAAGCCATTATAATATTTGGAGGGCTCTGTGGGAGGCATGATAATACTTGGAGGCTACAAGGGAGCCTTTATACTTTATGAAGGGCTATTTGAGGGCTGTGTTGGGGGCCATTATACTGTACATAGGTCCATTTTACTACATGGAGGGCTGGGCGGGGGTCATAGTTGGGGATCATGCTGTACTGGGGTAGTTGCAGGAGGTGCAGTAGGGTCATCATACTGTGCGTGTGGAGGAATGCACTGTGGGGGATCATACAGTGTTTGTGGGGCACTTTTGTTGGCATCACACTTTAGAGGGGCAATGAAAGGGGAATCTAGGGGCTTCAGTAGGAGGAAAATTACTTTGTAAAGGCTGACATATTGTGAGAGATGTACCTATGTGACCCAGCCAAATATTGCTTTTGTTGGGGGGTGCCCAATTAGAACTTCTGCTATGGGGCCCTATGATCTCTATGATGCAGGATGCATTGTCCCTCTGCTGCAGGACTGATTGGCCATAACTTAGGCTGGTTTCAGATTTGCATTTGTGTCTGCATGCGCAGGGCATGCAAACGCAGGGCAAACGCTGCCATACTGATGTGAACGCAGAGGAGATTCTCATCAGTATGGTGCTCGGCCAGCCAATCAGTGATCTCGACGGCGGCCGGGAGGCGGAGATCTGTGGCGGAGATCCTCCACCTCCCAGCCGCCGCCGACGAAATTTCAATGTGATCCGCAGCGTTCTCCTGCGCTGCCATGCGGAGGACAGTGCGGATCCATTGAGATCCATGCATTGTGCACTCGCGGGCACTTGCTGATAAAACAAGCACCTGTGAACGCACAAAAAATGCAACATGTTGCATTTGGAGGGCGGAGGAGGGCGTATAAATTATGCGCATCCAAACGCAATCGTTCCCATGTTAAACATAGGAACGCAGCGTTTGGCTGCGTTCTGTTACGCTTGCGTTCCGAATGCAAATGTGAAACCACCCTTACACACCAGGTCCAGTGCTGCCCCTCGGTACATTCAGGCATCCAGCCATCTTTCTCCTGAGCAGCGGTTGGTCGGTGGTGCTCTTCCCCCTTCCTGCTACCATATCCTTTGCTCAACCCAATAGGAAGGACCCTGTTATTAATTACATAAAGACAGCCCCGTGTGTGGCGTTTGTGATTGGCTAAGCAATTTGGGAGTAAGTGTGGTCTGTTGGATGGAGAAGAAGCGCCATTTTACCAACTTAGTGCAGTGGCGGCTTGTTGATGCTCAGACTGCAGGTCTTTACCGGTGTTGTGTGGAAGGTGCGGCATGGCGACTTGTCTGAATATTCAGTGCCAGGCAGCGGTCCAGAGTTTTGCAGGCGTGTGCCAGAGGTTGGCAATCAGTTCTGCCTGCAGGACCACGGCTCTGCCAGTTGTCATTATGTGTCTAAATGCTTGTGCCAAGCTGCCATTGCCATTAATGATCCTTGTTCTGGATTCTTCTGTGTGGTTCTTGTATGTGCGTGTGATGGTGCAGACATCTTTGTGTGGAGATCTTTTTTTTCTGTTTCAGTAAACTAAAATGTCCACTATTTTGCTCATTTTTACAGGATAAATATAAATCTGTAGGAACCAGATTTATTTTTATCAATTAAAATTTTTTTCTAGCGGGTGGGAGGGGGGGGGGCGCCGTTTTGCAGTTCGCCTCAGGCAGCAGAGAGGCTAGGTTCACCCCTGCCTCCAATGCATAGCTAAAGTGCACAATATCAAAATATCAAAGTATAGAAGTATGTATAAGGTCACATGATAAAGGAACTGACAAGAGTGATCCATTGGGTGGAATATAACACAGACTTGTATGTAGTCACCTAGGCAGCGGATCAAACCCAAAGGCACCATACACATGGGGCGATTTCAGAGCAAGCACCCAGCTAAATAAGCAAAACAAAACTAACAGGCATGATCCTAATGAAGAGAAACTATATCCCACAATAGGGTAGGAAAATCCAAAGTGGAAGCAATCTCACCCAAGCCTGTTAGTAAATGGAGCACTCGTGTCCTGCGTCAATAATAGTACATCAGCCCGCACGTCTGTATGGGAATAGTGCCAGGGAGTCCAGCGCCAGGGGCGATGATAAATAGAGAAGCAGGGGACGCAGATACCACGCGTATCGCCGCCGTGAAGCGGCTTCGTCAGGGAGGCGTGTCTACACATCCGGCGTTCCGCCCTTAAATACCATAGCCAGTCAAGCGGCTATCACTGCCACTTTGTGTGTTGCCATGGCTCCCAGAGAGAGACCGGAAATGACGTTCCGGGAGCTGCAGGGGCAATATGTGCGGTCACATAACATATACAAGCAAAAGGCTTGAAAAAAATTAGTAAACAAGTAGAAAAATTGAAAAAAAATGGGCGCATTATCAGGAGTATTAAATATACTAATTAAAAGATGAAAGATACATCAATTTTGTGAAAAAGCATCCCAATTCATAATGATCATTCCAAAGAGTGATATATAAACGTTCCTAATGCCAGGTATAATGTTTGATCCAAAAGGCATGGGAGACAACCTGTCTAGGCACATGCCATCTGGACACAAACAGATCTAATATATGCATATCAGAAGACCCCTACTCAAAATCCAATCTGCAGTACTATCTGTGTCATATAATGACAAGTATAAAAAATGTCAGGGTTATAGGTATATCCCACCACTCCCCAGGGAGCAAAAAAATTGGTAAAGATGAAAAAAATTATCCACAGGGGAACAAAATGGGTATGCCCCCCGGGGGGAATAGTTCTTTCTCCCCCTTTGCTATCGGGGAAAAGGGGGCAGCAGACCCAAACATATGGATAGGGACTCGAGGGTCACCGGGCAGATATAATATAATAAACAAAATTGCAAAAAACCCTTTGATCGAGGAAATAGATGAATTTAAAATCGGGTAAAACTCAAACTTTTATCTCTCCATTTGTCAAAAAAAATCTATTTTAAAAGGGACAAAACCCGGCTTTTTGCCATGGGAAAAAAGGAAAAATTTTGTCTCGATTTTTCCCCATACGGCCTGTATTTGAGATCACATTCAGTCCCTGTATATGATTTAAAATTTTGTTTCCACCGTTGTTTTGGGTTTTTCAATCAAAGATTACCCTTTTCCCTAGAGATTGAAAAATCTAGAAGAAAAAAACACCCCCCCCAAAAGAGCCCAAAATCACTTATCAAATTTTATTTCCCAAAAATCCCCCCCTAAAAATAGGGTAGAACTTAAAACAGAAACTTTAATCCTACAGAATACTTAACGTACAGGAACCAAGAAAAAAAGCATATTTTTAAAATATTAAAAAAAAAAGGAAAGGAACCTCAACATGACCCCAAACAGAGATAAATATGCGGCCAAAAAAAGAAACAATATTTAAAGGGGGTTTACGGGGTTTTGGTGCAGTTGTCAAAAAATCAGAAATTTTAAAAACCTAGAGAAATACATCAAAAAGGGTCAATACATGGGTTTGGTTTTAAAAAATTAACAAAAACCCCTTGGTTTTGATTGGGGAAAGGGCGGAGCAGCAAAAAAAAAAACTGGGAAAAATTTTTTTTTGTTTGGTTGCCGCAATTTTCTTCAGCATTTTCTTCATCCATTTTCTTCATCTTCAGCATTTTCTTCATCTTCAGCATTTTCTATCATCTTCAGCATTTTCTTCATCTTCAGCATTATTCTTCAGCATTTCTTCATCTTCAGCAATTTTCTTCTTCACAGATTTTCTTCACATCTTCAGCATTTTCTTCATCTTCAAGATTTTCTTCACATTTTCTTCATTTCACATTTTCTTCAGCATTTTCTTCACTCAGCATTTTCTTCATCTTCAGCATTTTCTTCAGCATTTCTTCATCTTCAGCATTTTCTTCATCTCAGCATTTTCTTCATCTTCAGCATTTTCTTCAGCATTTTCTTCATCTTCAGCATTTTCATCTTCAGCATTTTCTCATCTCAGCATTTTCTTATCAGCATTTTCTTCAGCATTTTTCTTCAGCATTTCTTCAGTTTTCACATTTTCTTCAGCATTTCTTTCATCTTCAGCATTTCTTCATTTCCATTTTTTCATCTTCACATTTTCTTCATCATTCTCAGATTTTCTTCATCTTCACATTTCAGCATTTTCTTCATCTTCAGCATTTTCTTCAGCATTTTCTTCATCTTCAGCATTTTCTTCACTTTTCTTCAAGTTTTTTCATCTTCAGCATTTTCTTCAGCATTTTCTCATCTCAGCATTTTCTTCATCTTCAATTTCTTCAGCATTTTTCTCATCTTCAGCATTTTCTTTCTTCAGCATTTTTCTTTCAGCATTTTCTTCTCTTCAGCATTTTCTTCAGCATTTTCTTCATCTTCAGCATTTTCTTCAGCATTTTCTTCATCTTCAGCATTTTCTTCAGCATTTTCTTCATCTTCAGCTTTTCTTCAGCATTTTCTTCATCTTCAGCATTTTCTTCATCTTCAGCATTTTCTTCAGCATTTTTCATCTTCAGCATTTTCTTCACTCATTTTCTCTCTCAGCATTTTCTTCAGCATTTTCTTCACTTCGCATTCTTCACAGCATTTTCTTTCAGCATTTTCTTCATCTTCAGCATTTTTCATTCTCTCAGCATTTTCTTCACTTCAGCATTTTCTTCATCTTCAGCATTTCTTCATCTTCAGCATTTTCTTCAGCATTTTCTTCATCTTCAGCATTTTCTTCAGCATTTTCTTCATCTTCAGCATTTTCTTCAGTTTTTCTTCACATTTTCTTCATCTTCAGCATTTTTCTTCAGATTTTCTTCATTCATTTCTTCTCAGCATTTTCCATTCGCATTTCTTCAGCATTTCTTCATTCTCAGCATTTTCTTCATCTTCAGCATTTTCTTCCATTTTTTCATTCAGCATTTTCTTCATCTACTTTCTCTTCAGCATTTTCTCATCTTCAGATTTCTTCATCTCAGCATTTTCTTCAGATTTTCTTCATCTTCAGCATTTTCTTCAGCATTTTCTTCATCTTCACTTTTTTCTTCAGCATTTCTTCACTTCAGCATTTTCTTCAGCTTTTCTTCAGATTTTCTTATCATTTATCTTCACATTTTCTTCGCATTTTTCATCTTCAGCATTTTTTAAATCTCACATTTTTTCCTCAGCATTTTCTTCATTTCTTCAGATTCTCAGCATTTTTTCATCTTCAGCATTTTCTTCACATTCTTCACTGCATTTCTTCATCTTCAGCATTTTCTTCCAGCATTTTCTTCACTAGCATTTCTTCATCTCAGATTTTCTTCAGCATTTTCTTCATTCAGCATTTTCTTCAGCATTTTCTTCATTCTCAGCATTTTCTTCAGCTTTTCTTCACTTAGCATCTTTTCATCTTCAGCATTTTTCTTCGCATTTCTTCACATTTTCTTCATCTTAGATTCTAGCATTTTCTCATTCAGCATTTTCTTCAGCATTTTCTTCATCTTCAGCATTTTTCTTCAGCATTTTCTTCATCTTCAGCATTTTCTTCAGCATTTTCTTCATTTTCTTTCAGCATTTTTCTTCATTTCCAGCATTTTCTTCATCTTCTCAGCATTTTCTTCAGCATTTTCTTCATCTTCAGCATTTTCTTCAGCATTTTCTTCATCTTAGCATTTTCTCACATTTTCAGCATTTTCTTCATCTTCAGATCTTCAGCATTTTCTTCACATTTTCTTCGCATTTTCTTCACTTCATTTTCTTCATCTTCAGCATTTTCTTCATCTTCAGCATTTTTTCATTTTCTTCATCTTCACATTTCTTCATTCAGCATTTTCTTCATCTTCAGCATTTTCTTTCTACTCAGCATTTTCTTCACATTTTCTTCATCTTCAGCATTTTCTTCAGCATTTTCTTCATCTCAGCATTTTCTTCATCATTTCTTCAGCATTTTCTTCATCTTCAGCATTTTCTCTTTTTCCTATTTTCTTTCAGCATTTTCTTCAGATCTTCTTAGCATTTTTCTCTCAGTATTTTCTTCATCTCAGCATTTTCTCAGATTTTCTTCTATTCAGCATTTTCTTCATCTTCAGCGCATTTTCATCTTCAGCATTTTCTTCATCTTCAGCATTTTCTTCAGCATTTTCTTCAGCATTTTCTCATCTTCAGCATTTTCTTCAGCATTTTCTCATCCAGCATTTTCTTCACATTTTCTTCACTTTTCTTCTTTCTCTGCATTTTCTTCAGCATTTTCTTCTCAGCATTTTCTTCAGTTCTTCGCATTTTTCTTCAGCATTTTTTCTTCAGATTTTCTTCATCTTCAGCATTTTCTTCAGCATTTTCTTCAGCATTTTTTCATCTTCAGCATTTTCTTCGATTTTCTTCACTTCACATTTTCTCAGCATTTTCTTCATAGTTTTCTTCATTCTTCAGCATTTTCTTCATCTTCAGATTTTATTTCCATTTTCTTCATCTTCAGCATTTTCTTCAGCATTTTCTTCTTAGCATTTCCCTTCATTTCTTCAGCTTCTCTCTTACATTTTCTTTTACTTTTTTCTTTATTTCTTTTCTCGATTCTCATTTTAGCATTTCTTCAGCATTTCATTCTTTTTCATTTCAGCTTTTCTCACATTTTTTTTGCTTCTTCCATTTTCTCCTTCAGCATTCTCCATTTCTCTCTCAGCATTCTTCTGTTTTCTTCAATTCTCCACATTTTTTCTCATTCTTATTCACATTCTTCAGATTTTATTTCGATTTTTTTTCAGATTTCTATCGCATTTTCTTCTTCATTCGCATTTTCATTTTCTTCATCTTACAATTTTCCTCACATTTTTTTTAATTTTATCTTATTTGCATTTTCTTCTTCAGATTCTCATTTCTTTTCTTAGATTTTCTCTTCTTTTTCTTCAATTCTACCTCTTGATTTTCTTCTATTTCTATCTCAGCATTCTCATTTTCTCTTCAGTTTTTTAGCTTTTTTCTCTCACATTTTTACATTTTCACAGCATTTTTATTCTCATTCATTTTCTTCAGCATTTTTATCTTCAGAATTGATTCTTTCTCGTTTCTCCTCATTTCTTCTTTTCTATTTCATTTTCATCTTCAGCATTCTTCAGATTTTCTCACTCACATTTTCTTGATTTCATCGCATTTTTTCACATTTTCTTCATCTTCAGATCTTCAGATTTCTTACTCCTTTTCATCTTCAGCTTTTTTCAATTTTCATCATTTTCAACATTTTCACTTCAGATCTCACATTTTCTTCATTTCAGTTTCTTCGCATTTCTTCCTTTTTTTTCAGATCTTACTTCTTCATCTTCGCATTTTTTTATTTCTTCATTCCGATTTCTTCACTTCTTACTCCATTTTCAGCATTCTTCTCGCATTCTACATTTTTCATTAGCATTTTTTCATCTAGCTTTTTTCCATTTCTTCTTCATCATTTTCAGCATTTTCTCCTTCAGATTCTTCAGATTTCTTCCTCAGATTTTCTCATTTTCTCATTTTTTTCAATTTTTTCATTTCATCGTTTCTTCTCTGATTTTCTTATTAGTTTTCATTCATCTTCAGCATTTCTTCAGCTTTTTTTCACTTTTTTCTCTCAGCATTTCTTATTTCAGCATTTTCTTCATCTTCAGCATTTTCTTCATCTCAGCATTTTCTTCACATTTTCTTCAGCATTTTCTTCATCTTCAGCATTTTCATCTTCATTTTCTTCATCTTCAGCATTTTCTTCAGCATTTTCTCATCTTCAGCATTTTCTTCAGCATTTTCTTCACTTCAGCATTTTTCATCTTCAGCATTTTCTTCACATTTTCTTCATCTTCACATTTTCTTCAGCATTTTCTTCACCCATTTTCTTCATCTTCAGCATTTTCTTCAGTCTTCATTTTCTTTTCTTACTTTTCAGCATTTTTCCTTCAGCATTTTCTTCATCTTCAGCATTTTTTCAGCATTTTCTTCATTTCATTTTCTTATCTTCCATTCTTCTTCAGCATTTTCTTCAGCATTTTCTTCATCGATTTTCTTCATCTTCAGCATTTTCTTCAGCATTTTCTTCACCATTTTCTTCATTTCTTCACATTTTTTTCCCCGCATTTTCTTCAGCATTTTCTTCATCTTCAGCATTTCTTCAGCATTTTCTTCATCTTCACATTTTCTTCATCTTCAGCATTTCTTTCATCTTCAGCATTTTCTTCAGCATTTTCTCATCATACTTTTTTCTTTCAGCATTTTTTCAGCTTTTCTTCCAGCTTCTTCACAGATTTTCTTCAGCATTTCTTCATTTCTCTTCGCATTTCTTCATCTTCAGCATTTTCTTCATCTTCAGCATTTTCTTCACAATTTTCTTCATCTTCAGCATTTTCTTCAGCATTTTCTTCATTTTCAGCATTTTCTTCATTTCAGCATTTTCTTCAGCATTTTCTCAGCATTTCTCTCAGCATTTTCTTCCATTCTTCAGCATTTTCTTCATCTTCAGCATTTTCTTCACTTTTTCTTCACATTTTCTTCAGCATTTTCTTCAGCATTTTCTTCATCTTCAGCTTTTCTTCAGCATTTTCTTCATTTCAGCATTTTCTTATCTTCAGCATTTTCTTCTCAGCATTTTCTTCTGCATTTTCTTTTCAGACTTTCTTCATCTTCAGCATTTTCTTCATCTTCAGCATTTCTTCTTCAGCATTTTCTTCAGCATTTTCTTCATTTCAGCATTTTCTTTTCATTCTTCAGCATTTTCTTCAGCATTTTCTTCTCTTCAGCATTTTCTTCACTTTTTCTTCATCTTCAGCATTTCTTCAGCTTTTCTCATCTTCAGCATTTCTTCACATTTTCTTCATTTCAGCATTTTTCTTCATTTTCTCAGCTTTTCTTCTTTTCATCTTCAGCATTTTCTCCAGCATTTTTCTCTTCGATTTCTTGCATTTTCTTCATTCGCATTTCTTCACATTTTCTTTCATTTCTTCAGCATTTTCTTCAGCATTTTCTTCAGTTCTTCACATTTCTTCATCTTCAGCATTTGTTCTTCAGATTTTTCATCTAGCATTTTCTCAGTTTTCTTCAATTTTTATCTTGCATTTCTTCTCTTCAGATTTCTTTTTTCATCAGCATTTTCTTCAGCATTTTCTTCAGATTTTCTTACTTCAGCATTTTCTTCATTCCATTTTCTTCATCTTCAGCATGTTCTTCATCTTCAGATTTCAGCATTTCTTCTCTTCAGCATTTTCTTAAGCATTTTCTTCATTTCAGCATTTTCTTCAGCATTTTTCTTCACATTTTCTTCATTTCAGATTTTCTTTCCAGCATTTCTTCATTTCAGCATTTTCTTTCATTTTCTTCAGCATTTTTTCAGATTCCTATCTTCTTTATCTTCAGCATTTTCTTCAGATTTCTTCATTCAGATTTTCTTCATTTCACTTTTTCCAGCATTTTCTTCAGCATTTTCTTCATCTTCAGCATTTTCTTCAGATTTTCTTCATCTTCATGCATTTTCTTCAGCATTTTCTTATCTTCAGCATTTTTTCATCGCATTTTCTTCAGCATTTTCTTCATCTATTTTCTTCATCTTCAGCATTTTTCTCTTCGATCTCAGCATTTTCTTCATCTTCAGCATCTTCAGCATTTTCTTTCTTTTCTTACATTCTTCAGCATTTTCTTCAGCTTTTTCTTCATCTTAGCATTTTTCCTTCACATTTTCTTCAGCATTTTCTTTCTTCGCATTTTCTTCAGCATTTTTCTTCAGCATTTTTCTATCTTCAGCATTTTCTTTCAGCATTTTTTCATTCATCTCTTCAGCATTTTCTTCATCCTTCAATTTCCATTCTTCAGATTTTTCTTCCACATTTTCTTCATACTTCAGCATTTTCTTCAAGCATTTTCTTCTCAGCATTTTCTTCACATTTTTCTTCAGCATTTTCTTCATTTCACATTTTCTCACTTAGCTTTTCATTTCATTTCTCAGCATTTTCTTCATATCAGCATTTCTTCATCTCAGCATTTTCTTCATATTTTCTTCTTCAGTCATTTTCTTCATTTCAGCATTTCTTCATTCAGCATTTTCTTCATCTTCACATTTTCTCATCTCAGCATTTCTTCACATTTCTCATCTTCAGCATTTCTTCATCTTCACATTTTCTCATTTCATCATTCTTCAGCATTTTTCATCTTCAACGTTTTTTCAGCATTTTTTCACATTTTTCTTCAGCATTTTCTTCATCTTCAGCATTTTCTTCAGCTTCTTCAGCATTTTCTTCAGCATTTCTTATCTTCAGCTTTTCTTCATCTTCAGCATTTTCTTCAGCATTTTCTTCATCTTCAGCATTTTCTTCAGCATTTTCTTCATCTTCAGCATTTTCTTCATCTTCAGCATTTTCTTCATTCAGCATTTTCTTCATCTCTTCAGCATTTTTTTCTTCAGCATTTTCTTCATCTTCAGCATTTTTCATCTCAGCATTTTCTTCATCTTCAGCATTTTTCTCTCAGCATTTTCTTCATCTTCAGCATTTTCTTCAGTATTTTCTTCATTTCAGCATTTTCTTCGTATTTCTTCAGATTTTCTCATCTTCAGCATTTTCTTCATCTTCAGCATTTTCTTCAACATTTTCTTCATCTTCAGCATTTTCTTCATCTTCAGCATTTTATCTTCAGCATTTTTCTCATCTTCAGCATTTTCTTCAGCATTTTCTTCATCTTCAGCTTTTCTTCACTTCTTCATTTTCTTCATCTTCAGCATTTTCTTCACTTCAGCATTTTCTTCAGCATTTTCCTTCATCTTCAGCATTTTCTCTCAGCATTTTCTTCATCTTCAGCATTTTCTTCAGCATTTTCTTCTCTTCAGCATTTTCTTCAGATTTTCTTCAGATTTTCTTCATCTTCCATTTTCTTCATCTTCAGCATTTTCTTCAACATTTTTCTTCATCTTCAGCATTTTCTTCATCTTCAGCATTTTCTTCATCTTCAGCATTTTCTTCATCTTTTTCTTCATCTTTTTTTCATCTTTTTTTCATTCATCAGGGCTGTGGAGTTGGCAAGCCACAGTTGCGACTCCGACTCCTGGATTTTATCAGGTTCCGACTCCGGCTCTGACTCCAACTCCTTCATAAATGGCTACTTCGTAACAATAAATTTACTGTTGTAAAATATTACCATCGTGCTTATTCAGTTTCTCACCATCATATAAGTAGTCAGACCACTTAGAGCAAAAACTATATTTATTAGAATACAATTAGAATATAGCAAATAACTTTTATAAACTTTTCCAAACTGTAAGTAAATATGCAATAAACACTGTTATGAAGTTAATAAGAAGAAATCTATAAATTTGTCCCCAGAAAAAGTATTGCCTCTGTCAGATCCTCCTTCATGGATGCCCTCAAATCTGATCTAATTATTTTGAGAGCAGAGAACAACCTCTCTACACTAACTTGGGTTGGTGGAAAAGCAGTAACCACTCGGGCAACATCTCTGACAATGTCAGGATACAGAGGAATCGCTTGTTGCACTGTTATTTTTGATGAACGGTCAAATTTCTCAATTTCTTTTAGTGCACATGAAAAATTCTGCTGAAATGTACTGGCTGTGTTCTTTGATTGGGATGACTCTTCTATGCGGGAATGCTTTGCACGGTCCATGTGATCCAAATATTTTCGAAATTAAATTCTTCATCAGTTGATGATGAAGGTGAAGATGTGGCAGGACGACCAAATTCTTCTTGTTCCTCCTGACTGTTCTGCAACCTTTTCATCCTTACTGTTATTTCAAACAGAGCTTCTTTTCCTTTTACTTAGCTGTTGATCATCTAGAAGAATCCGATGCATTGGGTCTACATAAACAGCTGCCAAAAGAATGTTATTTTGTAATAGTAGCTCCTCTCTCCGTTTCATTGATGTAGCAATGCCACTTGCAATTAACCCTCCTCTTTGGGACAGGCGAAACATCATGTTCTTCCACTCCTTAAAGAAAATACCTGGAGTTAAGTCCTCTGCTTGTAATTTTTTAGTCACTGTAAATGGGTGCTCTAGCAATTTTTCCAGCTCAGTCACCTGATTCCACTGACTTTCATTTAGCGTCAGTTGAGGGTTAGCCATGTCTACAAGAAAGGTTTTCAGTTCAACCAAGCGCTGAATCATTAAGTAAGTACTGCCCCATCGTGTGGCTTGATCAATAATTGCCCCTTTTCCAGCATGTCTCTTCAAAATTGAGTCAACTTTAGGGGTTCTGGCAACAGTAGCCAATTTTCTCACCTTTCCAATCAGTGCAGCAGCATGTCCTTCTTGCAGACTGTCTCTTATAGCCAGCTGTAGCGTATGCACAGCACAGCGCATGTGATGAATGAAAGAACGTATTGACACAGTTTCAATAAGATCATCTAAACTATCATGTTGCTGATCATCTGAAGCCACTTCAGTTTGCTCCTCAGTTACAATACTGTGTTCTCTACTTCAAACATTTCTGTGTCTGTGGACCCAGAATGTTCTTCTAGCTGCTGGTCACCATCATTACACTCATTCATTAGCTTAATAGTACTTATCATATTTAAAGCATTGTCAGTTACGACAGAAAGAACTTGCTCTTTTTTAAGTTCATAGTCTTGCAGAACCTTTTACACCAAGACCTGGAAAACTCACTGGTGTGATGAGCTTTGGTGTCTTTTACTGCCAATGTCTTGGGAACTATTTCATTTTTGTCACAAACAAATCGGACATTAATGGCAAAATAGTTCACTCTGTGACGTGTGCAGGCATCCATTTTAAGGAACAGAAAGCGTCCCTTGAGAGTT
Source organism: Allobates femoralis (assembly GCA_033576535.1). Taxonomy (NCBI): domain Eukaryota; kingdom Metazoa; phylum Chordata; class Amphibia; order Anura; family Aromobatidae; genus Allobates; species Allobates femoralis. The sequence goes on from JARQOC010000003.1 coordinate 715,769,380, forward strand.
TTTTTAAGTTCTTCCTTTTGTTTCAAAGCTTCTTCGATTACTAATTTTCTAATACTCTCTCTCTCCAGAGAAACACCAAGCTTGCGGGCCATTTCCCCATTCAGACACAAAAAAGCTGGTCATGAAAATAATGAAATAGGCACACTCTCCTTTACAACAAGCTCTATTATCTGTTTTTTAAATGTATCTACTGTCATTGTCACAGTAATTTGTCACTGACAAAATATCTTGCAACTGATGGCCGCAAAGTTCTCTGCTCCTTTGTTTGGCTGGAAAGAGCTGGGCACTGGTTCCTTGGTTTGGATGCAGTCTTTCTCTTCCACTGCTTTCAGTGCTCCTGGATGAAAGCGCTGTAAATGTCTCTTTAGATTAGAAGCTCTGGTAGGAGCATTTTTATCTTTGCCTGAATATGCACTGATCTTGGATTGACAGCATTTGTTGTTTTCGTCTGGATCATTTGTCATACACTGACAGACATAATGTTTTCCATCTTGAGTGATGGTGAAATGTTCAAATACAGCTGATTTAATGTGATGCCTCTTTGACATTCTCAGGTTTTTAATTCTGCATTCACAATCCAAATGAAAATTGTTTTTCCTAAAAACAATTGTACAAAATTATTGCCAGGTCGTACAACTGATATAGTGGTCAGTAATACTGTTATTATTCCTCATGTACTCACAGTTAACTGATGCAAAGTTTGTTGAAAGGACAATACTTCTTACAGTCTTCCTCTTCTGAGTAGCAGGCAGCTTGTGAGATGCTTGGGAGATGAACACCTAGTATGATCTAGTCTAGATGAGGAGGAGCTTTACTACTAAGAATTTGCAACACATTTTCACTTTCAGTTTCATACATTGTAAGTAGGGGGGTTGGGGCAGCATGAGGCTAACCAAGTATAAGATTAGATAAGGGCAGTGGAGAACAGTGACACACAAGAAGTAAGAAATGTCTCTATCTCCAGCAGAACTGCTTATCACTGTTGTTCATAGTTTGATAGAACATATATATTTGAGTAACATTTATAAAATTCATATGAAAGTTCAATTATGAAATATTAATACATTTTTTTAAAGCTGGAGTCGGAGTCGGTACATTTCTACCGACTCCGACTCCAACCAAAACTAACTCCGACTCTGACTCCACAGCCCTGATCTTTTTAATCTTTTTCATCTTTCTCCTTCGCCTCATTGGGGGACACAGGACCGTGGGTGTTATGCTGCTGTCCACTAGGTTAAGTGGCTCCTCCTCTGCAGTATACACCCCTGGAGCAGGCATTGCTTCATCAGTTTTTGCTTAGTGTCTGATAGGAGGCACACGTTCTTACTATCTCTTTATTATTTTACTCTTTGAAGGGACATGTCGACCACAGATCCTTCCCCAGACTCCATAGTTGAGCCTCTGGGTTGAGTTATTTTGTCTGCTAAGGGCTATTATTTTCTCGGCCCTCCACTGTTGGAGGTGCAGGGTCAAAGTGATTTCCAGACCTGCCAGTTCTGAGGCCCGCATTCCTCCCCAGTCCCCACTGATGGGGCTCTGGGTCGCAGTAATGCCCCATATCCCCACCGCAAGCAGCAAGACACTTGGAAACAAAAACCGGCAAAAATTGGGACCCAATCCTCGGCTCCCATGTGAAAACGGAGACCAACATCTCCCTACCGGCACCAGGTAACATCTCGGTTGCAGTATTGGGGCCCATGGGATCTACAGACGCCCTCCCTATTCCCCCTGGCTGGGAACTTGGGTTGAGTCACCAGCCTCAGGTGCCTTCCATAGCACTGGCTGGTACATGGCAATTCCCTCGGCTGCAGGGCCCCCCAAGGCTGCTCACAGCCTCTGTTGATTAAGAGCCTACAGAGTTTACATCTAGTGGGATCAGCACGCCACCCTCCCCATTTCCCCTAGTTATACAGGGGCCTTGGGTTGAGCACACGCTGCCTCTGTCTTTTCGTTAGATGGAACAGAAGGCATTTACTCTGCATCTCTTCCACTCCCACTGTGCAGAGATTCCCCAACAGCTCTGTGGGCCCAGCTCCCCTGTACCTCCGGGCTGTGCCCCCTCGCTGGGGCAGCGGGGGGGCTTCCTGAGCGGCAAGCCTGGCTGGGTAGACCGGCGGCAGCGGTCCCGTGCGGCGGAAACCGGCGGGGTTTGCGGACTTCCGCGCCGGCCTCCTCACTTTTCCAAGGACATTTACTTGAGGCCCGGCTTCGGCCTAGCGTTGCTGGTGCCGCCCCTCCCCCCTACTGCCCGCCCTTCTGCTGATGTCAGTGCGGGTGGTCTCCGCCCCGGCCGCATCACAAAGGGGGCGGGTCAGGCTTCCCTGGCTGCATCTTGCGTGCCTTTTCCTACCTGGCCCGCGTTTTTTACTGGCCCGCCCACCCCCTTCTCCACGGCCGCCATGACAGCCCTCACACAAAGGGCCACCCTGCAGGGCATAGCAGGATGGAACTGTCACTTATAAAAGTACAATGAACATGTTTTTCTTACTGTACTGCAACCAGAGGACCACTTATAGCAAAGTAACACTGCATAGCATGCTTTTTCCTATGCTGTGCTCTACACCAGAAAGCACCTTAACCCTTTGCTGTTTAGATCATACATGCAGAGCGCTGGTACAATATGCATCACAGGCAGTATGGAACTGGCAGAGCATGTTCCCTCTACGCTGTGCTCATAGAACAGAAGGCACTTCAATCCCTTCCTGTTTCTGTCATACATGGCTGCAAAGCGCTGATGCTATACTCCTCACAAGCGGTACAGAACATTGCAGAGCATGTTCCATCTACGCTGTGCTTTTTACAACAGGAGGCAATTCAATCCTCTCCCGTTTATTTCCTATGTTGCTGCGGAGCGTTCACAACTGGCTGTTGTGCTCTCCCTGCCAGACTGGGACCTCAAGCGCTGTACAGGGACCCACACACTGGTCCCACCACTGATCCTTAGCACATTAGACCCCCATAGAGGGGACCTGGGTGGGAATCAAGACACCTCTGGATCAGTGATCTTAACCTTTGTTTGAGGTACCCAACCCATCTAGAGGCTCAGCCGAAACCAAGAGACCGGCACATGGTACCCCTGGGGTTCGACCCTGGTTAAGAACCACTTCTCTAGATGGACCGACATTCATCTTTCTCGCCCCCCCCATTGTTGGGGCAGTTGGGTTGAAGTTCTGATGCCTCAGACCGACATTCTCATTCCTCGATTCCCCCATAACGGCGGAGCTCGGTTGCAATTCAGATGACTCACCCTTGCCTGGCACTCACCTCTTCTTCCCATTGTTCGGGAGCTAGGTTGCAGTGAAACACCGATATGCCCTTTCCTCGGTCCCCTAACGTTGGCGTAGCTCAGTTGCTACTCAAACGTCTCAAGTACTCGTCCAACACTAACTTTCCCTGGCACACACACAGATGGGACAACTGAATTCCATAGGACTCACTACGAGTTTAACTGTTAGGTTCCTTCCTCGTACCCTCACAGTTGGACAGCTCAGTTGAAGTTGATGTAACCTCAATTACTCGACAAATCTAAGGCGTCTTAGGACTGTTCGCCAATCCTTTCCAGACCCCACAGCTGGAGTTCTGGTTGGCGGAGATGACAGTCAAGTCTCACAAGATGCAGACTGGGACACCGTGATCCACAGCTGCACGGATAATTCAGCTACTGGTCTCTTGAATCTACGACCCATAGCATACTCCCTACCCAGCTCCCCACTGTTGCGAGCGCTGGTCTGTAGCCAAGATTGCTATATGCCATATTCCTTCCTCAACATGCCACTGTTGGGTACTCGGGTTGAATCTGTGACTGCACAAGGCCTACCCGGCCTCCCTCCCCAGCCTACAATGATAAAACTCTTGTTCGCAGAACGTGGAACATGAGTCCAGCTGCCAATCTCCTCACTGCACCTATATTAGGTATTTGGGTTGAGATAACACGTGCAAGCACTCTGCACAGCCTGCTCCGAAGCAGGACACCACAGACTCCCGACCTCATTAACCCAATGGAGTGGCCCTCCGGTCCCCTGTATGGCCCAAACCTTCTTCATAGTCAGTCCCTTCTCGACTCGGGAGTCAAAAAGATACCGTAAGACCTGAAGCGCATAAAGACGAGGTTTTTTTCCCAGGCTGAAGTCGGCCAGGTCTATACTGCATTCTAGACGTTTTCCCTATCCGAACGACTTAACTACTACTGCATGATTTTCAGGGGCTACTAACACAGTGTCACTTTCACTGTACACGTTCAAAGACTCGGTTGGCGGATTAATCTCCACAAGTCTACTACAAGAGACTTGTGGAGAGAAGGGCAGGCCAGACAGGTGCTGGTAGTGGGGGACTCAATTATTAAGGGAATAGATAGGGCAATCTGTCACAAAGACAGGGATCGTCGAACAGTGTGCTGCCTACCTGGCGCTCGAGTCCGGCACACATCGCTGACCGGGTTGACAGATTACTGGGAGGGGCTGGTGAGGACCCAGCGGTCATGGTGCACATTGGCACAAATGACAAAGTTAGAGGTAGGTGGAAGGTCCTTAAAGATGATTTCAGGGAATTAGGCTGCAAGCTTAAGGCAAGGACCTCCAAGGTAGTATTCTCTGAAATACTGCCTGTACCACGTGCCACACCAGAGAGGCAAAGGGAGATTAGGGAGATAAATAAGTGGCTCAGGAATTGGTGTAGGAAGGAGGGGTTTGGGTTCCTGGAGAACTGGGCTGACTTCTCTGTTGGCTACAGGTTCTATGCTAGGGACGGGCTGCACCTCAATGGGGAGGGTGCAGCTGTGCTGGGGGAGAAAATGGCTAGAAGGTTGGAGGAGTGTTTAAACTAGGGATTGGGGGGAGGGTATTCATTGTATAGGAGGGGAAGATAGTGTAAATAGTAACCTGGGCACAAGTAATAAAATTGGGGGTGGCATAGGGGGTGGGGTTAGAACAGTCAATCTAGTAGGAAGGAATAGAGGTAAAGAGAGATGCATAAAGTGCATGTATACTAATGCCAGAAGCCTCACCAAGAAAATGGAGGAATTAGAATTGATTTTGTTGGAAAATAATTATGACATGGTGGGGATTTCGGAGACATGGCTGGACGAGAGCCATGACTGGGCTGTTAATTTAAAGGGCTATTGTCTGTTCAGAAATGACCGTACAAATAGGCGAGGAGGAGGTGTATGTTTATGCGTAAAATCATCCTTAAAACCCATCCTGCGTGATAATATAGGTGAATCTAATGGAAATGTAGAGTCCCTGTGGGTGGAGGTAAGGGGAGGGGGAAAAAATAATAAATTACTGATAGGGGTTTGTTATAAGTCCCCAACAATAATGGAAGTGGAGGAGAATATCCTCATAAAGCAAATAGATGAAGCAGCGACTCAGGGAGAAGTCATTATTATGGGGGACTTCAACTACCCTGAAATACATTGGGGATCAGAAACCTGCAGTTCCAGCAAAGGTAATAAGTTTTCGAAAACTATGAGAGACAATTACCTTTCACAACTGGTTCAGGACCCAACAAGAAGGGGGGCACTGCTGGACCTAATATTAACCAACAGGCCGGACCGCATATCAAATATACGGGTTGGAGGTCACTTGGGTAATAGTGATCATAACTTAATAAGCTTTCAAGTATCCTTTACTAAGACGTGTAGTAGAGGGGCTACAAGGACACTAAACTTCAGGAAGGCAAATTTCCAACGGTTGAGAGATGATCTTAGTGCAATAAACTGGGACGATGTCCTGAGACATAAAAGTACACAACACAAATGGGAGATGTTTATTAGCATCCTAAATAGGACCTGTGCACAATATATACCCTATGGAAATAAGCATGCTAGAAATAGGAGGAAACCACTATGGCTAAATAAAGCGGTAAGAAGTGCAATATGTGACAAAAAGAAAGCATTTAGGGAATTAAAGCAAGTAGGTAGTGATGAGGCATTAAATAAATACAGAAAATTAAATAACATTTGTAAAAAGCAAATCAAGGCAGCAAAGATTGAGAGACTCATTGCCAGAGAAAGTAAAAAGAATCCCAAAATATTTTTTAACTACATAAATAGTAAGAAACTAAAAAATGATGGTGTTGGCCCCTTTAAAAATAGTCTGGGTGAAATGGTGGATGAGGATGAGGAAAAAGCCAATATGCTAAATGACTTTTTTTCAACAGTATTTACACAAGAAAATCCCATGACAGACAATATGATCAGTGATAACAAAAATTCTCAATTAAATGTCACCTGCTTAACCCAAGAGGAAGTACGGCATCGTCTAAAAATCACTAAAATTGACAAATCCCCGGGCCCGGATGGGATACACCCCAGAGTGCTGCAGGAATTCAGTACTGTCATAGATAGACCATTATTTTTAATATTTAAAGATTCCATAATAACAGGGTCTGTACCACAGGACTGGTGTATAGCAAATGTGGTGCCAATATTCAAAAAGGGGACAAAAACTGAACTTGGAAATTATAGGCCAGTAAGCTTAACCTCTACTGTGGGTAAAATCCTAGAGGGTTTTCTAAGAGATGCTATACTGGAGTATCTGAAGAAAAATAACCTCATGACCCATTATCAACATGGTTTTACGAGGGACCGTTCCTGTCAAACTAATCTAATAAGCTTCTATGAAGAAGTAAGTTCTGGACTGGACCAAGGAAATGCAGTGGATGTGGTGTATATGGACTTTTCAAAAGCTTTTGATACGGTGCCACACAAAAGGTTGATACATAAAATGAGGGCAATGGGGATAGGGGAAAATATGTGTAAGTGGGTTAAGAACTGGCTTAGTGATAGTAAACAAAGGGTGGTTATTAATGGAACACACTCAGAATGGGTCACAGTTAACAGTGGGGTACCACAGGGGTCAGTGTTGGGCCCGCTTCTATTTAATATATTTATTAATGACCTTGTAGGGGGCATACAGAGTAGAATCTCAATATTTGCAGATGACACTAAACTCTGCAGGGTAATCAATACAGAGGAGGACAATTTTATATTACAGGAGGATTTTTGTAAACTAGAAGCTTGGGCTGCTAAATGGCAAATGCACTTTAATGGGGATAAATGTAAAGTCATGCACTTGGGCAGAGGAAACAAAAGGTATAATTATGTGCTCAATTGTAAAACAATGGGCAAAACTGTCACTGAAAAAGATCTGGGTGTATGGGTAGATGACAAACTCACATTTAGTGGCCAGTGTCAGGCAGCTGCTGCAAAGGCAAATAAAATAATGGGATGCATTAAAAGAGGCATAGATGCTCATGAGGAGAACATAATTTTACCTCTATACAAGTCACTAGTGCGACCACACTTAGAATACTGTGTACAATTCTGGTCTCCGGTGTATAAGAAAGACATAACTGAACTAGAGCGGGTCCAGAGAAGAGCGACAAAACTCATTAGAAGACTAAGGGGTCTGCAATACCAAGACAGGTTATTAAACTTGGGGTTATTTAGCTTGGAAAAACAAAGGCTTAGGGGTGATCTTATAATAATGTATAAATATATGAGGGGACAGTACAGAGACCTTTCTAATGATCTCTTTACTCTTAGGCCTGAGACTGGGACAAGGGGGCATCCTCTACGTCTGGAGGAAAGAAGGTTTAATCATAATCACAGACGCAGATTCTTTACTGTAAGAGCAGTGAGACTCTGGAACTCTCTGCCACATGCTGTTGTAATGAGTGAGTCACTACTAACATTTAAGAAGGGCCTGGATGCCTTTCTTGAAAACTATAATATTACCAGTTATATATACTAGATTCTTTGATAGGGCATTGATCCAGGGAATTAGTCTGATTGCCGTATCTGGAGTCAGGAAGGAATTTTTTCCCCCCAATGTGGAGCTTAGTGTTGCCACATGGGTTTTTTTTTGCCTTCCTCTGGATCAACATGTTAGGCTATGGGTTGAACTAGATGGACTTAAAGTCTTCCTTCAACCTTAAAAACTATGTTACTATGTTACTATGTTACTATGTAATTCCAAAGCTGAATACTCCTGTTGTCTACATGCTGCAGCATCACATATGGAGTCTCAGCCATGTAGCACATGTCTGTGATTGGCTGTTCTGCCCCTCACCAGTGAATAACCAGGAAGTTAATGAGCGACCCCGGAAGTACAACCGGACACAGATAAGTATAATGCTGCTGTTTAATCAGTATATTCTTTCTTTTTACAGGCCCCCAGCCCCCATCTCATAACTTTAAAGTTCAAGTTTGGGGTTCTGACTTAAGTAGGAGTCACATTCGGCCCCGAACTCGAACTTTAAAAAATGTCCGATTGGGTCTGCCGAACCCGAACATCGGCAGATTCGCCCATCACTAGTTGTGATATAACTTCTGATTTTCAGCCAGGCGCTGTTGGACTGGGGCAACGCCTAAAAAAGGTGAAGACACCGGCAGGTGAGTATAAAGCTAGAGGAAGGAGGCTTAGATTAAAAGCACCCCTGTAGTGATGAAGTACAAAGAACTTTGGAGTGGTGCATTAATAATAATTATATCTTATTCTATAATGGAATCATGTTTAGATATGTATTGATGCATGTGTACTTTGATCTAAAATGGATTCCATTGCGTATATCATACTGCATTACATTCTTTTGAACTGATTACCATATATACTCGTGTATAAGCCGAGTTTTTCAGCCCAAAATTTGGGCTGAAAAGTCTCCCCCTCGGCTTACACACTGGTCAATACGGTAGGCTGCGTGGTGGGGGCTGTGTCCGGGGCTGTGGAGGCTGGAGGAGGCGGGGGGAGGCTGCTGTATGAGCAGCCCCGTCACGTGGGGCCGCTCATTATATATGCACTGCTTCCCCCTGTCAATCAGCGGCAGGGGGAAGCAGTGCATATATGCCCCCAAATGCTGGCACTCTCCCCCCTTGTAAGGGCCCCCCCCCGCTACGTATCTTACCATCCCGGTCTTCTGCACAGCGCCGCTCCTCGGTGCTCCGTACTTCATGCTCCCGTCCTGCTACATCCGGGATCCCCGGCCGTCGCAGGTATATGATGTCATCGTGCGACGGCCGGGGATCCCGGATGCAGCGAGGACGGAGCATGGAGAACGGAGCACCGAGGAGTGGCGCTGTGCAGAAGACCGGGATGGTAAGATAAGCAGCGGGGGGGGGGCCTTACAAGGGGGGCGAGTGCCAGCATTTGGGGGCTGCTATATACCCCCTGGGGGCTGCTGTATACTACCACTGGGGCTGCTGTATATACCTCTGGGGCTGCTGTATACTAACCACTGGGGCTGCTGCTGTATATACCACTGGGGCTGCTGCTGTATACTACCACTGGGGCTGCTGTATACTACCACTGGGGCTGCTGTATACTACCACTAGGGCTGCTGTATACACCTCTGGGGCTGCTGTATACTACCACTGGGGCTGTATATACCTCTGGGGCTGCTGTATACTACCACTGGGGCTGCTGTATACTAACCACTGGGGCTGCTGCTGTATATACCACTGGGGCTGCTGCTGTATATACCACTGGGGCTGCTGCTGTATACACCACTGGGGCTGCTGCTGTATACTACCACTGGGGCTGCTGTATACCACACTGCTAGGGGCTGTATACCTGTGCTGGGGACCACCCTCGGCTTATACACGAGTCAATAGGGTTTCCCAGGTTTTGGGGGCAAAAGTAGGGGGGTCGGCTTATACACGGGTCGGCTTATACATGAGTATATACGGTATGTATTATATGATTTATTATTTCACTGTATCCTAACATGTCTGCTTAGTGTTTATTTGCCTAAAAATTGTTATTGTATATGTATGTGGAATATGATCTAATATAAAATTTCAATTAAGTAAAAAAATAATATATTTTTTATTTTTATTCTGTGGGTCACTTTTTGCTGTAGAATTTATATATTGTTACACACATATGTATTCATTTTCTAAGATAACTGTGCAACTACAATTTGTCACATAGTTACAGAAATATTACAAATAAGGGAAATAGTTTATATACTTCTCATCATTGAAATTGTAAGAGGAAAGAAGGAAAAGTTATGTACTTATGGAAATCCCAGAGTTGACAGACAAGTTAATGATATGCAAATGATGACAAATTGGAAACAGCATTTTTAAAACACCTCCATTTATTCAGTATTAAGTATGAATGCTTTTTACAGAAATATACACACTTACTGGCCCTGCTGCCAATAATGAAGTAATTGTTCTCTGGGAAATGTCCTTAACTTGGGCATGCAAGTCATCAAGATCCACTACTAGCAGCTTACTTTGTGTGGCACCCCTATGGCAAGGTGCCTCAAGGAGGTACTGCACCCCAATTAAAGGTGTGGTTCCTCTGTAGCCGTGGACGTGGGGAAATCTTCAGAGTCTGCACCCCAACACCCATACACAGGCCACTTTAAGACAGGGGACCTTATATTTAGTAGGTCCCAGGGGGTTGAGCCTAGAGAACGGGAGATGAGGATTGAGAGCAGAGTCAGATAGTTGGTGTGAGAGAGCAAGAAAGAAGGACGCAGGGGACCCTGCGGCTACAGAAGAGGGCGCCTCTTAGGAGAGGGGCGACCCAGAGTGGAAGGGGTCAACCCAGGACTGGTTGGAGCCAGCTGGGGACCCAGGTTGACACCGGCGTACCGTAGCCGAGGTAGTTAGACTAAAGGTTCAACCCTAACTGCAAACCGGCAAGCTGAGGGCCCGACACATACAGGGAGCCGAAGCACCCCTAAAGAAGTCAAACATCAGTCCCGCAGCTGGGTCCATGACACCGACAAGCCAGAGACTTTAGGTAACAGACCCTAGAGACTTAAGAGAGGAGAGCAAGAGAGTAACAGGACCAGGGGAGCCATTTTGAGGGCATCACTGTCAGACTCTGGAGAAGCCTTCACAATCTGCGGTTACAATACCCATTAACCCAGAATGTACTGTGTACCTTTCTCCATCTGGTGCAAGTAAAGAACCATTTGAGCTGATGTGGTGTCTGTCCTCCTTTCTTTTGTTGCCCGGAGGGCTTCAGCATCATCGCCAAGGTGATGACTACTACTCCCCTCATCTACCCCACTGCCCTGAGGTAAAGCTCTGCCTGTGGAGAGCTGTACTACCAAAGCTGCATTCCCATCACCTCAGCGGCTGGCTGCAGCGCTGGTAACCCTATTACCACAGGTGGCGTCACAATACCATCATCATCATCACCCCCACCCCCACCACTGGGGGTCCAGGGAATGGAACCAGGAACCGATCAGCCATGATTCCCCCCCCCCATCGAAGTAACCACCTGTCCCGGTGTCCGAGTAACCCCTACCCTGTTGCCGACTCATTTCACAATTTCTATCATATGAAGACCCAGATGTGCACAATGACAGAAATCTCTGAAGATGCTGCAGATTATGGCAGTATGTTTAGGCCACATAGGCTACTCATGTCTCATGAGCAACATGCACCCTGCGATGGTCATGTTGAAAAACAGCTCCTGGGACACTTTGTTGGTACTACCACTAGTTCCACCAAATCATTGTTTACCTTAAATAAAGACTACAGTGGTCCAGCTACCGTACATTACATAATTTCCCATTATAATACCTGAAGGAGAACTGCTATGACATATCCTCCTGAAGGTCTCTTCACAGCATTGCCCACGTGGTCTTCAGAGACAGGACTGAAGCAATGGAGGCTCAAATGAGCTATCTTCAGAAATGACTACTAATTTGTCTTGGATGAAGTTATAACTGATCTTGATGATTACCCCAAGTGCACTCAGGGTGGCAGAAGATTCTTCATGAAACCATTAAAAACCTCAATGATATCATGCCAAAGTGTGTATGTAGGTGCATGTTTTCTTGCGTGTGGTGCTCATACTCAATAATAAATATAGCAAGATATTTTGAAAATTGTGTTTCTATTCTTCATCATTTGCATATCGTTAACATGTGCTTTAACTGGTGCCCGCAGTGTTATCCTCCACTGGTCTCCACAAGGTCAGTGGGTGCTTTGTGATGTCTGTCTTTAAAGCATTGCTCCCACCCAGCCAGAATCCTGCGCCACACTGATGAGGGGCAACAACCCCGAAACAGCTGTCTGTGGTTGGATACCTAGTCCATGGTAAACCCCTGGCCATATCTTCAAGCTTGCAAGGGCTGGATAGTGACTTAAGGGCTACTAATACCCTGGGCTAGGTCCTTCCCTGGTGGGATAACTGGCTGGTGTCCATGTTGTAGACTCTTAACCGAGGCTCCATGGACTTCATCTGCATAATCATTTGCATATCGTTAACATGTCTTTCTATCTTGCGATTTCCATAGTTCCAAGACTTTTCTCATTTTGTTGCAATTTCAATATTGATGGGTGGAAAATGTGACAAGGGTCCTTGTAATCCTATTAATGATCAAGCAATCATAAAATCTACCTAATGACACAAACAAGTGCTGAGCAGCTGTTAAATCCCAACCACACTGTCTTCTTGATGCCTGCCGCAGAGAAATCTGTACAATCACTCCCTCTAACCATAATGGCCACTTTACACACGGCTACATTACTAGCTTATCCACAGGTAACTTACTGGCTGCAGTGAAATCATGGAGACATTATTCCATTTGTACACAGCAACAAGATAGAACCTTGTCTCCATGATTGCAGCCAGTAAGTTACCTGTGGATAAGCTAGAAATGCAGCCGCGTGTAAAGTGGCCATAAGGGATGCTGACTTTAAAGGGAATTTGTCACCACAAAATGACTTTACAAACCAAGCAAAACTGTGTGGTCCACTCTTGCCATGACCACACATTTCAGTGCACCTTCCTACCTAAACGTTCTACATCTATCTCTACTCTCCTCTTCTTTTAATGTCAGCTTTGGCTTTAAAGCTGTTTGTCTACCATAGATGGAAAACAAGAAGGCGGGAAGGAGACTGAACCTATCGAACAAGGGCGCACCTAACACCCATGCAGTCATTTTGTACTTACATGCTTCATTTAATTCCATTACTTCGCTAGACTGCTAGTATCCTATAAGTACACCACCAGGAATGTAACTACTACAATCCACCATCAGAGTTGTTCTGTTATCTCTCTAGAGTGGAGACTGTGTAATTATTCTTAGTGTTGCTAATGTAGACATCCAGGATTGTCCCCATTAGTCCCTCAACTTCAGACCAATTCTGTCCAGAAATGTTATGTACTCCTCTAATTAATCTGCATGTGGTGGGAAATATTTCTTTCACCAACGAATAAAGCACTTCTCTATTTTTTTGCAAACTATATGCTGAACTTTTTTTATATAAAGAATACAATGAATATTGTAACATGGTGAAAGTAGGCAATTTCAATAAGATGATGGCTAACAAACACTTGAATCCATGCCACCACGATTGTTAGTATAATATTTACTAATGAATAAGGTTTAATATGTTTGGTTAAGAAATGTTAAATGATTCGTCTTTGTGTACTCTAGAAAATAGGCCTTCATTCATAAAGAAAGTGCTGTACAAGGAAAGTGCACAACAAATGTGTCTAGACATTGGAAACCTCCTCATTAACAACTAGTGAACTTCCAGCAGTCGTCCCATTATGAGCAGTTAGCTTTAGCTCTTAATAAATCTCATTAATCTTCGTATGTTCTTATGGAAGTGCCGGCGAGTAGCTAGATGATTATCACAGATAGACTAAGCTGTGTTTACTTCTAACAAATCGTGACACATGTCACACACTAATATGGTTATTAATCACAAGCCTCTGTCCTGTCATAATATTGATTGCAATGGTATGTTCAGCATCACCGGGTTAACCTAATTGCTCTACTGCCACTTGACTTCATCCAAAAACTAATGCAACCCCCATTCACTCCTACTCCTGTTATGATAACATCCATCAAAATACATAAAAAGCATATCCCAGCTGTCTCTGCCTTCCCATAAACTCACAGGAATTTCTGCTTATTCACCCTTTACAATATACCTAATAAGATAGATCAAAGTAAAGGATTATGATGTTAAGGTGCAGTGCCGCAAAGGCATGAAGGCATGAGACTAATTGCCAGGTCGCAGCCCGAGTCTCTATCTGACTGCTGTTCATAGTCAATAAATGATGTGTGATGGAAGTGAGCCGCTTGCATGAAGGGAGTGCTTTTGGCAAATCTACCCCATTCCAATACTGGCATTGTAGATTTTTGGTATATTTTTCTTCATCAGTCACAGAAATTGTTGCTGGAGAATAGATTTGCGACTGAAGAACAGATTAGAAGCATAAAGGCCTGGTCTATGTCTGTATTAATGAAGACTACTACCAAAGTAACATTTAATTTTATGGTATTATATTTATTTATACTCTAAAGTGTAATTTAGTTCCACAATGCTTTACATATATCATCATCACAATCCCTCATCAGTTTGTCTTTGAAGTGTGGGAGAACACCGGAGTACCCGGAGGAAACCTATGCAAACACAGGGAGAACATACAAACTCCTTGCAGAGAAAACACATATAGAAATGATTCATCATTTGAATCTTTCCTTAAGTCTCTAGGCTTGTGGTATTCATTGATGTTTTTTGGACCAAATTCTAAAAAATCAACTATGTTTTTTGGTTTTATCTTCTACTTTTTTTTGCGCTTTTTTTAGAGCAAGAAATTGCATGCTCCACCAATCACAAAATAAGTGCAAAAATCACTTCAGTTGGGTGACTGGAGAACACTTGCAACTTTTTAAAAAGTAGCAATTAATGAATCATTTGAACATACCAAACCCCAGCTAAATGAAATAAAAAGATACTGTTATGCTGACAGGAGGCACGCATTGGAGAGTGGACCCACTGGGTCGTGATAACTTTGCTGACTGGAGGAGCTAACCTGGCTAATCCACTGGGGTTTTGCTAATACCAGAAGAGGTGGCAGTAGTCTTAGCTGGTAAAGTGGCCACCAAGTGCAACCCCAGCTGGGTCTAAATACCACAACGGCTGACACCAGGGATTGGCTCTTATGGACTAGGCTAGACAGTGTCTGGGTAGATACGGTCAGAGTGACCGATGCAAGTGGAAGATGACCCTAGACCAGAGAAGGTAGAAGAAGACGGGTCAGCTGTAGCAGGTGCAGACTGTTGCAGACTGCTGCAGACCTTAGTGGGCAGTAGCAGCCAGGTGCAGGCTGTAGAAGACAGGTGTAGGCTGTAGCAGGCAGAGGCAAGCCATAGCCGACAGTAGTAGGCAGGATTTAGGATGAAGCACACATTAGCAAAGGATGCAGAAACACGGCACCAGGTTCAAAGAGCAAAGCAAGGTACTAACAAGTACAGGGTTCAGGGAAAAAAAAACAACGGTATAACAAACGTGTGGAAGTACACGGCTATAAACGTATTAACTAAGCACCTTGTTTTTGATACAGTTTTTTACTAAGCACTTGCTTTTTATTATTACCTTTTTATAGCCATGTACTTCCACATGTTTGTTATACTGGTTTTTTTTTTTCTGTGGTCTAGTTATGTGGTGGTGTGAGTGCAGTCCTACAGACCCGTTCACATTGTGCCCTGGCTCAGTTGCAGTTTTTCATTAATTGTCTTGTTTAGCAAGACAGGGAGTGCTCCACCCCTCCTTTTCTGAGCCAGGCACATAAAGTGCCATCTGCTGCATTGTGTCCATATTGGACTCTGGCCCGTCTTCACCCTGCATCCATGAGGTATATTTATACAGGATCAGGTTTTAAATGAGTTAGATAGGACTGTTCTGATAAGGGTCACCGTGACGAGGTGGAACGGCTTACGTACATTTTTTGCCAAAAAGTATTAACTAAGCACCTTGTATTTGATACAGTTTTTTACTAAGCACTTGCTTTTTATTATTACCTTTTTATAGCCGTGTACTTCCACACGTTTGTTATACTGTTTTTTTCTGTGGTCTAGTTATGTGGTGGCGTGAACGCAGTCCTACAGACCTGTTTACATTGTGCCCTGGCTCAGTTGCAGTTTTTCAGAACTTAGTATTGTTGGTTCGGCGCCTCAAACACAAACATTTTGCTGAAAAATCAGCAAGTTCGGGTTTTGTTCAGGAAAAAAGTTTGAAATGTTAACTTTCCCTGTTTCTTTGAGGCCAAAAACACTTTCTGGAAGACCCATTCGCCAGAAACAACACCAAACCTTAAGCCTAGGAGTAATGAATTGTTAAACACTGGAGCTAGTCAATCAAGGGGGCTTTGTCTAATCCAACAGGACTAGTCAAAGGTAATTTTTATGTAAAATTGTAGCTGCTAGAAAGCCTTGGAGGGATTACCGTGTGTGTTCCCACATATTAGCTCATTTATGTTAATTGAATTGGTTTGGGCCCAGCGCTAAACAATACCCCTTAGCAATGGCTTTGTATGAAGAACCAGTCAAAAGTTTTGTTTAACCGTTCTTTCGGATGTTTATTTCTTAAAAATATTTTAAAAACTTATTAAAAAGATAATTAAAATCATGTATTCGTTTTTTCTAAAAATACAGGATGTACATCTTCCATCTTCCTATATAAATGTTATTTTTCCTTTTTGGGGGTCCCGGTCTTGGGTGGGTGCATTCCCCTTCTAGGTGGAAAAACTAATATAATGTATACAGTATATATCCTTTCAGGTCACAACAAACACCTAGAAGGGGAATGCACCCACCCAAGACCGGGACCCCCCAAAAAGGAATACGAACATCTCAGGGGCGGACCGTCACCTCCAGGGGCCCTGGTGCACTAGAGGACCGGGGGGTGCGGAGCTACTGGCCGTCGGTGCGGCCCGGGGGGGAGGGGTGCCGCTGGCCGTCGGCGTGGCCCGGAAAGGGGGGGGGTGCTGCTGGGAGCCGCAGGGAGCCGCAGGCGCGATGCTCTCCTACCTGGGAGCCGCGCCGGATGTATGCTAGGGGCCGGAGGAGCAGAGGAGAGGAGGGGCGGGATCAGGCAGGGGAAGCAGGAAGCTCTCTGCTTCCCTTGCCTGACCCTCCTCTCCTTTGACGGCGGCTTGCGGGGGTCGGCTGGGGGCCCCCCTCCAGGCTTGAAGGGGCCCCCAGCCGGTCGGGGCCCTGGTGCAGCTGCACCAGCTGCACCAGTGTAGTTCCGCCCCTGGAACATCTATATACGAAGATGGAAGATGTACATCCTGTATTTTTTTTATGTCAGCCATGGATGCAAAAAAGTGACACCCGCCTCACAAGAAGGGCTTGTGCCCTATCTTATTCTGTGAAAAGGTTAATAAAAATGTATGTGCACATGCTTGTTCTGTGGGGGAACTTGATGTGCAAAACTTTATTATAATCAGTGATTACAGTCCCATTGGAGCGGGACTTATGCTCCTGACAGACAACTGTCAGAATTGAAGTGAGTCCTGCTTCAGCTGCAAAAGTCAATAACCAACTATGGAACATGGAGCCTAATGGCGATATATAAATAAATAATAATAATAATAACTAGCTGCTGTGAGTGGGATGACGATAGTCAGGTTCACCTCTTGGCAGCTACAACGATGAGGCTGAGCTGTGACATGACATGAACCTGACTGCGACGTCACCATAGTAGCAAGAAATCAGTCAGTTTCTGTTCCCGTGAGAGGACATCACAGAGGATTGTGGAGGGTTTTTGAGGGAGTAAGGGAATGAGGCTTGTGTGCGCTTGTTTTTTTTCTAATATGATGAATTTTCTCTGTCTGGTGTATTATTTACTATTAACTTAGAGATTCCTAATGGCCGAGTCTAAAATTGGCCTAACATTAGGAACCTCGGGTTTAGTTGCAGCTGGCGATATATAACTGGCATTAACCCTTTTACTACCCAGTATGCCTACCACACAGGGCAGCTGGAAGAGTTGGGTACAGCTCCAGAACATGGCACTTACAATGAATGCACCATTTATTGGGGTGCCTGCGGGCTGCAATTCACAGTGGAGGGGGAGCCAAGAACACTTGAGCTTCCCCATGCTGATGATTCCAGCCCCCAGTTGCCCCATTGTACTTGGCTGGCAACCAAAAATATGGTGAAGTGCACACCCATTTTTTCAATTATTTATTTATTTTTGTTTCAGTAATCTGATGTCAGTTTGGTTGCTATATTGGCAACCAATCACACATGATGGCAAAGAGGGTGGGTAAGGATAAATCTGACTTTAACCAATCAAGAGGGGGGAAGCAGTAATGTTCATGAACTGAACTATAAAAAACTGAGTGCAGAGACAGGACTCAGGCAGGACTTCATATAATATGGGCTGTCTGTGTAACATGCTTTTGTGTGCAAAACTCATAAGGGAGGGGCGCGTTCATCGTGTGCACAGCTCATATTTATCTGCGCCTATGTTCATGAACCGGCTTGAAAGCATGGTGACAACAACGCTGAAGCTTGGTGATGCTTTATGAATCTAATTTCTGTGAAGAAACACTGGGGTTCCACTGTAAAACGGTTTCAGCTGTGTTTGGCCGCTTTTTGGTCCCCTTCTAAGGTGTTTTCTAGGCCCTTGATTTTGCCTCCCTTTGATTTGAATGGAGTTTGGAAGTTCGGCAAACTGTTCTGAACAAGTCAGCGAACATATGCCCGTTTAGTGTACAGAGCCGAATCCAAACATCAAAAGGTTCGCTCATCTGCATCCATAAACCCTATTGCAAATTATCAATTCAGTGAGGAAGTGAAAAACTCTTATGCCACCCAATAAGGGTAGCAATCCTTAGTCATAATCGACTCTTTAACAAGCCTTTTAATATGACTTAGGATTTCTGCCAGATCAGAACCCCAAACTGCAGATGCTGCGTTTTTTTGAACAGCCAATCCCAGCGATTGTCACTCTTCAGCTATGAAAGGGGCTGTCATATCACATTACATAGGATGGAGTGCTGCAGGGGTGCTGGTATTACCCCCTCCTGCTGTGCTGATGGGAATATTCTGATGGGATTGATCACTCCCGCCAGCGTAAACATGGTGGCTGTGCAGGCCAAATGTGCCCGTCCACCACCCACCTGTGCCTGCTCCCCTCCTCCGTCCACTCCCCTCCTATCCTGAACCCCCCCCCCTCCCCATATGCTCCCTTCCTCCATTGACTCCACTCCCATCCTGATCCCAATTGTCTCCCCATCCACTGCCCTCTTATTCTATTCACTCCCTCCATTCCTGTGCCTACCTGTTGCCTGTGACGCTTCTCTCAGCCTCATCTCCTGCATGGAGGAGATGAGGCTAAGGACGAACAATGTGACAGCCAGGCACAGAAGTAACTACCGGTATGTGATCGCTGTGCCCTGGCTCTGTGTCACCCCCTAAGTGCTGCGATCTTACCAATCACAGCACTTAAGGTCCAGGGAGAGGGAATGCACAGTCTCTTACTTCTCCCCACAGTGATCAGCCATTGTAATGTAATTTGGATGGGCCGATCACCATGGTAACCCTATGCTGCCATGGCAAATCAATGTTGCAGTGAAAACATCCGGTCACCTGACCCAAGCCTCAGAGATCGTGTGATCTCTGAGACTTGGGTTTGTCATACTTACAGGTGCACTGTATGGCAGATCATTGTGACCCCAGAGACTGCAGCAAGGGATCAAGTGTACTTTTGTTGTAGTCTCTGGGGTCACACTGATGGTGTACTGTATGGCAATGATCTGCCATATAGTGCACCATCAGTGTGACCCCAGAGACTGCAGGAAAATGACACGTGATCCCTTGCTGTACTCTCTGAATGTAGCAGAAGTGATAGAGCATCATGGGTCCATTATTGTGGACCAGTCTGATGGTATGGAGTAATAAAGTTGGAGTCTGAATTTGTGTTTGTGCTTTTTCTAATAAAAAGATTTTTCTCTGTGTGGTATATTTTTTTTTTCTATTTACTAGAGATTCATAATGGCTGGGTCTAACATTGGCCCAACATTATGAATCTCGGGCCCATTATTACCCAGTTTGCCACTGGCACCAGGGCAACTGCAAGAGTCAGGGTACACGCTAGAAAATGAAAATGAAGCTTCAATGAATGCACCATTTTCTGTGGTGGCTGCGGGCTGCAATTCACAGCATGGGGGACCCAAAATGCTTGGGTCTCTCTTTGCTGAGGATTCCAGTCTCCAGCTGCCTAGTTGTGCCTGGCTGGCAACCAAAAAATACAATGAAGCTCCACATCATTTTTTTATTCCCATAATTTTTCTATAAATAAAAAAAACAATGTCTAGCTTCATTGTATTTTTGGTTACCAGCCAGGTACAACTAGGCAGCTGGGGGTGGGTGGCAGTCCATAGCTGCCAAGTTGTACCTGGCTGGCAACCAAAAATAAGGTGAAACCCCACGTCATTTTTTTTAAATTATTATTTCTACAAATAAGAGAAACAACATGGAGCTCACCATATTTTTGGTTGCCAGCCAGGTACAGCTTGACTGCTGGGTGCTGAAATCCTCAGTGTGGAGAGACCCAAATGTTTTGGACCCACCACGCTGTGAATTGCAGCCCACAACCATCCCAGAAAATGGTGCATTCATTAGAAGTGCCATTTTCTGGTGCTGTACACTGACTCTTCTAGTTGCCCTGGTGCCAGTGGCAAACTGAGTAATAATCTTTGTATTGGCAGCTGGCACTAAACCCAAGATTCATAATTTTGGGCTAATGTTGGACCCGGCCATTAGGAATCTTTAGTAAATAGTAAATAATATACAACACTCAGAGAAAAATAATTAGAACAAAAAACAAACATATCGAAACTCCATCTTTATTACTCCCACATAACCCTCCTTCATCCAGAGTCTGCAGAGGGAGAACAAGCATCCTCTCCCTGCAGAGTCTGCAATCATATTGACCACAGGGACTCAGTAATGTTTTTCTAGCCTCCATATTTTCATTTTCACAGCTCAATGTTACAAAAATCTGTGAAGCACCTGGGGGTTCAAGGTGCTCACCACACATCCAAATCCATTGGGCAAACCTCAGTGAGTTCCTTCCACCAGTTCAGTGTTGAACCCATCTTCCCTGAGCAAGTGAGAGGAAAGGCAGAGAGCTATGAGAGAGCACAAAGTTGGCAACGATCTCAGTATAAAGAATATAAGTTCTATCACCTTAATGAGCAGCAGTATTGTAAAGCGCTGTATTGTAAAGCGCTGCCGAATATGTTGGCGCTATATAAATAAAGATTATTATTATTATTATTGTTGGTCTCAGGGCTGTCAACTTCTAGACATCATGGAAAACATATTTCTATTATATGTTCCTAACAAACTTAAATAAGATAGATACTTTTTAGCCCAATTAATCAAGCTGGCATTCTTCACAGTGGTCTTGATTGTGCTGGAGATGATCCTGATTCATGAAGAGGCACATGTGTTTTCAAGAATCAGTAGTTTCAGATGAGTGGCTTGCATCTCCATGTGTGTCTTACCACTAATCTTACTCCAGTCCATGCTGATGTGAGGAGATATGTACTTTAGTGTACACCTCGCTCATCATGAATTTGACAAGTGGCGTTCATCATGCATCCATCCCAGCCCAGCTGTACCAATTCTGTTGGTTCTGATAAAAAATGCCATGAGAATATCAAAAGTTGCAATATTTTGGGTGTGCCAAATCTTAATGACTTCTCAAAGCTTTTTATGCCAGGATTGATGAATCGGGTCATTTGAGAATCTTTCTCATCACTGCTGAACATTGGGTTTTGTCACTGTAAATCATGTACATTTTCTACTTGTAGAGGCATAGTGTGGGTGCCAATGCTTGGGGCAAACCTCAGTGAGTTTCTTCCACCAGTTCAGTATTGAACCCCTCTTACCTGAGCAGGTGAGAGGAAAGGCAGAGAGCTATGAGAGAGCACAAAGATGGCAACGATCTCAGCATAAAGAATTTAAGTTCTATCACCTTAATGAGCAGCAGTGACTCAGATGAGAATGTTGCTTTACATATTTAGCTCACTGGCTTCAGGGCGGGTATTAATTGCACCCTTGCACCACTCTTAGGCTGGCTTCAGACTGCGTTTTAGATCCGATCCGTAGCTGTCCGCTTGAAGCAGACAGCCGCGGACCGGATCAGCACACAGGACCGGGGGGCTATTATGCCCTTCGGTCCGGTGTGCAGCGCATGCAGTTCCCGATGCTGTTAAGTCAGGCCCGCGGGCGCCGAGGTCCTGACCTGTCAGCGGCTGCGGCTACGGCTGCGTGTGGCTGCACACAGGATCGGAGGGCATAATAGCCCCCCAGTCCTGTGTGCTGATCCGGTCCGCGGCTGTCTGCTTCAAGCGGACAGCTACGGATCGGATCTAAAACGCAGTCTGAAGCCAGCCTAAGGACCGCTTTACACACACAGATATCTGTGACCAACTTCTGAATAGATCTCTGGTTGCAGTGAAATCATGGACACATTGTTCCATTTTGTGGCTGTGTACAAATGGAGCAATGTGTCCATGATTTCACTGCAACCAGAGATCTGTTCAGAAGTTGGTCACAGATATCTGTGTGTGTAAAGCGGCCCTAAGAAGAGAGCACCCAAAATTTGGCGCCAGTACAAAATTAGGTACCCGATACAACCTCCCCTGTGTCCCTCTTTCACTATACCATCGCTTGATTGGCACTGGTGAAACTTACAGTATCAATATTTTTTTCTACTATTTCCATACCTTGAAACTGAAATAGAAGGATGTTTACATGCTGCTCCTCTCGTTCAATTGTGGATAGTTCCTGAGCTGCAGAAATCAATAGTGATTTATAGGCTCTTGTTCATCACCCACTTTTGCAGTTCCAGTCTAATAGTTTACTCCTCGTAGTGCCTTTGTGATATTTGTGACAGGACCCACACAGTAAATAATGGTGTAACTGTGAAATGAGCAGGATGGAATAGATGATTTTTAGCTTGACTGAAAATCTTCTGAGACAAATGGCTTATTGATAGATTTGATTCCAATCTGTCGCCAGAACGAAGGACACTAGTTACTGGTCATCCAATGTACTTCTGCCTAATGAGATGTATGCTGCCTAATGGCTTGAAAATTACAACAGAAGTTAAGAATGATTTGATGAAATGAGTGTTGTTTGTCTTCTGTCAGGTCGAACAACCAACTAATTTTAAATGCATGGGTTAATGTGTTCCATGCCTATTGTCAGGGATTATACACTACAGTACATGTTGCCATATTTTATAGCCCAGGCCACTAAATATAATGGAAATGTAGGCATGTATGTAAAAAATGTCAGATGGTTCTTACAGGTTTGCACATGTCTGGAGGTGTTTAGATCAGGAGCTTTTTTCAATTTCTTGCAAGCATACTCTAGAATGAGAAATGAATGGAACATTTTAGAATATATGGGGCTGTTATCTGTCACACTAACTGCAATACTCACTGAAATCAATAGACAGACGACAGCAGTAGCAGAAAGGGGGCAATCTCTTAAAAGACCTATATTTAAGAAAAAAAAAATCTCAGACCTACTTTGATAGGATCAGTCACCCTGGGATTGCAATCCCAGAGGTCAATTGTTGCCATGGTATCCTGAGGTAATTTGAACACCCCAGGGTATGGTTGCCTGTTAGATCCTGCTATAAGCAGGGTCTAATGGGGATGCCACACGCGTCAATATCGCATGCAATATCGCTGGTGGACATGACGTTGCAGCGATACTGACGTGTGTGATAGGGCGCATCAACCAGCGATAAATCGCTAGTTGATGGTCGCCAGGATTTAGAACCTGCTCTAAAACCTGGCGATGGTCTCCCGGTGGACACGCAGCATTGCTGTGTGTGTGACACCGGGAGACGAGTGAGAAGCTAGCTCCTAGCGCCTCTCAGCAAGCGCCGCTTAGTTACCCGCTTGTTTACATGGTTACCAGCGTTCTCGCTGGTACTGATCGCTGGTGAGTCTGCCTGTGTGACAGCTCACCAGCGATCAGCCTTCAATGTCGCTAGCGATTAGATCGCTGGCAACATTGATGTGTGTGACGTCCCTATAACAGGAACAGTTATTGAGTCACTAACAGGCCTCTGGCACTGCAGTACTTGAGTTCTGCAGTGCATCCAAAAATATTCCATGTTCCACAGTGGGACTGAGTGAAAAAAAGGTAAAATGTGAAATAGAAATTGGAAAACAAGAAAAAACACAAAAAAGTGCACACAAATCATGGAAACAAGTTTCACCACGCAAAAAAAGCAGCATTTGCGTTAAAAATAAAAATAAATAAAAAATATATACATAAATGGAATTGCTGTACATAGAATGATCAGAACTATAAAACTGTTATGGTACATTTACACGCGGCCACAGGAAGGTAGGAGCAGGTAGGCATCGGACACAATTGTGCCTGTTGCCTTGAAAAGAGCACGATGTGGCGGCGTGTAATTCAGGACTTTCCTTCCTTCAGGGAAGACACAGGAAGGAAAGTCCTGAATTACATGCAGCCACATCGTGGTCTTTTCAAGGCAACAGGCACAATTGTGTCCGATGCCTGCCTGTTCCTACCTTCCTGTGGCCGCGTGTAAATGTACCATTAAGGTACCTTTACACGCCACCACAGGAAGGCAGCAACTGCCGGGCACTGGGGATAATTGTGCCTGTTGCCATGAAATTGCTACGAAATGGTGGCGTGTAAATAGGGCAATTCCTCCCTGTGTCCAGCAGTTGCTTCGAATACCTGTTGCTGAGCCGTGCTCAAAAACACAAAGGCACAATTGCTATGGTGGTGGCGTGTAAACGGGTCACAGGCATGGATGTTGCGTCGCCTAGTGAACTCCCAGGGGCGTTCCACGGTGTCATGGATGCCACGCCCCATCAGCGATCATTGGTGGGGGCAACTGTGTAACCATTGTCTGTCCCTTCATAGGGCGCCATATTTAAAGAGCTATCCATTCACAGTCCACAATTGCACTGGCGTCATGTATTAGCCAGCCTTCCTGCGCAGGCTGGCCAATCATGACGCTATTGCGTTGTCCAATCAACGCTTGTGCATCACGGAATACACAACTCTGTCATGCCTATGTACTTACGGCACAAAATATGTACGCCCATATTCCTTTGTGGTAGTGGCGTGTGAAGTAGTGAAGGTATTCCACTGGAAGTTAGCTGTAATGAGGTGAATAATTCAGCCTGTATCATAGAAATGGACACAGAATTAGACTTTGTTTCCGCACTTGTCCACCAGAGGGCATTAGTGGACTGTACAATCACAGAGGGTGGAAATCCCCCACCTTCACTTTTCTTTAACCAGGAAGAGAAAGCAGGGAAACAGAGCAGTGCAGACAGAGATTTTCAGGAAGGACAGACCTGTGTGTAGTGTCTCTCGACATAGGGCTCTTTTGCAGCCGGATTCTTGGGAAGAAATACCCTGTGAAAATCGTTGCTGCAACCCCCGGTCTGCAGGACCTTGTCTTACCACGGGTCCAACTCAAATTCAGGACATTGCCTCCGGAATTCAGGACATTGCCACCGGATTACATGTGCAGGGGCTGTGACCGACATAAGGGAGCCATCTGTGCTACTGTGATCTCCCTTCTCCTGATCTCTGTGCCCCGGGACAGAGAGAGAGACTAACAAAGATCTGTTACCTGCGGAAGAAGACCGAAGAGGAGGACTGAGGAGTCTGCCCCCCTTTCAGCGCTGCACCGGGACCCGTCATCGTGAGACCCCAGGCCTGCCACGTGGGAGCGACATCTTCTTCCGTGATAGACTGGTACGTGATTGGAGGGAAAGTTAGGGAAAGATATCTCCATTTTGTTTGTTTTCTTTTTTTCTTCTTCTTGCTGCGCACCCGGATAAAGTGAAGATCCAGAGACTCCACCATATACATGTGTGCAGCTAGATCAGTTGATTGTGTTATAGATATGTTTTACAGTAAAGAAATGTTACTACCGGGTAAATCTGAGTATGGGGATTCTGTTGAGAAAGATCATACACACACACCCGCGGCCTTACCACCGGTCGCTACATCTGGCGTAGTCGGCAGGATGTGTGATCAACAGAATCTCCTCCCGGTAGTAGCTTATAACCAGACTTATACTACGGCCTGCAGGTCCATATCCGGTGCCAGCAGTCCGAGCAGTGACACGGAAGAATTGAAGCAGATAGTAGCAGAGTTGCAGAAACAGATACTACAGCTGCAGCTCATGCTAGACCAACAGGCGGACAGGCAAGCGAGACAGCAACCCAGTCGGCCTATGGGAAGGTGCTGGACATGCGGCGATCCCCGCCATAGAGCAAACCGTTGTCCGCATCCTCCACCCGTGGTCCGATATACCAGAACCAGCAAGCCATGCCCCACAACAGCAGCCACCTTTAAACTAGACGCCCCAGCCAAAGCGGTTCGCTCGGCAGGGGAGATCAGGGAAAAGGGTGTGAAGAGACAGAGCCAGACCGATAAGCAAGTACTGGCCACTCGGGTCCAGGGGACGGTGAAGTGGTTTAATGTCCGCGATGGGTATGGCTTCATCAACAGGAATGACACAAAGGATGACGTGTTTGTACATCAGACTGCCATAAAGCGTAACAATCCTCGTAAGTGCCTCCGCAGCGTTGGTGATGGGGAGGTGGTACAGTTTGATGTTGTGAAGGGAGAGAGGGGTACAGAGGCCGCCGACGTCACCGGTCCTGGGGGTGTTCCCGTTAAAGGAAGCAGATTTGCCCCAACCGGCGCCGCTACCGCCGGCGATCCTACTCTCCCCGGGTAGAAAACGTGACTGAGTTTATTGGAGATATTGTGAGCCCTGAACAAGGGAGCGAAGGTGAACGGGGGGATGACGGTTTCCCCCAACAGAGGTCCCTACTCCGCCGGAGATCAATCCCTGTGATATCAACGGCCATCACTGCCTTGGAGCCGATGGTTATTGACAGGGACTGTCAACCTTTAAGTGGGGGGGTATGTAATGAGGTGAATAATTCAGCCTGTATCATAGAAATGGACACAGAATTAGACTTTGTTTCCGCACTTGTCCACCAGAGGGCATTAGTGGACTGTACAATCACAGAGGGTGGAAATCCCCCACCTTCACTTTTCTTTAACCAGGAAGAGAAAGCAGGGAAACAGAGCAGTGCAGACAGAGATTTTCAGGAAGGACAGACCTGTGTGTAGTGTCTCTCGACATAGGGCTCTTTTGCAGCCGGATTCTTGGGAAGAAATACCCTGTGAAAATCGTTACTGCAACCCCCGGTCTGCAGGACCTTGTCTTACCACGGGTCCAACTCAAATTCAGGACATTGCCTCCGGAATTCAGGACATTGCCACCGGATTACATGTGCAGGGGCTGTGACCGACATAAGGGAGCCATCTGTGCTACTGTGATCTCCCTTCTCCTGATCTCTGTGCCCCGGGACAGAGAGAGAGACTAACAAAGATCTGTTACCTGCGGAAGAAGACCGAAGAGGAGGACTGAGGAGTCTGCCCCCCTTTCAGCGCTGCACCGGGACCCGTCATCGTGAGACCCCAGGCCTGCCACGTGGGAGCGACATCTTCTTCCGTGATAGACTGGTACGTGATTGGAGGGAAAGTTAGGGAAAGATATCTCCATTTTGTTTGTTTTCTTTTTTTCTTCTTCTTGCTGCGCACCCGGATAAAGTGAAGATCCAGAGACTCCACCATATACATGTGTGCAGCTAGATCAGTTGATTGTGTTATAGATATGTTTTACAGTAAAGAAATGTTACTACCGGGTAAATCTGAGTATGGGGATTCTGTTGAGAAAGATCATACACACACACCCGCGGCCTTACCACCGGTCGCTACATAGCCGTGGCACCCGTCGGCACTTTCGGGGAACAAAGATACCTTCAGTGGAGCATGCAATGGCGGCGTCTCTATGCGGCATTAGCGATCGGTATCCACCGTTAAAAACGTGCGTGTGCACGTGCGGTGGATACCTGTTGCTAGCCACAGTGGCGGCGTGTAAAGGTACCCTTACTTTACTTATTCCCTAGGGTGAACACCATGCAACAAAATATTGTAAACACGCCAAAAATAAAAGTCATATGTAAAATATGCAGCCCCATGTAACTCTACAGGTAATCCAGTGATTCTCCTGTGAGTACAGATAGCAGTGATGGCTCCTCTGGATCAGACTGCTGCTGGTTCTCATGTGCTCGCTGCTGTTAGGCTGCCTTCACATTTGCGTATGGGAACGCAGCGCATGCTGCGTTCCCATACGCAGTCAAGCGCATGCGCACTGCCTTCCTATGTTTAACATAGGAACGCATAGTGCCTGCGTTTGCCAGCGTTTGCTGCGTTCGGGTGCGGATGCGGAAGATATCTGCTCCCTCCAGGGTCCCCGGGACGCAGCATGTTGCATTTTTTGTGTGCTCGGGGACCTTGGAAAATCAGCAAGCTTCCCCAAGTGCACAAAAGAATGCATTGGCGTCAATGGGTCCACAGTGTTCCGCGCTTGACAGCGCAGGAGAACGCTGCGGACCCATTGAAATCTCCCCTGGTGGCCGCCGGTGATGTCACTGGAGATCACCGACAGCCACCGGGAGATCAGTTGGAGCCTCTGATGATCTCCTCCTCCCCGCCGCCGGTAATCTCCTAGCGGTGTCGGCGGGGAGAAACAGCTGATGTGACAGCTGTTTGAACCTTCCTGCGCCGACATCTCCTCTCGGTGTCGGCGTTGGAGATTCAAACAGCTGTCAGATCAGCTGTTTAACCCCGCTGACACGTCTCGGAGCTTACCGGCGGCCGGGAGGAGGAGATCTCCGCCGCTGATCTCCGCCTCCGGCCCGCCCCCGGACACCGCCGATTGGCTGCCCGGGCTCCACAGTGATGTGTCCGCAGGCGGACATTCTCTGCTGCGGAAACATCAAAATGACCCTGCTTTTCACTGCGTTTGTGTCTGCATGCCATCAGCATGCAGACACAAACGCAAATGTGAAGGCAGCCTTTAAGGCTGGTGGGAGGAGTAAGGCAGAATCAGTGAAAAATTAGACCAGACTGGATCTATCTATTGCAGATAATGACCGACTGCTACAAACCAGACATCTTCTGCATTTCTGCACTAGGTCAACTGTAAATCACAAGTTGATCACATCCTCACCTTACACCTCAAACATCAGAGATCTGGAACTTTGTGGTGCTGCAAATTGCAATTTTCCTGTGAGCAATTTTCCATGTGGGCAATTTTCCGTGTGGGCAATTTTCTGTGTGTGCAATTTTCCTGTGGGCATTTGTCATGTGGGTAATTTTCCTGTGGGCATTTTTCCTGTGGGTCATTTTCATGGAACCAACTCAAAGTGGTACAAAAAAATTCCAACTCATTGCACAAAACGTAAGCCCTTATACAGCTCTGTTCAATGAAAAATACAAAGATCACAGTTCTCATAATAATATGATGGAAAATCTATTTTTTTTTTTTTTTTTTTTTTAGAAAAAAGGATTTTACTGTGTGATAGTGGCAAAACATTAAAATAACATATATCTGGCATTATTGTAGTCACACCGATATGAAGAATAAAGCCGTCCTATCGTTGAGACCTCACTGTGAGGTCTTGTACTGCTATCTATTTGTTCTACCTCCAAAAATGAGAATACAGTTCAGTTCACATTTACAGGGTTTCTGTGTAAATCCCAAAATCTGTAATTCCGACGAAACCCTCAATGGAACGTCTCCCTATAATGCAATAGATGTAGTCAAATAAAATCTAGTAACATTTGTGTTCCCCATTCCAAATGCCACTCTCCTTCTGAGCACCACTGTACCTATACCACAGTAAATGGCCATGTTTGTAGTGAGGAGAGCCCAATTAACAATATGCTGGGTAAGTGTGGCGAGAAATACAAGCTCGGCACAATGTATGGGCACTAAACTGGCATATTTTAAATTCTCCAGAAAAAAGCGCAGCCCATATGTTATGAAATAATATCTACAGCCGTCCATGAGTTAATTGAGAGGTGCAATTTCTACAAAGGGGTCACTTGGTTTCTGCTGATCTGGCACCTCATGGGCTAGGCTAATGGAACCTACAATCTATTCAAATGGAATCTGCATTCTTAGGCTAGCTACACACCACGGATTTTGTCAGTCAGGGTGGATCCTGTTTTTGCAGCATCACCCTGACAGAAACTGACAGGACAGGATATGTAGAAAGTGTGGCCAAATATGGTCCTGGATCCTGTTTTTAGTAGGATTCGTTTACTGCCACTGTCCATGGTGCTGAGGTCTGCCTGTGTCTACTCTGCGGCTATCCTATATCTTTGGTGCTGAATTCACAGCCTGTGCTGGAAGTAGTGCTGTCCATGGTTCTGAAGTTCGGACGGCAGGATTTCTGAACATGCTCTGTGCTTAAAATCGGATCCGGGAAATGATCTGATTTTTTCACAGATCTGGCGCCCATAGACTCCCATGTTACAGGCGGCGGATTGCCCTGGATCTGGTTCTGTCCAGTTTTGTCCGATTTTTTTCACCAGAGACCAAAAATGCTGCAGGCTTCGATTTTGGGGAAGGTGAAAAACCAGACAAAAATAAACATGGCACAGAATACACAAAAACGGATGGCCAAATAGGACCAATCTGGCACTATAGGGATACATGGGAATGGGAAGCAAAACCGGATTAAGTTCTGTCCGGTTCAAATTGGACATAACTTGATGCCAAAAACCGTGGTGGGAAGCCATCCTAAGACCCAAGTAGGGCTCCTTCACATCCGATCCCTGCCTAGTGTCAAACAGTCTTGTACAACAACATATGGGGTACTGGCACTTTTGGTAAAAACTACATAACAAATTGTCCTGTCTACTTTCTCCTATTACTCATTGTGTGCATTAAAACTTTGAGGCTAAAGTGAAATTTTAGTGAAAAAATTGTATGTTTATCCACTTTCACATCCCAATCTTAGAAAAGTATGTGTAATTTGTGGGTTAAAACTTCTCAATTCACCAATAGATTAATTCATTATGGGGTTCAGCTTGCCGAAACGGTTGACCATGTGTTTCTGCTTTTTTGACACCTGAGGGAGTCCGCAGATACAACAGGGCAAATTTGCATTCCAAATATTAAATACCGTATATACTCGTGTATAAGCCGACTTTTTCAGCCCAAAATTTGGGCTGAAAAGTCCCCCCTCGGCTTATACACGAGTCATATACTGTGTACACTGGTGGGGGCTGTGTCCGGGCACTGCAGGAGGCAGGAGGAGGCAGGGGGAGGCTGCAGAATGAGCGGCACGTCACGTGGTGCCGCTCATTAATTATGCATGGGGAGCAGCGCATAGTACATTGCTGCTCCCCTGCACAAAATAGCCTCCCCCGCTGTCTCCCCGCCCCCCCCATGTATACAGAGGCCCCCCAGCAGGGTAATCTCACCCCCTCGGTCTGCAGGCACCCGGGTCCTCCAGCTGCTCCGTCTGCGTGCGCGGCTTCTAATACCGGCGTCCTCCCCGCTCTTCCTGTTTGAATGCGATCATGTGACCGCGGTCACATGATCGCATTCAAACAGGAAGTGCGGGAAAGACGCCGGTATTAGAAGCCGCGCACGCAGACGGAGCAGCTGGAGGACCCGGGTGCCTGCAGACCGAGGGGGTGAGATTACCCTGCTGGGGGGCCTCTGTATACATGGGGGGGGCTGTATTACCACTGCTGGGGGGCTGTGTTACCACTGCTGGGGGGCTGTGTTACCACTGCTGGGGGGCTGTGTTACCACTGCTGGGGGCTGTGTTACCACTGCTAGGGGGGCGCTGTGTTACCACTGCTGGAGGGGCGCTGTGTTACCACTGCTGGAGGGGCGCTGTGTTACCACTGCTGGAGGGGCGCTGTGTTACCACTGCTGGGGGGCTGTGTTACCACTGGTGGAGGGGCGCTGTGTTACCACTGCTGGGGGGCTGTGTTACCACTGCTGGGGGGCTGTGTTACCACTGCTGGGGGCTGTGTTACCACTGCTGGAGGGGCGCTGTGTTACCACTGCTGGAGGGGCGCTGTGTTACCACTGCTGGAGGGGCGCTGTGTTACCACTGCTGAGGGGCGCTGTGTTACCACTGCTGGAGGGGCGCTGTGTTACCACTGCTGAGGGGTGCTGTATTACCACTGCTGAGGGGCTGTGTTACCACTGCTGAGGGGCGCTGTGTTACCACTGCTGGAGGGGCGCTGTGTTACCACTGCTGAGGGGCTGTGTTACCACTGCTGAGGGGCGCTGTGTTACCACTGCTGAGGGGCGCTGTATTACCACTGCTGAGGGGCTGTGTTACCACTGCTGAGGGGCGCTGTGTTACCACTGCTGGAGGGGCGCTGTGTTACCACTGCTGAGGGGCGCTGTGTTACCACTGCTGAGGGGCGCTGTGTTACCACTGCTGGAGGAGCGCTGTGTTACCACTGCTGGAGGAGCGCTGTGTTACCACTGCTGGAGGGGCGCTGTGTTACCAGTGATAGGGGGCTTTATAACAGGACGGTGCTCTGCTGCATTGGTAGTTTACTGTTTCTATTTAAAATAAAAGTTCAAAATTTTATTCGTATCTATTTTCATTTTTAAAATTTTTCAGTACCGGTAGCTGCTAGTAGTAGTAGTCCACCCTAGGCTTATACGCGAGTCAATAGGTTTTCCCAGTTTTTGGGGGCAAAAGTAGGGGGGTCGGCTTATACACGGGTCGGCTTATACACGAGTATATACGGTAGTTAATACTCCTGTCTGTTTCCAAGCTTTGCCATGTGCCTAAACATTGCTTTCTCCTCTACACAATGATACCCTATTTGTAGTCAGTAACGATGTAAATAATTCTAGGGTTCATTTTCTCCTATAATTCATTGTGAAAAATTTGGGGCTAAAACAATATTTTAGCAGAAAAATATAATTTTAATTTTCACATCCACATTTTAAAAAGTTCTGGGAAGCACCTATGGGTTCAAAATGCTGAACGCATCCCTATATGAATTCATTGATGGGTCTAGTTTTCAAAATGGGGTCACTTGTGAAGATTTCTGATGTTTAGGTAATCTATTTCAGCCAAATTAGTGTTCCAAAATTCCAAAAGTGCTTCTTTCATTTTAAGCCCTCCTATTTGTCCAAATAGATGTTTTTAATTATATGTAGGTTATCACTGCGCTCACTAGAATTTGCGTAACAGACTGTTGGGTTCACTTTTTCATGTTATTTCTTGCAAATGTGAAACATATGAGGCTAAAGTAACATTTTAGGGAAAAAAATGCTAATATTCAATATGATGACCTGCAAATTTTATGTAGTATCTGTAGGTTCAAAATGACCACTATACCCCTGGTTAAAATCCTTGAGGCATGTCCAAACTGGGGTCACTTGTGGGGTGTCTGTGCTGTTTAGGGACCATAGGGGTCATACAAACGCGACATGGTGCCCGCAATCTAATTCAATGAAACTTGTGCTCCAAAATTCAAATCATGCTCCTTCCCTTCTGAGCTCTGCTGTTTGTCCAAACAGAGGTTTCTGATCAAATGCAGAGTATCATTGCTCTCAGATGAAATTGGGTAACAAATTGTGTGGTCCACTCTGTTGTGTTATCCATAGTAAGGCTGGGGTCACACTTAAAACTTGAATTGCGTTCACCGCATCCAGATCCGGATGCAGTGAACGCAATTGCGGTCCCACACATTTTTCAACAAAAATGTGTGGAGGGAACCACAATGCCGTAACCGGATCGCTTAGGATGTGTAATCCTGAGCAATCCGGTTACCGTACAGTTTGCTCATCCCTGCTGCCGCGGGGATGAGCAAACTGTTATCAGTGTTTTAAAAGATTACATTTTATTAATAATTGTGACTGTAATGTCTCTAGGGGGTGCCCACAACCCCTAGAGACATACCACCCACTGAGGTGGGCATATAATAAGTTAATTGCTGATGTACAGTAGCCAGCTCCTGTCGGCTACTGTACATTTTTATGAATGAAGCCGCCGGCTCCTCTGTGAGCAGCGCTCATACTATACCTAATTTACGTATAGTATGTGTGCTGTACTAGGTCCTGCAGGCATTTACAGTAGATCTATGGGCTGCACAGCCCATAGATCTACTGTATAAGCCTGCAGGACCCTGGACAGCGTACATACTATACGTACATTAGGTACAGTATGAGCGCTGCTCACAGAGGAGTCATCGGCTTCATTCATAAAAATGTACAGTAGCCGACAGGAGATGGCTACTGTACATCAGCAATTAAATCATTATATGCCCACGTGAGTGGGTAGTATGTCTCTAGGGGGTATGGGCACCCCCTAGAGACATTATAGCCACATTTATTAATAAAATTTAATCTGTTAATACACTGATAATACTTTGCTTATCCCGGCTGCAGCCGGGATAAGCAAAGTATATGCGGTAACCGCATTGCTTAGGATTACACATCCTGAGCAATCCGGTTGCCGCATTGCGAAGCTTTGAACCGCTCCAAAAACAGCAGCCTGCATGATTTTTCACGCAGGCTGCAGAGCCAGAGGCAGTAACCGGATTGCTTGTAAAGTAATCCGGTTTTTATAATAGGCTCCTATGAGGAGCGTTTCCTGATTCGGTTTTGAGCTTTTTAATAGCTCAAAATCGGATCAGGTTTTTTTAAAAAAAAAAAAACGCAAGTGTGACCCTAGCCTAAAATTGAAAAACTTGGGGTTAAAACATTTTAATACCAACTTGCATTAATTCCTATGTATCACCTGAAAGGTACATTTACCTGATATCAGTTTTGAAGTATTTGAGGGGTGCAGTTTCTAAAATGGTATCACTTTTGGTGACTTTTCTATATATGTAGCTCCTCAAAGTCCATTTAAATCTGAATAGCTCCCTAAAAAATATGTTTTGTAAATTTCTTCAAAAACTTAGAAATTACTTTCAACCCTTCCAATCCTACAAAAATAAAATGACAATTGAGAAATGATGCAGATGTAAAGTTTACATATGTGAAATATTATTTATTAGTTATTTCGTACAGGATGACTAACTGGTTTAGGGATATTCAAATTTAAAGTTTGAAAATTGCAAAATTTTCAAAATGTGAGACAAAATTCCAAAATTTTAACAAATAAACACAAAAATATTGACCTAACTTT
This sequence comes from Allobates femoralis, assembly GCA_033576535.1. Classification (NCBI taxonomy): domain Eukaryota; kingdom Metazoa; phylum Chordata; class Amphibia; order Anura; family Aromobatidae; genus Allobates; species Allobates femoralis. Next base: position 715,804,236 of record JARQOC010000003.1, read on the forward strand.
ACCACTGACATAAAGTACAATGCATCATGACAAAATATATAAGAAGAATTATGAGGGCAACAGTAGTGATAAGTTTAATTTCATTTTTTTAACTTCTTTATGGCCCTCAGAATCCAACAAAATATTGGAGGGTTGTCCACCATTTTGCTGGATTTTGTAACTAATTCAATTGATTTGGAATTGATTTACTTGTCTCTAAAGGAAACTCTAAAGGCCCTGTTACACGAGACGACGTTGTAACGATGTTGGATGCGATCTCGTGGACGCGCGGTCGTTTTTGAGATCCATTCAACATCGCTGGTGAGATGTCACACGTCTAGATATCGTGGACAACTCACCAACGATGTGGTGAGCAGGGATCGTTCACAAACCCCGCAAACGATCCCTGCTCATTACTGTGAATGGGCGAAGTTGTCCGTGACATCGTTATCGCGGTCACACACAGTATGATGCAGCAGGCTGGTTGAGTTGAAATTGTCAGGTTTTTGAACATGTTCATAAACCTGTCAACTTCAACTTGACTAATTATCATAGTTGAATCCATCGGTTACACGCAACGACGCACTAACGATGTTGTTTCAACATCGTTGAACACGTCACTTTTGACCGATGTTGAGCATGATGTTGAGCCATGTAACGGGGCCTTAAAGCCACACTGTTATCAAACTTGTGCGAGTGGAATGCAAGAAAACCTCACATTGCACTCAAATCAATGTAAAACAATCAGTCAGGTCAGATTGGTTACATCTTCCTCTATTGAACTCAGATTGCATGCAAATTCACAGCATGCTGCAATTTCATGCATATATCGCAGGATACTTGCCATTGTAAAGTCTAAGGGTGCGATAATCGCATTTCACTCACATTGCACTCGCATGCATAAAAATAACCACAGACTTCCTCTTTTACTATTTATTAATCACAAACATTCCCTTGCATGTCTCATGGTAATCCTCAACATGAGGGCTTTGCTACATCATGGTGAGTAATTAGATTAAAGTGATCACTCAGCACTAGTACTGCTCTCACACTGAGGGCCCTAACGGTCGATGAAGTCACAGCTGAGGTACCTGCTACTCTCACTGCTTCAGCTCCCAGTGCTATCAGTGTGATAGAAGTGATGTCAGTGAGGTCACCTGAGGTCACAGCTGGGGTACCTGATACCCTAGCTTTGACCTCACTAATGTCATCGCTCTCACAGCCACATCTATCAGGACCATCAGTGTAAGAGTGATGCTCAAGCTGGGGATTTAATTTAATATTACTTAACGCGATGTAACATACCCGAAGAGCGTCGTTGAACTCTGGACCTAGTGTTGTAGATTACCATCGGAGCTGGAAGGGTATATTTTTGATTAACATATGGGTAAAAAAGGGTGTTTGTATTTTTTATTTTAAATAAAGGATCTTTCTCTTTGTGTTTTTTTATTACAAATAAAAGATTTTTGTCTGTGTCTTTTATCTATTTAATTACAGGATTGGTAATGTGGAAGTCTCGTAGACACCTGAACATCACTAATCCAGGGCTTGATGTCAGCTGTCAATTCACAGCTGTAATTAACCCATTATGTTACCCTGATTGCAACTGCACTAGGGCAATCGGGAAGAGCCAGGTAAAGTGCCACTTCTGGGCCAGCTGCAGGCTGGTATTTTTAGTTTAGGGGTCGCAATAACCATGGACTTCCCCCAGCTGAGAATACTAATCCCCAGCCTTGTGCTTTATCTTGGCTGAGTATCAAGGTTGGGGTGAAACTCGTGCCATTTTTTTAAATAACTTATTTAAAATGAAAAAAAAATGCATATGGTCCCCCATATTTTGATTCTCAGCCAACATAACACACACAACTGGGGGCTGCAGCCTCCAGCTGCTTGCATAATCTTCACTAAGTATCAATATACAGGAATCCCACTCTATTTTATTTCAATTGTTAATTCATTTTTACACTAATATGACAGCAGCTTTGTTGCCATACACTAATATGTCTGACAACCAATCACAGAGGGTGGAGGCACGGTCTGACAGCAAGAGATGCTGGAACAGAGAGTGGGCGGGGGAAGCAGTGAATAAACATGAGGCTTAATAAGTGGACCCAGAATTAGTGTGACAGGTGCACGGTAAGTATGATTCTCCAGCTTGTAATATTCATTTTGCTTCCTTTTGCAGCCCCATAGCTGAAACATAGCTGAAACTGAACAGTAACTCAGGGAAGTCGTGTTCGGGGTCCATGCATGAACACTAGGTGTTTTCCCATCATTAGAGATTAGTCTTAAGCCTTAGGCTAGATTCACATATTTGCGCAATATCATATCAGAGAAATGGAACAACTTTTATTCAGTTATCATCATAATTCTGCATGAGTTTCTTTCTCATCCCTTGTTTATATTGAAGTAGACTGGATTAACTATGGATCTGATAACTATTGGTCTAGCTAAACTACTTTATGATGCTTATTGCAATCTACTCCCTCATCAAATAGCACATTTATTAGTAGAGTAAATGGATCTATATTTCCAGAAAAGGAATTTATATAAAAAAGTAATGTGTTGAAGAAATTACATTGGATATGGAAAGGATTCAGTCCCCTTTAAATTTTTCACTCTTTGCTTCATTGCAGCCATTTGGTAAATTCGAAAAAGTTCATTTTTTCTCATTAATATACACTCTGCACCCATCTTGACTGAAAAAATTAGAAATGTAAATATTTGTGCAAATTTATTAAAAAAGAAAAACTGAAATATCACATGGTCAAAAGTATTCAGACACTCATTTAATTCACATTTTGTCTATTCCCTTGTGATCCTTGTTCTACTCCTTCATTGGAGTTCAGCTGTGTTTAATTAAACTGATAGGACTTGATTTGGAAAGGCACACACCTGTCTATATAAGGCCTCACAGCTCAAGTGCATGTCAGACCAAATTAGAATCATCAGGTCAAAGAAACTGCACAAGGAGCTCAGAGACAGAATTGTAGCAAGACACAGATCTGACCAAGGTTACAAAAAGATTTCTGCAGTACTCAAGGTTCCTAAGAGCACAGTGGCCTCCATAATCTGTGTGTGGAAAAAATTTGGGACCACTAGAAGTCTTCCTAGATCTGGTCATCCAGCCAAACTGAGCAATCGTGAGCTAAGAGTCTAAGTGAGAGAGGTAAAGAAGAACCCCAAGATCACTGTGGCTGAGCTTCAGAGATGCAACAGGGAGATGGGAGAAAATTCCAGAAAGTCAACTATCACCGCAGCCCTCCACCAGTCGGGCCTTTGTGGCCTGACAGAAGCCTCTCCTCAGTGCAACACATATGAAAACCTGCATAGAGTTTGCAAGAAAACACATGAAGGACTCCCAGAATATGAGAAATAAGATTAACTGGTCTGATGAGACAAAGATAGAATTTTTTATGATAATTCAAAGTGGTATTGTCACGTGCTTAGTTTGCGCTGACATCGCTAGATGCTGCTGTATGTGTTGTTTTCCTTTAAGGGCTGCATGAGGGATTGGCGTGAAGGGCCTGACTCCTCTGTTTTGCTCCAGAGCTGCATTCACTATTATGATCAGCTACTGGTTGAGTGGTTGAAGTGTGGCTCACCTGGAATCCCCTCACCCTGGCTTTAAATAGCTTTCCCTCTCCTCTGTCAGATGCCGTTTATAGAGTTAGTTAGAGACCAACTTTGTCCCCTGTGGCTATTCCTGTTAAAGAGGCTCCATGCGATGAACCTGATACAGTTGGGGGCAGTAGGCCCTCATGTTAAACCCCCTCTAGTTATAGGTCATCAAGTGGGCGGAGCATGTTTTTATTGTGGACAAGCTGATTATTTTATCAAAGTTTGTCCACTTCGCTCCGGGACAAATACGTAGTCTAAGACATAGCCTCCCTCGGGTCGTTCAGAAGGAGACGACCAGAGGGTTTATATCTCTTTTTTTTCAAAGTCTCCGTTCACACTGTCTGCCAAGATGCTGGTAGATGGAAAAAACGGAGACTATACCGGTACTAGTTGATAGCGGAGCAGGAGTCGTTCTTATAGATTCTCGTTTTGCGCAGACCCATGGCTTTGTATGTAACACCGTAGCGAGACCCATTCCTGTCTCCGCCATTGACTCAGTTCAGAAGGTGATATCCCAAGTGGTATATAATATGAACCTGAGCATAGGAACTCATCACCAGGAGTTCCTCTCTTGTTACATTTTGGAGAACTTACCAATCCCCATTGTCTTGGGTCTCCCTTGGCTGAGAAAACACAACCCGGTAATTGACTGGTGGGCCCGGGAGGTGGTTCGCTGGGGTACTGCCTGTAAGGGTTCTTGCTGGGGTACTTCCATCTCTGTTGTGCTGGTGACTGCTATGCCACCTTCTTTACTCCTGGAGGTTAGGAGTTTGCCTGAGGGTGGCAGTGGAGTGCCCGCCACGCTCCCGACTCCTGGTGCCTCTTGGCGTTGTCCTCGGAAGAGGGGCAGGAGGAGGATGGTTGCTTCTACTGTGCGTCCCAAGGGAGGGAGTCATGCGGTCCGTAGAGACGCGCCTGGTACCTGCCTACCTGAGCCTATACCCTCTGTCTGTGCCCGCATGTGTAGAAATAAATTTCCAGGTCCAGACCTGGGTGTGAATGAGTATGTGTGGGTATTGCCCATGCAAATCAGTGGAGGCGTGCTACTGGAGCTCCGATTTGCAGGGTTGTAGGACCTTTTCGGATATCAGCCATTTGCACTCCTGTGCTGTACCGACTTGACCTACCTCCAGGTTTGGCCACCCGTAATATCTTTCATATCTCGTCACTCAGGGGATGTGGATTTATTTCGGATGTGTCTGTAGCCGAGTCCGGAGGCCTCTCTTAGAAGAGGGGTACTGACCGTGCGCGAGGGCCCATGATAGCTTGTGGGGACTTCAATTTAGTTACGAACAGACGTCTAGACTGCTCTCCTAGGGCGCTACGGGGGGGTGGGACTTGGGTGCCACGTGCCGTGAGCTTTGCCTACACGATGTGTGAAGGTACCTCCACGTGACCGAAAGGGATTACTCCTTCTCGCACAGGCACGGGTCGTACTCTAGGATAGACTACTTCCTGGTGAATGACGTTGCTCTTCCGTCCTGTGCCTATGCAGAGATTGGACTGATTACCTGGTCTGATCATGCCCCTGTTTCCCTTGAAGTAGCCTTGGGAACCCGATCGACCACTCCAAGATCATGGCGCCTTGACACCAGCCTATTGTCTATCCCAGGAGTGGTGAGAGATGTGGAAAAACAACTCTCTAACTTTTTTCTAGACAACAATAACGGGGAAGTGACTGAATGACATTCTGTGGTCCTCTCACAAAGCCTTTATTAGGGGCCTTTCACACTTGCGTTTTTTTCCTGAGTTGGAAGATGAGGAAAACACTTGATTCTTACAGGATTCATTTTTTTTGCCCATTCTCTTTAATGATTTCAGGAGAAAACATGAAGCAACAACATTCTACCTGACAAAATTAAAGTGAATGGGCAAAATACTGTAAGAATCGGGTTTTACCTGATCTTCCAAATCAGGAAAAAACCGCAAGTGTGAAAGGCCCCTTAGAGGTATCTTGTTACAAAAAGCTGCCCAATTAAAGAAGAAGAGAGATAGGCAGAGTATGGAGCTTCTTCGCCGCCTCCAGGAGCTAAAGGAGGTGAACAAAACGGCCCTAACATCCCGTGGCACCTCCCTGCTTCAGGAGGTGAAATTCCAATTATGTAGGTTCCTCTTACTGCAACATGTACTACATCGTACGCCTCGGGTGACAGAGCTGGAGCCATCTTAGCAAAACGGTTAAAAAAGAGGGAAGTTAAAAATGCAATTGACACCATACTTGATGAGTCTGGATCTGTGGTGAAAAATCCAATAGACATTGCGGCTTTATTTGCACGCTACTCTTCCCGGTTATACAATCTTAAAGATGATCCTGCTATCCCTCAGCTGTCCTCGGAGGGGATTGGGGAGTTCCTGGGGAAACTGGATCTCCCCAAGATATCGAAGGGGCAGTTGGAGAGGCTCAATCTTCCCTTCTCTCCTTTTGAGGTGCAGAGGGTAATAGCCTCCTCAAAACGACACTCTGCTCTGGGCCCTGATGACCTGACTAATGAGTATCATAGAGCTTTCTCTCGGGGGCTTGCCTCTTTCCTCTCCAGGACATTCCTTCATTGGCAGAACACGGGATCGATTGATCCTATGAGTCTAGAGACCACGATAATAACTATTCCCAAGCCGGACAAACCTCTGGATTCCTCGGGAAATTACCAACCCATTTCCCTCCTTAACTGCGACCTCAAAATTTTCGAAAAACTTTTGGCCAATCATTTGTCGGAGGTCATGCCGGACCTGGTAGATCCAGACCAGGTGGGATTTGTGACGGGCAGACAGGCGAAGGACGGGGCTAGTCGAATGATAGATCTTATCGCAGCGGCGGAGCTGAAGGGAGCCCAAGTGTATTTCTGTCGTTAGATGCTGAGAAGGTGTTTGACAGGGTACACTGGGGTTACCTGGAAGCCGTCCTGCGAAAATTTGGACTTTATGGCCCTATCCTATCAGCGGTTCTCTCATTGTATTCACGCCCTAATGCCAGGGTCCTGTCCTCGGGGTTCCTGTTGCCTGTCTTCTTCATCACCAACGGTACTCATTAGGGCTGCCCTTGTCACCGGTAATTTTTGCCCTGGTAGTGGAGCCATTGGCTGACTCAGTCCGTGCACACCCAGATATTCAGGGAATTCAAATTGGCCGAAAACAACATAAAATTGGTTTATATGCGGATGACATTATTATATCTTGCATCGACCCATCCCTCTCCCTCCCTTCGGTAATGGAACTGTTAATGCTATTTTCCAAGATGTCCTTCTACAAGTTGAATGCTTCAAACTCTGTGATTTTACCTATCAACGTCCTGCAACACTCCATAGATGAATGTACTAGTTCCTTCCCCTTCACTTGGGCCCCGGATGGAATACGTTATTTAGGTGTTTTCTTGTGCCCCTCAAAATATTTGGCTCTCAGGAATGTGAGGAAACTACATTCAGCTATAGTGAAAGGGATGGAGTCCCACCCCGTTGAGTCTCTCTCGTGGATGGCGAGACTACAGGCACTAAAAATTATATTTCTCCCTAAGATTATATACTCTTTTAGATGTGTTCCCATAGCTTTCCCGGGTCCGCTTATAGACAAAATGCAGAGGATATTTGACAGATATATATGGGCGAGCAAAACCCCGCGTGTCTCTAGGCGGATCCTCTACTTGCTGTTAGATCGGGGGGAATGGGCACTCCAAAATTGTTGGACTATCATAGAGCCCTGATATTAGAGGAGGCCAAGACCTGGTGGACCTCCCCCCTTCACTTGGGGTGGATTCAGATTGAAGCGCACTTCTCCCTACTGGGTTTCTTCGCCATTTGTTGGCTTCTGAATCTCTGGGCCGCCTGGTCTGGTCCCCCCCGCTGGGAACAATGCGGGCGATGTTGACCTGCTGGAGAGGTTCCCCGCAGGGGTGGACAGCTTTGCGCCCAGATGTTATCCCTCTCAGGGCTCTTCAGCGCCATATCCCTTCCCTGGGGGTGAGGCTTTGGGAGGACCCTGAATTGAAGTGGGTGGGTGACCTGTTTGAGGGTGGCACGCGCCTGACGTTTGAAAACTTCTAGAAGTTATTCCGTCCATCCCCCAGCACAACGTTTCGTACGCAGACTTTATCAAGTTTATAAAAAAAAAATATACCAGCTTGAGAGGCGCTGATTTTTTTCTTCTGCATGTTTATGTCAGGTGGGTCTCCCTGGCTGAATATGTGCGCTCTCACTATCTGGGGTTCGGTGAGCTCCTACTTCATGGGGTGCAGTGACATTCCTTTTCTTGAGCTGTTTGAAAACTTCTGTCATAAATTTCCAGGGGGCCACTTAACTTTCCTCCCGTTTCTTCAAGTGCAGCCCTTCTTGAGTTCTGGCTCATACCTGGATAATTTAAAACTCATCCCATGTGGCTCAGCTCTGAAAAAAATTGTTTTGTGTGACCCCAGGGTGTCTAGGGGAATGTCGGGGATCTATCGAGATCTAGTGGGACTCCAGAACGTGGGAAAACTGGACTACATGCTCCACTGGGAGGAGGATTTGGGGTTCTCGGCATTGTTGGAAGACTGGTACGCTGCTGTCACTTCCATGAGAAAGGTGTCCAGGTGCATTAACCATGTCAAGAGCCTCAAAAAGATTCACCTCAGGGGGTATTTTACACCATCCTGAGTCTCACACTTCGGGATGGGCCTGTCCCCTATGTGTTGGAGACAATGTGGCGGAAAAGGCTCAATGCCACATATGTGGTGGACGTGCCCTAAGATTTCCCAGTTGGGATCTTGTCCTCCTAATTGGCTATTTTGAATATCTGCATCGACGGTTATCCTCCTATACTTCGCTGCACAGCCTCTTACGTTTTAATAGCTGCCCGGTTGTGCCAGGCAGCAATTGAAAAAACACCTCGCCTCCCTCGATCTCTGAAGTAGCTCAAAAAATACATTTTATATTTCAAAATGAATATTATCTTGCTTTGGAGCTAGAGCACAAACGCAAGACAATTGAGGACTGGCACATTTGGGTTCGCATCCTTTGGCATCCCCAGTCCCCCAGAACTAAGTGATATTCCATGATTTACATGGTGGCTCCCTTGTTTAACCCCCTTCCCTTTCCCAGTTCCTCTCCCCCCCTCCCCTCTCTTCCTTTCTTTTCTTCTTTTCTTTTCCTTTCTTCACCCCCATTTCACACGTCATGTATCTCCTTGATTTCCTGTATTTATATTGGATGTTTGATATTGAGGCATTTTTCCCTATTTTTCTTGGTATCCCTATATTTATGAATATGGACAAAAGTTTAATAAAAATTTAATGGAAAAAAAAAAAAGAGGGGGTACTGTCACGCACTTAGTTTGCGCTGACATTGCTGGATGCCTGCTGTATGTGTTGCTTTCCTTTAAGGGCTGCACGAGGGATTGGTGTGAAGGTCCTGACTCCTGTGTTTTGCATTCACTATTATGTTCAGCTGCTGGTTGAGTGGTTGAAGTGTGACTCATCTGGAATCATCTTCCCCTGGCTTTAAATAGCTTTCCCTCTCCTCTGTCAGATGCTGTTTATAGAGTTAGTTGGCTCTTGGACATTGAGCTGAAAGAAGTCTTGCTGCTGTGCTGAAACCTCTCCTGGAGCTCTAATGCCTTGGGAGAAGTTGTGATCCCTGACCCGTGGTGGAGGTAGGGGCCCTCATCTAGGACTAATCAGGAGTTTAGGGTAAGGGTGGCGTCTCGGAACTCCTCACCATCAGAGGTACCTCCGAGATCAGGAAGCCAGGGACCCAAGCATTAGGGTCAGATTACGTTCTCCTGACCCCTTTTGCCCATCACACCATCAAGTTACCTGATTCCCTCACCTCCCAAGCATGACAGGTATGTGTGGAGTAAAACAGGCGCTGCTCATCACCTGACCAATACAATCCCAACAGTGAAACATGGGGTGGCAGCATCATGCTATTGGGGTGTTTTCAGCTGCAGGGAAAGGCTGACAGGTTGGAATTGAAAGAAACATAAATGCGGCCAAGTACACAGAAATCCTGGATGAAAACCTCTTCCAAAGTGCTCTGGACCTCAGACTTGGCCAAAGGTTCACCTTCCAACAAAACAATCACTCTAAGCACCTGGCTAAACTAAATAGGAGTGGCTTCAGAACAACTCTGTGATTATTTTTGACTGGCCCAGCCAGAGCCCTGACCTACACCCATCTCTGGAGAGAACTGAAAATGGCTGTCCACCAATGTTCACCATCCAACCTGAAGGTACCGTCACACGTAGCAAAATTGCCACCATATGGCTGGCAATTTGACATGAGCACACAGGTGCCGGGCACTTTTTTACACATTGCCCTGTCACACATAGACATGTCGTGTGCGATGTTCGGCGATGCTGCGTTCCAGAAGTCCCATGCCGCAGACCGGAAGCAATTTCACATAACCACATCGCCACCAAATCTGCGTGTTACACGCCTCCACCGCATGAGCGATGTGGGCGTAGAGTGTGAACGCGCCGAGGAGACAGGCGTGGCGGAGTGTTGAACTCCGCGCCCCTACCACTCCAATTGGACAACACAACTGCGTCACCATTGGTCAGCCTTGTCAGGAGGTCTGCCCACTACATGATGCATGTGTCCTTTCTACTATATCGAGATTCAAATATGGTGCCTTAGCCATGGCCAGCCAATGGGAACACAGGAGCAACCACCAATCGCGGCAGACGGGGAGCACCAAACAGAACGCTCAGGCATGCCTCTGGAATTGCTTCCAGATGGTCTGAGCTCGCTTTCTACATCGCTATGGCCCAGTCATACGCCATGATGCGCTGAAATCGCCTGGTGGAAATCGCCTGATTTCTTAGCAGAGCAAAGCTCCACCAGCGATGTCACGCCGTAAAATCTCCCTGTCTCACTCCACTACGCACAGGCGATGTGGTTTCCACATTACCGAAATACACAAATTTACGGCGATATGGAGGCCATATTTCCACGTGTGACAGTACCTTGAGGAGAGTGGAGAGTATCTGCAAGGAAGAACGGCAGAGGATCCCCAAATCCAGGTGTGAAAAACTTGTTGCATCATTCCCAAGAAGATTCATGGCTGTACTAGCTCAAAAGGTTCTTCTACTCAATACTGAGCAAAGGGTCTGAATACTTATGATCATGTGATATTTCAGTTTTTCTTTTTTAATAAATTTGCACAAATATGTACATTTCAGTTTTTTTCAGGCAAGATGGAGTGCAGAGTGTACCTTAATGAGAAAAAAATTAACTTTTTTGGATTTACCAAATGGCTGCACTGAAACAAAGTGAAAAATTGAAAGGGGTCTGAATACTTACCATAACCACAGTATATATAAAGTCCATAGATATGGTAGATTGTTTTCTCTACTATTAGACAACATGTACCGTATATGTTTTTTGGTTAAACTAAGTTTTAGTTTCCAGGAATATGCTAAATTGTATTAATAGAAACTTATAATTTCATAGAACAAGGAAAAAAAACATGTTTTATCTTTAGATATTTCTCAGAAAAAAAGGCAGTAACATTGTTCATTTCAGCAAATAAGTCTAATCTACAAAGGGCTCTTGTATGACTTAGGTTTTGTTACAGTATGGTGGGATATTGCTTTTCACTCTTATTTGTGACCTTATAGTTTTTGGCTATATATTTTATTGTAATGAAAAAGGATTGAAAATGACTAATAAAATATGCAAATTATCACTTCAGTGAGGAAGTGAAAAACTCTAATGCCACCCAATAAGGGTAGCAATCCTTAAAGACATATTCGACTCTTTAACAAGCCTTTTAATATGACTTAGGATAACAAAATATGGAAAGCTGAAGAATAAAGTATAATTAAGAATGGGTCAGGAGACAGACTCGTTTTGAAAACTGATGTGTGAGCGGCTCAATGAAACGCTGTGGGTCAGTGTTGGTCAGTGTTGGTCAATCTCCTGTCCAGATCAGGCAGTAAACCACTACAATGACACTCTCAGAAGCTCCCTGGACCAAGTAGCGCCCCTCACCCTCAGAACCTCCAAAAATAGAACAAAACAGCCTTGGCTCACATCACAAACTCGATTCCTCCAGCGATGCTCTAGGAGTGCTAAACGTCTATGGAGGAATACTCGCTCACCAGGAGACTTTATCCACTATAAATTCATGCTCAAAACTTACAACTCTGCCCTTCATCTTGCCAAACAGACCTACTTCACCATCCTGGTCTCCTCGCTATCCAACAATCCAAAAAAACTCTTTGACACCTTTCACTCTCTCCTCAGTCCCAAAGTGCAGGCCCCCATCACCGACCTCTGTGCTGATGATATGCCTCTTACTTTATGGAGAAAATAGACAACATCCGCAAGGAAATCAGCTCCCAGCCTCCAAGCGCTGACACACCCATTCTTCCCCACATCCCCTCTGGTTCACTCTCCACATTTGACCCAGTCACAGAAGAAGAAGTCTCCAGGCTCCTCTCTTCCTCTCGTCCCACCACATGTACTACTGACCCCATTCCCTCACATCTACTCCAGTCCCTCTCTCCAGTCATCACCACTCATCTAACCAAAATCTTCAATCTCTCCCTCTCTTCTGGCATCTTCCCCTCCTCCTTCAAACACTCGATCATTACTCCATTATTAAAGAAAACCTCTCTCGACCCATCCTGCACAAATAACTACAGACCAGTCTCCAATCTCCCCTTCATCTCTAAACTCCTGGAGCGCCTGGTCTACTCCCGCATCACCCATTACCTCTCTGCTCACTCTTTTCTAAATCCATTACAGTCTAGCTTCCGCCCCCTTCACTCTACAGAAACTGCCCTCATCAAAGTGACCAAAGACCTTCTGACAGCAAAACGTAATGGTGACCACTCTCTGCTTATTCTCCTTGACCTCTCTGCAGCTTTTGACACTGTTGATCACCATAACCTACTCTCCATGCTGCATTCCATTGGAATAAAGGACACTGCTCTCTCCTGGCTCTCCTCCTATCTTTATGACCGCGCTTTCATTGTATCATTCACTGGCTCCACTTCCTCCCCTCTTCCTCTCACTATTGGGGTCCCTTAGGGTTCAGTCCTCAGTCCTCTTCTCTTCTCTGTCTACACAGCCCCAATTGGACACACCATCAGCAGATTTGGCTTCCAGTACCATCTTTATGCTGATGACACACAGTTATACACTTCAGCCCCTGACCTTACCCCTGTGGTATTGAAGAACACCAATGACTGTCTAGCTGCAGTTTCCAACATCATGTCCGCTCTCTATTTGAAACTAAACCTTTCCAAAACTGAACTCTTTCTGCTCCCACCCTCCACTAACCTCCCTAAATCTGACATCTCTCTCTCAGTTTGCGGCACCATGATAACATGTAGGCAGCAGGCCTGCTGTCTGAGTGTTATGTTTGACATAGATCTCTCCTTCTCCTCTCACACACAACCTCTCATCCGCTCCTGTCGCTTACACCTGAAGTATATCTCTAGAGTCCGCCCCTTTCTCACCATGGAAACAACAAAAACCCTCACCGTGGCCCTAATCCATTCCCGCCTTGACTACTGCAATTCTCTATTAAGTGGCCTCCCCCTCACTAGACTTTCTCCTCTCCAGTCCATCCTTAATACAGCAGCTAGGATCACTCATCCGGCCAATCGTTACTCAGATGCCTCTGCTCTGTGCCAGTCATTGCACTACAGGATCAAATTCAAATTGCTTGTTCTCACCCACAAAAGCTCTTCACAGTGCAGCACCCCCCTACATCTCCTCCCTCATCTCCGTCTATCACCGCACCCGTTCTCTACGTTCTTCAAATGACCTTCCATTAACATCTGCACTAATCCGATCCTCCCACTCCCGGCTCCAAGACTTCTCCCGAGCTGCACCAATCCTCTGGAATGCTGTACCCCAAGAAATCAGGACTATCCACAACTTGCATGGCTTCAGACAATCCCTAAAAACACATCTTTTTTAAGGCAGCCTATCATACTCCCTAATAGATGTCCTTTGTACTGTAGATAGTAAATGGGCTATCTCTCTTGACATTACTCTTCTACAAACTCCACCAAACCAAAAAGGTCTACACAGACTGTCTGATGGCCATTCATGTAAGCTTATTTCTTTCCCCCATTTCCTCAAGAGGCCTGGACCATTAGTGCAATAAGCCCCTGTACTTTGTGCAGCCCCTATCCCGTTGTAGATTGTAAGCTCTTTTGAGCAGGGTCACCTTCATTTCTTGCTTTATTTATTGTATTTTCTTTGTTACATTGATTCTATGCCTATTGTTTTGTATCCAATTATTGTACTGTATTTGTTCTCTACTGTAATTACTTACTGTGTTATATTTTCTGTATTTTTTTTTTTCAGAAAATATTGTTTATTAAAGTTTAGCATAACAATTATCAATCAAGAAAAAATGGTAATACATAGTAAAGTAAAAAGAAAATAATAAAGTAGAAAGAAAATAAAAATAGTACATGAAAGTATCTTACAATAGTAAAGCCAGAATACACGAAGGTACATGGTATAAACGGCAAGCGATCCGCCTGTTTGAGGCTAAGGAAGGAGTAGACATCAGACATGCCGGGTCCACTAGAGGTGTAGTCCCGTGAGCTTCCCAGTATTCCGGCGGGTAAAATAATCAGAAGAATACTAGTTTGAGATGCAGAAAAGAAAAAGGACCAAGAGGGGTAGAAAAGAGCACACGGGATCAAAGAAGGGAGAGAAGGAGGGGTAAGCGGGGAAGCGGTATTCAAGATGTCCAGGCCATGTCTGCGCGTTTCGCAGAAGAGACTCAAGTAGAGGTCCATCCCGGTAATACCACCAGGGAGACCAAAGCTGCTTGTGTTTTTCCCAGGTCTCATGGTCGTGGGCCATAAGTCCCTCGATGCGGCATATCCTGTCCATTTCTTTTACCCATTCTCCAATGGAGGGGGCGACTGTTGATTTCCAGTGTCGTGGAATCAAGACCCTGGCCGCCATCAGGCAGAAACGAAACAGACCACGTTTGCACGATTTGAGTGGGCCCGGGATAAGGGACAGAAGCGCGATTTGTGGAGAAGGTGAATGGCGTATTCCTGAGATAGATTCGTAAATCGAGAATATTGAAAGCCAATAGGCTTGGATAGGGCCACATTGCCACCAAATATGTAGCATGGAACCCGGTCCTTCGCCACACCTCCAGCACAGGTCGGGCACTGAGGGAAACATTTTATGAAGGAGCGCTGGGCACCTATACCACCTAGTTAAGATCTTATAATTCGTCTCCTGAAAGCTGCAGGATACCGACAACTTATGTGTCAGTGTAAAAATCTTAGTCCGGTCAGAGTCTGAGAATGTCACCCGCAGGTCAGATTGCCAGGTCCCTACAAATGAGGGGATGGCTGATGGGCCCGCATCTGAAAGCACGCCATATAAAAGGGAGATGACGTGAGCAGGGGGCTCAGTCAAGAGAAACAATGCTTCTAAGCCTGAGAGTGACTTCCCCCGCAAGGATCGGAGAAACGTGTCCAACTGAGATACCTCCAACCAGGACCCCTGCCCTCCCAACGACCCTCTCCCCCCCTCGCCCCCCCCGCGCTGCTCCGCCACCTGAGCCAGACAGGGATCGTCGCTAGCACGCCAAGCCAAAAAGACCCGTCTCCCAGACGTCGGGGGAAAGTCAGGATTATTAAACAAGGGTCCAAGTAGGGATGGATGATCGCCATCACTTCTCCCCCCTCGCCACGAATCCCAATAGTCGAGCACCACGCGTGTTAGTCGGGGAAACAACGAGATCAAAGGACGGGAGCTCCTCCGGATCCATGGTAGCCACTGTAGCGGGAAGGGCGAAAGGAGGTTTTCGACCTTCACCCATTGTTTGTGATATTGATTATACTTCCAGTCTAACATTCGGGATAATAGAACAGAGTGATAATAGCGTTGAAAGTTAGGTAAGCCTGCCCCACCTCTACGCTTCGAATCGGTCAGGGTCGAAAAGCGAACCCGGGGTCTCGTCGAGTTCCATATAAATTTGCGTAATGCAGAGTGCAGGCAGCGAAAGAAAGAGGGAGGGACGTCTGCAGGGACTGTCTGAAATAAATAAAGGAATTTAGGGAGAATGTCCATTTTTATGGCATTAATACGGCCAAACCAGGATAGCTGGGTACTGCGAAGTCTTTTGAGTTCAAGAAGTGTGGAATGTAAGAGTGGGGTATAATTAAGAGCAAATAAGTCCTTGGGGTCTCCAGGAATAGAGATACCCAAGTATTTCAAGCCCCTGTCCACCCAACGAAAAGAAAAGGAGGACTGAAGCTGGGTGACAAGTGGGCCCGGAAGTGTCAGGTTTATTACTTCTGTCTTGGAATAATTAACTTTGAAATGAGAGACCTCACCGAACCTCTTAAATTCCCGCATGAGCACCGGGAATGCGACCAGGGGATTAGTAATATAAACCAGAAGGTCGTCTGCATAAAGGGCCAATTTGAAATGTTCCTCCTGTATCTGGACGCCTCTAATATCCGTAGATCCCCTTAGTGCACACGCCAGGTGCTCCATTGCGATGGCATACAGCAGGGGCGACAAAGGGCACCCCTGTCGCGTCCCATTAGAGACCTCAAAGGCCGAGGAAAGGAGCCCATTGACCCTCAACCGAGCAGTGGGGCCATGGTAGAGTGCCTGTATCTTCCCCATAATAACCGGCCCTAAGCCCAATTGTTTCAAAGAAGCAAAAAGAAATTCCCAGCCCAGGCGGTCAAATGCCTTTTCGGCATCAACCGAGAGGAAGCATGCAGGGATCTTATTGTCATGAACATAGTCTGAAATGAGTAACGTCTTAATGGTATTATCTCTAGCCTCGCGGCCTAGAATAAATCCAGTCTGGTCATAATGGATAGAAGCCGGTAGTAGTGGGCCAAGTCTGGAGGCAAGAATTTTGGCGAGGATCTTTACGTCAAGATTTAATAAGGAGATAGGGCGATAACTAGCGCAGGATAGAGGGTCCTTCCCTGGCTTTGGTATGACCGTTATCGTGGCTGCCAGTGTCTGTGGGGCGAAAGGGCATGAATCAGAAATTGAGTTATAGAGGGAAGTTAGTTGTGGGGCCAGTTCACGTGCGAATAATTTATAAAAGTTTGCTGAAAAACCGTCAGGGCCTGGACTCTTCCCATTAGGAAGTGCAGCGATAGTATCAGACACCTCTTGTTCCGTAAAGGGCAATTCTAAAGTTTCCGAGTCTCCCTCAATGATAGGTGGCAGCGGCGTGTCTCCAATATAGTCTGACACCCGACGTCGAAAGTCATCGGTGGGCATGTCAGCTAAGGGCCCTCTAAGATTGTATAAAGATTTGTAGTAGTCTCCAAACGCCTCCACTATATCACGTGGCCCGTGAAGGAGACCACCCAGTCTCGACTTTATAGAAGGAATGAAAGTGGAGGGGAGTCGGGGGTGCAAGAATCTAGCCAATGCTTTCCCCGGCTTGTTTGAGAACTCATACAAAAACTTACGAAAGCGGTCTTGTTGGCGACTAGACGTCGTATCCATGATAGTACGTAGGTCTGATCGAGCCTTAGTGAGGTCCGCAAGAAGCTGTGGAGATTGTGACTGTTTATGTCTGGTCTCTAACTGGTGTATAGACGTCATCAGGTCTGAGACCTCACGTGTTCGCTCACGTTTCAATCTAGCCCCCTGCTGAATGAGAATCCCCCGAATGACACTCTTTAGAGCTTCCCACCGCAAGGGGAGGGCTGTAGGGTCTGTTTCGTGGTCAGCTAAAAAGTTCGTGATTGCAGAGCGGACAGCCAACACGCAAGACGGTTGCCTCAGTAGTCCAGGATTGAGTGACCAGGTCCATTCCGTCGGCGCCAAACCCGAGAGGCCAAGAGACAGAAAGATTGGAGCGTGATCCGACCAGATCATGGAACCAATGTCTACAACAGGGTCAGCTAGTAAAAGTTTATGGCTGATCAGAAAAAGATCAAGTCGACTGTACATATCATGCACAGCCGAATAGTAAGTGTAATCTCTGACCCTCGGGTTCAGAAGCCGCCAGACATTAACCATTCTAATCTCAAGGAGCTTAGTCTTCAAAGATTCCAGGTGAGAAACAGGTACAGAGGATCTACGAGTAGATGAGTCCAAGTCACGATCAAAAACAAAATTAAGGTCACCTCCCAGTATCACCGAACCCTCAGCGAAGTCCGTCAGGGTACGTAGATAAGATAGAAGTCTACGGGCCGGGTCTTGATTTGGGAGGTACAGGTTGGCAATTGTGAAGATGTCATTCGCAATCTGCAGCTTCAGGAAGACGAATCTACCCTGCGGGTCTATTCTGGAGTCAAGGACCCGTGCCTGTAAGGATCTATGAAGAGCCACACTGACCCCTTTGGACTTAGCATCCGGGTTTGAACTGTGGTACCATCTGTTGTATTGTTTATGTTTTATCAAGGGGGTTTTGTCAGTTCTGAAATGCGTTTCTTGTAGAAGGAGAATATGTACCTGTTTTTTGTGCATATGAGAGAGAACCTGGGAGCGTTTTTCAGGAACATTAAAGCCCCTAATGTTCAAAGAACACGTGTTGAGCCTGGACATGATGAAACCTGGGGAGGTGGGGCAGTGGGTTCAGAAGAGAAAAGAGAGGGAGAGAAGAGAGCTGACTAGCAGCCAAGTAGAAAGGGAGAAAAGGAAACTGGGTAAAAGAAGGTGAAAAAGAAGGAAAAGAAAGAGAAAATAAATAAAACAAAATAGGTGAGTCGGACCAGGAATCTGATTCCGGTCCCAGAGGTCTGAGAGTGAAGGACCGTCAGACCAAGAGAGTAAACAGATTAAACTCTGTAAAGTGTGTCAGAGACACTCCCTAATTGTGGGGTAACCAGAACACGGTAGGGGTCCTGCGCACCCGAGTCCCACACACAGCCCTTACTAAATGCGGTGTCCCTAACAAGTAAGAGGCGGGTATAGGAACTCCGTATGCAAACACAGCTATAATAAAACAGAAAATGCAAATAACAATAGTAAACAAGACGGCAAGTTAGTGCAGCCGAGTATCTCAAAATTGTAACTTATAAAACCTCAAAGGGGAAGGGAGGGTTGGGGGGGGTCAGGAGGGAAGAAAAGGGAGGAGGTAAGATGGGGAGGGTAGGAGAAGGGTTGGCAGGGATGGAGAGGGAAGGGAGGGACGGAGGAGGAGGGGAAAGGGGATAGGGGGGAGGTACTGAGGGTAGAAGGGGGGGGAGGTCAGGTTTGGAAGGCACATATAAGGTGAGACGTCATCAGCTGTCCTCCAAGCGGGACAGTGTGGACAGCCAGGACCGCCCCCCAGGTACCACCGTAACCAAGGGGAAAGTCTCCGCCGGAGAACAATAGTCTTCAAAAACAAAATACCTCAGTAAGGAGGTAGTATCCACCAGGAGGTCCCCGACGGGACCCCATCTAGAAAGAGAAAAAGAGCAAGAAAGGTTCAAATGCAGAAGTTCAGGTGGTAGCTACAGGAGACGTTGATTGATGTTTAGGGCCTCTCTTCCTCTTCCGGTCCTCAGTGAAGGGCAACCGTAGTGCAGGTATAGGGCCCCTGCGGAGGAAGGTGGACAGTTGAGGCCAATTGAGGATGGGCACCAGGGGCAACCCGAGTGCTGAGCAGAACTCAGGGACGTCAGCCGGAGATCTGAGGACGTGCATCCCAGAATCCCTGCGAACTTGAAGTTGAAAGGGAAAGCCCCACGAATAAGGAATCGCCTGTTCCCGGAGAATGTCCAGCAGGGGGCGCAGGGCTCTGCGTTTGGCTAAAGTGATGGGTGAGAGATCTGCCAAAAGCTGGATAGATTCACCATTAAAGTCGATGGATTCAGACTCTCTCGCTTTTCTCATGATGTCATCTTTCATCTGATAGAAGTGTATTCTGCAAATAATGTCCCTGGGACGGGATGAGTCAGCTCGCTTAGGGCCCAAGGACCTATGAGCCCTGTCCATTTCAATATGGTCGTCTCGGGGTCTGGCAAGCAGGGAATTAAACACTCGTTGCAAAACTGGGGCGATGTCGCGGGATGCCACTGACTCAGGGATACCTCGGAGCCGTATATTGTTCCGTCTATTACGGTTTTCGGAATCTTCTAACATATCCAGCACCGTGTGGAAGTTTTGTTCATGCAGATCAAGGCGTTGTTGTTGTTGTTTCACTAATAAGGAAAGATCCGCAACTTCCCGGGTAACTGTCTGGACCGAGGTCTGAAGCTGAGTAGTGTCCTCTCTGAGTGACCCGATCTCTGACCTACAGACAGCCTCCAGTCTTCTTATGTATACCTCCATATCATCTTTAGTAGGCAGACACTGCATCCCAGATCTAATGTCATGTAGGTCATCTGCCTGAGAGGGAGGGGGGCCACTGAGCTGAGGCCCTGCAGGGGAGCCAGGAAGGAAGGCGTCTGCAAGCCGAGGGCCACAGGAGCTATGAGGAGAGGCTTGGTCATATTCTGAGGCAGGGGCAGAGGGTCCATGTGAGGGGCTGGAGCCCGGGCTAGATATATGAGTACTGGTATCAGACTGTCCCGTGCATGTCATTCCTGTGTTAAGTGTTTGAGCTGCTCTGGGAGGAGGGAGGGGGAGTGAGACACTCGTCCATCTTGCCCTCTGTCTCCAGTAATGGCGGTGTTCGCGCCTTTTCCTGCGCCCCCCTTTCCCCCGTTCAGTACCTTGAGTGTTGATGTGTGGAATCCAGACACGCTTCTGGTATTCCGTCTGGTGGACGGAGTTGACGTCTGCTTTGAGCTGGGTGTCGGGTTCCCGGAGTGTCTAGCCCCTGCTGTAGTGCTGGAAGCCATTGCAGTGGGGCTGGCTGAGTGGTGGCAGGCACCCGGTGGGATAAAAAACTGGGCTATGTCTCGTTTACCGGGCATCTGATGGAATGCAGCTGTCCACCCTGGTTCCAGGAGACTGTAGCTGTACACGGGTACACCGAGCAGGCTTATAATTGCAAATGCAGGCTGTGTAAGGGGATCAGGCACGGGAGCTCTCCTCAAGTGCGACTTGTCTCCTCCATGTCCAGGTCACGCCCCATATTTTCTGTATTTTAACCACTGTATTGTAAAGCGCTGCGGAATATGTTGGCGCTATATAAATAAAAATTTATTATTATTATTAATAATGTGGGTCAGTTTGTTGCCCAAGGAACAATTGGACAGCACTTGGAGTGTTACATGGATGTGTGAAAAAAACTGGATCCTTATGCAAGAAATCACTGTAAATCTATTTTACCACAAATCGTTAGCTAATGTACAGCAAAATCCATATGTGTATTTTACTGCAGATTTACTTTGGAATTCATTCCATACTTCAGCTCTAAATTCAAAGGAGTGAAATCCTAGGTAAATATTAGCTAAAGAAATTGATGTGCTGTGGATTTTATAATTGTCACCACAGATTATATTTTGAGCTGAAAAACTCTACAAGATTTAAAAGGCATTTGTTAAAAACTCATCCACAGGAGACTGGTACTGGTTTGGGAATCTGTGCTGAAAATGTGCAGCATTCAAACTACTGTGTATGTAACCTCACTGTTACCTTTATATTTATCTTACCTTGTGACTGAGGCTGCTTTCACACTGACGTTTTTGAAAAAATGCGGCAGATGTGGCAGATTTACCGCATCTGACGCCTAACGGCCGCACTTGCAGCAAGCCCCATGCATTGTGTATGGGGCTTGCAGTAAGGTGCGGCAAGTGCAGTTGCAACAGATGTGGCAGTTGCGGCCGCAAAAATAAATGCTGCTGACCGCAGTTTTTTTCACTGCCGCACCTTACCGCAAGCCCCATAAACAATGCATGGGGCTTGCCGCAAGTGCCGCCTAACGGCCGCACTTGCGACAGATGCATTTTTTTGTCCGGATCCACCGGATCCGGGCAAAAACACCTGTGTGAAAGGGGCCTGAGTTGCATGACATGTAAGTATTATTATGCACTTGGAAAATTAGCTTTTTGCCTTTTGATGTGACGGAGTATTAAGCACTGTAGAGTCTGTTGCCACTTGCCTCTATTACCAAGAGTCTTCTTTTATTCCTTCTTTTTCTTCTAGTTATACTGAATGACATAAAGCTCTAAAATTCTCTGCCAGATCATGGGCGGACATACAATTGGTGCATAAATTCGTATGATGAAAAAGACCAGCACCAGATTCAGTTCCGAGTAATGGCTTTATTTAGGAATCCACATACGGTACATATTAAATTTGCATCCTGTCAGGCACACAGCCCCGTCAGACACGTAAAAAACCTTTTTCAATGACATAAGTTACAAGACTGACAAACATTAAATACAAAACAATTACCCACACATGTGAAAACCCTAATTAATATCAGGTGAAGCAAATTATGTTTTTTCGTTCGGGAACAAACTTAAGGGTGCGTGCACACGATCAGTGTACGCAGCGTTTTGGACGCAGCGTCTTGCCGCTGCGTCCAAAACGCTGCGTAGTACAGTGTAAGCATTGAGTATGGGATTTCAAGAAATCCCATCCTCACTATGCTTAACCCGCCCGCAGCGTCTTTGGAGCTGCGGTGCGGGTTGCCGGCAGTCCGCTCCTCCGCAGCATGTTTATTTCATGCTGCGGAGTCGGAAGCGGCTCCCATCGGGTGACTGCAGAGAGAAGCCGCCCTGCACCCACTGCACATGGTGAGTACAGGGCGGCAGCAGTCTCCCTGCGGCCACCTGCGGCTTCCTTCAGGTCCGGAGGAGCTATGTCCAACATGCAGCTCCTCCGGACCGTGCGCACGCACCCTAATGCAAGGATAAAGACAAGGAAAGTCATACAAGATAAAAATAAATAAACTATGACACAAAATAGATGCAACAAAAAACAGTAATATACATGTTACATGAATACAATATATATCTCTATAATAAAGATTGTCATCCAAATAAATTGATAGATGCACTTCTTTTAAGGATTTATTGGTTCCTGAAAATAAACAAGATAAGAGTTTCATGCAACTGTATAGCCACTATGAAGATATGAAAATGTAGGAGAAAGGGAGAGGATTGCGAACCTGAAATCTTATGGGAAAGAATAACAGGAACTTGTCTCAATAGAAATACATAAGATCACTCTTATTATTAAGTCCTGAAGGGAACCTAGTATTTAGACACAAGATTCAAAAAAACTTTCTCTATTCAGTAGTTCACAAACCCAGTCCCCGCCACAAATGGTTTACGAATACGTTCACTGCCCCTGACCACTACGCTATTCATCTGCCCCCCATGGACCTAAAGGAAATGCCTGGATAAGGCTGGGGTTACACATAAGCCCTCAGTCCGTTTTTGGCTTCAGTTTTGTTAATTTTTTTTTCTAAGTCCAAAAACTGACAGAAAAACGCATTGGATGTAATAAACACCCTGTGCGTTTTTCTCTGGAGCTCAAAACATTGCCCTGTCCGTTTTTGAGCCAAAAACGCAGTAAACAGCGTTTTTGGCATCAGTTAAAAAACGCATGCGTTTTTATGCGTTTTTTTTAACATGGGGCCCTATGGGAAACGCATGCGTTAACGCATGGCATATAGGCACTTGCGTTTGCGCATGCGTTAACGCACATGCGTTTTTAATGAAAAAATGACTAAGTCCAAAAACGTACAGGAGTGCAGGAGACACAAAAAGCACCCTATAAAAAACGGATTGGTGATGAAAAGGACTTCCAAAAACGGATTTCTATGTGTAACCCCAGCCTAATATGTTCAGATATTCTTTTTTTTTTTTTTTTTGAGAGGACGACTGCTGCACCCTATGTAGACCACAGTACAATCAGTACACGTCGCCATGTAGACAGCATAAGTGGAGACACAATTGATACAACTTTTGATTTTAAAAATCTTTCCAGTGCATCTGTCGGCAAAAGAATCTGAACTAGTGATTTATTTGCATAAACCACATTGTGGTTGACTGCATTTAAAATTTCCGGTTTAATGCATCCAGAAAGGCTTCCGTCTATGGGCATCACCCCGGAACATGCTAGGTGAAATAAAACTGGCAATGTCCCTACCTTTTTTGGGGACACATCTGAAGCCTTGTTCTAATACCCTGGGCTGTATCCTGGTAAAGCACCAGCACATATTTACGGAGTATTGAAATTATGTCCTTATTATCAGAGCTATATGGTATGGTGAAAGTGATAGCTTGGTTTCTCGTATGTGTCCTAGCCACATGTCTACCTTTATTCTTGCGTTCATTACCACGGATTATGGACCCATCATATCTCAACTAAGCCTCTCTGGATTTACCTCCCACAATACTTTTTCCTCAGTCAATCATCCACTGTTTGTACCCGCGGGAACGCTGTCTGTTTTCTATACTTGTACACTGTTTATGGAAGTCAATAGAGTTATCTTAGCCCTAGTAAACTCCTCAACAGATAAACTCCTGTTTGTATGGAGGGGATGGCAACTATTCGCACAAAGTAGAGAATTACCTGAAATAAACTTTCAGAAAAGACCAGATGATATTACACCAGTTCTCTCATCCACCATTACAACAGCATCCAGATTGTGCACCCTGCTTCCATGATCCTCCATAACAAATCTGATGTTCATGTTATTTTTGTTACAGTGCATGATGGCAGGTGATGGTCTGCTAGGACAGCCCCACCTGTCAGTGTTTGCTGCTAGAGACTGAGCTACGGCATGTCACGTGTTGACTGCTTTGCAGTCCATGTGTGTTGCTCCTTTGATATAAATGTGAGTTAATTTCCTTTGGCACATTGAGCGTGTTATTTGCATATGCTGCTGTGTTGCTACAGGTGGAGGTGGAGGGGTATGTCAGAGCATTCTGTTCTCCAGTCCCTTAGCCTTTAAGTAGTTCCACTTCCCTCCACCATGTGTTGCAGATAGAGTTTAGTCTCTACCAGGACACTGTGCAGTGAAGACGTGCATGCTTGTGCTGCTGTTGTTCTCGTGGCTGTGTTTTTCCAGTCCATGGGTGGAGGTAGGGATTCTTAGCCTAGAGCTTATCAGGAGCATAGGGCTAGGGTGGCAACTCAGACCTCCTCACCATCTGAGGTACCTCTGGTAGCTGGATGAGCCAGGGACTTCCAGTCTAAGGGTTAGACAAGCTCCCCTGAATGCCCTTAGCCCTTCTTAACATCCTGCTTCCTGATTCCCTATCCACTCTAACACCCCGTGACTCGGCTATATAGAAATAGGCGTATCTGCCGGAAGGGGCCCTTCCTGGAGTAATGGCCCAGAAGGCGGAGACCCCGTGGACAGCACAGGACAGTGTCACATTGTGAAACAAAGTTGTTGAGAGCAGAGAGATCTCGAATACGGCAGATGTGCAAGATGGCAGCGTGGTGGCTAACAGTGAATGCGAGTAACTCTGATTCCTCCTGCCTTCAGAATGCAGATCGCCAGCTGCAGGTCCAGCAGCTCACATGTAAACTGGCAGACCTCAGTCTAACAGAGCCCAAAGAGGACTCAGGGAGGAGCAGGCGGGCAATCCCACATCCAGCAAGTGAAGAGAAACGTGTGGATAGTGGTGAGGTAGCTCAATTACACAGAGCAAGCATAAAAGCACTCTAGGCTGATGACCACAGTCCCTGTCAAACTTAGCTGGGTGAAGTGCTCCAACTGCAATGTTACACATTGGCCCATGCAGTAGGAAACTCAGGAGTAGAGCAGTGACAATCCTCTCTTTTCCTTGGATAGCTGGTGAGAATTAGCCTGCAGCTCAGTGGAAGGGCTGGTGAGCAGGAAGGTGGTGAACACAAGAGAATAATTAAACATGTACACTATCCAGTATATTGTGAAACGGTGTGTACACTATATTACTAGTAAAGTATAAAAGGTTTCAAGCTGTAGTGGACTGTTTCTTGGAAACCCAAAATGGAAACTGCACCGTGGAAACAGGCCTTTGGCCAAGAAGTATGGAAGTGACAAGACAAAGTAAGTGTCCAACCACAACCCATGTCTATAGCGTGTTGGGATGAAGGCATTGGCCTCCTTGTCAATGACTATGGCCCTTGGCCATGTTACACTACAGCAGCCCAACTGTTGGGAGAAAATAAATTTGATCCCTCTCAGCAGCCTCAGGATTTCAGTCATAGGGATACGGCCAGCTCAGTGTCAGACACCACTCTGTGTGTAGTGAGTGGAGGCTGTAACACACCCTGGCACTGACAGCCGTCTGAGCATTGCATCAGTACAGAGCTGGCTCTGAGAACTATTAATCTACATATTAACCCCATATTTGCAGCATAATAGCATTTTTTCTGTGAAAAGTTCCCTTTAAGCTTAGGGTTATTTCCATAATGTTATAGTTGCCAGAAATTAGCTCTATCTCTATACATAATCACCAGTTTTGCGCTTCCGGCCACTGTGCCGCTATGGAGCAAGGACGCGTGCGCAAAACTGGTGATTATTGCTGCCCCCCCCCCCCCGGAAGTGCCGCCATATTACTGCACCTATGGCGCAGCCTGCCGGCGGCTGTCTGCAGCCTCCCGTGGCCGCACACCCCTGCACGCTGCTGCTTCCCCCGCTGAAATGCCGGCGGCACACTCTCTTTGCACCATCCACGCCCGCCGCCCGCCGCAGCCAGGGGGAGCGCGATTACTGAAGGGGCCGCCGCCAGCATCTGCGGCCCCCTTCATCACCGCCGCTGCCTCTCCCGCTCACATGCCGGCC
The DNA here is from genome assembly GCA_033576535.1 of Allobates femoralis. Taxonomy (NCBI): domain Eukaryota; kingdom Metazoa; phylum Chordata; class Amphibia; order Anura; family Aromobatidae; genus Allobates; species Allobates femoralis. Next base: position 715,830,389 of record JARQOC010000003.1, read on the forward strand.
GCCGCCCGCCGCAGCCAGGGGGAGCGCGATTACTGAAGGGCCCGCCGCCACCATCTGCGGCTCCCTTCATCACCGCCACTGCCCGCTGCTGCCTCTCCCGCTCTCATGCGCCCGCCACTGTCATTGCAGCCTGCAGGCCCGCCGACCCTGCAGTCTGCTACCACCACCCCCGTCCTCTTCAAATAAGCTTACAAGACCACCAGCGGGGCTAACATACTGCCCCTGCTCAACCACACTGACCCTCCATAGCCCTCCCAAGTCATCCACACTGCCCCTGCTCACTCTTCTTCCCCCCCTATGCCCTCACTCACTGCCCCCACTCACCCACACTGCTTCAGCTTACCCCCCCACTCACCCTGCTTACCCCTCTCACCCCCCCCCCCAACTGCCCACAATCACCCACACTGTCCCTGATCAGTCCTCTTTCCCCCGTATCTCATCACTCCACACAGTGCCCCTGCTTACCCCCCCCCAATCACCCACACTGCTCCTGATCAGTCCTCTTACCCCCCGTATCTCATCACTCCACACAGTGCCCCTGCTTACCACCCACCCCCAATCACCCACACTGCCCCTGCTCATGCCCCCACTCACCCCACACTGCCGCTCTTTATCCCTTTCACCTCCCCACACTGCCCCTGCTCACCCCTCTTACCCCCCCACATTCCCTCACTCCCCACACTGCCCCTGCTGATACCCCACAGGGTCAATTCACAGTTGCTGCCCCTAATGCCACACAGCCCGCCCCCCCATCTTCATGTCACCCCACTCCCAATGCGATAGCATTGGGCCTTTTTACTAGTACATAATATTTTCCAGTTATGCCACCATAGTATTTCCTACCTCTCTGAAGGAACCATTGCTTAAAACCAATCTTCATCCAGGGACTCCCGAATGACAACAAACTCTCTTTGCTCAGTTCCCTGTACCATTTGTCACACTTGGGTAATGCACACCCCATTTGAGACTTCAGTTATTCACACCCCCTTCTACCTGTAGACACTGTATCTTCCTTGTGATATAAAAAATAATTGCTTTTATCTATCTGTTTTTTTCTTATATTATTGTAGATCATGTAGCTCGCTGTATTTTAATCACACAGAGATGTGCCAGCCAGGTGGTTTCACAGGAAACAGCTCATAGCAACAGAAAACACAGCCACAATGGGGCTTGCGAGTCAGGAGGGACTAGTGCTGTCACTGGGCCCCGCCCCGCCTGTCATTGGAGTTTCAACTGTATCGGCATCCAGGACTCTGTGGGGGCATGATGCTATTTGGAGGGCTGTGTGAGGGCAATTATGCTGTTTGGAGGGCTATGTGAGGGACCATTAAACTGTTTGGAAAGGTATGTGTACGGCATACTATACTGTGTGGAGGGTCATGTAGGGAACATCATCCTGAATGGAGGGTTGTGGGGGTAATTATATTGTCTAAAGGGCAATTATGTTATATGGAGGGTTGCGTGAAGGTAATCATATTGTGTGATGGGCTATGTTGGGGTCACCATATTTTACAGAGGGAAGGGGTTACAGTAGGGTCATCATATTGTGCGTGTGGAGATTATTGTACAAAAATTCACTATGAGGGTTTTATATTGTGCTTGGGGAGCACTTTTGTTGGCAAAATACTTTATGGGGGCAAGGAAAGGGGAATCAAAATGTGTAGGAACTCAGTAAAAGGAACATTACTTTGTAAGAGTTGGAATGTAGTGAGATATGCTCTTCTGTGACCGCACAAAATATACATTTTTTTTGGAGGGAGGGGCAATTAGGACTTTTGAAATGGGGCCCCACTATTCTATGTTCCGTGATTCTATTTATGTTCCTGGTATCACCCTCCAAAGGTTGTACTACAATAGGATATTTCTTATGGTCTTGGCCTTTGTACTTTAAAACACCATAAATTTTGACATGAGCATCCTGATTGCCACTTCTAAGGACTTCCCACCCAGTGAATCCAGGACTACTGATCAGGGAACTATTAGCCATAGTAAGTTCTATTTTGTTACAATTCAAAATGATTGTTCCACATTTTATATATGCATAGCTCACATCTATCAGTGTGGTAGATACTGCAAGGCTCTGCGCCCACTGTGCATCTTTGGTGCATTTTTGTGCTGCGTCTCTGCACCTGAAATGCAGCACTCGCAGCTTTGTAATGAAAGTCAATGTGATTTTCCAAAAGCTATGCCGTCATGTGCGTTTTTGGTGCAGAAATTGCCTGTTTTTTAATGTCCCTGCAATCAACTTTCCCATTCTTGGGCTGTGTTTTCCTCATTGGCTCTATAATAATCCCCAGAAAAAAAGCAATAGAAAATTGATGGTATTCCCACAGTCCATTTAGGTTGCTTTTTCCTACGATTTCCAAAACAAACATGCACCAATACTCACCCTCCCCGGTGATTCTTCCTCCATGGACACCAGCATTAGGACCTATGGGTATCACCCTATCAGACCCAGAGCCTGTGCACCATGTGACAGCCTGAGTCACATGGCGCAAGGTCCTGGCAGATAGATAAAGACATCTCCTGTTGCTGCACGGAGGAAGAATCCCCCGGGATCACTGGGGATCGTCGTGACGCACCCCAGACCCGTGGGGCACTCAGAATCGGGCTTTGCTACTTGTGGGGAGTCACAGGGGTCAAGAACCAGCTCCATGACTCTGGGGATCAACTTTAAAGTTTGGGGATATGGATTTAGGGGAAAGATGTTGTGACGCCACCCATGATGTTCGGCTAGTAGTGGCCGACTCTGTGATGCGGGACCTCTGGGAATGATGGGATTGCAGCTTGGATGATGGGTGGAGCGGTTCCCCAGGGCAACCGGTAATGTCTATGACGGTGGTAGGCCATTGGGGTGCAGGACTAAGGGCGCATAATAACCGATAGATACTCAGGCGTAGTCTCCTTTACCTTTACTGTAGCAGTAGAAGCCAGTATACAGTCCGCTAGTGTTAGGAATCCGGGTGGCCTGGAAGCAAGTTAGGAATCTCCTCAACCGGCGAGTTCTGAGGCCTCCCCGCTGTGCTCCTCTTTCTTCGTTCTGGCTGCCTGTAGCTAAGCTGCGACCCTCTACTCCTGCTGGAAAGTCTATCACCAGTATGGAAGGCAGCTCGAGCCCTTTCTGGGTACCACTTCTCTGGCCACTGTCCCTGAGCTCTCAAATGCTGCTGTGCCTTCAGTTACCTTGGTGTGGCCGGGAGATGTGGAGTCTCCCTCCCTCCGGTTTTGGCTCCTGGGCCTAGAGCACCCTCGCTACCTCAGACCCCAGTGTCCGTTTCTGGCGCTCTGCTCTGGGGTGAACCGGGTAACTGGCTCCACTCCCCAGGCCTACTCCTCTCCTTCCTCAGACCCCATCCTACGGGATCCTCACACTGGCTGGTGGTTATCCTTGGTCAACTCTGACACTGCTCCAGTCTGCAGGATGTCTTCACAGTCTTCCTAGGAACTGAACTGCCTAACCCCGCCCTCAGTCCTGAATTGATAGGGGAGCTCCCATGAACTTTCAGAGCTCCCCTTCAGGTCTGGAGTCAGGAAAGGTGTTGGTTGTTGTGGGATTACCTGGTGTGGATACCCTATCTTGCTTCCAAGCATGACCCTATAGAATAATAAGCATGACTCTACCCCCTGAGGGAGGCAAGGCCATTGTGACAACTGGACTCTGGGGTGCCACAGCCGCAGGATTGCTGGGGATGGTGAGAAAGTGTATGTGTGTCACTCTGTGTCTGTCTGTCTCTGTGTGTTTCTGTCTGTGTTTGTGTGTCCCCTTATTTGTGCTGCATTTTTGTGCTGCATTTGTATGTGCACATACGCAGCACAAACATATTATGTTTGTGCTACTTTTGTTTATAGACAGCAGCGTTTGTACAGCTGACAAATGCAGCACAAACGCAGCACAAAAAAGAAGCACAGTGGGCACATAACCTGTCTCCAATGGGCAAGTGCTAACCTACTATAGTTATTTTGGTTCAATGTTGGAGATCTGCACACATCTTATTCCCATTTGAGCTTTGTAGGATATTTTTACAAAAGGTACTACAAATATCGTGTCTTTAGATGTGCTTGCTGCTCTGTGTAGCCCAATCATAAATTAATATGCAGAACTCATATTATAAACTCTGAGGTTATCCTTTTTTTTTTTGTTTAGTGAAGCTTAATTGTCCAGCAATCAGGTATTTACACTTTTTATTGATATTGCCACTCTTAATGGGTTTTCCACAGCCCCTTCTAATTCCACTTCTTTCCCCCAGTTGAAATAAAAGACCTTGTACTCACCGTCCATGCTGGCCCCATTCCAGCCATATCGTGGTTCGGGACTCACGTGAGATTTTGACTTCCCGTGAGCCCTGCGTCCAATCACTAGCAGGTTCTGTCTCCCTGCCTTCAGACCAAATGATTCAATCAACAGAAAATGACGCTGTAACTGCCGTTCACTTCCTGTTGATGGCACATTTGGTCCAAAGATGGGGAGACAGAAGCAGGTGGTGAGTACCACGATTATCGACAGCGCTGGAATGGCGCCAGCATGGGAGGTGGGTACATGGCCTTCTATTTTAACAGAGGAGAACAAGTGGAATCAGAAGGGGTTGTTCTAGTAGCGGACAGCCCCTTTAATTAACCCAACACTTAGGGCCACTTTACACACACCAACTTATCTGTCCAACTTCTGAACAACTTACTGGTTGCAGTGAAATCATGGACACATTGCTCCATTTTATGGCTGTGTACAAATATAACAATGTGTCCATGATTTCACTGCAACCAGTAAGTTGTTCAGAAGTTGGACAGATAAGTTGGTGTGTGTAAAGTGGCCATTACACTAGCCTTATTCTTCAACTTATTACTGTTGTATTTTATATTTTTACATAGTATCGATCAATTATATTTAGGGCCACGTCACACACACACAGATATTTGTGCAGATATTGTTCGCAGATCTCTGGTTGCAGTGAAATCATGGACACATTGTTACATTTGTACACAGCCACAAAATGGAGCAATGTGTCCATGATTTCACTGCAACCAGAGATCTGTGAACAATATCTGCACAAATATCTGTGTGTGTGACGTGGGCCTTAGTTATACACGTGATCATATCTTGAACTTTAAATACAGTATTTTGTGATACAGTAGTAGTAGTAGAAAGTGTAAGGGCTAGGGTAATTATTGCTGTAAGAGCATCATGTATGTTATTTTTTGTCCAAGTTCTGATTTTATTTGATTTTATTTTGTTGTGTGTAAATTAATAGAAAACTGGCATTTGACAGTAGCTTTATATGTCTGGTTAAAAAAAACAACGAGACTATAGAGAACTGCTGACAGTAACATTCCTCTAGTTTTAAAGTTAGCCATTTGACCGCATACTTGTTCTGTTCTTCCAGAACTGTTATGTACTTATAATTAGGCGCAAATAAATACAAGCAGATGAAACATCATAAGAATAACCTTTACATATTTCCAAACTATTTCACTGGGCTTCATAATTGGGAAACAACCAGAATAGTAAAATGACAAAATGATACAAATGTGAGCTGTAACGAATAGTGAGACAAGCCTGGCTGTAAGAGCTTACAGTCTAAAGAAGCTATAATATCTATGTTCTAGTTCAGTCAATTATCATTGGTAAAAGGAGTTATAAAAATTATGTAGTTTATTAATTTAGAATGCTAAATAAGAAAATGACCTATGATTTTGTGTGAAATTAATTTGTAAAATATATTTAGAAATGTACTTTGTCATCAGTGTGTGTGTGTGTGTGTGTGTGTGTGTGTGTGTGTGTGTGTGTTTTTTTACATATATCACAATCTTTACTACAATACAAAATAGAAATCTTGCAATTTTTACATTAGCCACTAGGGCTATTTTAAGACTTTATCTTCCTACTCTTTCAGAATGTAACACATGTACATTAGCCACTGTGGGTAGACCTCTACCTTTGTATTGAAAAGTCTAATAAGTGTGTTCAAGGGTCATTATGAAGGGAGGGGGGAGCAGGTTCAGTGTGATATATCGTGCTTATTGTGAATGGTGGATCAGTTGTGTATAGATGTGTCACCTGCCATTGTAATTCTACTTCTGATAATATGAAGCCTCATTGAAATTTCTTCTTGAAAGAACAGGAACTATTAGTCTTATAAAGCCTAGTGTGAAAAATTCAAGATTATTTTTTTTATTATTGGTTTATTGGTTTATTTAACCTCACATAAACAGGAGTCCTGGTAACATAACATGAGCCTTGCTTCGGCTTCACAGGAAACAAAAACATGGTTACATAGTTCATTTTCATTCATGGGTATGCCTGCACAGGTTTGGATATCACTTCTCCGCAGAAGTATCCCAGTGGAGGTAGCATCCACTCATGGACCCCAGTCTGTTCACACAACCCTTCTTTTAGAGGTTCCTTCTGGAGGTATGGCAGCCTCCACAAGTTGACCATGTGTTAAACAACAGGCGTCATTATAACATATGAGACATTCGCATGGCTGAAGGTATTTGGATAGCCAGACTTGCCAGTCCCTCAGGCTTTGCATAAAACTTGGTCCTGGAACACCGGTAACAGGGTAGACGTCCAGGTTTACATCACGAAGGACAATGACAATATATATATATAATATATAATATATAGGGGCGGCACGGTGGCTCAGTGGTTAGAATTTGTATGTTCTCCCTGTGTTTGCATGGGTTTCCTCCGGGCACTCCGGTTTCCTCCCACACTTGAAAGACATAAAGATAGGATATTTACATTGTGAGCCCTAACAGGTACAGTGTTTCAAATGTATGTAAAGTGCTATGGAATTAATAGCAATATATGAACGAATGAATGAATGAATGAATAAATATTATATTTTGTATATATATATATATATATATATATATATATATATATATATTTATTCAACAACATGTTTTAAAAAATAACAATACATGTAACAAAAAAGCAAAGAGCTTGAGGATTGATTCCCTTTAATAGGAGAAATGACCACGACTATGTGCTGTAGAAGCTCAACCCCCCTTTATGTGAAGGAAGATATATTGAATATTGTTCAGTGAATATTGTAGTCTAATTCTCAGGATACTAGAGTTGTTGAGGTAAGAAGAGGCTGCTCACCCTGCTGTCCACCTTCTCTTCTGAATGCAGAGCTACTGCTGTGACCTGGAAATAACCTACACTATATACTGTCAAGCTATCTCCAGGTAACAGCAGTGGTGCTCACTACTACACATGCTCACAGGCTCACTGACACTTAACATTCTAGTCAGGACAGGTTTCTGTCAGTGTAATAAGATGGCAGCTATATTAATGTATTACAGTGATTACATCCCTAGACAAAATGCTTAGGTTTCTATAACAGGATTTGAATCTTCTGCTTTTATCTACAAATATGGGAAGATATATCATAATAATGTGGTAATTTTTCTAAGAGAGCACATAATGTGATGGCACGTACAACAAACATAACACTATAAATCAGAAATATGTTTTTATAGTAACATTGTAGGTTTTGGTTCGCTAAAGATACCGGCTGTCAGTAAATCACTCAAAAATAGAGAACGTGCCAATGAAATTTTATTTTTTTTACTTTTCCGTTCAAAACAGAAACTCTACAAAACCGCCTTCCAGTAGTCAGTAAATCGTCCTATTGCTCTTGACTGCTTTTTGATGCCGATGGCTGATAAATTACCATCCTAGATTGTGCAGGTATATTTTGCAGACTACAAAACATAAAATAGTAAATGGATAAGTATTTTGTTGAGCTGAATCTTTTCTTATCTACATTGTATCTGTAGGGCATTAAGTAGCTCTGTTATTGGGATTAATCTTTTTCTCCTCTCAGCTGGATAAAAATGAAGTCCAAAGGAATGTTCATTACCTTTACGGCATGTGTTGACTGCACTGATTCGTCATCTGCCAAAGTATGTACACTGGCTTCTGTCTCATAGAGAGACCTCTGTAACTGTAAGTAATTGATCAAATTAACTTTCATTTAATCCCACACTGCTCCTGTAACCAATGAAGCTTGTTATCCTTCTGGAAAAACAGTTTATTTAAACTATTGGCATGACATAATGATAACCATGCTTGAACATAAATGAGAATGGCAAAAGCGCTACTTTCCACATAGTCCAGGATGTTTTTTCACCTCATTAGTAAGATAAACATGAAAAACTCCCACACTGTGAGCAAGAATATTACAACTCATTCTAAACAAAAATACTTTATGAATTTGCAAACAAAAGAAAGAAAATGGCACAGTTTAAAGTATTAAGAAGGTTTCGACATTTGTAAATTTATAGAGTCATTTAAATGTGATTGTTCACTTTGGGGATTTTATTTTTACTTAAACTACTGAAAAAAATTCAAAGAGCTAGGCACTCATAGATATGAGATTGTCACAAGTTCTCTCACCACTGCAGGAATCCTGTGTTTGTGCTGCAGTTTGGAGTTCTGATCTGGCATAAATCCTAAGGCTAGAGTCACATTTGCGTTGTGACCCTAGCATGACGGAACCGTTAAAAACTTTGAATTTTTACCGGCAGCGCATTGCATTAACGCTATGTGCTGCCAGGCAACAGAGACCCATAATAACCCGCTGTTTACTTAGCAAAAGGCCATACACAAAGCTCCAGGATGTGCGCTTTAGCTGAGCACACAAGAAAATGCTGCATTTCCTGTGCGCTCACTAACTCACACATCCTGGAGCTTTGTGTGGAGTCGGTGCTAAGGTAAACCGCGGGTTACTATGGGGTTCTGTTGCCTGACAGCACATATCCTCAAGAGTGGCAACTAAATAGTTAACAGCAGCAATTGGAGACCCCTGCTGCTGTTAGAGACATGCATATATAGCCTGCATCTATTGCATTTATTGCATGATGATGGAGCTCAGCTCCTGAGCCTCTTCCATACTCGGTGACATTAGTTTTGATGTACATGTACTTCATTTAGCATATGATATAGCGATCACTGAGCGTGTTGGGGAACACTCACTTGGCAGCAATATTCAAACACATAGCAATAGTCTCTTCATTTAATTAAGTCAATTTCCAGTTTATTACCTTACATAAACAGTGTTGTGCAAAGTAAGCATATGCCAGCCTTTGGCATTATAGAATAATACAGGTCATCTCAATAGGGGGTACACCTGCACGGTATTCGGATACCTCCACTGTTGTGCTGTTTCAGTAATGCAGTGGAGTATTTCATTGTCCAGAGATTGACTGCAGTCAGTAGACAACCTCCTGTCACTGAGGTTACCTTTCAGGTTAATGGCTGGTTCATGCACGTCTTCTGACAATTCAGATATCTCGGACAGCTGCCTCACTGCAATGACCAACCAGGATCTGTCATCAGCTTCAGACTGACTCCTGTCAGTCCAGGTTCCCAGCAGGTCAGTAGCTTCCCAGCCTGAGGGCCCTCACACTCTGCAGCCACACCATGTGCTCAAACAGGAAGTTGATACAGGACCTGTCTGACATCACATGATATCAGCAGCACCAGGGAGGAGGAGACAGTATGTGGATGGCATGTCCCTACCATCGCTTCAGACCAACCTAAATCAGCCCTAAACAAACTATAAAGGCTTGTGGAATAACAAGTCCCAGCAAACTAACCTGGATTTAGATAGCAGCAGACCTCTGTCTGTGCGATACATACCTGCCTCACTCAATATAACTAGTTAGTACATCACATACTCTCCCACTCCATTCAAACCTGTGGGGATGAATATATCAGCATGATCCGGGGCCCCAAGAAAGAACATCCCTGTTGTCTTGACCTACCGGTCGACGGGACCTTCTCTATCTTCTATGAGCGTTGGCTCCTAGAACATGATCCCTCGTTGTCATCTCATTTTTTAAGGACCTACAGTCCGTCACAGTCACCAGCTTCCTTTTTGCGACCAATGCAACATCAAATTTTGTCATCTAACAAACTCGAGTTGTAACTTTGTTAGACCTCCCCTGCCCACAGTGGTCAATACGGTAATGTGATTCACTTCCCTCTGTATCTACGGCCAGGTCTGACTCGGTATTATCATGTACTCTATTGCGTCTCTTGTCTGGGTTTCTCAGCATTGATTTAACAGAGGATTCCTTTCCTCTCAACCTATTATGCCCACTATCCTAAGGACATCTTCTGAGATCTCTTTTTGTTGGCGTCTTTCTTCATCGCCTAGAGAACCACTGCACCATTTCTCTCTAGCTTCTGCTGTGGCCATTCTATTACTTGAACGACTGCTTCTTTTCCATTTACCTTAGTTTACAGCCAGCTGCCATCTTCTACCCTTTTGGTGAAGTAATCTCTCGATTCTCACTCTTTCCAGCCTTAACTGCTGTAGTTCTTTTAGGTGAGTCCCCCTATATATGAGAAGAATCCGCATATTGCTAAGACTCTCCACTGTCCCCACCATGAGGAATGGAACTATACCCACTTTCCTGGGTATCTTCTCTTTGCTATCATCAGGAATTCTTACTCTCATCACTCCAGACTTATCCACCATTTACTGCAAGGGTCGTTTTTCCCAATGATTTCTCTCAGCAGAGCACTAGGCACCTGGAAAACATATATCAGTAGACTTCGAGCTTTTCTCATAAGCCCCCGTCGCCTATCAGCTTCTTCGTTCTTCAACCGGAGCAACCACTACATGCGAACACACCGTAAATGCATGTCACTTAGAATAGCAACCCACTGCACTGTGACTTTGGATGTGGACAGAACTACCAGCTGTTTAGCTACTGGGTTCCAGTACACCTTACAGGTTCCTATGGACTCTTTAAAATCGTCATACACAGACTCTCTGGCACACTCTTCTTTCAAGTCTCCGAGTACATCTACCAGGCACTTGAACAAAGAAGTCTCACTTTTCTCTTTTGCCACAAGATGATTGCCTTGCTCAGTTTTCTGAATTGTCTCTCTCTGGACTTCCACTTCTTTGATCAGAATTGACACCTGTCTCTCCATTTTCTCCCAGACTGCCTTCATTGACTGGTTTTCTGCCAGGCGATCTCTGAGCTCGGACATCTCTCTTTCTAGTGCACTTATTTGACTCTCGGCAGCCAGTGTCCAAAGCTCCTCTTGCTTCAAATGCTCCTTTATCAGCAGAGTCTCCTCAGACATTTCACTCTCCAACACACCCACTTAGGTCTCGACAGCCTATCTCCAAAGCTTCTTTTGTGTCAAATGGGCTTGTACTGTCTCCTTGAGCCTCCTTAGCTCGCTTCTTCCATCCTCTGGATTGGTTAAGCTTTCATCACTCAAGGAGTTCTTCGCATCACACCTCATTCCATCAGTGGCTTCTTCCACATCTGCAACCTTGGTCTTTACTTGGGTATCTGCAGTACCATCTTCAGCCCTCTCCTGGGTCTCAGCACTGTCACCTCAGGCATTCTCTTGGGTCTCTGCAGTATCGCCTTCAGAGGTTTTCGCACCCTCCAAATCTTCATCCTCACAGCCCTTTGAGTCTTTAACCTTCTCGGTAGTGATGGGCGAGTCCTAAATTACTCGGAATCGCTTGACTCTAGTGAGTCCGAGCCCGGGACTCGCTACTCGTTGCGAGTCTAGCGGGTCCAATGTTAATAAATGGGGAAGCGAGTAATAGCGAGTAATGTGCGATTTACAAATCGCAGATGTGTCTCAGAAAGCGCTCGCATTGCCGTTTTGAAAACACAAGCAGGTGGCGTACGTGCTATTTGCAGGTAGGAGAGCAGCAACGCACTGGTCTGCCACAGAGAAAATAAAGCTGAAGGGGTTATTATGACCCAAAATCTATCAGGTGCAAAAAAATAAGAAATAGTACCTCAGCTAAGCCTCTGACTTCAGCTATTAGGACAGCTGAGTGAGTAAGCTAAGGCTGGGTTCACATTTGTGGACCACTCCGCAGCATTCTGCGGAGGGGTCAGCAATGTGACCGCAGCGACCGCGAGCTCCTATCTTTATAATGGGAGTGCACGGTGCTGCGCTTGACAGCGCATGACCGTGCGCACCCATTCACTCCCATATGTGATCTGTACACAGGCGGATGCCTGCGCACAGATCACACAGTCTCGTCCACACCAGGGACGCGACATGTTGCGTCCCTGGTGCGGGCGGGAGTGTGTGATTTGTGCGCAGGCATCCGCCTGCGTACAGATCACATATGGGAGTGAATGGGTGCGCACGGTCCTGCGCTGTCAAGCACAGCACCGTGCGTCCCCATTCTAAGAAGAGGGGCTTGCGCTGGCTGCGCACACATGGCGATTCCCCTCCGCAGAACGCTGCGGAGGGGAACGCCAGTGTGAAGGCAGCCTAAGCTATGTGGTCGGTCCTGTGTGCCCTGTAAGGCTGCTCCTCCCTGCCTGCCTGCCTGCCTACAGTCCTCTACACAGTACTCCTCTGTCCTCCTGGTAGCTCTCAGAAGAGCTGTTTGGGTTAAATATAAGGAATCTTGAAGTTTCCCTACACTGACTGACACTTCCTATGATCTGCTCCAGCATCTACCTCACCCTGCACTAACTCAGATCGTCACAGGAATGTGGAGGAAATGGCGGTGGCAAGGCTTACATACAGCCTTGCCTCTCATACATGACATAGGCATCACGATGGACAGAAGCCAATCATAGTCCTGCCACAACCAACATGGCTGTGGCATTACTGAATATGATTGGCTTGTCCATCTTCACAAGTTTTCTGACCTAACACGCTAGGCTGTCTCGGAAGCTTTGTCGGAACATAACAGAATCTGTATTCGCGAGTCCCGAATACAGTATACAGGACTCGGATTCGTAGACTCGCTCAGAGTCGCTCAGACTCGCTGCTGACAACGGGTATCCATGAAGCGGTGCGATTGTTTAAATGATTTGGGGAGATTCAAGCTACATAGCCATGTGATATAGCGAGTCTAGTGAGTGAGAAAAAGTAAACTCTGACAAAACTAGGATTGCCATTGACTTGCATTGGACTCGTTACTTTGCGAGTAATCGCTGGGAAACTCGCCGAGAACCGAGTCCTGCGAGTCCCTTACTACTCGCCGAGTAACGAGTCCTAGCGAGTAGACTCGCCCATCCCTACTTCTCGGTCATGGGGCCATACACTTCTATGAAGTCCTCTGCTGACAGTTTTACCTGCATCATATTATTATCTGCCTCAGCCCTGGTGGTTGCTACTGGCAATAACACTTCATCTTCCATTCTGGTTTCCTCAGCTTCTGAAAGACCCACAAATGGAATAGAATTAAATGACATTATATTATCAGCAAGGGTCACTTGGGCAACTTCTTTGTGGTGCTTGGTGACATGTCACAGGACCTACAGTAAGGTTTTAATACCGCTACGTAGGGACCGTCCCGATGGGATCACCTTGTCATAGTGGGATGGCTTGCACATTTTTTGATCAAAATAATGTCACCAAGCACCCTATTTATTAGTTTTATGCACTTAGCATTTTACTTTTATTTATTTCTAGGGTATTTGCTAATTTTTCCTTGTTGTTTTTACTATTATATGGCCTGTGTGAACATGCACCTACTGCATGATTACACTTTAGTTACAGTTCTGTTTTTTGTTTCATTGTGTTTTTTTCAGGCATTGCAATCTGAGGTTTGGCCTGCTTTATGAGCTGGGCTTATTTAATGTGTAGTTTCCCATTGCTGGTGTTCTCTGTTGGGTCCCAGTCCTACTCACTCCTTGCCATGTACACGTCATAGGACATATGGTAAGGTTTAATACCACTAGGTAGGGACGTCCCGATGGGGTCATCTTGTTGTGGTGTAATGGCTTGCACATTATTGATCAAAATAATGTCCCCAAGTACCCTATTTATTATTTTTATGCACTATAGCATTTTACTTTTATTTATTTTTAGGGTGTTTGCTCATTTTTCCTTGTTGTTCTTGACTCCTGTCAGTCCAGGTTCCCAGCAGGTCAGTAGCTTCCCAGCCTCGGAGCCCTCACACTCTTTAGCCACATCGTGTGCTCAAACAGGACAGGACCTGTCTGACATCATAGACATTGACCAGGGAGTAGTCACATGATATCAGCAGGAACACACCAAGGGAGAAGGAGACCTTATGTGGATGGCCAGTCCCGCCCTTCACTTCTAACCATCTCCAAATCCAGCCCTAAACAAACAATAAAGGCTTATTGAACAACACGTCCCTGCAAACTGTGCTAGATTTAGATTGCAGCAGACCTCTGTCTGTGTGATACATACCTGCCTCTCCCAATATAATCATTTGGTACATCACAAGCAGTAAGAGTTAAGATAGACACCACCAAATTCCTCTGGCAGTGGTATATCTCTCTAAAAACAAAAGAACCAGCTGTTCAAAATTGAGCAAGCTCTTCCACATGATGGTGGAGGAGCAAGATGTTTATGCTCCCTGTAGGTGAAGCAGGACCCCCGGGGCAGTTGTTAATAGTTTTTACACAGGGAGGCAGCTTACCACACGGCACAGTCACTTGTCCTTTTCACTTGAGCAAATGTGTGGCTCTCTAGCTGCAGGCAAATAAAGTACATCACACAGTCTTTAACTCTGCACAGGGTTTACTGGCAGTACTTCAGACAGGTCACAGATGGTAAAGTCTTTCGGATCTTTCTGGTCTGGGTAGTAACCAGGGAAGCGGGATGACTCACTCAGGGCCCTCAGTGGTGTGCCTACCGTTCCTTGCCGGTCCCTCACTGCGCCCTCTCCTGTCTCCCTCTTTGAGCTCCTGCACGCAGAGCCCCGAGCTTCTCCCGCGGGCTCTTTGTGGAGGACTCTTCTCCGGGTCCCTCTGACCCTATTCGGTATGCCTTTTTAGGGATGCACCGGGTGTTCGGCCGTAACTTCCTCTAGAAGCTTGGGCCTCCGGTTTAAGAGCTCGGGGATAAACGTCCGCACTGTGTTCAGAGCTGGTCCTCTGTTATGGGACCAGATCCCTCCGGTCGGTAGTCATACCGGGTCCAGATTCGGGCGCACCACACTACCTGGTGCCCCTAGGATCTCCCTCTTTCCTGATGGCTTCTTCGCCATCCTGCACTCCTCACTCCCCAACGGAGCTCTCCCCTCAGACTACCTCTACTCACTGACCTCACTCTCCTCCCACCCACACAATTTTCTTCCCTGTCACTCCTCCCATGGGACTGGGTCCTCCCTACAGTGGGTCCACCCACGGTCCTCTACTCTAAGATTTGTGTGAATGAGTGCTGTGAGGGTCCCTTATGTGACATCCCAATTCCCTAGTCACAGGGATACTACACACTCTTATATGGGTGCAGTACCCCTACGTGGCGTCCTGACCAGTGGGGCACCTCATAGGTATCAGTTTTTAGGCGGATCCATTCCTCTGTGTCATTTTCACATCCTCCTCGATTGCAGCATGTTGTGATTTCAGTGAGCATGAAAAATCCTCATGCGTCTCACTGATTGAAACCACAAATGTTTTTCAATGGTGGCGCATCCATCTCTGCATGGATGCATGCGGATGATACTGATCTCGATTTCACTGTGCATGTGCCCAGAAGGAGTCTGTTCTATCTCTCTCTCACTGTTACTGTCACTCTCTCTCTCTCTATGGGTCCAAGAAAAACATGTACAGCCCACAGATTACATCAATGTGTCATCCGTTTGCTGTCCACAGAAATCCTTAGAAAGTAGAAAATTTTATATATGTTAGCAACTGGCAGTGACTAAGAACCCTGTAGGGTTGGCAACACGTTGCCATTTCTTTCCATTTTACCTGCTTTGCTCGGTACCATGTGCTGGCAATTTTTTGTCCTTTTAATGGAATTCAAATAAATATACAATTTTTTACCTTTCTACGGATTTTTGTGCTGTTAAATTGCTTGCCTTGTTTGCTAAAATCATTCTGCCCCTATTATTCAGCCCTTGTACCTTGATCAACACTTTGTATGTTGTCTTTATAGTCACAACACCCAGTGTGATACTCTTATATACAGGGTGGGCCATTTATATGGATGCTCCTAAATAAAATGGGAATGGTTGGTGCTATCAACTTCCTGTATGTGGCACATTAGTATATGGGAGGGGGAAAACATTTCCAGATGGGTGGTGACCATGGCGGCCATTCTGAAGTTGGCCATTTTGGATCCAACTTTATTTTTTTCAATGGGAAGAGAGTCATGTGACACATCAAATTTATTGAGAATTTCATAAGAAAAACATTGGTGTTCTTGGATTTAACGTGATTTACAAGTTTCTCTTTGTTTACAGCCATTGACATGTCGCAAAGGTTAACACATGAGGAGCGGATAGAAATTGTGTTGATGACTGGTGAACGCAGTACCTGGCGTCAATGCAAGACACCTTACGAGACCACCTATCTCCCATGCTACAGTTAGCAAACTATTTGCCAAATTTCGTGAAACAGGTTCAGTGTTGGATTTGCCTAAATGTGAATGCAAGAAAACTGTCACTAATGAAGAAACATCAGTGTCTGTCCTATCTTCATTCAGAAAGAGCCCACAGCGTAGCACTCAACGGATGTCACTGGAGAGTGGCATAAGTCAAACACCCCTTCGGCAGATATTAGCTACTCACAAATGGCACCCTTACAAAATCCGGCTGCTGCAGCATCTCAACGAGAATGACTCAGTTCCATTGTGACAGCGTGTGCGACAGAGCAGGAAGGTACACCAGGCCGATGATCAATACAACGAGATTTATTGAACAGGGAAAATGGAACCGCACAAATGAAGACAATTCTGCCGAGTCTGTAAGAAGTCCACAACCAAGCAGCAGTTCCGGGGGCGTCACCCAACAATCCTGACGCCAGGTTAACGGACGAAATAGTCCAGATAGAGTCCACTGGATCAAACCAAGGAAGGACACTGTGCAATCCCACGGACACCAAGATCTCGCCTCATCTAATATCTCAGTCTCTTCCACCTCCGCCTTTCAACTAACTAATCCTAAAACCTGAGTGTATTGTTTGGGCTCCTGGGATCAGCCCATGTATAGGGGGGTTCACACCTACTATTGAATGGTTTGACCAGTCAGAAGATTCTAGTAACTTCCTGGCTCCATTCTGTCTCTTACAGGTTTGTGTATTGGAGTCACTTCCTGCTGAGGGGAACAATGACACAATCCCCCATTAGCTGTTGACCAAAGCCTGATTACATTATAGTCCAAGAACTCAAATTGTGGGGGAAGGACACAGGTTAAATTACAACACAATAAGTTGCATAGTATACATGAATAACAGGACAGAGAAAAGTATATACCATTACATCGATGCACTGAATTTGCAGAATGGGCAAAACAAAAATTGGAACAGGACCCTAAGTTTACACAGAACCTTATGTTCAGTGATGAGGCAAACTTTTTTGTAAATGGTGAAGTTAACAAACAAAACCACCACTATTGGTCTGACACTAACCCACAGTGGACAGATCCCTCCAAGACTGTTGGAACACAAAAATTGATGGTATGGTGTGGTATATGAGGTAAAAAGATAGTGGGGCCATTCTTTATCAATGGAAACCTCAATGCCACTGGATATCTGAAATTTCTACATGATGATGTGTTGCCCTCTTTATGCACTAAAGATGGCACGTTCCCTGAGTTTTTCCAACAAGATGGTGCACCACCACATTATGGGTGTCAGGTCCGAGCATCCCTAAAAGAACACTTTCCTGGAAAGTGGATTCGTCGTTGTGGGCCAGTTGAATGGCCACCAAGGTCTCCCGATCTGACCACATAGACTTTTATCTTTGGGGTCATCTGAAGGCAATTGTCGATGCTGTAAAGATACAAGATGTGCAGCTCCCGAAACAACAGATACTGGAAGCCTGTGCTAGCATTTCTTCTGCGGTGTTGCTATCAGTGTGTCAAGAGTGGGTGAAGAGGATTGCATTGACAATCCAACAAAATGGGCAGCACTTTAAACAGATTTTTTAAGTGGTCATCAACTTGTAAATATGTCTAAAGGGTTGAGAATGCGCAAATAGTGTCTTATTTTTTTTAGACAGATGTATGATGTAAATATTGGTATTGCTCACCTGATGTGGTTGTGTAGCCCACAACCAGCGTAATCGCTCAGAAAAAATAGCTGCTGCAGGGACCGTACTTCCACAGGATGCGGTGCTCAAATCACAAGGTTATTTGGACGAAGTACCTTTATGTCCGGTCTGACAGCAGCGCGGACATAAAAGATCAACTTGTAAATGGCCATGTTCACACACATGCGTTTTTTTGACCATCTCTGCGTTTTTGGGCTGTTAAAAAAAACGCAGGTGCGTTAACGCAGGGTACATTTGAGTGTAGCTGCGTTTTTCAGCTCCATTTGTGTTTTTTACCCCTAGTCCAAAAAACGCTGCATGCAGCGTTTTTGGGTGCTGTAAAAAAACGCATGTGCGTTTTTCCAAAAACGCATGCGTTTTTTTAACATGGGGCCCTATGGGAAACGCATGCAAAAACGCATGGTACATTAGTACCTTTTAGTGCCATTCAAAAACGCATGCGTTTCCCATAGGGGCCCATGTTAAAAAAACGTATGCGTTTTTTTAACATGGGGGCCCTATGGGAAACACATGCGTTTTTAAAAGGCACATTTATGCACCCTGCGTTAACGCTTGCGTTTTTGCCTGCGTTTTTGGTGAAAAAATGACTAAGTCCAAAAACGTGGCAAATCCTTTCAGACACACAAGGGACATTTTTTAGCACTCTTAAAAAAACGCAAGTGCTTTTAAGAGTGCTAAAAAAACGCAAATTGTGTGTGAACATAGCCAATAACTCATAAAATAATAAAGTTACGTTAACACTAAGCACAGCATTGTTTTTCTTATGACATTCTCAATACGTTTGATGTGTCTTTCCATTAAAAAAAATAAAGTTGGATTCAAAATGTCCGACTTCAAAATGGCCATCATGGTCACCACCCATCTGGAAAGGTTTTCCCCCTCCCATATACTTATGTACCACAAACAGGATGTTGGTATCACCAACCATTCCCATTTTATTTAGGTGTATCCATATAAATGGTCCACTCTGTAGTATAATGTCACTACACAGCCTTCCAAACAGTAAGACATCCCCTCAAACAGTATGATGTCACCATCAAGTCCCCTTCACATTATTATGCCCCCATAAAGCCTCCTTACACAATATTATGTCCCCACACATCCCCTCATGCAGAATGTTGTACTCACACAGCTCCCTTGCACAGTATTAAGTCACCACATAACTACTCATTCAGAATGTTGTCCCCCTACATCCCCATTCAGAGTATCCTCAAACAATCCTTCATGTATAATGATGTCCACATATAATCCACCATTCAGAATGATGTCCCACAATAATAATTAATAAGGCATCCACTGCACACTGACACTAATGGTGGTTTACACACACCAATCATTGTATCCAATTCTGAACAGATCTCTGTTGCAGTGAAATCATGGACACTAGTTCCATTTGTGCTGTGTACACATGGAGCAATCTGTCCATGATTTCACTGCAACCAGAGATCTGTTCAGATATTGGATACAATGATTGTGTGTGTAACCACATAAGTAAAATGTGAACTAGCATATTGGCTAATGAATGCAATCGCAAGGCAATGTGTAAAGCTAATGCAAGTGTGAATGGAGCAAAAAGGCATAGCACAAACTGCTTCAGAATACAGAGAAAAAAAATGTTCTGGCCATGGCATGGGAACCCGATTATTACCTCAAGGTATTCTCATCTATCGGGTCCTAACTTTGCGACTCTGCTTGCGGTAGAATTGCGTGTATGGTTGTTTTATGCCACTAGGTGCAATGAAAACCTGCATGTAAGGGTGTGTCTAGGATCTAGGCTACAGTAAGATGGAGGATTTAACATGGCTATAGGGGGGGAGGGTGCACAGTCAGAAAATTTCACTAATAGTGAAAATTGACTGGTGACATCTATGCATGAAAGGTGGTAGCTAGAAAACACACATTATGAATAAAGGAATCTGCTGCACACCAACACTAAGGCCCTTTTCCCATCTAAGCCTGGTCTGCGTTTTCCTTCATTTGCGTTTCTATGCGTTTTTACCGCTAAAAACCGCATCCAAACGCATGTGTTTTTGCCCCCATTGATTTAAATGGAAACGCATGCAAAACACATGGAAAAATGCATGCAAAAACACATGCCTTTTTGCAAACGCAGCCCTAGACGCATTGGCCTACGTTTCTGGCTGCGTTTGCAAAAAATGCATGCGTTTTTGCGTTTGGAAAATGCACATGTGCTTTTGCATGCATTTTGCATGTGTTTCCATTGAAATCAATGGAGGCAAAAAAGCATGCGTTTTGGTAAAAAAGAATAGAAACGCAAATGAAGCAAAACACAAACCTGCATTAGATGTGAAATAGGCCTAAGTAAAATGTGAACTAGCATACTGGCTAATAAATGCAATGGCCAGGAAACGTGTAAAGCTAATGCAAGTGTGAATGGAGAAAAAAGGCATAGCAGAACTTAGCTGATGCTCTGGCCATACAGCCCCCACCATTCAGAGTATCCTCAAACAATCCTCCATGCATAATGATGTCCCACATATAGTCCACAATTCAGAATGATGTCCCCACACAGCCCCCATTCAGAATGATGTCCCCACACAGCCAGCCTTGAATAGTATGTCTCCCCCCTCTCCTGCAGAATGATAAAACAAACCTTCTAACCTAACCTGTTCCTCCACAGTCTCTTGTCTGCACTGTGTACTGAGGCAAAGCTGCGTAATGTAGTGACTAAATTGCCCTGCATACTCTCACATAGCACAGTTGAATGATGGAAGAGGAGTTGTCACACCATGTTCCATCATTATTTTACCAGTTCTTTTCAGGATGCAAATACCAAGTAAGTCAGACACTCGGTGTGGGGAACCAATGTGGTACATGATGCCACTATATAAAACCCTTTCACTGTCCCTGTATGTGGGCCGTACCTGAATAGCCAAAAATTGGACCACATCTTGTATGGGTCATAATGAGAATGCAGAAAATGTGCAGTAGTGAGGAAACTGCTGCACTTCAGTAATATTGCACTTTTATCATTTTGAATTTGGAATAATGCACTGTGAGATTATTGTGATGTCCATATTGTCTGTGATCTGCCATCTTTTCCCAGATGGAATGATGACATGAGAGAAGCTATGAAAAGTCACATAAAATGTACCAGAAGTCTGGGGTAATTTGCACTGAAAGTCATGATTTTGAAATGATGTCAACCACAAGTGACCTAGGGTACCTTACGCGCCATTTCTGGGTGCTACAGTACTATGGTTGCAGTGAACATGGAGACATGGTTCTATCTGTTGCTGTGTACAAATGGAATAATCTCCATGATTTCACTGCAACATAGTTACTGTAGCCACTTTGAAATGTAGCCACGTGTAAAGTGCCTGACTGATGCAGACACTAATGGCTACTTGGTCTGGTGAGGAATGGGCAGGATGTTACCACTTCCAGTTTAGTGAATAAAATAGAGGTGATAAAAGATCTGTGTCGGAATCAGTGCTGAGATCTTCAATAGTTGATATAGATAGTCTCTAACCTGGTGTGTCACTACAATGGGTGCAGGGTTAGCAATTGCACCCGGGCCCCCTGGCATAAGGGGCCCAAGTGTCCCTTCTGACTATGTAAAAAGTCGAATGCCATTAAATATTTACAATAATTGGGGGCCCTGTTGGAACCTTTGCATTTGGGCCCTTGATCTTCAAACTACGCCACTGTCTCGTACTAATGAATTTAAGGAAAAAAATATTGTACAAAGCCAAGGATTTGGAAGGGGTGGCTTCTAAAAATGGATTATATTTTCAGATTACTTTTTAATTCAATCCAGAATGATCTACTAATGCTTTACATGGAGATTACCTGCCCTCTGCTGGATTTGTATAGCATTCGTTCTAATATACTTCACTCAGAGAACAGAATTTCTTTTTTTTTCAATACCTTTCTGTTACATTTTCTAAGTTGTGCACCATGTTATTAATATACAAGTAAAATTGCCATCTAATCGAATTATATAATCTTCTACATAAAACAAACTTTGGATGTCTGTTGATTGGAAACGTCATTTTTTATTTTACTGTATGGACCAAGGTTGTTTCTATTTAGATAATCTATGAAATATAGAGATATCAGTTTAACAAATGTCAGTCCATCATCACCTCTTTCACATTTTTCATTGAATAAATTCATTTTTGCAGTACATGCAATGATATCCTCATGGCCACTTTACACACACCAACTTCTGAGTCCAACTCTGAACAATTTACTGGTTGCAGTGAAATCATGGACACATTGCTCCATTTTGTGGCTGTGTACAAATGGAACAATGTGTCCATGATTTCACTGCAACCAGTAAGATGTTCAGAAGTTGGACACAGAAGTTGGTGTGTGTAAAGTGGCCATCAGATTTCAATATGGTTTGTTTTTCCTAAGGCGCTCACAACTGTTTCTGTAATTCTCAGACTTGATTTTTCCTTTAAGCCCCCAAACTATTTATATGTCTACTACTGTATATAGAAGGGAGTAAGCAGAAGTGTAGAGAGGGGGCAGCATGGTGTGGGACACTTAAGATAGGGGCAGTGTGGTGGTTATAGCTAATAAGGAGGTCAGAGGTGGTTATAATCCATAAAGGTACCTTCATGTCGAACCCAGGCTTTGGGGTACTCGGGTGTCAGGCGGCAAAGGGTTAACTGCTGTGTCATGAGGAATGGCGGCCGCGCCTGATCCCGTGTCCTAGGCCTATCTTTGAAAAGGGGATTTATTTACAGGGGATTATGTACAAGTTTGTCGTCGTGACGCCACCTGCAGTTTCTGGTGAGTAGCACCAGCGCCGCGCAGTCCGCCGGAGGTCGGTGGTATTGCGGCTGAGATGTTGTAGTCCTCCACAGGCAGGACTGGACCTCCGGGGCAGCGTAGTGGAAAGGGGACAGGTTGGAGTGAAGCTGGGATGGTATAGGGAGCGTTGGAACAGTCTATGGGGGATAGTGGGAGCGGAAAGGAAGGATACACACATGCAGGAAAGTCTCTTTTACCTTTTACTGATGTTAGCAGGTAAAATGATCCAGGGTACTGACGGGTGGACAGGTTGCACAGTTGGTCCCCACAGCAAGTGGGTATAAGGCCTACTCTGCTCTGTGTATCTGTCTGAAGCACAGCCTGCTTGCAGCCTGACTTGCCTCCTCTCTCTTCCTGACTGTAGTGTCTTCCTCTCCTCCTGTGCAGTCTCCGGGATACCTTCTCCTTATCACTGCGACTTTACTCTGCTGTGTCTGGCTTCCTCTTTTGACCCACAGGGATACCGGGTAGCTGAAGCTTCCACGGTGCAACAGGATTTTCTGTGGCCTTATAGTGTCCCACAGGTGCGGATCCCCAATATCCGGTGTTTCTCTAGGGACGAACTCTCTCAAGCTCCTCGCTCCCTTTTGCTGTTCTCTGCTCCTAGCCTTCAGTCCCACTTAGGCTGGCGGGATGTTGAAGGGCCACTCCGGGTCACTGGCTCGGGCCTAACCGCAGCACCGACCACCAGGACGTCCTTGCAGCTCTCCTAGCGTCTGCACACTCTAACTAACTCCTCCCCCAGCAGCAGTATTTATAGGGGATCTTGCCTAAGGGCAGCAAGTGGTGCTCCCCCTACTGTGTCGGGGTGGAAGGTGTTGTATGTAGTAGGTACCTGGTGTGGAAACCCAGCTGTGCATTAGAGAAGTCTGTTGTTACCTGCGTGAGCAGGGCGCCACATTCACACGTGGCAATATTGCTAGGCAATTTTACAGGCAATTTGTTGGTTGCAGTGAAATCATGGACACATTGTTCCATTTTGTTGCTGTGCGGCGAGAAATCTGACCGGCAATCTGTAGCCCCGTCACCATCGCCGAGAAATTGCCTCGAAATTGCAGCGTGTAATTAGGGAATTTGGTGGCGATAAAGGTTGCGCCTGTTTCCAATTTCACAGCACTGCTCCAAAATCAGAGGCAATCATGAAGGCGAAATTCCCTGCTTTTGACGTGTGCAAGGACGATAGGGATGGAATATGCGTTGCCTACTGATTTCCCGGAGGCTTGCCACAGCGTGCTGGAGACCGCGCCCCGTCAGTCGATGATTGGTGGTGGCTACTGTGTTTCCATTGGCTGTCCCTTCACAGGGCGCCATATTTGAACAGCTGAACATTCACACTACAGAATGGCAATGGCGTCATGTATTAGCCAGCCTTCCTGCGCAGGCTGGCCAATCATAATGCTATTGCGTTGTCTAATCAGCGTGTTTGGGGCGCGGAATACACCAGTCTGTCATGCCTGTCACGGCAAAATGCCTGATTCTTATCTAGTTAATGGACGGAGGATTATTGCAGAGGGAACTTACAGGATTGCCAATACTTCATTGTGTCCGATCCGTGGTCAGACTCTTTTGTGGGCATTTGTCAGCGTAATGGCCCACATTTTTACAATTCCAGCACTTTGCATGTGTCTGACCCTTGGTCAAATCTTTCTGTGGGCACCTGGTGGCATGGTGGCCCATTTTCCCACACTCCCAGCATCTTACTGTGGACATGTCTCGTGTCCGTCCTTTGGATAGTCTTTGTTGCTGCCACTGGGAATTAAAATTTGTCTTCCCAGCAGGCTCAACAGTGTATTTAAGACATGCTACTCCTACCTGGCGACCTTTACTGTTCTTGATAAACAAAGTCTCTGTCTTCTTGTATGGTTGGCTTGACAGCACAGGCTTTCCCTGCTCTGCAAGCCAAATTTTATTCCCCTTGCTATGGCCCGTAGCTCTGGGAATGGGCAGGTTCACCAGCAGGACAAGCTCTCATTACAATGCCCCTTGTGGGCTGTTCAAGTCCATTTACAAATGCATAATTTTCCCGTGTCTTATCACCTTGGTTACATACTTCACGTTCACAGTCAGGGTCACAGTCACTTACTGTCAGCTCGGTAGTTGGTGTCTGCGTCATGAGGTAGCTATTTGGTTGCAAACACCTAGTGCCCACCCACTCATCAGAGTCCTATATGGAGGGGGTGGAACTGTCAGTGACTTGGTCTGCAGATCTCCTAGGAAATTATCCCTTATGTCATATTCTGTCCCCTTCTTTATTTCCCGTGAGTTAGGCTTAATTAAAGTCATTCTCTGGGCTACTTCATGCCATGTTAGTGCCTGATCATAAAGATTATGGTCTTTCAACCATTACCCATGGTTGATCATAAACTCTTCCCATTTTTGTTTATTCAGTGTCCCATTAACACCAGCGTTTAACTTCTTCAGCATGGGTTTGCAATTTTTGACTGCCTCTGTGCCTTTTAGGTGCTGAACAATCTCTATTGCTGAGGCCCAAACCTCTGCATCCTTCCTGGATGCGTGTCCACCTTGCTCATTTCCCATTTTCCAGGGTAGTCACCAACTCACTCTACTAAATTGATCTGGTAGTACACCCTACTCAGATAAACAGGTAGTCCAGCTCACCACCTAGGTAGTTGAATTCCACCGAGGCTATTGACCTGAACAATTAAATGCTCTACTAACTCACCACCAAGGTAGTTGAATTCCACCGAGGCTATTGACCCGAACAATCAAATGTTCTATTAGCTCACCACCGAGGTAGGATAATCCCACCAAGGCTATTGACCCAAGCAATTAAATGTTCTACTAGCTGCCTGGTAGGTAATCAAGTGTGTGACCTCACACAGAGAAACTATTCAAATTCTCAAACCCCTTTAATTGTTGGCCAGGGAGCCAGTCAGCAACAACCTTAGGAGTTGACCCTTCACTAACACACCTCAACACACCAGGTCTCACTTAAACAAGAATACCTATAAACCTTGGCCGAGGTACAGCTGGAGTAATTCACAAACAACTGTTTGTACTGCAGTACTATTTAGCATCTGTTAACAAACAAGTATTACCAGCAGAGATTCACATCTCCAACCAAACAATCTCTAGTTTTGTCAACAATTGGGATCCCGTTTTATTAGAGTGAGTGGGTTTGACAGTCCTCCTAGTGGAGGCACTCTAGAGCGGACTTAAACTGGGGATTCCTTGTTAACAGCAGGAAAGCCTTTAAAATGTTCAACGTTTTCCCTATGGCACAGACAGCATGCAAGGACTACTATGGAAAATATATTCATTAATGTAATCCGCTGCATACATTAATTTCTCTTATTCAGACAATATTCTGGCATGAAGTATGTAGAATGTTTAGTCATTTCTTTGGCTAAACGCCCAGGCTACTGTGGTGTCACACTGTCTTATCTCTGGGTCTCTCTCGTCCCTTTGCCAGTCAAGTTCTTATCTGAGTCGGCCATCTACATCACGGTAACAATTCATGTACGGTTAATTAAAGTGATATTACACTTCAAACAAAGAAGAGGGTCCGTCAGAATATTATTTAGTCATCAATGAATAGTATTGAATATTATCCAGTCTTCACCCAGGAGCTCATCCGAGAACTTCACAGAACTCCTGAATGATGACTAAACAACACCCAACCATCCCATTTGTCTCCTTGTACTTCATAAACTGTCCAATGACAGCATTCACCACACACACCTGTCTCGTATTTTCCCAGTTCAAAGCTTCCTCTCTGTCAAGTGTCTCAAATGCCTACTTGCTGTCTCATATCCCGGATCTAAGGGATCCTCTGAAATCATGCTACACTCGTATCTACTGATACCGGGTATTATATTATGATCATGGCAAATCTTTCATATCGTACACCGTCTGTTTATAATGATCGGGGACTAAAGCGTGACAATTTAATGTAATTATGTACACGCTGCCAATTCTGATCACAGGAATTTCTAGAATAAATGGGAACACCTCAATGAGGTATATGCGTCCCCTCGGTGGTACTTTTATTAGGATCACAGTAGACATGCATAGGTCACAAGTCATTCTTCTTTCCGTCACACATCTTTTTGTCTATGTCGTGTACTCATACACGCGCACACCCTTTTTGTGCTACCTTTTCGGGCAAAAGAACAGCTGGTATGTGCTCCACAGGGGTTAACAGTAGCCTAGACCACTTGTCACCTTAACGGGACCACCCTCAGTTTCCTCAGCAACGAGGCTTGTTTGATAACTACTAAAGTGTCTCCAAGGGGGTTTTAGCCCTGGCACTGCACACTCTCTCCAGCGGCATCAGCTAGGAGCCAGCAATGCAGTTTTAGCCCAAGACACCATTTTGTTCTCAAACCTATTGTTCTGTCACAGAGGCCCTGTTGCAGCCCGCACCCACACCAATGGACATGCGTGCCTCCTTGAGAAAGCCGGGGTCGCAACCCATGACTTCTCTGAGACCTAGGGGAGGTCAGACAGGTATTCTGATAGACAGAAGTTCACTTCATCACAATCTGTTCCTTTGTTATCCGTACTCAGTTACTAGAGCCTCACCGATCCCTCTCACTGTATTGCTGCTTGCAGCGTGAGTAGGTGTTCCTCCAGGCTCTAAGGTATACCACAGTCCTTGTCGTCAGCCGCGTGAGAACCCCTTCACTCGGTTCTGCCAATGCAGACCACCTAGTGTGCGGGTCTCTTTTCAGGTACAGAAGAACCGCTCAACTGTCCTTATCGCAGAACCAGACAGAACCTTGGTATCCTAATGTCACGTGCTAATCTCTTGCAAGCACACACACGCACACACACACTTTTATGTGTGTCTTTTTGCTCTGTTTAGGTTAACTTAACAAACCTAACTTATAAAAGTTTAACGTCCATTAACACTAAAATGGGCATCACATCACGTCACGCATCAAACCACAAATACCAGGAGTGAGATTACAGGACTGCAAGTAGCAACACAAAGTAATTACTTTGATTACTTACCGCATCCTGGCTCCTCTGTCCCGATCACTCGTGGCTGATGTCGGCTTCTTGTGATGCCCGCATTCTCCACCAATTAATGTCACGGCAAAATGCCTGATTCTTATCTATTTAATGGACGGAGGAATAACAGACACCAAGTCTTATGTTTCAATATCAAAGTATTCCTAAGGGGAGGTGCCCCAACAGGTTTAATATATAGACAGATGCTGATGCATAAATTAATCAAGCTTTAAAGTCATTGGTTACATTCTCAATTCTTTACAATGATTGGTTCCCCAACAATATCTGTTTCATGGTGATTGGCTCCTTATGATGTAAAGAGTTGGCAGAGGATATAGGGACTTTCCATGTCCCTCAATAACCCTTGGCAGGGTGTGTAGCTCTACCCCCTTATATTATCTTGACCAGATGGGGGGCCGTGTAGACATGTAGAGACATGTCTCTACATGTTCTTACTTAAAAACAACTTACATAAGAGGTGTGGATGCCATCTTAGGAGACATACATATATTCAGGTATATATGTATATTCTTCAGTAAATCAAACAATTACTTATTAAAGCAATTACTCAACAATGTCAGGTAATTGCCCTGACATGCCTATGTTCTTGCGGCGCTAACCATGTACGCCCACATTCCTTTGGGGATTGGGGCGTGTGAAGCGGCGAGGGAACTCCACCGGATTGGTTCCGCTGTTAGTGTGGCAACTACCGGGGCAACACATTGCCTTTGGTTGAGGGCGAAATTGCAGCGTGTAAAAGTGCCTTTGGCGTTCTAAGGCAACCATGAAAAATGTGCACGCGCACGTTAGATTGCCTCCTATCGTCGACAAAAGTTGAGGCATGTAAAGGTACCCTAAGAGTGGACAGTTTGGAGGCAATATTTTATAGGCGAGGGTGGTGTGTACGGCATGTACCATAAGAGTGACAGTATGGGGGTAATATTTTGTGCAAGGGAATATAATGAGGGGCAATTATTAAGAGTTACTGTGTAAAGTAGATGTTTTTATTTAGTAGTAGCTTTATCATGACACTTTTATTTTTTATGTTGTGGCCTTTTGCAGAAAATTGGAGAAAAGTGAAACTGTAGAGATAAGCTGTGAATATGAAAAGTCATCAAGGCTTCTGGATGGAGAAGAAAAGAAAGAGGACAACTCCAATCAGAGAAGATGTCAAGTATAAGGTACCTGAAAATGTTTATTTGTGATACTGACAACATCTCTTCAATATTTTGGCTTATGTGTGGTCAAAGACTGATGATAGTTTAATAACAACTACCAGAGTCTCCTTACCATTCTTAAGAGCATACTGGAAGTTATAGATTCATAAGATACAATTGTACTATACAGTATATAGTACTGACCTTACATAGCAATACACATTACTAACCTTGGTGCTGTATTCATATACTAATGATGGTACTTGTACTGTTATCATGTACTGATGGGCATTCTGCTGATGCATTTCTGTACTGGTGGTGGTTTTGGTGATGTATACATGATTTATGATAGGATGCCAAACCAGAAACTCTATTTGCAGACACATATTTTGGGGGGTTGTCCTCCTCAGTGCAAAGCAAAAAATCTGATTTGGATAGGTGAGAGGACTGGGACTAGTGGGGTCTAAGAAAGAACATTTCTCCTTGTGGATAGTGCCAAGCTAGCTTAATGAGACTTATAGGCCATGCAATGCTCGCTTGGGAATTTAAATATGCAAATAGCTTCATCAGAGTGAATGAGGACTAGAGTGAACTCTAGCAGCAGTAGATAAAGGGGCACCCTGCTATGACAATTAGAATATAGGAATTGAACATGAGTTGCCTCTTAGAGTGGCTGGCAGCGTCCTGCTAAATGCAATGGATATTTGTAAGTGGCCACTTAGCTTTAAAAATATGGCCATATTGTTAAACCAGCCGGTCTTCGCGTTGAGGCGTGATTGCTTAACCAGGTCCCTAACCTCCATTTTCAGCCTCTATCTGGGTTAAAAACCTCTTCTTTTTTACGGGCAATTGGAAAAGACTGATACCAGAAAACAACAGCTCTGAACGGGCCCAGGGTGGGGAAGGTGCACTACAGAGGGTGTGACCCCATATTACAATCTAGAAATGACTGTGGCACTCAATCCTATTCATATACACATGTGCACGCCAAACACAATACTTACAACAGTAGATAAAGGGGCACTCTGCTATGACAATTAGAATATAGGATATAGAATATCTTATAAGCAAAAAAACGACACTTAGCTTTAAAAATATGGCCATATTGTAAAACCACCTGGTCGCCGCGTTGAGGCGTGTCTGTTTGACCAGGTCCCTACCCTCCATATGGCCATATTTTTAAAGCTAAGGGTCTCAATTTTTGCTTGTAAGATATTTCTATATTCTAATTGTCATAGCAGAGTGCCCCTTTATCTACTGTTGTAAGTATTGTGTTTGGCGTGCACCTGTGTATACGGACAGGATTGAGTCCCGCAGTCATTTCTATATTGTAATATGGGGTCACACCCTCTGTAGTGCACCTTTCCTGCCCTGAGCTGTTGTTCTCTGGTATCAGTCTTTTCCAATTGCCCATAAAAAGAGGAACTTTTTAACCCAAGGTCAAGCAGACCCGCCTCAACACAGCGACTGGGTGGTTTAATAATATGGCCATATTTTTAAAGCTAAGTGGCTCAATTTTTGCTTATAATATATTCCTATATTCTAATTGTCATAGCAGTGTGACCCTTTATCTACTGTTGTATGTATTGTTTGGTGTGCACCTGTGTATAAGGACAGAATTGAGTGCCGCGGTCATTTCTATATTGAACTCTAGCAGGGACTATTGGATATAGCAATGCTAAAAGTCAATATAGACCCTTTAACAAGCCATGGCACATACTGTAACTTAGGATAAGAAGCTAATCTAAAAACTCAATTTTCAGACATGTGTTTTGGAGTGTTTGCCCCTCCTCAGTGCAAAGCAGGAGACCTGATTTGGGTAGGTGAGATAGTTTTGTCTGTGGGTCCAAGGGTGGAACATTTTATCCTTATAGAGAGTGCCAATAACAAGAGCTCAAGTTCTTTTCCTCTCTGAAGAGGCAATTTGCATATTTAAGGCATGATAAGAGTTTTGCATGGCCTATACGTCTCTTTGCAATGTCTTGGCACTCTCTACAAGGAGATATGCTCCCCAATATACTGTATAGAAGTACTTTTTATTCAATATATGGCATTGTTGTTTGGGCACTGACACTGTTTAGTATGATTATTTCTACACTGTATGAGAGCACCAATATGAGAAAGAACTACAGCAAAGTTGGATTTGAACAACAAAAATATATACGGTAGGTAATTTAAGTAACTGTATATGTAACTGTGAGAGTCATGTGGGATTAGTGGATGAGGGCAGATATATCTCTCCCAGGTATCTGTCATATGCAACCTAGCCTGGTCAGTATCACCTGGCTGCTAATGAATTAGTGGGAGGCGGTTGGGGTAGGTAAAAGGAGTCTGGGAGGTTGGGCGGGGCTCTCTCAGCCTGGGAACACAGAAGGCCTGTCTGTGTATGGAGAAACATGTGAGTGAAAGCAGTGCTCTTTGGTTCTATGGTTTGGCTGAAGGGAGAAGCCCTTCAGTCTATAGTGAGGTTGTATTCTGTTTAGTTAGTGCCAGACAGGCAAGGATTTTTGTTTGCTGTTTTGTTTTCTTTGTTTGCTTTCACCACAATAAACTCTGGCCCAAAGCCAGTGGCATCTAAATCTCTGCTCTTGGTCTGAGTGACACACGACACATACGTGTCCTTTGACCCTGGCAAAGGCGAACCCAGAGTGTGTTTTCACAGTAACTTACCCTGCTACAGTGGCCCCCTGTGCATAATTTGGATCCAGGTCCTCACCTGCATGTTGTTCAGAGAAATGAAACCTTCTAGAATTCTAGATTCTATAAAAACCTACATATTCAACCCCCTGCCCTGTAATAAGTTTCCCTGTCCTGGCTCCATCCTGTAATAATGTCCCCTGCATCCTGTAAAAATGTCCCCCGTCCTGGCCTCTTCCAGTAATAACATTCTTCTCCTGGCCCCTTTCTGAATTAATACAAGAAAGAAAAATATCAGCTCACCATCAGATCATGATTAAGGCTTCCGTTTTAGACGAAACGCATAGCTCTTAACCGTCTATGGACTGATCTGACTGCCGCACATTGTGCATTTTTTTAAATACATATTTTTATGGATCTGCAATAAAGTGAAGTTTTATACAATTTTCCTCTACGTGCTGTCATTTTTCCCCATCACTGGGTCAATCTCTGCTTTCTGATTTCTGAATTAATGTCCCCCATCCTGGGCCCATTACAGTAATAATTCACCCACCCCACACTTGTGTGGCGCCCCACAACGAGTGCGTCACAGGAGGGTATTGCAGCCACAAATGCAGCAGCAATATTCTCTGACCCAGCGGTTATGTGGTTAACTCGGAGATCCATACTCTGTATGCCTCACTTAGCATAGAGGACCAATCAAGGTCCTGGTGGGCGGAGTGCAAGAGTAGCGTGTAGTGGAAGTTTAGTCCAGGCTTAGAGGGTTCTAGTCTCGGGTCTGGAGAAGTAACAGCAACTTAGAAGACCCCTGCAGACTCCCAGCTCTGCCACCTAGGAGAGGGGGTTGCACAGCCGGTGCAACCCCCTGGCCACCTTCTACCGGCCATCTCCCTACCAATTACGGGCATCAAAGAAATGGGTTCCCAAAGACTCCCGTGCCCTTATACAGCCGGTTTGCTGGTACCGAAGCTAGCAGCAGTTCAGCTCTGCTATGCGAACCAGAGGCGTGGAGGAGCAGCTTTCCAGGAGCACCCCACCACCAGCCAAATTCCAGTCATCTAACCAGCGGTGTACCCACCAAGGGACCCAAGGCTCCCCAAAACATCCATCACGTATACTTTGGATAGGGATTGAAGCAGCCTCCCTGTACCCGATCTGGTATTCCCGGGCGACAACGGCATTACTTAGTTAGTATGGAGGAACACCGCGGATCTCTGAGGGACACCTATCACTGCTGAGTCCACCCGGTCTGCTATCTACACACTGTATGCCATGTACTGCTTGCTGGTTACAGTAAAGACCCGTTACAGAGACTTACAGTGTCCGTGCTTCCTTATGACTACGTCCGCCTGCACACAAGGTAACAGCAGCTGCCGCACAACATCTTCAGCAGCTCCAGCCTCCGGGGAACACCGCTCAGCCTGTGGGGAGCGTTCCATCTTGCTGCTATCCATCCCCCGGAGGCCCCGCAGTGTCGGTAAGACTTACCGAAACACTCATAGGTGGTGTCACGAAACAATTAACCCCTTAATCTGTTCCCGCAAGACGTCTTCAACTTTTGATCTGCACTCAACCGGGCCCCACTACCGGCAGGCGCGGTCCACCCGTGACAAGGAGGAAGGAGCTACTGCCTGTCTAAACAGGAGTTCCCGGCCACGGTGAGTCACTTGGCCCCATCCTATTACAATTTTCCCAGTACTATGTCCCTTCCTGCTAAAATGCTCCCCCCATCCTTGGTCCCTTACTGATATAATGTCTTCAATCTTGGGCCCTTTCATGGTATAATGTCTTCCATCCTGGGCCTCTTTCTGGTATATAGTTCCTTTTCCTGGCATAATTTCCTACTCCTGGCACCTTTGAGTAATAATGTCTCAGTCCTGGCCCCTTCCTGAATTAATATCTCTTATCTTTGGCTGCTTTCTGTAATAATGCCCCCCATCCTTAGCCCCATCCTATAACAATATCCCTAATCCTGGGCCCATTCCTAATATAACATCTCCAATCCAGGGCCCTTTCCTAGTATAATGTCCCCCATCTTGGATCCCTTTCTGGTATAATGTCCTCCCATCTTGGACTACTCCCAGTAAAAAAAAAACTTGATCTTCTCCTGCACATTTTAAAAACAAACAAACCATGATTCTTACCTCCACCCGCCTCCACAACAAATCTCATACTCTTCTATATCTTTCAAAGAAGCCAGCAACTGGCTTCAGTGTACCAGGAAATACAGTGCATAATGTCATTGCTATGCGCCACTTGTGACGGGCAAGCTGACTCAACTGCTGACCTCAGATCAGCCGGTGGCATATATTGTGGTGCAGGGAATCGGCTGGTCTCTGCATCGCAATACATTTTAGTTGAAAGGACATCTTTGGATGAGCATTCAAGTAGAATAGGTGCTGGTATCAGCAGGCCCTACACCCCCACTGTCACGTTTGCACCCTCTAAGATTACGATCAATACACTTTTGCTCTTCCACAGCATTACACAACTCTGAAAACTATGGACGAGGCTTTGTCACCAACTACCGTATATTACCCTTACAAAGAGATTGGCTAGCACTCAAAAAAGGGGTTGTTCTACAGTGCTAGTGAATGGAGATCCTGTTGCAATAATGAATTTAAATCAACTGCACAAGTATGCTGGAAATTATATCCTCAAGTGAAAGTTTATTTGTACTGAAATGGAATGGAGCGACTAGATACAGACGTTTCAGTCAACTTGTGGCCTTGATCACAATGTCGCTCGAAAAAAACAGAAATATACAGTATACAGAAAATTATTTACAATATAGACAATAATATGTACAAACTCATGTCAAAAGCAATATAGCAAGCTTAATGTCCGTGGGGCAACAAATATTCAGGTTATAACCAGGTAGGTGGTGAGGAAGGAAAAAATTCAACATTGTGTAGATTAGGTTGTTGGCTAAAGAATACAATAATATCTCATACCTGTTAAAGTGCACCTTTAGTGTGAGGGTTATATCCCTTAGTATGGCATGTGTGGTAGATATTTGAGGCCAATATAACCTATTGAGAAAAAGGAGTCTTTAATGTGGTATGATCTTATCTGTAGCGAAGGTAAGGCTGTATGCTAGAAAGAATAGAATTTACCATATGTGGAGGTAGGAGGGAGCCAATAGTAATCTGGCTTTGAATGGTATGCCTTTAATTAGTGTATCTAATGGATAAGTTTCCATTCCCTTATCTTTTCTTTTTTCGTTTTTGTGGCACCCCTGCGGACTGGTCGCCAGAGTGATGCTGCACTTACTCCACAGGTGTGGTATCACTGCTCTCAGGTCAGAGGGGTTGCAAACCCGAGACACATAGCTTGCTTCCAACACCATCCTAACTCCAGGCTAGGAGATGCCAGGCGAAAGAGACCGCATGATTGGCAGACGCCGTCTGCTGTCTGGAGGAGGACTAAGTAGAGGGGGTGGGACAGAGAAGAGTGAAAATGCTTATAGCAAGAGAACTACAAATGGTACAATAATGATTTTGGATGTTTTTAAAAGGTCTGCCCTGGCACTATTCAGGGTAATATTAGTATTATACTGAAAAATGACCTGACAGAGTCCCTTTAATTGATTCATATATTGACTGAGAACTGTTCGACAGTATTCATCACTATCTATATAGAAAGCAGCCCATTATTGCTAAAAATACCATTGTACAATAAAGAAGGAAAGCCAAAACTAATAGCAGAAATATTAATCTATAAAGTTTTTTTAAAGTCACAAACATAGTCATTCTACAGATGTCAGCAACTATTTGTCCCGATTTCTCCATTGTCATGAACATTTGGCTCTATGTGTGGTTAAGAGAGATGGCTGCCTTCAGTCATCTATGGCAGTGGTTTTTCTAACTGGGAACTAAAGGGTTAAGCATTTGTATCTAAACTGCTCAATCCATCTTCAATTTGACAAGTGAACCATGCGGTTTCTGTATATATTAGGGCCCTTTCACATCAGCAGTATTTTCAAATCGCGGCAGATGCGGTGAAAAAAACGCATCTGCCGCGATTACCGCATAACCGCTGCACTTGCGCCACACTTGCGGCAAGCCCCATGCAATGTCTATGGGGCTTGCGGTAAGGGTGCGGCAGGTGCAGCAAGTGCGGTTTCGGCACTTGCGGCAGGTGCGGCCGCGAAAAAAACCGCTGCTTGCAGGTGGTCAACTTTTATTTGAGGAGAGCATAGAGTAAGCTCCTGGTCAGACATGCAGTTGGACGGAGTTTACTGAATGAAAGTTTGTTGAGCCAACAACACAGCTCATTTTGGTAATTCGTCAATTTAGACTCCTTTTCAGGAGCCTTAAATAATTCTCCCACTTTGATTTTAGAGTATGGTATCTCAATGGTTAGCTTTGCAGTCTTGCAGCGCTAAGGGTTTGGGTTCAAAACTCACCAAGTGCAACATTTGCAAGGAGTTTGTATGTTGCCTTTGTATTTCTGTGGGTTTCCCCCATGGTCTCTGGTTTCCTCCCACACTTCAAATAAATAGTTGTTTACTTCCTCCCCTGCCAGCAGATGTGGTATAATCAGACCATGTCCCTGTATGGTCAAACATGGCTATTACACAAAACACAGCAAGGGCACATATATAAGATTATCTCAGCACAGGAGATGTAGTATGATCAGACTGTGTCCCTGTATGGTCAAACATGGTCATTACACAAAACACAGCAGGGGCACATATATAAGATTATCTCAGCCCAGAAGATGTGGTATGATCAGACCATGTTCCTGAATGGTCAAACATGGCCATTACACAGAACACAACAGGGGCACATACATAAGACAATCTGAGCAGAGAAACAATTTTTTTAAACACATCCAATTGTGAAACTTATTATTATTATTACAAGATTTATTGATAAAAAATAAGTTTAATGTTAACTTTATTTGTGGGAAAACCCCTTTAAAGGGGACCAACCACCAGGGTTTAATCACCTGTAAATAAGTGCAGCATGTGATTGACGTGTGCAGCATGACATCACTATTAGTTTTTTTTTTTGTCTTTCTACTGTAAGCCAACCCCCCCTCCAGATGAGTCTGGATGAGAGGGAGGGTGGAGGGGTTCAAATTACAGCAGAAAGACAAGCCCACAGGGAAGGAATAAAAAAGAAAACCTGAATAGTGATGCAATGATGCGCACGTCAATCACCTGCTGCACTGATTTACAGAGGGATAATCCTGGTGGTTGGTTCCCTTTAAGCTCTAAATTTAGATTTATTTTTTTCCAGCAATATTGTTCACTTATTTTTGCATAAAGAATAAAAAAAAAGTGAAATTGAAATGCAGCTGCATTATAATCACTGTTGTGATAAATGACTGTTGACAGTTCTCATATCTCTCTCTCTCATCAATTGAATTTCAGAACTGTGAATACTGGAAAGACAAAAAGTGCAATAGGGTCTTACATGCTAGGAACAGCATACCGTAGAAAGCACTGGTAGAAATGCTTACTATCTGTGGTTGTGAAAGTCACAACCACTGTGGCCACATGTAAGGGTTGCAGCAGCACTACGTGGATTGAAGACTGAGGAGAGAAGCAAAGAGGTTAATTCGTGCTGCCATGGAAGCGGTATCCTGATGAAGGAGCTTTTCATTCTCTGAAACACAATAACGAGTAAATCACTACCCAGGATTCTTGGACTCCTATTACTTACAGTTTGCAGATTAAAGCCAGCACCACCGCTTCCTCCATGTGTCTCTGTCAGTTCCAGCAGCCCTCTGGGATCCCCTGGGTCCTCTCATGCAGGTCCCACACACTGTGAGCCTTTATTCCTGGTGCACACTTCCTCCACAACAGCGATATGTCACTTCCAGTTCAGAAAAAGAGCAGGGCTGCACACAGGATAAACGTGCTCATTCCATTTATTGCATCACAGGGGTGTTACAGGTGGGGGTGCAAAGGAAGGAGGACCGGGAAGCCCCAATGGTACCCCGGTACTCTCACTTCTGCAAAATTTTGCATTGTGTAAAATTGCAGATAGCACAAATTATATTGCAAATTGTTAAATTTGCCAGGTGCAACAACTTCCCAAAAATTCTACACAAATTTAATTCCTATTAAATCAATTTGCTCATCGCTGCTTTTAATACTTATACATTATTAATTGCAAAATTACGTCCCCAACACATTTATAAAAATAAAGATAAAGTTTCCAACCCGTCTAAAGCCTTTGGGTAGACATGAAATGTAAAGATGATGGAGACAAAGTTACTTGAATTGTCAGTTATGTGGAATGTGAGTAAGATGACATATTATGTTACTCTTATATTGATAAGTGGAATCGTATGTCTTCCGAACGCTACAGCGTGGAAATAGTAACAAATGGAAATGTTCTTTGTTGTTTTTTCCTTCAGCTTTAAGAGCCCATGATAACTTTATTTATTATCATTATGTCAAATCAATAAGCACTTAATATTGCACCAGAAGCACATAATTTCACTTGAGAAAGTAATAATGATCTTGATGTGCATGATCTCACTTGCCATTGAAAGCCGAAAGTCCATCAAAAACAAAGATGGCAATCTGTCACAAAACCAGAACTACTACAGGCATCCATTAAAAAATGGTAGATCTCAGGTTAATAATTGTTGGTTTTTAAGGCACCATTCATTACTGACAGCAGTTTAACGACATTCCCAATATCATATCTCTAGTAAGACAAGAGGATTCATCTTTTATTATTTAAAGTGTTTTCTTTTCTTCTTTTTTTGCAAAGGAAAATCATGTAAAGTCTAATGTACATCACATTTTCCAGTTATTTTGCTAAGAAAATAATTACTGAACTTAAGTTTCATTGTTAAAGGAGTTGCATAAAAACAGTTATTTATGGCATGAAGTACAAAAGCTGGGACATGCATTACTTGTCTAACTGGTCAGGGATGAACTGTTTATTCCACGAAAGTGACAACAGTGCTAAGAATGCACAGTGCCCCCTAGTCTCCAGTCAGCTCAGAACTACAGGGTAAAAATCGTGCTCCCTTCCTCCGTCCTCTCCCGCCAACATCGGACAATAGAAAGGGGAATCATTTCCTCCTCATCTCCTGACTGCTCTGTGCCCATCACTTATTCATCCTCCTCCTCCATATGTTGCGTGGCTCCTGCACCTTCACTATCAGTTTGTCTGGTTCAACGAGCCCCCCTATGTCACTCTACTCCACCCTCCCATGTCAGTTGCCTGAGCAACAAGATTCTGGACCTTAGAGATATTAGTATCCTTTATGAATACTCCTCTTCTTTGTCCTCCTCTTCCTCTGGGACCATAACCTCATCCTGTAGACATTTCAAACTTTGCTCCAGCATGTAAATGACCAGAATAGTGATTCTGATGGCAGCATCGTCAACTCTAACCATCTTAGTAGCCATTTCGAAGCTGTGCATAAGGATGCAGTGGTCATTGATCTGTGTCCACTGCAAGCGTCATTTACAGCACATTTGGCTCTCTTTGAGTCACTGTACATTACATTACATACTGCACCAGCTCTTGTAACTGCTGCCACAGTAGCTGCAACATTTGCAGAGTGGAATTCCACTGTGTTGTCACATTGCATATCAAGTGGTTAACCAGTTGTCCTAAAGTCCACTGTATCAATGATAGTCGATGAGCCATGGGTGCGAAGGTGGAAGTGAGCACACAGTGACTGTGCCTGGTGCAGGAGCTCATCCAGGACAGGATAGTGGCGTAGAAATTTCTGGACAACCAGGTTGAGGTCTTGAGCCATGCAAAGCACATATGTAAGTTTGCCCCAGCATAGAGCCACCACCAGGTTTGCACCATTATCTCACATGACCTTTCCTGGATCCAGGTTTAGCTGAGACAGCCATTGCTCAAACTCGGCCTGCATAGCTGTCCACAACTCTTCAGCTGCGGGACTGACATGTCCAAAGTATTTTAATTTCAACACTGTCTGGAAGGGCAGTACAGAGGTGGGGAATTCTCTCTGTACTGTTGAAACATTAAGGGAGAGGTCGAGGGCACAGCTGGGGCCCTAGAGGAGGGAAAGGAGGCAGAAGCAGTGGATGAAGAGTTACATACAGAGGTTTGTCCTAAAAGTCTTCGGGATTTCAAGATTTGTGGAGCACCCCTTCCCAGCCTGGCCTGCAGCCACCACAGTCTCTCAGTACCCAGTCAGCAAGATGTGACGTCCTGGGCCATGTTTGCTCATCCAGGTGTCAATAGTGATATGCACCCTGTCACACACAGAGTTTCTCAAAGAATGGGTGATGTTGTCTGAGACTTGCTGGTGTAGCGCCTGTGCTGTTCCCTTAATATCTTCATATAGTTCAATCCACTGTTTCATTGATATCTGTTTCATACTTGTCTGCTGCCACCTGCTGACCAGTAGCTTTGTGTCACTCCCTCGCTCCTCCTTTCATGCCTTCTAGGATGTGGGAGTGTTCTGCAGCCTTGTGTACTACCTCACTTCCTGGCATCCATTTTACTCTAGCTACCAGTGTGGGAAGGACACATATTCTTGGGCTGCAGAAAGCAAAGTCTTTTGACCAGCAGCAGCTTCAGCAGTGGCTCCAGGGGTGAACACCCACAAGACAATTACCCTACTGCTACTTGTACCATCTGCATTGTATCATCATACTGTCTTCTTGCAAGGTTCAATAAACCACCGCTGATTCATCTCTATGTCCACGCTTGACTCCATCCATCCGAAGCTGCACTTGGTCCTGTCTGCCTCGCTTCAAGGATAAGAAGGTAATACTTCTCACACCATAACTTACTGCACACCTTCATTCGCCTTAAGCGGGGACAGAACAGTCGAAAGACTGCTTTAAACCAGCCAAAAACACTTGCCTTAAACTCATTATCCAGCCACAGACTCCCTAAGAATCCAGCACCTCACTGTGGAATCTGTCCGGCAACAGCTCTCGCTTGGATAAGTGCTAGGGGATCCCTCATCCACCAGGCCTGAATCACATCTCTGCATTATAAAGGAATAGTTGAGGCACCCAAAGTTTCCCTCCATCCTACGCCACATTGCTGCAGATTGTTGAACTGGAAAACCCCGCAATTCTTCTAAAACACCTTGGAAATCTTATTAGTGCGTCTTAACGGAGCTGCACCGCGATTTCCAGACCCCAATCACAAAGTTTAGTTTCTTAAAGAGACAGCGCTCCTAAAATCAAAATGGCCGAAAAAGACCTTGCACAGTCCTCAACTACTGAAACGGAACAAACACAACCCGACACTATCCACGATGAAGAGCAGGAAACAGAATGCCATATTTCTCACCAGCAGGAAACTAGATCTCACAGAACAACTTCATCTAGACACTCCTCTCGGTCATCAAGAGCATCATCCTCAAGAAGCTTAGCCCTGAGTGACAGAATACTAGAAGCCCGTATAAGAGCAGAACAATCCAAAGTGAGACGTTCCTTCGCAGAAAGGAAGCAGAAGCGGAGGCCAAGAGGGCAGAAGCGGAGGCCCAGATAAAGATTCTTCGTTCAAGGATGGAAGAGGAAGTTGCGTTAGCTGAAGTGAAGCTACTCGAGCAAGCATTGAGCCAAGGTCCTGATCCAGTTCACTCCCTTCCGCAGGAAACAGACGATCCGGTTGATCGCACCAGAGACTACGTGCTGAACCAGTTACCTGAGTCAACCCCAGGCTACATCACAGTCCAAGCCAACAACGCTGAGATCTCCAAGTCAGCTCTACCCACAGCACCCGAGCAAGTTAATGACAGTCACCAGGAGTTGCCTTCTCAAATGAAGTCACTACAGCAAGCTGGCTACCAAGCATTTCTCCATCTACCTACCAGCTCGAACAGCAGTCATCAGAATCTATAGAGGCTAAACCACAGCTCAACCCTGCTGCAACATCATTCTACCCGGAAACATCTCGCCCTTTCACGCCAGGCAACGCACACGTCCAAAGGGCATCACAAGTTGTCGTGGCAACAAGCAGTGAGGAATCCAATATGTCGGAGTTTGCCAGGTTTATGGTGAGCAGAGAGCTAATCAACACCAGTCTTTCAAAATTCGATGATTGTGCAGAGAGCTACAGTGCTTGGAAGGCAACCTTCAAGGCAGCAATCGCCAACCTCAGTCTCACCGCAGAACAGGAGCTCGACCTCATGATCAAATGGTTGGGTCCAGATTCTACAAACCGTATCAAGAACCTTAGAACTGTTTACATGGGACAAGCAGGAGCAGGTCTCGCTGCTGCCTGGCAAAGACTGGAACGCACCTTTGGCAGCGCAGAAGCAATAGAAAAGGCCCTATTCAAGAGACTTCAGAACGTCCCGAAGATCAACCTCAAGGAGGTCCACAAGCTTCAAGACCTAAGTGATTTGCTCATGGAGCTGGAGCTCGCGAAAAGGGACCCTCGTCTGTCCGGCCTGTGTTATCTAGATACAGCACATGGAGTTAACCCAATCGTGATGAAGCTACCATTCAGTCTGCAGGTGAAGTGGGCAACATCAGTCACAAAGTACAAGAGAGTGCATGCCGTCACCTTTCCCCCATTCATCCATTTCTGCAGGTTCATTGACGACCAATCCCAGATGAGGAACGACCCCAGCCTTGACTTCCTACAGCTTAACACTGCAACTTCAACTACACCATCATCGAAGTATGAAGGTGTCATACAGAAACGTAGAGACTTTGAGAACTCTGTGAGTGTAAGAAAGACTAATCTCTCATCACCTGTGGTATCCACCGGTACACTGTACACCCCATCATGGGGAGACAAGTCCTTCAATCAGGAATGTCCCATTCACAAGAAACCTCACTCACTGAGCAGGTGCAGAGGGTTCAGGTCCAAGGCCCTTCAGGAGCGCAAGAAAGTCCTCACCGAGCTGGGGTATGTTTCAGATGCTGCGCTTCAGTGGAGCATATGGCCAAGGACTGTGAAGCTATCATCAAGTGTGAGGAGTGTAATAGCGAAGAACACACCTCAGCTATGCACCCAACCCCGTTCGCCAGTGATTCACCGACTGCAGTCTCTGCTATCGCTCCCACTCCAAGTCACGGCGGGGAGCACCAGAAACAGTCTAACACCTC
Organism: Allobates femoralis; assembly: GCA_033576535.1. Classification (NCBI taxonomy): domain Eukaryota; kingdom Metazoa; phylum Chordata; class Amphibia; order Anura; family Aromobatidae; genus Allobates; species Allobates femoralis. Next base: position 715,872,963 of record JARQOC010000003.1, read on the forward strand.
CGCAGCCGTCTCATGCTCATGCTCTGAGGTATGTGATGAGGGTCAAAGGGAGAAGAGTTGTGCCCGAATATGTCTAATCAAGGTCTATCCAGAAGGACTTCCAGAAAAGGCAGTGAAGATGTATGCCATAATAGATGACCAAAGCAACCGGTCTTTGGCAGGACCCAAGTTCTTTGAAGCCTTTGGTATTAAAGGTCCATCAGAACCCTACACCTTAAATACCTGTTCAGGCCGTATAAAGACTAGTGGCAGGAGAGCACGGGGATTCATTGCTTCTCCTATCAATGGAGACACCGAAATACCCTTACCAACTCTTATTGAATGTGACCAAATACCTAATCACAAGGATGAGATTCCTACTCCCGAAGCCGCACTTCACCAACCACACTTGAGGCACCTGGCCAGTGTTATTCCTCCTATGGATGTCAATGCAGACGTTCTGCTCCTGCTCGGCAGAGACAATCTAAGAGTACACAAGGTGCGTCAACAGTGTAATGGGCCCGACTATGCACCTTATGCCCAGAGACTGGACTTAGGATGGGTAGTCATAGGGAATGTATGCGCAAATCGTTCAGAGATTAATTCCTTCAAGACTTACGTACATGGGATGGACGCACTACCCTTATCAAGCCCAAAATGAGAGAACACAGCGTCGCCTTTATGGACAAAGATCTTCACAAGACCCATCCATGAACTTGTTCTGTTGTCACTCGTCAAGAGCATTCCTGCCGGATGAACAGTACAAGTCTCGAACCTTGAGTCTTCTTCGATACAGACTTGACTTATGTTTAATGTTGCATTTAACATGCTTTTTCTTTACAGGTTGTTTTAGCTAGAGACTCTAGTAGTGAAATCCCCAAAGTGAATTTCAGACGGGGAGTGTGCTGTTCCCTTAATATCTTCATATAGTTCAATCCACTGTTTCATTGATATCTGTTTCATACTTGTCTGCTGCCACCTGCTGACCAGTAGCTTTGTGTCACTCCCTCGCTCCTCCTTTCATGCCTTCTAGGATGTGGGAGTGTTCTGCAGCCTTGTGTACTACTTCACTTCCTGGCATCCATTTTACTCTAGCTACCAGTGTGGGAAGGACACATATTCTTGGGCTGCAGAAAGCAAAGTCTTTTGACCAGCAGCAGCTTCAGCAGTGGCTCCAGGGGTGAACACCCACAAGACAATTACCCTACTGCTACTTGTACCATCTGCATTTTATCATCATACTGTCTTCTGGCAAGGTTCAATAAACCACCGCTGATTCATCTCTATGTCCACGCTTGACTCCATCCATCCGAAGCTGCACTTGGTCCTGTCTGCCTCGCTTCAAGGATAAGAAGGTAATACTTCTCACACCATAACTTACTGCACACCTTCATTCGCCTTAAGCGGGGACAGAACAGCGCCGACACAGCCTTTTTAGAGAACTTATGGTGATTGGGCAACTGATGCTGTGGGGCTGCGACAGCCATCAGCTTTCAGAAACCATCTGTGTCCACCAGGCGGCAAGGCATCATTTCTGTGGCCAACAACTTGGAGATGGTGAAGTTTAAGCTCTTTGCTTTGGGAGAAAATAATCTTTTATGTGACCACTACTTTGGGACTGAGGGCTGGTTTCTGTGATGAGAGAAGGTTGAGTAGTGTATCCGACAAATTGCTGCACTGTGAGGGAGGTGAAGGCGGTGATGTTATGGTTGGTAGACAAACAAGTGGTGTGCTCGGTGTGTGAGATCTGTTACAAATAGGAGTCGTGTCCAATTTTGTAACAGCTTTTTGGGCTCTCACTCACCTTGACTGTAGCATGTAAGCAAGTGCGATTCTGCAGCTGGACATCTGTCAGACAACGCTTGCCACAGTCACGGAGGAAGAAGAAATAGCAGATGCGGTTGATGTGGTGGACGGTATTCAGTGAGGCCTGCTAGGCCCAGTTTTAGCACAGTAACTTTGCTAGAGTAACGCATGATGCTGGGCCATATGCAGGTTCATGCATGTAGTAGTCAAATTGTTTGCTTTTTTGCAAATAATGTGAGTTGGGTCATCTTTTGCAGTGTCAAAAAAGGCCCAAGTTCAACAACCTGTTTGGGAAGATGCAACCTAACGTCCTCGTCTTCCTCCTCATCTGCTGAACTACTCAGCTGCATGACTCCGGAATGATTTCAAGTGGGATCTTGACCCTCATCATCATCTTCTCTGTTCTCCCATTACTCGCTCTGAGAGTCACCCTCCTCTTCCTGCCCTGAATGGACTGTATAGTGCGTGTGCTTATCAGGTATCTAAGTCTCATCAGCATCATCAAATCCACCCCAGGGGTTAACGTCTGGTAATAAGGGTCTGTATTCTTCTGGGACCTTACTTTGCCCATCCCCGTATCGAACTTCAAAAAATGTGGGGCATTAGTGCAGATGTTTTCCTTCTCTGGAGTATGTGAATCTTTGGATCAGACCTCTGATGCCCATGGAATAGAATGTGTGAACATCTCTGTAGAATTACCCATCTGTGTTTCCCCACAATCAGTTGTGCAGTTGTAGAGTTGTGACGTGGTGAAACATGGGTACTAGGGGTGCCACCTCAGAGGTCTCTACTGTGTGTGATGTTGAGGTGGAAGAACAGGAGGACAGGCCACTTGATACAGCGCTGGCCATGAACTGTACAATAGCTCTTTTTAGGCCTCATCCACAACTCTTATCACTCGGCTTCGGGTAAACAAAAAACTGGAGTAGGCAGTCCAGTAACAGAAGTTGTCACTTGCCTTGGGATACAACAAGCCGATGTTTGGTTAGTACAGCTTTCTGTAACATTAGCAGTACCACCTACCCCACATACACCTCCAACATAAAGTCTTTTATTCATTCTTTTACACTTATTCCCTTTTCCACCATGACCTCGGAATTTCCCACTCATGTTTAAAGGGAACCTGTCACCTAAAATCACCTTCCTAATCTATTAATGTGTAATGACGCCCATTAGGGCATATTAGAACGGCAAGGCAGGTGTAGCGCGGCACAGGGGACCCGCCTACCGGTCATAAATGCTAAGAGGAACGCCACTCTGACAGAAATTTCGTACGTTTGCTAGCTACTTTATTGTACTCATAGATGAGTAAAAAAGGTCAGACAGGAATGTGTTAGAAAGTATTGTAAGGCTGCAGGGGCAGGTATTAATAGGTTAGGAAGGTGATTTGGGGTGACAGGTTCCCTTTAATAAACACAGAGTTGGAAAGCAGTTGCTTGCGGTCTAATAAAAGGTTACATGACAACAGACAGAGATTTAGCAATTAGTTTTTTGGAGGAAAATAAAAACCTTTTTAGGGGTAACACAAATACACTGTGTGCAGAAGTATTAGGCAAGTTGTATTGTAGAGGATTATGTTTATTATTTACCAACAACTATGTTCTCAATCAACCCAAAAGACTCAAATATCAAAGCTTAATATTTTTTGAAAGTTGGAGTGTTTTTTTTTAATAGATTTGGCTATTTTAGAAGGATATCTGTTTGTGCAGGTAACTATTACTGTGCAGAATTATTAGGCAACTTAATAAAAAAAACCTAATATATCCCCATCTCATTTGTTTATTTTCACCAGGTAAACCAATATAACTGGCTTGTCCAAATGTGATTTTGCATACCTCAGGCGACTGTTTGTGGCGTGCATGCAGAAACGGCTTCTTTCGCATCACTCTCCCATACAGCTTCTCCTTGTGCAGTGTGGGCTGTATTGTTGACCGATGCACAGTGACACCATCTGCAGCAAGATGATGCTGCAGGTCTTTGGAGGTGGTCTGTGGATTGTTCTTGACTGTTATTACTATTCTTCTTCTCTGCCTTTCTGATATTTTTGTTGGCCTGCCACTTCTGGCCTTTACAAGAACTGTCCCTGTGGTCTTCCATTTCCTTACTATGTTCCTCACAGTGGAAACTGACAGGTTAAATCTCTGAGACAACTTTTTGTATCCTTCCCCTGAACAACTATGTTAAACAATCTTTTTTTTCAGATCATTTGAGAGCTGTTTTGAGGAGCCCATGATGCCACTCCTCAGAGAAGATGCAACTAGGAGAACAACTTGCAAGTGGACACCGGAAATAGCTTTTCTCATAATTGGATACACCGGGCTATGAAGTACAAAGCTCAATGAGGTTGCCAAACAAATTTAGTGGTTCAGTAAGTCAGTAAAAAGTAGTTAGGAGTATTCTAATCATGAAAATCAGAAGGGTGCCCATACTTTGGCATCTGTCAAATTTTGAAATAATGCATATTTCACATTTTTGGTTAGTACAATAAACCTCATTTCAAACCTGAAATATTACTGTGTCCATCAGTTATTACATACAGTTAGGGCCAGAAATATTTGGACAGTGACACAATTTTCGCGAGTTTGGCTCTGCATGCCATCACATTGGATTTGAAATGAAACCTCTACAACAGAATTCAAGTGCAGATTGTAACGTTTAATTTGAAGGGTTGAACAAAAATATCTGATAGAAAATGTAGGAATTGTACACATTTCTTTACAAACACTCCACATTTTAGGAGGTCAAAAGTAATTGGACAAATAAACATAACCCAAACAAAATATTTTTATTTTCAATATTTTGTTGCGAATCCTTTGGAGGCAATCACTGCCTTAAGTCTGGAACCCATGGACATCACCAAACGCTGGGTTTCCTCCTTCTTAATGCTTTGCCAGGCCTTTACAGCCGCAGCCTTCAGGTCTTGCTTGTTTGTGGGTCTTTCCGTCTTAAGTCTGGATTTCAGCAAGTGAAATGCATGCTCAATTGGGTTAAGATCTGGTGATTGACTTGGCCATTGCAGAATGTTCCACTTTTTTGCACTCATAAACTCTTGGGTAGCTTTGGCTGTATGCTTGGGGTCATTGTCCATCTGTACTATGAAGCGCCGTCCAATCAACTTTGCAGCATTTGGCTGAATCTGGGCTGAAAGTATATCCCGGTACACTTCAGAATTCATCCGGCTATCTTGTCTGCTGTTATGTCATCAATAAACACAAGTGACCCAGTGCCATTGAAAGCCATGCATGCCCATGCCATCACGTTGCCTCCACCATGTTTTACAGAGGATGTGGTGTGCCTTGGATCATGTGCCGTTCCCTTTCTTCTCCAAACTTTTTTCTTCCCATCATTCTGGTACAGGTTGATCTTTGTCTCATCTGTCCATAGAATACTTTTCCAGAACTGAGCTGGGTTCTTGAGGTGTTTTTCAGCAAATTTAACTCTGGCCTGTCTATTTTTGGAATTGATGAATGGTTTGCATCTAGATGTGAACCCTTTGTATTTACTGTCATGGAGTCTTCTCTTTACTGTTGACTTAGAGACAGATACACCTACTTCACTGAGAGTGTTCTGGACTTCAGTTGATGTTGTGAACGGGTTCTTCTTCACCAAATAAAGTATGTGGCGATCATCTACCACTATTGTCATCCGTGGACGCCCAGGCCTTTTACAGTTCCCAAGCTCACCAGTCAATTCCTTTTTTCTCAGAATGTACCCAACTGTTGATTTTGCTACTCCAAGCATGTCTGCTATCTCTCTGATGGATTTTTTCTTTTTTTTCAGCCTCAGGATGTTCTGCTTCACCTCAATTGAGAGTTCCTTTGACCGCATGTTGTCTGGTCACAGCAACAGCTTCCAAATGCAAAACCACACACCTGGAATCCACCCCTGACCTTTTAACTACTTCATTCATTACAGGTTAACGAGGGAGAAGCCTTCAGAGTTAATTGCAGCCCTTAGAGTCCATTGTCCAATTACTTTTGGTCCCTTGAAAAAGAGGAGGCTATGCATTACAGAGCTATGATTCCTAAACCCTTTCTCCGATTTGGATGTGGAAACTCTCATATTGCAGCTGGGAGTGTGCACTTTCAGCCCATATTATATATATAATTGTATTTCTGAACATGTTTTTGTAAACAGCTAAAATAAGAAAACTTGTGTCACTGTCCAAATATTTCTGACCCTAACTGTATATCACACTGAAATAGCTGTTGCAAAAAAACAATTTTAAACAAAAAAAAAGAGTAAGATTAAGAGGGGTGCCCAAACTTTTTCATATGACTGTATGAGCACGAGTCTCGCATTGCATCATATGGCAAAGCCGCCTGCTACCCAGACAGGAGAGTGTCAGCTGCATCTATTTCTATGCAGCTCCACTCTCCTGTACAGAGAATGGGCGGCCTCATTGGGTGATGCTATGCGACACTTGTGCGAATCTCTCGTATCGCTCTCACATGTGATGATGTGGCACTAAAGCTGGCTGAAAGCTAACAGCACACTCAAGCAATCTGGCCACAATAATAGCAGAGCTTACAAGCTCTATAGGAAAGAACTCAAACACACTATATTTGGCTACCGCTACTATTAACCTTGTACTACTTTGTAACCTGCAGTGAGCAGTAAAAAAAACAAAAACTAAAACTGTAAATATTAGGGTAATTATTATTATTATAAAGGGTGACTTTTCATAAACAGTAAATGAGAATGTAGATTATTATTTCCGGTAGACACTGGCTGAGCCCTGGCGTTCACAGGGGGTGATCATTTCAGCTTTACAGAGTGGTGCTGAAGCACGGCTCTTTATAGCACAAGCGAACAGACAGTAGCAGCTTCAGGTTCCCTAAGTGGACTAGTGAAAACAATAAAAAATAAAAAAAAGTTTTAAGACATATGAAAAAAACCCCAGAAAATTTATTTTGCCACATTGAAAATTACACATATTTGGTATACTCCAATCTATCAAAATATAAATAATTTAATCTGATCAGTAAACTACAAAACGGAAATAAATTTACAACGCCAGAATTATGTTTTTTTGGTCACCTCAACACTGCAATAAAATGCAACAAGAGGACTTCCGGTTCCGGCGCCTCCATGTGCAGACGCGGGTAGGGAAGCTCCGGAGCCCTCTTTGCCCTGCACTATCTTTCCCAAACCCCAGGAAGACCAGTGCACCTGAAAATGAGCGGCGGAAGGTTCGGGCCACCGACCACGATGGAACCGTATGTGACCAGGAGCAAGGAGACGGAGGCGAGCACCCAGGAGACATGTCCTGATGATAAGCGCGGGAAGCGCATAATGGCGGCGGCCGCGGATGCGGCTGAGGTGAGGCACGATCAACCCGCTATCACTCACAATCTCGCCGTTATGGAGAGTGATGAAGGGGCGGAAGTGGAGGCGCAAGCTGTCAGGAGAGCCCCAACTAGTGTGGAATCCCCTGATAGCAACAAAGAAGGGGCACAGTGTGACCAAAGCCAGGGCCATAATGTGGAGGGTGAATGGCCACAGGGAGAAACTGGGCAATGCAGCAACTGGATTACAAAAAGCTAGCAAAAGAGAAAGCGACTCACCTTGCTGAGGAGTTCAGACAAGCGGTGGCAGACTTGGTGGCATCAAGTACAAAATACTTAGTTGTGGAATTAGGCCAACAGGCACAAAGATTACAGGAGGCTGAGACCAGAGTGACAGAGGCTGAGGACAGAGTGTTAGAATTAGAGCAGCAGGTACATGATTTACAGGAACAGTCTTCATATGCTGCAGCTAAACTTGATGACATTGAAAATAGATCTCGTAGAAGCAATTTGAAGATAGTGGGCCTCCCTGAATCTGTTTCCTCTGCCCAACTTGATGAAATATTTGAAGTTGAAGTACCTAAAGGGGCTTACCCACAAATGCAGAACTGAACGTACTCATAGAATTGGACCTCCCAGAAACCCTGTCACGAGGAATGAGAATGAAAAAAGCTCTAAACGTGCTTTCGACTCTAGCAAACCAAGACATGCCATTGCTAAATACCTTAATCATAGGGACAAAGAGGAAATCTTACGTGCCTACAAAGTCACGAGACATCCCCTCATGATCCTGGGTCATAAAGTCCTCATATTTGCTGACTACTCCATTGAAGTGACCAGACGCAGGAGGGCATTTAGTGAAGCCTGTACTTTACTGTTCAAAAAGAACATACGATTTCAACTTAATTATCCAGCTACCTTAAGATTTAGATCTAAGTCGGGAGACCTAATGACTTTCAATGATCCTGCAGAGGCAATAAGGACAAAAAAGTCCTTCCTGATGGAAACAGATCAGGATCAAATAGTCCTCACGCATCGGATGGAACCTCTGGATCGGAAGCGGCACTAGAAGGAATTGGATCAACCTCGAGATCATATAGACTGAGATCGGAATCCTTGGTGGACCACTCCCAGGAGAAGACCTAGACACCCAGGCAACAGCACCAATCGACGTCCAGATGGAATAAGAAAAGATTAGGACATCCCACTTGAAAAGTTACTGTGACTTGATGGCTCATGGATTTCAGCTGTGAACTAACCCCTGATCAGCCACGGGGTTTCACTGTAATATTTTTTCTCCTTCCTCCCCCCCTTTTTTTTTTTTTTGCTTCTTTATCCTTTTTCCCGAGATGGTGACGTTAAGTTGGAATAAGGTTATAATTTTGGAATACCAGATATATTGGTTTTATAATCAGGCTGTATGGGGATTCATGTTGACACTGCACCTGATCATATTGAGAACTGTTGATACTCCCTATTTAAGGAGATGGAAGATATTCTCAAAGTAATCTCTTAAGTTAAATATATGGGGTCTGGGAATTCTACTTTTTTTTTTCACATTGTTACCTCTATTTGAAAATGCGGGGCGATGATAGGGTGGGGAGATTTTCTTTTATACGCCTTGGCCAAGGAGGAAAAAAGAGAAGTCAGTGGGTTAGAGGATGGTGAGAGTTAGTTTGGGTAAAGGGGGGGGAGGGGGTGAGGGAGAAAAAAATGGGTTGGGAAACATGCCTTGTTGCGAATATCTTCCTTTTCCTTGTCAAACTGTCATTTTACTATTTCAACAGCCATTACTTCCAGATTTGTCGTCTTTATACTAAGAAGTAGCACGACACACTACCACTCAATGAAACCTTCTTTAAGAAATAGCGATGGTAAAGTGGGTTTCATGGAATGTTAAGGGCCTCCGCTCCCCGGCGAAGCGTATGATGGTTCTCCGACACCTTAAAAGACTTGGAGCGGACGTAGCCTTACTTCAGGAAACACATCTTGAACAAAAGACCTTTTTAGATTTAAAAAAGTATGGGTGGGTGAGGTGTACGGTTCTGGGGCTGTTGATAACAAAGCAGGGGTAGTGGTACTTATTGGCAAGTCATTGGCCCACGAGATAGTGTCGGAGGCTTCGGATGACAAGGGTCGATTATTACAGTTGAAGTTACAAATACAGAATACAACGTATAGTCTATATAATGTCTATGCCCCGAAAACTTTACAAAAATCTTTTTTCCAGCAGCTAGCGCGACGTCTTCTGATGGATCGAGAGCCCAACAAAATATTGGGGGGGGGATTTCAATTGGATGCTTAATGAGATAGAAGACAGGAGGCGTGGTGACCCCTCGAGTTTTAGTAGGAAAATTGTGCTGCTTACAGCTGGGGCGAACCCTTTAAGAGAATCTACTCCTTGAATGTAATCTGGTTGATACTTGGCGCACACTGCACCCTCTGGATAGGGAATATACCCACTTCTCCCATGCCCACAAATCTTGGTCAAGGCTAGATATGTTTATCACCTCGTCCTTGATGTTTCAAAGGGTTCTTGACTCACAAATGGGAGACATGGTTATATCCGACCACAGCCCAATGTTAATGGAAACTAAAGACGAGTTCCCAAAAGGAACTGACTTCCTTTGGAGATTCCCTGACATGTTAACCAGGGAAGAAAATTTTGGCAAATTACTTAGGGAGTGGTGGGTAGACTATTCTAAAAATAATGCAGAACACCGGTCGAACCCGGGACTGTTCTGGGAGGCAGCGAAGTCGGTCTTGCGTGGCAATATCATGGCCTATAACATTAAACCAAAAAAGAAAGTAAAAGAAAACTATCTGTCAGCCAGCGCCAAAGTACGAGAAACGTATCTATGGTACAAACAGTCCATGACAAACTTAGACAAAGAAAGATGGATATCAGCAAAAAAATATTTTGATACCTGGGCAGCCAAAAGAGAAGATATGTATCGTAGCCATCTAGAAATCGAATTGAACAGATTTGGAGATAAAGCGGGTCGTTCACTGGCAAGGCTGGCAAAGGGCAAGAGACCTTTCACTCCTATATTAACAATTAGCGACAAGAATGGTAATCTAAGGTCTGACCCCAAAAAGATTGTCCAAATATTGGGGAAATACTATGCCACATTGTATAGAGATCAGGAAGTGGGGGGAATGGAGGGAGAAGATTGGCTGAAACACATAAATCTACCCGACCTATCTGAAGATGAAAAACATTTTTTAAATACTCCTATTTCCATAGGCGAAATAGATATAGCAATCAAATCTTTGAGTCCAGGCAAAGCACCGGGGCCAGATGGTTTCAACGGAAGTTTTTATAAAATATTAAGAGAACAATTAACACCGGTATTGATGGACTTGTATAATTCTATCATGAGAGGCATTCCGATCCCCGACAGAATGAACATGGCCCACATTAAACTGATTCCCAAACCGGGTAAACCCTTGTCAGATCCAACCAGCTACAGACCGATTTCGCTGATCAATCAGGACTTAAAACTTCTTTCAAAGATCCTGGCTGACAGATTAGCAACAATACCTCCTAGACTGGTACAGCCACATCAGGCAGGCTTCATCAGAGGAAGGTCGACGGTTACGTATATTAGAAGAGCAATGCTTCTTATGGATGTAGAGAGACATAGAGGTCCGGGGAAAGAGGGAGATCCAGCCTTGATCACCTTAGACGCCGAGAAGGCATTTGATAATGTCAGGTGGTCCTGGCTGGATTGGGTACTAGATGCTATTGGGTTAATGGGCCCATTTCTCCAATTTCTTAGATCTCTTTATAACAATCCTAAAGCATGTATTAGCATACCGGGATTTTTATCAGACACATTTAGTCTGGAGAAGGGGACACGCCAAGGTTGCCCATTATCACCGCTCCTCTTTAACCTAGCGATCGAACCGCTAGCCCAGGGCCGCACCGTCCATTGGACAAGGTGAGCCCTGTCATTCAGGCGGCAGCCGGCAGGGGGAGCGGCAGTGCAGAAGGGGGCGGCGCCTCATGCACACAGCCTCCCCCTGTCATGGCGCCGGCCGCGCACCGGAGGTAAGCGGCGACCCGGGGAGAGAGGCACAGAAGGGGCGGCAGCGCTGCCCGCGAGTCAACAGCACCCCCCCCGGTACTCACGGCCGCGGGCGGCAATGACTGCCGGTGCTGCGGCTCAGGCGGCTCAGGCGGCAGAGGGGGCGGCAGTGCTGGGCTCCAGTAGCACCCCCCCCCCCGTAATCGGTGCCGCGGCTCAGGCGGCAGAGGGGCTTGGTGCACCCCTGCGCTAGCCCTATATTTAAACACTCAGAATGCTTATGAGGGACTTAGAGTTGGCGAGAAAGAAATACAACTGTCTCTCTTTGCGAGTGATATTGTATTGTTTTTACATCACCCGCGGAGAGATCTCGGTTCAGTGTTGGAAGATATAGGAAAAATAGGCAGATTTTCAGGGTTTAAATTAAATAAAGACAAATGTGAAATTCTTTTCCATAGAAATGGTCCCTCTGATAGATCTGAAAACCTATATTGTGGGATACCTATAGCTAGAGATAGTTTAAAATACCTTGGAATTCACCTGGCCAGATAACCAGAATTGATTTATAAACTAAACTTCCTCCCAATTATAGACAAAATAGAGAAAGAACTAGAAAATTGGAAGAATTTGCCTTTGACATTATTAGGCCGAAATAATCTTATCACAATGATAAGCTTCGCGAGACTACTCTATCCGCTCCAAACAATACCCATGTTGCTAAAACATCAGGATATTAAAAGACTTAACCGAGCATTTTCCAAATTCCTTTGGAGAAGCAAAAGAGCCAGAATAAAACTAATAACTTTAATGCAATCAAAGGAAGAGGGAGGACTGCAAACTCCAGATATTAGAGGGTACAATTTAGCTTGTATTATGAGAAATGTGTTAGATTGGGTAAATAAAACATCTAAATTCTCGGATATATTTTTGGAGGGGGAGCTTTCAAAGCCTTGGGATCTATCTGCCTTGCTACATGCCTCAATGTCTGAAGTCCCTTCTAAAATTAAGAATACTTCTATATGTAGAGATACAGTGATGACCTGGAAAGCGGTTAGAAAAAAATAAATCTTTCATGGAAAATCTCTAAAAATTTAAATCCCTGGGCCAGCCCGTTATTTCCTCAGGGACTCGAGAACTCGTTATTCAGGGTATGGAGAGAGGGGGGAGTAAAGACTCTGGGAGACCTCATGCATAAGGAGGAGAGGAGATGGATGTCTGGCACAGAAATTTTATCTAAATTCAACCTTCCTGGGGTACACTGGCTCCAATACCTGAAGGTCAGGCACCATCTACTGTCCCGATTGTGTGACGTGTCGGGTGAATTTGACAGGGGGGATTGGGACAACCTAATAAAAATGCCCGTGAACGATATTTCCATATCTTCATTATATAATCAATTACGAAGTACCCTAAGACCATCGGCCACCAATAACATTTTCTCCTTGTGGAAAAAACATATAAAAGACCCTGACCTAACTACAAAGATACTGGATGGGTGGAGAACGATAAGAAAATGGATCATAAACGAAAAGTGGAGAGATGCCCAATTTAGACTTATACATGGGACTATTAAAGGGTTTAATATACCTCCATCACCGGCTAATAGAGAAAGATGGATTCATTGTCCCAAATGCAAGATTTCTATGACTGACCTCGAACATGGAATCTGGTCTTGTACAAAATCACGAGGGTTTTGGAAGGAGATAGGAGATCTGGCTTCAGGACTCTACCCCAATGATAATAAAGGTGACCCGTTGTTGTGGTTGTTCCATTACTCAAATAAGACGGGTACCGAGGGGCGGATACATGTTCTGTTCCACACAATATCCATAGTGGCAAAGAGGCTATTACTACAACATTGGATTAGTGAATCTATTCCCTCCTTAGATATGATACACGAAACTTTGAGAAAGACATTAGATCTGGAATCCATTGAAACACTTAGAAATCCCTCCAAATTGACAGGGAAGTTCCTTAATAAATGGAAGCCTTATATTCTAAAAACTTTTTCGCCTCTGGATATCACTAGTTTTATGAGGCCCTATATACATACAGAATGGTACGCATTGGAGGATCTTGGAGGTACTTTGGGTAGACTAAAATGTGCTGCCTAGGTTGTTGAACTTAAGTGTATAACATATTAGAGTCTAGTGAGACAAGGATGGTAGATATTGATAAGGAAGAATCAAGGCATAGGGACGAGAAGATGTAAAAACCTCTGTTTTAATTGGTAAGCACTATTTAAGGTTGTGAGCATACACATCTCTACAAAACTGTTATTTGTTTTTCTACATATGTCACCAGATTATTATAGGTCTTAACTTGTTCTATGTATTTTAATGTGACCTATGTATCATGCTGATTATTAAGATATGAGACATGTAAAAGTTATAAAAGTTTCCCAATAAAAATGATGGTTTAAAAAAAAAAATGCAACAGGAGGTGTTCAAAACATTAAATATACGCCAAAATGGTATAATTAAAAATGCCAGCTTAGGATGCAAAAAATAAGCCATCACACAGCCCCTGATGCCGAAGAATGAGAATGTTACGAGTTTGGACAATTTTTTTTAATTGTTTTTCACTAGTTAAATAATAAAAGAACTATACACGTGTGGTATCTGTGAACTTGCACTCTCCTGGGGAATCATAGTGCTGGCTTAGTTTTACCATATAGAAACATGGTAAATTAACCTCTCCCAAACATTGTGAAATTGCACCTTTTTTTGCAATTTCCTTGCACTTAGAATTATTTTTCTGCGTTCCAGTACACTATATGGTAAAATGAATTATATCAATCAAAAGTACAACTCGTCCCACAAAAAACAAGCCCTCATATGGCTATATTGACTGAAAAATAAAAAGTTATGGCTCTTGGAAGAAAAAGAGGAAAAAAAACAAAAATGGAAAATCACCCATTGTAACAATACAATGTTATTTGCTAATTATCAAAAAAAAAAATCATCATAATGAAGATACATACCACTAATAATAAACAGATGATGTCTCACAAGTCCATGCTAGTTACCTTTAGAAAAACTAAAAACTCAGACGTGATGTCACGTCTATAGATTGTTTCAAGTTTTGTTTTTTTTCCTTTACACGACTCTGATGACGGTTACATCCAGCCAGGCGTTTATGTCTCCCAATTCCCTTTTTGGTCATTGATATTTGGTTTCATATTTCCAACAAGTAAATATATTATACTTAGTAAGAACATCTTCATATTTCAATAAATTACAAGACAGCCTTGTTATTGTGAAACCCTTGTGAGTTCCCTTAGTCTATCACTCGCCATATAATTTACAGCGTCTGGAAAGGGCCAGACCTCACACATTGATTGTCATTAGACAAATACCTGTCCCTCCGGATCAGAAGCCGCATCTAATAATACAGGCGTGCACCATACGTGGAGACAAAAGGAAAAACCTGCTGTGAAAACTATTTCCTTTTCGAGAATTTTTAACAATTTGTAGAAGTAAATGACATGTATTGTGACATTATGTTTCCTGTGGGGGGCTTTAATAAAGGCTGGGTAATAAAAAGATGGAGAGAGAACACTAGTTCACATATTTAAATGGTACTTACTTTCTTTAAAGAGTATTTGTCAACCCGGCAAACATGTTATTTAACAATACAATAAGTCACCGCTTTGCGCCTGTTCACCCCGGCAGCTACAGCTTTCAATATTTGAGATCGCTTTAATTTACTGCTTTGCAGTTAGTGATTATAGGGGGATTTGAAAAGGTCTTTGCACAAGCAGCAAGCTCTCTACTGGATTTGTTACTGGAGCATGTTCATCTATTGGATCAATACGGTGCGACAGCATTGGCCTGTCAACTTGGTCTCTCGAGGACGTGCTTTTCTGCTGGGAACTCTCTCTCTTTCCTCTAAATATGGTTCACATAGTTCATCTTCCTTAGTGCCAGATTTAAGATCTACGTTCAGAGAAAACGAACAGAACCTTTTAGGAGAGGATGGATATCCTGTCACAAAATTGCCTGGCTAAGCTGCTCTGCAAACAACATTTACAAAAGCACTTATATATTTCACATTTTCATTTAGATATAAATCGGATTCGGCTAACCATGGCCTGCCAAGAAATAAGTCATACAGCCCAAAGTGAAAACAATGGTTAAACAATGACATAAAGTATATTTTATCTAACATATGACAATGCATGCATATTAAAAAAGTATTCAAATAAAATATGCTGTTATCCATCTCAATGATCTTCCATTTATAATAAAACTGTTTTTATACATAAATCCTAGTATTCAAGTTCAAATAAATTGGGGCTGACAGCTTAAACATAGACTAAACAATCTTAAATTGTATCAAGTTTACTATAGTGGCTCATGCTGGATGATAAATATGGTGCATCATTAGACTGTCTAGTCTGTGACAAAATGTCAATATTAACAAAAGTTGGGAAGCTGGTATAGGACTGGTAGGTGAGTATAGCTATCATTGTTACTAAAAAGAAATCCTAAGCCACACATCTCCTTTAAATTTACCTGTCAGGTCATTTATGCCCCCAAACCTATCACTACCTGTCCCAACAGCTTCTTAGTACATCCCTAAGAATCTCTGACTTAAATGTGAAGAATAATGGTTGTAAAAACCTTGCTTATATCTTACACTTTCCTCCATTGTGTAGACCTGTGGGCGACGTGTGGGCGGTCTCTCAGGTTCCATGTCTTCCTTACTCCGTGGTATCATGCATCGGTTGGCGTGATAAGGCCCCTTCCACATCAGTGTTTTTGCGGATTTGCGGCAGATCCAGCAGATTTACTGCATTCGTCACGTAATGGCTGCACTTGCGGCACACTTGCGGCAAGCCCCATTCATTCTCTATGGGACTTGTGGCAGGGCAGTAAATGTGATTTTTGCCATGATCCGTCACTTGGGCAGTTGCGACAGGTAAAAAAAACCAGCTAGCAGCAGTTTTTTTAATGCACTGCAAGTGCGCAAGGATCTGGCAAACCGCACTTGCCACTCCTGAGCACAAGCCCCATAGAGAATGAATGCGGCTTGCCACAAGTGTGGCCGTTACGTGGCAGATGCGGTAAATCTGCTGGATCTGCCGCAAATCAGCAAAAAACTGATGTGAAAGGGGCCTAATTAATTCAGAAGTGCGGTACCCAGTTTCAAATCTGTGGGGACTTCTTCCTGGTATAACACGCCTCTGCATGTCATTTCCGGTCCGGTGCATTGTGGGGCATTATTGGGTGTACTGGCTGGCTTCGGAATGCGCAATGCACGTGTTCTGGAGCTGGCCAGTATAACAAATACAGACCCACACTGAGCAGGACCAGAAATGATGAACAGCTGTGCGTCATACAAAGAGGAACAATGTTACCATATATGGGCATAATATTACCTTATATGGGCATAATACATATATGGGCAATGTATGGGCGTAATATTACCATGAGGCACACAGGGTACTATCACCATATATTACCATATTATTACCATATATGGGCGATATAAACATATTTGGACGTAATATTACCATATATGGGCATATAGTGGACATATATACACATACATACACTCAGCTTTATATATTATATAAATAAAAAAATTAAATATAAATAAAAAAAGGTATAATATTATAATATATATATATATATCATATAATATAAAGAGAGAGAGAGAGAGAAATAACTATTACATAATGTCATAACATTTTCTAAGTGAATATATTTCTAGCTTTGCTCTTGGCATTGATTTCTCACCAGATGTTAGTAGCAACCCATTCAATCTGTTATGAATGTAAACACTCTCACACATGTCCTCTCCTGGTGTGCCGTCCCGCATTACATAAGCATGTGTCACAAAATATCAGACGTGCCCTTAACAACGCAGTTTCAGGCAAAGTCCACCTAACCACGCCACGTGGACAAGTGCTTGTGGCAGGGCCGGTACATCTTGCTGACGGCACACTGGGTTAATATTCTGGAAGCCGGACCCAGTCTGAGCTTGGGACGAACACGTCTTTCCGACACCAAGGATTGCAGGCCCTAAATCAGTCAGGGTTTCACCCACAGTATACAGCTCCGAAATGTCATGCTCCTCAGCTCCTCCTCCTCCGCTTCACCCTCCACACCAGTCCCAAGCTGGAAGCCACTGCAGCACTACCTCGGCTAAGCGGCAACAGGCTGTGCTGTAGCTAATATGCATAGGTGACAAACCCCACAATGCTGAAGAGTTGTGGACAGCTCTAAAACAGCAGGCAGATCACTGGCTCACATCGCTGAACCTACAGCCAGGCATGGTCGTGTGTGACAATGGCCGGAACCTGGTGGCAGCTCTGAGGCGAGCTGACACATGTTCCATGCGTGGCCCATGTGCTCAACCTCGTGGTTCAGCGGTTTCTTATATCCTACCCGGAGCTGTCGGATCTGCTCGTCAAAGTACGCCGCTTGTGTGCCCATTTTAGAAAGTCACCTACTGCTTCTGCCGCCCTTGCCGGCTTTTAGCGCATTTGCAGCTTCCGGCTCACAGACTGGGGTGTGATGTTCCCACGCGTTGGAATTCCACTCTGCACATGTTGGTCAGGAATTGTGAGCAGAAGAGGGCAGTTGTTGAGTACCTTAACTAGGCCGTCGGTATACGGTTCAAACTCCACACATAAGACCTCAGGAGTGGACATGGATGTCCGACATATGTACCGTCCTCCAAAACTCAAGATGGTGAGCGGCGATGACGCCATCATTAGCGTCACCATCCCGCTTCTCTGTCTTCTAAAACGCTCTCTGCTCAAAATCAAAGACAATGCATTGCAGGCAGAGCACGATGAGATGGAGCAAGAAACCGTACTGGGTGATTACACATAGCCCAGCCTCATCTCATCCCAATGTGCATTGGAGGACTATGATGAGGAGGAGGATGAAGAAATAGAGCTACTTTCATACAGAATTGATGGTAATACATGCACAACCGTCATACCGTCGGTTCAGCGTGGATGGCCAGAGGACAGGGAGAGGAGGAGGAGGACGATGATGAGGCCAGCATGGCCAGTCATGCTGTTGGTGAGGACCCTGAAGTCTTGCCTGTTAACAGTCTGGCGCACATGGCTGACTTTATATTACGCTGCCTGTCTCGTGACCCTCGCGTTATCAACATCTTGGCGGACACTCATTACTGTTTGGTGACACTTTTAGACCCATGCTACAAGGAGAACTTTATTTCTCTTATTCCCGAGGTGGAGAGGTCTACAAAAATGCTGCAGTACCAGAAGGCCATAGTTGCGGAATTAGTCCAAAAATTCCCTTCTGAAGACGCTTACGTAAGAGGTCACGATTCGGTGGACAACCAAGGCGTCCGGCCAAGAGAGGCACAAGTCCAATCCAGCAGAGGTAGGGGAACACTCTCAAAGATCTGGGACAGTTTTCTCAGCACCTCCCGTAGCACAGGCCCTGAGGTGCGGGGTAGTGCCACAAGGACTGCAAAGTTTGCAAAGATGCTGATGGAGTACCTTGCCGATCGTACAAAAGTGTTCCTAGATTCCTCTGTGCCTTATAATTATTGGGTATCCAAGCTGGACACGTGGCAGGAATTGGCTCTATACGCCTTGGAAGTCCTGGCTTGCCCTGCCGCTAGCGTTTTGTCAGAGCGTGTTTAGTGCTGCAGGTGGAATCATTACTGATAAACGCACCCGCCTGTCAACTGAAAATGCTGACAGGCTGACTCTGATCAAGATGAACAAGGGTTGGATTGGGCCTGACTTCACCACACCACCACCAAATGATAGCGTAATTTAAATTTTGTGCCGGTAAATTGCCATGCACCTCCGCACACCCACACATGGGTACACACTTCATGACTTTGGATACTTGCTGTACTGCTCCTCCTTCTCCTCATCCGCCACCATCATATGATCAGTGCGACTGTGGTTCATAATGCCACGAAAACATAATTTATTTACATCATATTTATGATGACGATGACCCTAACCATTCAAAAGTTAGGCAGTAGTTTCATGTATACCCCTCCAGGGGTAAATGTTTTAGTCCATGCTTACAGAATGGGCATTACAAGTACAGGAGACCCGCTCCTTTGCAATGGGAACAATATTTAGAGGCTCTCTTCCATGTTTCTTTCCAGGGGCATTGGGGTGCCTCCCAATTTTTGGCTGCCCTGCCAAAGGACAATACTACAAAAGACCCACTTCCTTAAAATGGGCACATTATTTAAAGAGGCCCTCAAGCACGTCTCTATCCAGTGGCATCAGAGTGCCACACAATTTTTGGCTGCCCTGCCAATGGGCAATACTACAACAGACAAACTTCCTTAAAATGAGCACAATATTTAAAGAGACCCTCATGCACATTTCTATCCAGGGGCATTGGGGTGCCTCCCAGTTTTTGGCTGCCCTGCCTAGGGCAATTCTACAAAAGACAAACTTCCTTAAAATGGGCACAATATTTAAAGAGGCCTTCATGCACGTCTCTTTCCAGGGGCATTGGGGGTGCCTCCCAATTTTTGGCTGCCCTGCCAAAGGGCAATACTACAAAAGACCCACTTCTTTAAAATGGGCACATTATTTAAAGAGGCCTTCATGTACGTCTCTTCCCAGGGGCTTCGGAGTACCACACAATTAAAAAAAAAAAAAAAAAATCTTTCATGTAATTCAAAAAACTAACATACACCAACTCTGTCTCACAAGTGGGTATGAGCCCTTAATATTTTCTCCAGGAAAATCAATTTTGGTTTCATTTTGTAATACATTGTTCACAGCAGTGACCTTGGAGTTTGAAATGCTTACAGGGGTCTTCTCCATGCTGTTCCTATGTCATTTGAGTACTGTTCTGATACTTTTGTAACATTTTTAAAGTTTGTCGATTCTGCCGGGGATTATGCCAGAAAAATACTCGGGTCTCCCATAGGATAACATTGGGCTCAGTGCTCGGGCCGAGTATACGAATATCTTGGGATGCTCGGCCCGAGCATCAAGCACCCGAGCATTTTAGTGCTCGCTCATCTCTAGTGCTCAGGTAGACCTTTCAGAATATGTAAAAATCATTAATGTACTCTGTGTAGTTCTCTTGCAATAAGCACCTTCACACCATGTTGGGAACTGTAATTGTAATTGGAGTTACACTGAATCTATAAGGCTTCTGCAGGATGGTGGGGAGGGGATTGAGAAGGGGGAGTTGTTTGTGCTACAACTCTTGTTGTAACAACACTACAGTCTGTGATATCTTGAAAAGATTTCTGTTTATATGAACACCGGTTTTCCTGAATGCATGTAAGGTGTGTATCTGCTGAATAAATGATCAAATGTTCAGATAACACAAAGAAATATCTCAGAGCACACACTACACACATGTCTTAGATACACACAATGAAACAAGATCTCAGAGCTGCATCTGCAGAGAGAACACACCTCCTCCACCTTATTTCTCCTCTGTCTGCAATGAGTCACACAACAGACAGACCCAGAGGAGAACAGGGCAGTGTAGTGATGCATGAATATTCATTCCGTGGGGAGTGGGCAGTAGAGAGCTCACTGTGATTGACAAGACGGAATTAATCTTTTATTTTGAAGTTTACAGAGGATAGGAGGGAAGCATAATTAATAGAAATACATGAATAGAGAGAGCTTAGAGAAAGGAATTAGAAAATTATATCATTTACATATGGATTTTTGACCTGACAGATTCCATTTAATTTATGGACATCCATGGTTTGATTTTATTATCCTGTGTGAATTGGATGGGTTGTTTCCGACATCTGATGAGAAATTTATGTCAATAGCACCTTTAGAAACATATTTACTAACAAAATTGGTATTGTGTTGAATACTTATTTCACTTGCTACAAATAACAAGAAGAGCAGGACGATCAGAGGATAGCATGCAATGGAAAGCGTACAACTTCACATATTGATTACAAGCTGTATTTATATCAAAGAAAATTGAGATTTTTGGCAAATAATTGATCAATTTTTTAAGCCATCCTGAATAAATATGTGGCGCTTTTTGTATTGCACACTATCCTAGGTAATGTTGGTTTCCCCCCATTGTCTGTTATTTCACGTGCTGTATAACAGATTTTTTTTTTCATCAGTTAAATTGTTCATTCATTGCATTTTAATATATTTTTTCATGACTACTGATGGAGGCAATATTACATTATAGAAATAGTTGCGCTCCAGCGACAGCAGGAAACAGAAATTTTTTAAAGCACACAATTGTATTTTTCTTGATTAAAAGTACAGTGCAGCATTAGTGAGCCCCAAAGCAGAACACATGACCCAGCCTACGCATTTCAGATAGGAAGCCTTAGTCATTGCTTAAAAAAATAAAACTGTGTGTTTTAAAAAACTTCTGTTTCCTGCTGTCACTGGACAGAAACTATCTCTATCAGCATTGTCGCTCGAAGCCAAGATCATTCTTCCATGCACGAGGACCCGGATCCATCAATGCTAGAGGAGGACCACAGTTGGGTGAGCTGACAAAAAAACTTCATTTTGCTCTATAATATTGCATTATTGCAGCATATCCATGGGTAAATACCCTTTAATGCTACCTATGCTCTGCACAGGATAAGCAGTTCTATAACGCTAATGTATTTTATGTATGGTAGTAACTAAGGCTAAAATCACGCTTAGAGGCTTCGAATGGAAGATCTATTAGATACTGTATGAGAGCAATAATAGCACTATATGCATGCAGTGATCAGGGTCTGTCATTTTCCATTGGGACACATCATTCAAATGTGACACAATGCTGAATATTCTGTTATTAATGGAGCCAAAATGCACATGTCAACAGAAATGTAAATTGACAAAGCTTTTATCTTTGATGTGCATTTCAGTTATCTTTTCCTATACAGAGTGCATGACTTGTACAGTGCCTGACAAAAGTTATGTCGCTTATCCATGTTATGTAAATAAAAGCTTATAACCTGACGTTAAATTCATCCATTGGTTTTATAAATTACTCTTTTGAAAGCTGAAACCTTCCTAAATTTGGTTTAGGTTAAGAAAATAAATTGGTATCAATGCTGAAATAATGATCATTTAATGAACATAGAATGGTCAGATTTTGGAAAGACAAAAGTTTTGTCGCCTGGCCATATGCACCCAATACTAGTTTACATCCTCACCTGTGATCAGAAAATGATCGGTTAATTAGTGGGTGTGTATAAAAGGAAACCCAGCACCCCAGACCTTCATTTGAACTGCAACTTGAGCTCTGACAACATACCAAAAATCCACCCTCGACCAAAGCCTTGATTATCAAGAGGCTGAAGACCAGATCCACTGCAGAGGTGGCTGGCACCTTTAATGTGTCTCAGCATCAAGTACAAAGAATTAAAAAATTATTTGAAGAGACTGGAGATGTGTTTGACAAGTCCAGATGCGGCAGACCCTGCATAAACTGCTCAGGAGGAATGTTTGTTGGTTAGAAAATCCAAAGCATGCCACTCTTCGACTGCAGCAGAGCTCCAACAGGCCTGGTCATCTAAAGTTCCTGTGTCAACTAGAACAGTTTGTAGGATTCTGTCTCGAAATGGCCTCCATGGTCGAATCAGTGCCCAGAAGCCAGCACTAAACAGAGGCAAATAAAAAACCGAGTGGCATTGGCAAAGTTCAACAGCCTGCTAAACACACGGATGCTGGAAAAGTGGCAGAAGGTGGATTTCTCTGATGAATCTTCAGTAGAATTACACCACAGCCGCTGCAAATACTGCAGGAGACCTACTGGAGCCTGTATGGATCCAAATTTGGTGGTGGAAAGATCATGGTCTGGGGTTCATATGACATGGAAGTCACACAAAATATTAAATATGACTCTAATAGCGCCACAACTTTATTCACCAGTGTTATGCAACATATATTTGTACTTTAACCCCTTAAGGACCGAGTCACTTTGCAGCTTAATGACCAGACCATTTTTTGTAATTCTGACCACTCTTCCTTTATGAGGTAATATCTCTGGAACGCTTCAACGGATCCTAGCGATTATGAGATTGTTTTTTCGTGACATATTGGGCTTCATGTTAGTAGTAAATTTAGGTCGATCATTTTTGTGTTTATTTGTGAAAAAATAAAAAATTTGGCAAAAATTTTGAAAATTTAGCAATTTTCAAATTTTTAATTTTTATTCTGCTAAACCATAGTATTATGTGCCACAAAATAGTTAATAAATCACATTTCCCACATGTCTACTTCACATCAGCACAATTTTGGAAGAAAAAAAAAAATTTGGTAGGACGTTATAAGGGTTCAAAGTTCATCAGCAATTATTCATTTTTCCAGCAAAATTTACAAAACCAATTTTTTAGTGACGACATCACATTTGAAGTCCCTTTGAGGGGTGTACATGACAGAAAACACCCAAAAGTGACACCATTCCAAAAACTGCACCCCTCAAGCTACTCAAAACTATATTCAAGAAGATTATTAACCGTTCAGGTGCTTCACAGGAACTAAAATAAAGTTGAAGGAAAAAATGGACATTTTAATTTTTGTAACAAAAATGTTCTTTTAGCCTCAATTTTTTCATTTTCACATGGGGAACAGGATAAAATGCATCCTAAAATTTGTTGGGCAATTTCTCCTGAGTACACCGATACCTCATATGTGGTCATAAACCACTGTTTGGGCGCACGGCAGGACTGAGAAGGGAAGGAGCGCAATTTGAATTTTAGAGCCAATTTTCCATTCAAAAAGTGAAATGGCGCTCCTTCACTTCTGAGCCCTGCCGTGCACCCAAACAGTGGTTTATGACCACATATAAGGTATCGGTGTACTCAGGAGAAATTGCCCAACAAATTTTGGGATGTATTTTATCCCTTTGCCCATGTGAAACTAAAAAAATGTAGGCAAAAAGAAATTTTTTGTGAAAAAAAGTGTTTTTTTTAATTTTTATGGATGAATTTGTTAAGCATCTGGGGGTTCAAAGTGCTCACTATGCATCTAGATACCTTTCTTAGGGGGTCTAGTTTCCAAAATGGGGTCATTTGTGGGGGAGCTCCAATGTGGAGACACACGGGGACCCTCCATACGCGACATGGTGTCCGCTAACAATTTGAATGGAAAATGAGCTCAAATTGTTAGCCGACACCATGTCGCGTTTGGAGGGTCCCTGTGTATCTCCACATTGGAGCTCCACCACAAGTGACCCCATTTTGGAAACTAGACCCCCGATGGAACGTATCTAGATGCATAGTGAGCACTTTGAACCCCCATATGCTTCAGAAATTCATCTGTAAAAATGAAAAAGCATTTTTTTTTTCCACTAAAAAATTATTTTTTCATTATTACGGATCAATTTGTGAAGCATCTGGGGTTCAAAGTGCTCACTATGTACCTAGATATGTTCCTTTGGGGGTCTAGTTTCCAAAATGGGGTCACTTGTGGGGGAGCTCCAATGTGGAGACACACAGGGACCCTCCAAACGCGACATGGTGTCCGCTAACAATTTGAGCTCATTTTCCATTCAAATTGTTAGCGGACACCATGTCGCGTTTGGATGGTCCCCGTGTGTCTCCACATTGCAGCTCCCCCACAAGTGACCCCAGTTTGGAAACTAGACCCCCCCAAGGAACGTATCTAGATGCATAGTGAGCACTTTGAACCACCAGGTGCTTTACAAATTGATCCGTAAAAATGAAAAAAGAAACTTTTTGTGGAAAAAAAAGTGCTTTTTCATTTTTATGGATGAATTTGTGAAGCATCCATCTATCCATCCATCCACCCATCCATCCATCCATCCATCCATCCATTCATTCATACTTACCCAGCGATGAGCCCCTGAGAAGAGGAGGGGCCACACCGGACTGCAGAGGAGGCTGACGGTGCGGGCAGGTGCACCGCGCGTGCAGCCCGCCAGAATAGGTGATCGGGGCTTGGGGCCGGGGGCTGGGGACCAGGGGCTGGGGACCGGGGACCGGGGGCTGGGGACCAGCAGGGAGGAGGAGGGGGCCCTGCAGCTTCGCCGGCGGGCGCATAAGCCCGCCGGCAGACAATCTATGCAAGGTGGAGGGCGGGGATGCACAGGACACAGGGGGGCTCTGGACACAGGGAGGGCTACAGGACACAGGGGGCTCTGGACACAGGGGGCGGGGACAGGACACAGGGGGAGCTGGATCATCAGTTCATGGCCGGCGGGTGCGGTGCAGCCCGCCGGCAGATAAGTATGATTGGGGAGGGGGGGGTGAAGGGGTTAACAGTGGTGCCCACACCTTTGCCCCTGACCCTCAGCTGTCACTGACAGCTTTTAGAATTGAACTGTCACTGTTCGTTTAGAAGCAGTGACAGTTCAAAGCCATGACGAGTATACTCGTCATGATGCGGGAACTGATATCTTTTCATGACGAGTATACTCGTCATTAGTCGTAAACGGGTTAAGTTAATTATTTGTTTCAATATCACATTACTTTCGGTGAGCGACAAAACTTGTCTTGCCAAAATCCGACCATTCTGTATTCATTAAATGATCAATATATCAGCATTGATGCCAATTTATTTCCTTAACCTAAACCACATTTTGGAGGGTTTCAGCTTTCAAAAGAATAATTTGTAAAACCAATAGTTGAATTTACCGTCAGGTTATAAGTTTTTATTTACATAACATGGATAAGCAACATAACTTTTGTCAGGGACTGTATTGTTCATGCTGTCATAACTTAAAGGAGAACTCCGGGGAGATACGTTTTTTTGTACTGTCCCTGCCCTCCTACATGATGAAGCTTAGTTATCCACTACAGTTTTAGGATCTTTAGATCACTTATAAACCAAAAAACTTATTTTTGCTCCTCAGCTCTCAACCCTCCTTTCGGGGACAGAAATTCAGTTCTGCATATTGCTAGAGTTTCAGGGGACAGGAAGCTACCAAGTTGAAATGGGGGAAGGAGACCATGGCAGTGCTGAATCAACAAATTCAGTGCTCTGCCTCTGCTCCTAGCCTGATACATAACAGTACACATTATGTACCATCATATCATTGTACAGCTGAAGACTACAGCATATGTTTATATCTTCTTGGTGACATAATTGCTATATGAAGGGAGAACACCCCTGTTCTTACATTACATAGGATAGTATATCAGGCAGGATTGTAGTGTGACCATGGAGCCTGATGGCCACACACCTTGTTCACACAAACGTATGAGGGGGCAAGAATGTATGATGATCCTGCAGCCCCCAGGGCCTATGCCCCCATCACACCTCCTGATCTCTGCTGCAGCATGAGGCTGAATTTCTATGTCCCCTAAGGGAGGGGTGAGAGCTGAGGAGAAGATTTTATTGATTGATTTATAAGAGATCTATAGATCCTTGAACTGAGGTGCGCAGCTCTGCTTCATCATGTAGGAGGGCACTGATAGTACAAAAAAAGTGTCTCCCCGGAGTTGCCTCTTAATTTACACATTTTTAAAATCTTTTCTGGTGAAAACATTCTACTTCAATAATAGGTTTGTGACACAGAGCCTGGCTTCACTGGAGGCCAAGCACAGTGATTGGCTGCACTGGTCACATGTCAGGGTGATAGGATGTCATCACTGCAGTAAGACGCTAACTCGAAAATAAGGTTGGCAAGGAATTTGTGATTTGAATTTTCGTCACTCCGGCACACTCCGGGGGAATTCGGATTTTTTTACTCCGGACACAAAAATGATGCTTGCATCATTTTTTTGTCCGGGGAGAAAAATCTCCCCATTTGCCGGATCTTGGATTTCGCCGGATCCTCTCGTATCCAGGGCAATCCGGCGCTCCCTAACATGGGAGCCTATGGGGCCAGATTGCACTGGTCCGGGAGGATCCGGCAAGCGGACACTGGCGGCTGCAAGGCGCTGTTCTTTCAGGACGCGGACTTGAAAAATCAGCAGCTGCGGCTGCAATTAGCAGCATCCGGCTGCACACAGGACCGGAGGGCACATTTGGCCCTCCGGTTCTGTGTGCTGATCCGGTCTGGGGCTGTCTGGGTGATCCCGAACAGCCCCGGACAGGACCTTGCCGTGATGTGAAGCCAGCCTAACCTGTTCTGATCATTTTATTAATTTTTTTTTCAAGATACGTTTGTTAAATAGATAAAAATTACATCTGAACATCCATCAGTAACTCAAGTAAAGAAAACTAATGAATGCTAAAACTAATGGTTAAATTACTTTTTGACTTTTGATTGTTACTGTTCTTAGTTGGATGGACTATAACAGACTAGACAAACATTTTAATAGTTTGAAAACTAGTAAAAAATATATTGCAATAAAATATTATACATATAAAAAAACCTCATTATAATGACATTTAGTGGACATATAGCAAGACAAGACCGCAGACCATGTTAGATATTGGAGTGATATTTTCCTTCTTTTTACTTAAGATCATTATAATCAGTCTTAAATATCATCATATGTCAGCAGCCAAAGAGCGAATACTCATATTGTATGCCAAGTAGCATTTGAGTGAAGTGTGCAATGATCAGGGTCAAAATAATTAAAAAAAAAAGTAAATGATGAGTGACAACAAGGGATGAGTATTGACTGACAATGAAAAATGATTGTTGAGCCTAAAACAATGCATGAAAACAAATTGACAAACTAAAGGAGTTTATTCAATGCTGATGATTCCATTATGTGTTGTGTGCTTCATTAATGTATTAAATCAGGGGTCCCCAAACTGTAGCTTGGGAGCCACATGTTGCCCCGTGGGCTCGTGACTGTCGTCCAGCTTAGTGCATTAGCACCAAGTCTTGCAAACAACTATGAAGAACAGGTCTCCAGATGGTGACTTTTATGTGTAACCCCACACAGAAGATCAGATAAGGTAAGGTAAGAAAACTTTGATCTTGGTAAACTGCTTCAGTGTGATTATTATGGAAAAGCTTTGACTATAATTATACCAGTAATGGGGGCTTTGGGTGTTACTATTGTGAGGGAGTGAGAGCTGGATGTGGCTTAATCATAGAATCATAGAATAGTAGAGTTTTTGGGACCTCCTGGGTCATCTAGTCCAACCCCCTGCTCAATGCAGAATTCACTAAATCATCCCTGACAGATGTTTGTCCAGCCTCTGAAGACTTCCATTAATGGAGACCTCACCACCGCTCATGGCAGCCTGTTCATTGATCACACTCACTGTCAAAAAGTTTTTTTCTAATGCCTAATCTGTGTCTCCTCCCATTCAGTTTCATCCCATTGCTTCTAGTGTTTACATCGTATAAGTAATTCACTCCCTGATCCAGAAGTCTGAATCCTTGCTGGTGAATCCATCAATGTAGCCAGTTGTTCATCTGTAGAATCTTGTTCCACCTATTTGTTCCATGGCCATGCACTGGGAGGATGGATGAAAAGACCACCTGCGCTCCCAGTTCTTTCACTTTCTTGCCTAAATCTTCAAAGTCACCGCATATAGTTTTCAGGTCCTTTTTTGCAGTGTCATTTGCCCCTAAATATATTTGCATGAATGGGTAGTCATTTGTAGATCTGAAGGATCTTGACAACCTGTCAGACACATCTTTGATTTTTGCACCTGGAAGACAGCACATTTCTCTTGAGGCTATCCTGTCAGCAGATAGTGACCTCTGTTCCTCTCAACAGGGAATCCCCCATGACCACCACTCTCTGTTTCTTCTTCACAATAACATTTTTCTTTCCTCATCCAAGAGGAATCTGAGTGCTTACTTACATGGTTATTTTTTGTGGGCAAAGTCTTATCTTGATATATTTGATCATCGCTCTCCTGTGTGACAACCTGGTACTGGTTCTAGTAGAGGTGCTGACTTCTGAATGTGGCTCGCAACACTTGCTCAGAGCTGAATGTGGCTCCCAAGTTCAGAAAGGTTAGGGACCTCTATCCTAAATGGATATTAGATATTATGCTCATGTGATCCGAAATATCACATGGACGCTAGTCCCAATTAAACCAGTTTGGAACACTCATACGACTCCTCTTCAAGAGGAAATGCTACATCCTGTAGATTGTGTATATATAACATTTAGGGTATTTTAGTTATTAGAATGATAATATTCAACACTTTTTTATGACATCATACACCACAATCTGCATAATATGAATGCAGATGCAATCATTATGGGTCTATCCTGAAATATTGACATCTACTAATCATTTACATAGCCACCATATCTTTTAGAGACTTGATATATTTTATTTGGCAGTTTAATGTAACACGCCATGTGAGACAGATGTGATCATTAAATGCATTCACTCTGGTTGTACATACATAATAAATGTAATTATGCCCTGTAGTCAGTACAAGACACTTTGCAGCTGAAGAACCCATCCTGTAAAGAGAAAGAAGACACAGGTTTATTACCCATAATTCCATTTTATATCGTCTTTTAACTTAATTGTACAGTTTGCAATATCTTTGCTTTGATGTATGGGGCCATATGCAAACTGTTAATATGAAAAAAAGTGATGCATTTGAATCATAATAAACTTTAGAAATACATAAACCTACACCAAAATGCTTTGTGTAGCTAAAGATGAGTAGGAAACATAGGTACATCCATTGCAGTAATTTAATGGGAACTTGTTACCATGAAAATGCTGTCCAATCTACTGCCATGGATGAAGTACCCTCAGAAGACAACATCTAGAGTCATACAGCCGTCGTTATGAGGTTAAGAGGTTAAATCCTGAACACAAATACAAAACTTCCATTACCAATATTATATCACACCAATCCAAATGTCTTGTAAGTAGAGAAGCCTGCCTGTTATTTTTATTAGCTCCACTGGACTGGCCCCAAAGTGCATCAAGGCATGATAAAGAAAGCAAAGGAGAGTATACGAGCCAGTTAAGATATGTACATTTTTAGTATCACTTGGAATATGCAAAAAAGTGTATGAACTCCAAGATATATGTACATGAGAACTGTAAACTGGCTGTGTGCATCAATTTATTTTCCTAACTATGAAGAAACGTCTTATATGTGGTGAAGTGCAATACTAAGGAAGAGTATGTGGGAGGGCTAAATACTGGACACCTTGTTTGTCCATAGACCTTCTTTATTCTTTCCCTTGTTGGACAAATGCAACAATTTGTGAGCTACCTCAGTTTGAAGCAAAGGAACAAGAGGGTTCTTTTTTTTATTAGATACCCCTCAGCGAACATTTGCTGACTTTGAGCTCTGAATATCTGATCCTATTACATCAATATCCTACTTTTTGACTGTGGTTTACTGTTGCACCCTGTACTGTTGTACCCTTAGTAGTAGATGTGTTTAATTTATCAAGGAAAGACACCTCGACACGGTGACTGGGTGGTTTATCGACATAGCCATATTCATAAGGCTAAGTGTCTCAATTTTTGCATTTTTTGCTTAATTGAAATATTTCTATATTCTAATTGCCCCACCCCAGGGCCGTGGGGTACTCGGATCCGGTCGTTGATTCACGGGGGATGTTGCGGAGGCCTGTGTCGTGTCCCGTGGCTCTGGTGGTTGATAAAAATCAGTAAAAAATAATAAAATAAAAGTAGTTTGTGACGCCACCTATGGTTCCAGTATGGTTACCGCAGCTGCAGGTCAGACCTCCGGGGTGATGGTAGGGCAGCCAGATGGTAACACTCCCTGTAGGGAGTTGTAGTAGTTTTTATACAGGGAGGCAGCTTACCACATGGGTTTGTCACTTGTCCTTTCAATGCAGCAGTGTGTGGCTCCTCAGGCGAGGGAAAAAAGTATGTTACACCAGTCGTTAACTCTTAAAGCAGATAGACAGATGATCCAGTCCTGCGGGTCTTTCTGGCCTTGGTAGTCATCAGGGAACCAGGATGATTCACTAAGGACTCTCGGTGGTATGCCTGCTGTTCCCTTCACTGCGCTCAGCTTCTACTCACAACCGTGTAGCGCCTCCGCGCGCAGAGCCTTGAGCCGGCTCCCACGGGTATTTGGTGGATGACTCCCCTTTAGGTCCCCTTGACCCTAGTTCGGTGTGCTTTTTCGAGGTATACGCTGGGTCTTTCGGCCGCAGCTTCCTGAAGAAGCTTGGGGCCCCTAGTTTAACGGCTTGGGACTAAACTCCCACTCCGTGTCCAGAGCTGGTACTATGCCCAGGGCCAGACCCTTCTGGTCGGCATTACCGGGTCCAGATTCATGCGCACCGTAATTCCTGGTGCCCCTAGGGTCTCTCTCCTGTCACAACGACCTTCCCCTGCATCGTCCTCCACTCGACTCTCTCTCCAACTAACTGTCTGTCAACCCACCCACACACTTTTTCTACCCACCTGACTTCTCCCACAGGACTGGGTCTTCCCTGCAGCTCGTTCACCCACTTTTGCCTGTTCAGCCTGGAAATGCTGAAAAGCGAAGTCTGGTTGCTCCAGGGCTGAAGCTGGAGCACGGTCCCGAGCATCAGTTATGGTGGCTGCACCGACCCGTCCAACCGGTCGGCCCTCCAGATTCTCTCACCACAAGGTGTGGGCTCTGATGTCCCAACTGCCTCCAAGGTTTCAGCTTCATCCTCTTTGGGCTCATCCTCCTCCTCATTGGGATCCTCATAGCTAGTCAGCTGCTCCACCACTGGCTCCACCACCACTGCAGGCATCACCGCCGGGACCTCTAAGGCATCCCCCACGGGCATATCAGCCATCACTGGGACTTCTGACTAGGCCTCGGTTGTCTCTCTTCCTTCAGGGGCTGGCTGGTCTGTTGGTTGGTTGATCCTGGGAACCTCGGCTCAACCTGGGGTTGGTCTCTTGCCCTCTCTTGCCCTCGGCTCCAGGACAGGAGTCTCTGCTAGCCCCGGGTCATCGGGCTCTGGCTGAACAGCTCGCTGGACAAGGGCATGGTAGGTGTCAACTCTCCAGCATCGGAAGGTCCAACTCTGTGATTCATTCAGCCAGGTTCTCAGGTCTGTCTCCTAGAAGTCGGCGTCACCGCTTCCAGCCAGGAGCAAAGTAGTACCCTCCTCTGCGGCTTCGGGACTGCCAATTTCTCCCATCTTACGGCCCGGGTATTGTGGATTCCTAGATGCCATTGCTGAACCATTGATCCCACCCGTTTCCTCGCTGCTGTTCTCACCTCTTGTTGCCTCGCCCTTCCTGCCGCCATTTATAGTCTCTGGCAGGGACAGTCCTGTCTCAAGCCTGCCTCCTTGGTTTTTCCTTGGAATTGGGGGGGGTCTGAGGTTTTGCACCTCTTGCAGGGCCCTCCCATGATCGGGGGGTGAGGCACGCCTCCAGGCCTGTACATAGCATTAAGTCTCTGACTCCACCATTTTGGAGTCAATCAATAAAACTCTCTTTAAAACACAGTCCAAGACGCACAGTACCCATCGGTAATGGGCACGGGATCCTGTTCGTGACACCAGAAGCTGACCTGCCCCAGGGCCGTGGAGTACTCGGTTGTGTACTTTGATTCACAGGGGATGTCATGGGAGCCTGTGCCCGATTCCGTCGTCCTGGTGGTCGCTAAAAGTCAGTAAAAATAATAAAAATAAAAGCAGTTCATGACGCCACCTACGGTTTCGGTTTGGTTACCGGGGATGCGGGTCAGACCTCCGGGGTGATGGTAGGGCATCCAGATGGTTACGCTCCCCTTTAGGTCCCCCTGATGCTAGTTCAGTGTGCCTTTTCGCGGTATACGCTGGGTCTTTCGGCTGCAACTTCCTGAAGAATCTCAGGGCCTTCGGTTTAATGGCTCGGGGCTAAACTCCCGCACCATGTCCAGAGCCGGTCCCCTGCCCAGGACCAGACCCTTTTGGTCGGTATTACCGGGTCCAGATTCGGGTGCACCATAATTCCTGGTTCCCCCAGGGTTTCTCTCCTGCCCTTCCCCTGCATCATCCTCCACTCAACTCTCTCTCCAACAAACTGTCTGTCAACCCACCCATACACTATTTCTAACCACCTGACTCCTCCCACAGGACTGGGTCTTCCCTGCAGCGGGTTCACCCACAATCCTCTACGCTAGGGTGTGTATGAATGGGTGTTGTGAGGGTCACTTGTCCACCATCCCAGTTCCCTTAGTCACAGGAATACCACACACTCTTATTTGGGTGCAGTATCCCTCCATGGCGTCCCGACCAGTGGGGCGCCACATAATTGTCATAGCAGAGTGTCACTTTTTTCTATTACTAGCTGGGTGCCCGATGCACATGCATCGGGATTCTAGCAGAGCGAGTCTCTGACTCGCAATGGCCGCTTCGCGGCCAATGCTTCGCGCTGCTAAGGCGACTCGCCATGCCCGCTGCGCGGGCATAGCGAGTCGCCTTAGAACTGCGCGGCCAATGCTTCGGGCGTATCCACATGACCACGCTGACTCGCAGCGTGAGCGGACTCAAAAGGGGCAAAAAACCCATTCGTGATTATATAATAGATTATGGTTTGCAGATCAATCACCATTCTGGTTGCTTTTCTCTGAACCTGCTCCAGTTTGTTGATGTCTTTTTTAAAATATGGTGCCCAGAACTGGACACAGTATCCCAGATAAGGTCTGACCAAAGAGGAGTAGAGAGTAATAATGACTTCACATGATCTAGACTTTATGCTTCAGTTAATACATCCTAGAACTGTGTTTCCTTTGTTGCTGCTGCATCACACTGTTGTTCAGTCTGTGATCTATTAGTGTTCCCACGTCTTTTTCACACATGCTGTTGCTTAGCATATACCTTCCATTCTGTATATGTGTTTTTCATTTTCCTTGCCAAGATGTAAGACTATTTCTCCCTGTTAAAAACCATTCTATTAGTTGCTGCCCACTGTTCTAGTTTGTTTAGAGCTGTTTAAATCATCTCCCTCTATTTGTCACAGGGTGGTATAATAGTCAAGAGCGTAAGGAAGCAAGATCATAAGATGGGCAAAAGGTGATCAGGGGAACTAGTGTGAGCCTTAGACTGAAGGTCCCTGGCTAGTCCTGTTTCCAGAATTACCCATGAAGGTGAGGAGATCTGGGCCACAACCTTTGCCCTTTGCTCCTTCTCAGCCATAGTCTAAGACCCCCTTACCTCCATCTACAGATCGGTCAGCACAGCAACTCCCATAAAATAAGGAAAACTACAGGTAAACACAGCAAGAAGGTATTAGCACAAAGTGTACAAACGTCCTCTTAGCTCGCAGTCTTTACAGAGACTAAAACTCTGCTGGTGGAAGAGGGAACTATTTAAAGGCCAGGGGTGTGCTCACCTGACTCATCCACAACATTCCATTGAAGAGCTGCCTCAGACATAGATAGCAATACAACAGCAGCTTCTGGCATTAACTCATAATGTTCCAAAGGTAATTTACTCCCATTTAAATTACTGCAGAACTTTTCACATGGACTGAAGAACAGTCAACATATGACACTCTTCTCTAGTCTTAGCTATCCCTTCTAGCTTTATGGCATCAGCAAATTTAATCAGTTTACCGTCAATTCCATCATCTAACTCATAAAGATGTTGAATAACACTAGGCCCATTGCTACCCAACTTCAGACATTTTTTCAACTGGATGTGCAGCCATTTATAACTTTATGATCTTTGGATCTGAACACTAAGCCAGTTATGAGTCCACCTAATAGTTGCCTTATTCATTCCATACTTGGTCATTTTTTCAGTAAAAATGGTATAAAATACTTTGTCAAATGCTTTATTACGACTGCATTTATCTACTAAATTTCCCTGATCCACCCTGTCAGTGATTCTGTCATAGAATGAAATTAAATTAGTCTGACATGACTTATTAGTCACAAACCCATTCTGGCTCTGGTTAATCACTTGATTCTCATCCAGGTACTTACTTATATGTTGTTTAATAATTTGTTCAAAGATCTTTCCTGGTATAGAAGTCAGGTTCACTGGTCCATAGTTCCCTGAGTCCACCTTCTTCCCCTTTTTGAAGATAGTAACAACATTTGCTCTTCTCCAGTCTTCTGGGACTTCTCCTGTTCTCCTAGAATTTTCAAAGATTATGTAGAGTGGTTCAAATATTTCTTCTGCTATCTCCTTCAGTATCCTGGAGTAATTCATCTGGATCTAGAGACTTGAATTTATTTAGGTTAGCTAAGTATTCCCTCACTATCTCCCTGTTTATAGATAGCATCAATTCTTCCATTCTTTCAATAGTATAGTGAAGATCAGTTGATGTTATATTTACTTTATGGAATACCTTTCATTCAAGTAGGACCAAATTATGAGATACACCATGTCATGGTAAGTGGGCTAATATAAATTTGACCATCAGTCTTTTTTTTTCTAGTTTTTTCAGTTTTCTTTGAGTGCCCCTTGATATGGTTATACTGTGTTCAGTTTTGCTCCAAGTTCAGATTAGGAAGTGCCGACAATCTATTTTTTTTTGTATAATATAGAGACATGACCTTTGCCTGGCACTCCTCTCACTTTATCTTAGGTGGTTTTAATTCTCTGTTGAGGAGGTCTATCTCTAGTCCATTTATAGGAGATCAGTTTTTGACACCAAGAGAGGCATTTCATTAGAGTAGGACCCAATTATGGCTAGGGTCAGACTAGAGTTTTTAGCAGATGTCACGGACATCCGCTAAAAATGTAGTCTTTATTTCAGCAGCACATATGCGCTTTCCAGCGCCGCTGCTGCTGAACACTGCCCCTGGTTACCTGATGTTGGTCGTGGTAACCGGCCAGACATCCATCTGCATAGCGGCCACTTTTCCTCAGCGCACAGGGAAATGCTGCATGCAGCATTTCCTTGTCTGCTCTACTTAAGATGTCCGTGACATCTGCTAAAAACGCTAGTCTGACCCTGGTCTATGAGAAACACTATGACAGGGTAATTGGGCTCATATAAATTTGTCCTTTTTTATTTGATATCGAGAAATTTTTTTTCAAAATTTGTTTCCAATAATTTTTTCATGTTTTCTTAAAAAAATTTTTTTTATGTTTTCTTTAGCAGTATTGTATATATATATATATGTGTTCACTTTAAGGGTATGTGCACATCAGTCGTTTTGTGGGCTGCTTTTGGACGTTTTCCGTCGGCGTTTTCCGCTCAGTTTTATGTTAATTTATGTTAATCCTACCCTCCAGTTGGATTAACATGCTAGTCAATGGAGTTTAGAAAACGCTGTGTACATTACAACGTTTTTCTTCTGGTCGTTTTCAGTGAAATCTGGGTTTTTCCACCGGTTTCCAAATATAGAGCAAGTGACTTCTTTCCTCAGTTTTTCCAGCGGTTCCAGCTGATCAAGTGCACAAAAAACTCAGTTTTAAAACCGCTCAGAAAAACCGCCGACAAAACCGAGCAAAAAACGAGCAAAAAACAAGCAAAAAACGAGGGACACTGCTGAGCACAGAAAACTCAGTTTCTGCTATTCTACACCGGTTCCCGGTCGGTCTGCAGAAATGCAGAACCGACTGATGTGCACATAGCCTAAATTCACTAGACTTTTTTCTAGTTTTCTCCGCTTTGTTTGAGTGCAACTGTCTTTGATATTTTTTTCCAATTTTAACCAGTGTCACTCTATGAGGTTATTGCTTCAATGGATCCTAGTGAGTCAGAGAATGTTTTTTCATGACATATTGGACTTCGTGTTAGTGGTAAATTTAAGGCGATATTTTTTGCGCTTTTTTGTGGAATAAAAAACACAGAAAATTGGCGAAAATGTAGAAAATTGTGCAATTTTCAAATGTTGAACATTTATACTCTTAAACCAAAGAGTAATGTCACACAAAATTATTAATAAATTACATTTCCCACATGCCTACTTTACATCAGCACAATTTTTTAAACAACAGTTTTTTGTTTGTTAGGCAGCTATAATGGTTCAAAGTTCATCAGCAATTTCTAATTCTTACAACAAAATTTACAAAATCATTTTTTTTAGGAACCACATTATAATTTGAAGTGAATTTGAGGGGCCTATGTGACAGAAAATACCCTTCATGTGCTTCACAGGAACTAAAGCAATGTGGAAGGAAAAAAAAACTTTATGGCTAGGGTCACATTTAGAATGCAAAATGCAGTTACCGCATCCAGTTCTGGATGCAGTAATCTCATGTGCATTCAGACACATTTTGCATTGGAAATGTGTCCCTAAACCCGCATTCGGTAACCGGATTGCTCCTTAATGTGCAATCTGGTTGCCGGATGCTTTGTTCATCCCTGCTGCTGCGGGGATGAACAAAGGGTTAATGTGTTAAATATATGTGGGCAACATGTCCCCAGAGAGTGTCCACCCTCCCTAGAGACATGTTGTCCAAATACACTGGCATGTTAATGGTTAATAGGTTTATTACTGTATTGCTGCTATTTGTCAGCTTTTAAAACGTATGAATGAAAGCCGGCAGCTCCTCTGTGTAGTATCAGTACGTAATGTGCGTAAGCACCAGGGACAGCTCCTTATTCAGGATGCTACCCTGCAATGTACTTACACACATTACATACTGATACTACACAGAAAAGCCGACAAATAGCAGCGATACAGTAATAAACCTATTAACCATTAACATGCCAGTGTATATGGACAACATGTCTCTATGGAGGGAGCTACCACATCAGGGGCTATCAGAAACATAATAAGACGATTCTCCAGCATTCTGGAACATTCCACATACCTATGGGTACAGCACAAAGCCTGCACAGATACACTGCCTAATAGGCCTGCAACAGGTAAATTTAGTGATCTCATAAAGACACATATACCCCGTGATAAGCCTCCTCACACGATTACTCTTTCCTAGATGTACTGTTCCATGGTGCAGGGGGCTCTCGTCTTACCATACAGTGCTCCATACCTGATGTTTACTCCCCTAACATCATTAGCAGTGACGTGTTGAGAAAGGCCTAATTGGGGGCCGAAACGTTATTGCTGCTGTCACCTCACCATCCATGTGTGCTTCACAATAAATCACTTGAAACTGAACCAGATGAGTGCTTGGATTCTATTATAACTTCTATGGAGGGTGGACACTCCCAGGGGGGGACATGTTGCCCACATATATTTAACACATTAACCCTTTGTTCATCCCCGCAGCAGCAGGTATGTACAAAGCATCCGGCAACCGCAGGCATCCACATGTGCGTTGCGGTAGCCGGATGGGCTCCCATAGGCGCCCATTATAGAAGCCCCGCTGCGGTTTTCAAACCGCTCCGAAAAACGTTGCCAGCATGATTTTTCACATAGGCAGCGAAACCGGAATGCGGTAACCGGATTGCATTAAGTGAAATCTGGTTTTGTAATGGGCGCTTATGGGCTGCGGATCCTGATCCGGTTTCGAGCATTTGTACTGCTCAAAACCAGATCAGGATCTGCAATCCCGACTGCAAATGTGACCCTAGCCTAAAATTTACATTGGCCTCAAATATTGAATTTTCACAAGAATAATAGGAAAAATAGCACCATACAATTTGTTGTGCAATTTCTCCTGAGTTCGTCGAAACCCCACATGTGGTTGAAATCCACTGTTTGGATGCACAGCAAGGAGCGCCATTTGACGTTTTGAATGGAAAATTGTCTGGAATGGTTACCGGACTCCATGTTTTGTTTGGAGAGCCCCTGATGTGCCCAAATAGTGAAAACCCCCACAAGTGACCCCATTTTGGAAACTAGACCTCCAAACGATTTTATCTAGATGTGTGCTGAGCACTTTGAACCCCCTAGGTGCTTCACGGAATATTATAAGTTTGTGAATTAACTATTTTTATCACAAAGAAGGCTAATGGCTAATGGCTTCCAACTGACAGTAAAAGTAACCACAATGTTATTTTAATATAAATAATAACAGTTCTCATTTTTTTATAACTTTAATATTTGTATGTATTACCATTGGTGTTTTCTGAAAACAAAATACTAAAATTGACCCAAAGATCTCCCCACAGTCACATCACATTAGAATAAAGTCAATAAAGTATGAGCTTATAATAGTGATTCACAGTGGACCTTGATAAGTCAATACCTAGCTGTTATCAATTCTCACTAAAACATTGCTTGAAGTCTGAAATGATGAATGAACAATTTATTTTCATGCGTTGTCTATTTGAAGGACAGCATGATAGCTAAAGTAAAATGAGGACCTAGTCAAATCTCTGCAAAAAATCTTTACAGTTGAGATTCTGATTTTATCAAGAAGCAATACTTGCACTGATGTTAGACAGGCGGCTGAAAGGTCAACGATTTCCCCTGGTTGCCTTTTGTCAAGGGTTTTTGACTTGTGTGTGAATAAAGATCTCCCATGAGGAAAGCAAACTTGGATTCACTGTCATGTGGAAGACAGCCAAGAATCTGAAAATGTTACAAAAAGCATGAGGGACTTGAAGCACACCTTCAGATCCGCTGCTGATGCCAATCGCTTCCCATGTAAACATGTATACATGGATGTTTTGGATTTGTTCTGTCAGCTTTTGGTTGTGAAACAAATTGTTGAACAGCTTTGCAGCCTGAATACAAACACACTTGAAGGTTTAAGTAGCAGTTCTGAATATAATAGAGCGCCCACACTGATCAATCAAAGCAAACCATTAACAACAGCATATACAAAAATGATGAGACGCACTTATAAAACAGCAGAACAGTATATGATTACAAAATGTTTTATTCTGAATAGACATAGGTCATTACCATTGTGGAAAAACATTTTTCACAATACAAATCATTAGAAACATTTTTCTAGCATTTGACTTTCATGCATGGCAAGCATAAGACTGATATCAGAAGGTGACTGTCTGGAAGGACTTCTTCCACTATGAGGTACAAACGATACATGTTGGGTTTTATAAGCGCTAACCACAATAGTGTCCCAACTCAATAGGCAGTTTTCTAAATCAGTTCCATCTTCAGCTAATACTTCCAATGGGTTAGTTTAAAATTGTTGTCTAGCAAAGCTCCTGTCCAGGAAAAGCTTGAAGGAAAGTGTATAAATGAACCTGTCACCAAAATTCACTAAATAGACCTTTTGCACATGATGTGGCTGGTGTACTTATTTAGAAAACCCAAAATTTGGCAAGCTGATTGACACCTAGCGTCCACTTTTGCTGCAGCTACTGCTGAAATCATACACTGCTACTGTCAGTCAGGCTGGGTTGTCAAAGCCTGACTACACTTGGACTCATGAGCCCT
Source organism: Allobates femoralis (assembly GCA_033576535.1). NCBI lineage: Eukaryota > Metazoa > Chordata > Amphibia > Anura > Aromobatidae > Allobates > Allobates femoralis. The sequence goes on from JARQOC010000003.1 coordinate 715,913,058, forward strand.
ATGCCTCTTGGGGCTCGTGTACACAACAGTATTCTTGTTCCAAATGCTGTCCGCTAAAAAATGGCCAATGTTATTCAATGTGGCAGAACAGATTGCACCATGCATGATTTTCTTACAAGAATTGGCTAGCACTCACCCACTCAAGTGTATAGGTCAGTGGAAAAAATCAGACAGCACTCGGATGACATGATTGAAAAGGTGTAGAAACTTTTGTTTTGCCTTCACCGCCAAGAAAAATTGATCCATCCCACTCTGATAAAACTCTGAACAGAGTCTGATTTACATAATGGAGGCAACATTTTTCTGTGCACTCATCAAAAGCGTACTCCAAGGAGTTTTGTGTGTGGCTGGTAACAATGGAACACATCGGGTTACCAAGGGCAGCGCTCTCCTAAAGCGCATAGCTTTAACACTATGCGCTTCTGGAAAATCTGCTAAGTATTAAGTGCATGCCATTAATATCAGCTATTAATGGCAGTGTGACCCTAGGCTAAGTCTTAAAGTGGCAGATAGGATGTATGGTATTTCAGGGGTAGTATTCAGGTCTACTGTGCCTGTTTTTCTGGTGTCTTAAGGTAAAATGTTTAGTGTAAAGTCGGCAGTCAGCAAAATCTGTGCCTTGTCCCTTTTTTCACTTTGAAGAAAAGCAAACCCTATATGCTGTGATTCCATTGTTACTTATACATAGGATCTGAGGATCTGTTCACTAAGCACCGTAACAACAGTTGACTGATAGCCATCCATTTTTGCATCAGAATGTTTCCATTGTAAGGGACAGCACTACAGCAATGTGAACCTAGCCTAAGGAACTGATTAATAATAAATTGTAAGAATGTTGATGTTCTCTAGGCAGTATATTTCTGTTAGTTGTAAGAATTACAGACTTTACAAATGTAAAGGATCATCATAATGGGAGGAAGCAGTTGCATTGTATAGGCTAATCATGCCCATTTTTGTGCTGATGAGAATTCATGCTTATTGTATATTGCAATATCCATTATTTGTGCATTTATGTTTCTTACATTTTATGGATTTTGCTAATAATACCTTATTTTAAAGTTCTTCATGTAGGGAACAAGTGTAGACTTCCAATAGTGGATAACAGAGATTTCTTGTCTAGTAACATTGGTATCTTATATGTCCCTGCTGATATTGCGAAGAGAAAACATCTGTAATCTGCTTGGCAGTTGGCTGAATAAGTATATGCTGATCTTATCGCCAGCGTAAATGCATTAGTTCAGGTACCTAGATTTATGACATTAATACCTTACACCCACTATTCAGACTTAAAAAATGTGGCTGTTTGTAATCTGATTGTATCTTTTCTAGTGAACAGTGTAACATTTCTTTGAAAAATGTTTCTTCTTTCAGACAACATTCATAAAAGGTGATGTTATCCCTAAGCGGAGAAACACTAGGTACCTTTCACGGCAAATAATAAATAATACCAAAATCAATAATGCTTCAGGTTCTGTTCACACTATTGCTAAGCTTTATTTGATTCAGTTTTCTTTGCTTCTGGTGTGCCATTCTATCTTAAAAATAATATATCTATGGGATCCATCAAATTTGTTTCATAATAGCTATTAATGTTAACTTTCCTTCATTAGGGCACAGCTATAATCAGGTATTTCATAGTGGTCACATTGTTGGAAGAATGTGGTATGACCCACATACACATTGGACAAAAATCAGCCAAACCAACCAATATTGGTGGAATCACCAAACATCCTATGTTTATGGTGGTCTCCTGTCTGTTTCTCCTACTTACCGTAATATGTTGTGGACCATATGGGCTCATGGGTGGGAGGGGTAGGGGTTGGAATTCAATCACCCCTTTCTTTTGTTCAGGTGGGTGATATAATGTCACAGTAATGCTAGGTTTAATATACTGTTTCTGTATATGGAGCAGTCAGGGCAGATAGCTGTCAGCAGCATGATAGATTCACAGTTATCTCATGTGTATGGCCTGCTGTATTCTGCTAGTCCCTCCTTGCGGAATATCTGCCTCTTCAGGTAGCTGCTGTATACGGTATTCACAAAAGTCCAACAGAAGGGTCACTTTTATTGCCACTGATTGGCTGCAGAAGTAACATGACCACGTCAGTGACATCACTGAAGGAGCAGGAAGGGTATTGTTTAACAGAGAGTGGAGTATAGTCGGTAAGTTATTATTTATATTTCATTTGGTTAGCTTAGGCCATTTTGAACTGTTTTCATAATCATATTTTGTGGCTTGAATAATACAACTAAGTTACAAAATGCAACCTTTAACCTGCAAACATTACCCACCTTTGTTTCAAGACAATATAGTCCACATTTGTTCAAATGTTTTGCATAAATCATTATTCCAAACTTCAAAATACGTTTTCTTCTTGTTGTCATTGCTGCTAAGACAGTAATTTTTGGACAATTATGAAAACACATCGTATTTTCACTGCAACGCACATTTAGGTTGTTTATTTTGTACTGTGGTTTTCTGGCTGATATAATGAGAACATTTTACTTCTCAAGCTTTGACTTTTTAACATCACTCAGCATTAAAATGCCTCCTTAGAAAAGGTCACACTTCTTCCTATCAAAACATTTCTTTCCAGTTTCCTCACCCGTGGGATGGAGAGAAACAACAATCAATACGAGAACATCACACAACTCTTTGACTTACCTGCAGTTGAATATCTGTAACATCAATGATCTACCGGGAAAGCTTCTGTAACAAAACATTTTTCTCATTAGAAGACAAAATACCTCTATGAATTCTAAATGACAATATAAAGAAAGGATGTTATTCTGAAGGCAAACCAAGTCATATTATTTCTGATGCACAATTACTTTTTTTTTTTTTTTTAAGAAAATGTTATCTGAAGACTTAATTCATCAACTGATAAGAGACAAATCATAAGAAACAAAATACATTGTACAATTAATGATTACCTTTCCATGTCAAAGCTGTAGCAAACCAGTACACTTGGGTCAGTTATGTCTTATGATAATCCCCATAGGTGTTCTTGAAAACTGTTTTTAGGTTATTTATGTTTATCAATGCAAAGATCTAAAAAAAAAAAATCACATTTCTAGTACTAAATTTAAAGCTATTTTAAATTATTATTTTAAATTTTAACCCCATGACGACGGCCTAACGTCTAGAGATGTCAGACAAAAAGGGTGCTTATGCCTGGCTTGATGTCTGTAGGTTATTGTTATACGGGGGCTTTTTACCACGTGCCGTTAATGTGATGACCGCAGACACCGTTTACCGGTCATGACATTACAAAAAATGTCACCGCCAGTAAAAATTGCTTTTACTTTATCGCATGAAAACACATGTCGGATGAGAGTGATGCATTAACCCCTAAGGCCCCAAAGACCCCTGGTACCAGGGATCTTCCTCCCAACCCCTCCCCCTCCCAAAATGGCACAGCGGGGTGGGAAAGCCGCAGTGTCCCCTGCATCTCCATGCGATCTGACACGCCATTCATGTCAGATGCATGGAAATGACATTGCCTGGTGGCCCCTCAGTCCCCTCCGGTGCCCCTCAGCCCCCTCCAATTCCCTCCCACACTTTTGGCCCCTTCACCTCCATTTTCCCGCATCCCTGCACAGCCGCACAGCTCCTCTTCCACCTCCCCCTGTTACAATCTTTTCAATCTGACATGTTCAAACATCAGATTGAACAGATCGTCCCACTGATGGCCTCCTCTGTTCCCCAGCCACAGCCGAGGTGCTCCCTCCATCCTCTCGCCACTCCCCCGGGTACGAGCACTGGCGATCTCTCTTCTCTCCCATCTGATCAAGTGTGAGATGGAGAGAACATCCTGTTCCTTGCCCTCTGTTAACCCCTGTGTGACCCCTGAAATATAATGGTCATGAACTTACAGAGTTCATGACCTATCATTCCCCTGGGAGAGTGCCTTCTCTTACAGCATATCGGGGATGCCCCATATGCTATAACACTGAGAATCATTGCAGGACCGCCCATTGGACTACGTCAGACACACCCCCATTGGACTACGTCAGACATCACCACCCACTGGAATACATCGGACGTCACAGAATAATAAAGGTTGGTCAAAGTACGTGTTCGTGTTTTTTTTCTAATAAAACTATTTTTCTCTGTGTTGTCTTCTTTACAATTTACTAGAGATTCCTAATGGCCCGGTTTAATATTGGCCAAAAGTGACACCATTCCAAAAATTGCACCGCTCAAGCTGCTCAAATCTACATTCAATAAGATTATTAACCCTTCAGGTGCTTCACAGGAACTAAAGCAAAGTGGAAGGAAGAAATGGACATTTTAATTTTTCCAACAAAAATGTTCTTTTAGCCTAATTTTTTTCCTTTTAACATTAGCAACAGGATAAATACATCCTAAAATATGATGGGCAATTTCTCCTTAGTACACTGATACTTTATATGTGGTCATAAACCTCTGTTTGGGCGCACAGCTCGAAAGAGAAGGAGCGCCATTTGACTTTTTCAATGGAAAATTAGCTCCAAAAGACAAATGGCGCTCTTTCCCTTCTGAGCCCTGCCGTGCGCCCAAACAGTGGTTTATGATTTTAGGATGCATTTTATCCTGTTGCCCATGTGAAAATGAAAACAATTAGGCTAAAAGAACATTTTTGTTGGAAAAATTAAAATGTCCATTTCTTCCTTCCACTTTGCTTTAGTTACTGTGAAGCACCTGAAGGGTTAATAATCTTCTTGAATGTAGATTTGAGTAGATTTTTCCAAAATTGTGCTGATGTGAAGCAGACATGTGAGAAATGTTATTTATTAACTATTTTTGTCACATAACTCTCGTTTAACAGATAAAATTAAATTGAATTATACTTCACAATTTAATTTTCACAATAACGCAAAATATTGACTAATTACTACTACAGAACCCATTGTCACGAAAACATCTCAGAATCTCTAGATCCTTGAAGTTCCAGTATTCCTTTAAAGAACCAACCCCCCCAATGACCCGATATTAATATCGTTCCTAGACCACATTAATTCGCAAGTTTAGCTAAAAACTGTTTTAAAAGGAAAATGCTTAAAAGATTATAAGAAATGACGTGGGTTACTACGTGGCTAAAGCCGAATTGTGCATCACTGTCTCGTCACATCATAACGCCACCTTTTCACTCCACTGGTGACGGATGTCATCCCGACCGTCATCAGTCAGCGTCGCGAGGCCGTCGATCTGCCTGCTTGAAGTCAGACGGCGTCGTACCCCTGTAGATGACTGTGCACGGCATGACACCTGACCAGCTGGGAGGGAAAAAGGCTGGCCGTTACGATGTCACAGCTAAGTAACGCCCACCCGTCTTCTATATCTTATAAGCATACTTCACTTTTAAAACAGTTTTTTAAGCTAAAACCTTGCAGCACATGTATGTGCTGGTGTAGAACATTTAATATCGGGGGTCATTGGGTTGTTCCTTTAAAGGACACTGGTCAGAATTACAAAAAATGGTCTGGTCATTAAGGTGGAAATTGGCTCCATCACTAAGGGGTTAAATAAAAGCTGGGCAAACTTTGCATCACATGTCTGTGACTGGCGCCCTATGGGAACCACCTTGACGTGGGTTACGAGCTTACGTGTTTTGGTCCAAAATACCTACCAATACCTCACATTTGATTTATGTTTTGCATTACTTTTTTTTGCACTTTTTCTCTATTCAGGATGCAGCCAGTCTGTATAGGGTGTCTTTTATGTTGTGGTTCATTGATGTAGTGCCTAACAGCTAATCTAATAATAGGACCATGAGTAATAGGCTAGGCACACTTTGCATCACGTGTTTAGCTGGCACCCTGTGGGAACCTCATTCTGTGTGCATAACAAATACCAACAATCACCCCCTCTAAGACAAGGAGGCTGAAAGTGACTGGAGTTTGGTACTCTGCACCTGTGTTGCCTTTTCCTATATAACTGGGGCTTACTGCATCCTATGAGTGCATTTGGTTACAGACCATATAGCTGCTGATGGCAAATGCACACAGGAATAAAGACCTACATTTTTGGAGACATGTCCTGTGGTCTTGTAAATCTAAAATTGAACTGTTTGGCCATATTGAACAATCATTACAGTTAGAGGAAAAAGGGAGAAGCTTTGAAGTCTTAAAACACCATCCTAACTGTGAAACATGGGAGTGGAGCATCATGTAAAGGGGTTGCTTTGCTGCAGGAGGGACTGGTGAATTTCATAGATGGCATCATGAAGAAATAAGAGTTTGTGGTAATACTGAAGTAATCAGTACCTCAAGACATCAGCCAGGAAGGTAAAGCTTGGGTGGAAATGGGTCTTCCAAATGGACAATGACCCAAAGATACTGCCAAACTGGTTACAAAGTTGCTTAACCCATTACTTGCCAAATTAGCAATTTTCCTTTTCGAAAATGGGTGTATGAAAGCTCTCTGGGTGGAAGAATATTCAATTAAAAATGACAATGACATGATTTCCTGTTTTGAAAACATTTATTTTACAAACACAACACAAAAAATTGGACCTAATTATAAAATCTTAGTTGCTAGAAGCAAAAGATTAGGCGTCCCAAAAAAAAGGACATTGGTAGATAATGGGTTAAGGATAACAAAGTCAATGTTTTGGAGTGGCCATCACAAAACCCTAATCTCAATCCTATTGAAAATTTATGAGCAAAGCTGAAAAGGTAAGTGCGAGTAAGGCGACCTACAAACATGGCTCAGTTACTCCAGTTCTGTCAGGAGGAATGGACCCATCTTTACCAACAATTGTGAGAAGCATATGGAAGGATATCCAAAATGTTTGACTCAAGTCATACAGTTTAAGGGCAATGGCACCACATACTAATGAAATGTATGCAAACTTTTGACTGTGCAGAAAGTAATAAAAATACCTTAAAACATTCTCTCTTATTATTCTGGCATTTGGCAAATATAAATAATTATGCAGGATTGCCACAGGACCCACCGGTGCAGGGAAGGATGTACACCTTGGCACACACAGCACACAACACCTTCCACCCCAGGTCTGAAGGGGGAGCTCTACTTGCTGCCTTAGGCAAGATCCCCTATAAAGATCCAGGTCTGAGGGAGGAGCCAGTTAGTCAGTCAGACAGAGGGAGTCAAGGAGTGACAGTTGAGGAGTCAAGAAGGGGGAAGAGCTGGTTGCTGGGACCAAGTCAGGACCAGAAAAGACTGACACCAGAGCTGTGTAGTACCCTAGAAAGGGATGAAGGCAAGTGGAAAGTTAGAAAATTCTAGAAAGAGGGGAACAGAAATAATTGCCCTTTAGCCCACCTGGACACCGGAGTCCGAAGCTGCTGTTGATCCAGTCATAGCAGAGAAAGAACGGACAGACGGATTTAATCCCCCTGGAGCTCAGGAAACCAAGACCCCAAACCTGACCAAACATAGGACCAGGGACCCAAGGAAAGGAGTAGGGATCCCCACAGAAAGGTCCTCATCGTCAGTTATGGACTATCATCCTGAGAGAGGGAAAGAGAAAGCGGCAGGTTCAGCTTGAGGCAGAACTTTCCCAAATCACCACACATGCAAATAGAGGAGGCTTCATAACTTTCAAAGGTGGATGTCTCAAACTGCATCGGCTATCTGGTTACCCTCCTGGACCATACCTGCTACCCCCCATCACTAAAAAAATGTTACTGAAACAGAGACTATAGTGTGTGTGTGTGCCTGATTCACCGTCGCCGCCTGGAGAACTTACACAAAACCAAGGACTACTACTCCCTTCATCCACCCCGCTGCCCTGAGGTAAAGCGCCGCCTGTGGGGAGCTGTACTACCCAAAGCTGCATCACCATCACCTCAGCGGCCGGCTGCAGTGCTGGTAACTACATTACCAGGTACCACAGGTGGCGTCATGTATAATAATCCCCCATCCCAAATAGTTTTCCCCTCTGCCATTAAGTGTCCAGGGCACGGGACCAGGACCCAACCAGCCATGATCCCCACTGAAGTAGCAACCTGTCCCAGTATCCGAGTAGCCCCTACCCTGTCGATCGACTCAGCACCACATACTAATGAAATGTATGCAAACTTTTGACTTTGCAGAAAGTAATAAAATTACCTTAAAACATTCTCTCTCTCTCTTATTATTATGGCATTTGGCAAATATAAATAATTATGGTTATCCTAATTGACCTAAAACCGAAAAGGTTTATTCTGATTTCCTGTCAGATATTGAGAAAAACATGCATATATGTCTGTATATACAGTGTACGTAAACTTCAGATTTCAACTGTATTATTATATCAGCAGAGTTGATGTGCAAATTGCTTGGCTACAAGCACTGTAATGGCCACTTTACACGCAGCTACAGGTAACAGGTTGTCCACAGGTAACTTACTGGGTGCAGTGAAATCATGGAGACATGGTTCTATCTTGTTGCTGTGTACAAATGGAACTATGTCTCCATGATTTCACTGCAGCCAGTAAGTTACCTGTGGACAACCTGTTACCTGTAGCTGCGTGTAAAGGGGCCATAAATGTGATACCACAGATACAACCTATCAACAAACACTGAAGCAGCTTTAGAGAGTCATTGCTGGACCTATGCAGGGTGAGTAAGAGTGTGGTCATTTTGTCAGTAATTAAGCCAAATTATAAAAACTTGTATGCCACAATTCTGGAGTAATAAAGTTTGAAAATTTGCCATGATTTGTAGCAACATGAGGCTATGCTAAATTGTTGCAACTTTTTATGTTCTCACATTATTTTTTCCCAGATCCGACAAAGTGGGCAGAACCGGGGCCGGACGGAAGCATGGCAACCCTTGCTCATGAAATCCATTACAAGTGGCAGCATTTATTGCGCCACAAATTTTACTCCTGATTGGACAAAAAATTGTGGCAATGTGCAAATGGATGCCCACAACATTTTCAGACTCTTCTGATTTATTAAACGTGTTGTCCACTACTTAGTCAACCTTTTTTAATCATTTTTCCCCCACGTAAAGTAATACCTAAAGATGAGCGAACCATTTGAAGTTCTGATTCGATTAGGTTTGCAGAACATGCATATGTTTGCCAAAATTCCGAGCCTCATTCAAATCAACGGGAGGCAAAATCAAAAGCCTAAAAAACACCTTCAAAGGGACCCAAAAGCTGCTAAACAGAGATCAAACTGTTTTACAGTGGAGCTCCTGCAATGCTATAGAAATCCTGAAAACATACACTGATTGCGGCCCTTGAGGACTGCACTTGGGCAGCCCTGTTCTACAGGAGTGTGTTTCTTGCATTTCCATACCTCAGACCATCAGGCCAGAGTCCTGCGGCTTGTACAAGTCTCTGCTGGTCGCGCAGCACAGTGGACCGGTTGACGTAGCACTGATGCCTAGTACATTGTTCCACTAGGAAGCCAAACCCCTTATTCTGCAAGACTTCTACCACCTTACCTCAGGTACACTGGTCGTAGAAGTGATTGGCCTTATGCCCATTCAACTAGTCCAGGGTAATAGCATCCACCAACCAAATCTCCTCTATAAATGAGTCAGGAGGACGTAGTGGTTCATGCTGTGCTGGATAGATACTTGGAGGGGGTAGGGGGCATTGTCCCAGTCAAAGACCTCTAGCAGGGGTGATGCACATGGCTGGGAAACTGGGTTTTCTGCATCATCCTCATCGACTTCCTCCTCTGCCTCTTCCTTGGGATCCATTCATACTTCTGGTCCAAGGTGGTATTGGTAATCCAGTAGCTGTGGCATTGGCTGCAGGTTGAATACAGCCAGGCATGCTGCAAGGTCTTCTGCAGTGTGACATGTGGCGTTCCTGGATGGCATTGGGAATGGGTCACCACCTGACTGTGAGCTCAGGTCCTCCTCTGGTATCAGAGTCCAGCATTGTATCCGCATCTCGTTGCACAGGAGGCCAAATGTTGGTAGCGCGGTGGTGCTCCAGGTCACATATGTTTCCATGTTTTCCAGCAGTAGATGTCACTCTGGGTCTGGTTCTGAATCTGCACCCTTTGCCCCTGGAATGGTGAAGCAGATTGCCTCATCCAAATCAGGCATATCTTGCGTGGGATCTATCCCCAAACTGCATAATGCTGGCACACTGTAGCAGGTGAATTATGGTGTAGCACAGAGTAGCTGTTTTGGACTGCAGTGATAAAAAGGCCGCGGACATGCTGAACTCTAGGTTGACAACTGTTTGGTTTGTCTATGGGCCTGCCTCTTCTGCCAGGATGAGTAAGACACAATTAATAACTCCAACATATTGCGGTTTGTACAACCTTGTTTACTATGTCCCATCACTAACATTAATACTAATAATCTTTATTTATATAGCACCAATATATTCCGCAGTGCTTTACAATTCACAGGTTCCTATACAAAGAGTTAAGAGAAATAATTATAAAAAGAAGTACAATAGTTAAAGCAAAAATAATGATGACCCTGCTTTTAAAAGCTTACAATCTAACAATGAGGTAGTGGTGACATAAAGTACAGGTGCTTATTTACAATGAATGTCCAGCCAATGTGACAGGATGGGGTAGATAAGAGTTGCATGAGTGGCCACCAGCCAATCTGTGTAGAGCTCTTGGGTCTAGTGGAGTTTGACAGAGAATTATTTTCAGAGCAATAATGGATACCCTATGTCTAAATGACTACGATCATGGAGAATGATAGGCCACCCTATGAATATGTGTAAGTTGGGTGATAGTTCTAATTTATTGGGGTAGAGCATTCCAGAGGATTGGTGCAGCTTGGGAGAAGTCTTGGAGTCCGGAATAGGAGGTTCGCATTAATACAGATGTTAGTCTAAATTCACTACCAGAGAGAAGAGGACAGGTGGGGTGATAGACAGAGATAACAGTGGAGAGGTAGGGAGGTGCCACACTGTGAATAGCTTTGTTAGTGAGGCCAAGCAATTTGAATTGGATCCTATAGTGTATGGGCAGCCAGCGCAATAACTGGCACAGAGCAGAAACATCTGAATAACGGTTAGCTAGATGACCCTGACTGCTGAATTGAGGATGGACTGGAGAGGGGAAAGCCTATTGAGGGGGAGGCCAACTAATAAAGAATTACAGTAATCAGGACGGGAATGAATTAGGGCCAAAGTGAGGGTTTTAGTTGTTTCCATGATGAGGAAGGGGCAAATTCTGGAGATGTTTTTCAGGTGCAAGCGACAAGAGCTAGTGAGAGATTGTATTTAGGAGGTGAAGGAGAGATCAGCATCAACACCCAGACAGCGAGCCTGCTGCCTATACGTTATCGAGGTGCCGCACAATGAGAAGGAGATGTCAGATTTAGGGAGGTTGGCAGAGGGCGGGATCAGAAGAAGTTCAGTTTTGGAACGGTTGAGTTTTAGATACAGAGGGGACATGATATTGGAAACAGCAGTTAACAGTCATTGGTGTTCCTTAATACAGAGGGGGTAAGGTGAGGAGATGAAGTGTATAGTCGTGTGTCATCAGCTTAAAGATGGTACTGAAAACCAAATCTGCTGATGGTCTATCCAATAGTGGCCGTGTAGAGAGTAAAGAGAAGAGGGCCAAGGACTGAATCCTGAGGGACTTCAATAGTGAGAAGAATGGGAGAAGTGGAGCCAGCAAACTGTACACTGAAAGAGCGGTCAGAAAGATAGGAAGAGAACCTTCAATATAGTGGGCTGCAAAAGTAACATCACTCACACAACCAGTTCCCCATGCCAAAAGGTAAAAACTGGGCTGTGCAGGTAGTAGGTGCAGAGATTATTGAAGACTGACATATTTGTAGGAGACATAATGATGAAAACAAATAACTTTTTTCAGGTCAACAATTAATCTGGAATGATGATGAATACATCTAGTGGGCAGTGCACTGCAGCAATGCAAGGACAAGTTCAATATGAATTATACACATAATAACACAGTTTTGCACTTGCAAAAAATCTGTATAGTAAATGTATAGAATGACATGAAATAGTGATTACACATTTTCAAGGAGCAATATCCATAGTATGGTGTTTCTTAAGTGTGAACATGAACAGACCTATAAGAACATGTGTGTGAAGCATATAATGACCATATGCTGTTTTTTATATGAATTTCTACAACATAAGTGTAAAAGAGATGGCCTTGTACACTGCTGACCCTCAGCAATAATAAAGGTTTGCACTCAAAAAAATGTAATAAATAAATAGTAAAAAAAAATAATAATAAAAAATAATAATAATAAAATAAAGAAGAAATATTTGAAAATAATTCCTTAAAAAATATTAAGCTCTCTCTTCCTGGACTTTACAGTTGCTGACACATCTGGCACTGATTCCAAAATTCACACCCTACATGTGTCAAAACACCTGCCAACTCCAGGAAGCTTAAAAAAACTTATTTAAAGCTGCAAGGAATGATACCGCTTGATACAAGGCAATAGACCTAATGGCTAAGGACACTCCTAATTTTAAGGTTAGGTGTTGTCCCCAACCAGTGGGTATTTCAGTGAGCATTTTTGTCCCAAACAAACAGGGAACTCTGTAGGGCCATTCTAAATTTAGAACCTCTTTCCCGAACATAGCCGTATTCGGCAAATATTTGGGAAATTGTTCGGCTTTCTGATCTATAGCTGTGACCAGATCTGGGAGATGACCCTGATCATGGCCAAGGGCCATGTGTGGGAGCTGTAGCTTTCTATCCAATACTATTACAATACTACAGTAAGTGGTGACTGGGGCCGTGCTTCAAAGAATGAAGGTAGTCGGTATGCTAGGTTAGGGAAGTTACCCACTAACCTGGACTTGCGGCTAGCGGGTTGTCATGTAAAACCTCTTTAGGGCCTTTGTGCTATTTTGTATTATTTTCATAGTTGATGACAGTGACAAAAAGAGCAGTGACACTGATGCTTCGCTAATAGAGGGAAGAAGAGTTAAGATAATGTTGACATACCTGTTATTTAGTGATTAATGTAATAACGTGTAAATAACATTGAGATTATACTCTGTATATCTGTATTGTGGAATATTTTATTGCAATATAATCTGTTTTCTTGCCATCATCACCTATACCATTCACTGATCTCATAATCAAGGCACTATCTCTCTGTGTAAAATAAATATCTGTTGTTTAAGTTACCACTGACTCATCCTTCTCTGCACTATTGTGTCGTTGTCGAGCCCCAGGCTGTGGGGTACTCAGGTATCAGGCTCCAAGGGGTTAACGCGCCTATGTCACGGGGAGTGGTGGCCGCACCTGATCCCATGTCCTGGGGGACTTCTTTGAAAAAGGGAATTATTTACAGGGGATTATATATACAGTTGTCGTGATGCCATCTGTAGTTTCTGGTGATTCATCACCAGCGCCGCCACAGTCCGCTGGAGGTAGATGGTAATGCGGCTAGTTGGCAAAGTCCTCTACAGGTAGGGCTGGACCTTCAGGGCAGTGTAGTGTGAAGGGGCAGCTTGTAGTGGAGCTGTAGATGTAGATGGGATGGGGAGTGTTGGAGCAGTCTATGAGGGGCACCAGGAACGAAGAGGAATGACACACGCACACTGCAGAAGTCTCTTTTACCTTTTTACTGGTGGTACGGAGGGAAAGATGTCCAGAGCACTGACAGGTGACCAGGTTGCACAGTGGGTCCCCACAGCAAGTGGGTATAAGGCCTCCTCCGTCCCTCTTTGGTAACTGAAACCCAGCCTGCATGCAGCCAGACTGGCCTCCTCTCTCTTGCTGTCTTTGCTATCTGCTTTCTCTCCTCCTGTGCAGTTACCCTCTCTGATCACTGCGGTGGTACACTGCAGTGTCTGGCCTCCTCTCTTTGACCCACAGGGGGACCGGGTGGCTGAAGCCTCCATGGTGTGACGGGGTTCTCTGTACTCCTGGAGTATCCTACAGGTGCGGATCCCTGATGTCCTGTACGTCTTTAGGCAAACTTCCACTAGTTCCTCACTCCCTTTAGGCTGTCTGCTCCTTGCCTTCTGTCCCCACTTAGGCTTGTGGGATGTCAGAAGGGCCACTCCGGGTCACTGGTTCGGGCCTAAACGCGGTACCGACCACAAGGACGTCTTCGCAGTTCTCCTAGAGTCCGCACACTCTAACTAACTCCTCCCCAGCAGCAGTATTTATAGGGGATCTTGCCTAAGGTCAGCAAGTGGGGCTTCCCCTACTGTGCCGGGGTGCAAGATGTTGCATGTAGTAGGTACCTGCTGTGGAAACTCAGCTTTGCATTAGGGAAGTCTGTGGCTACCTGTGTGAGCAGGGCGCCACAATTGCATCCAAGTAACCTATTTACAGTATCCTGAAGTATAACCCACACATCTCAGATGTCTAAGCAGTCCAGAAAACAAATCTGGCAAATTTAGTTTAAACTCAATAGCTGGACTGGATGAATCAACAGCACCAGCAACCTGAGCCTACAAACCCATCTGTTGAGCAAGACATTCATCTTCTTCATGAACTAGTAGAGGTAGTCTTGGACTTTAATCCACTAGCAATTTTAAGTGATCCAAGCAATGGGCCAGTTATTCTATTCTGTTTTTTCACCTGAGATGTAGTCTTGAAAAAACACAATCTACTTAGCACTGGTTAGACTGGGATGAATATTTTAAGGGACTTTCTGGTCTGGACCCTAGCCTCTCAAAGGTAAGTTGGATTTAACTGCAGGAAAATCCTCAGGCAGCTATTCTCAGAATAGTCATCGATTAGTAGCTGAAGAGGTGGCGTATAACCATAGTCAGGAGGAGGAGAAGTAAATTCACCAAGAGAGCTTTCAAGATACAAAAAGACTTTGGAGATGACGAGTATATTTTCAAGCACGCCAGATGGCAGAACTAGTAAGTAGAGCTACTCTTGACACTAGTCATTGAACAGCATTATAGAAAAAAGAAGGCGGGGAATTAAGAACCCAGGTTCAGAGTGAGAAGAGGGGTGATCAAAGTATGTATGGGTTCAGCGCTTGTATAGTGACCTCTTATCAATGGCTTATTTGTTTGGTATCTTAATAGACAGTTCAAATAAAATATCAAAAACTTATTTTTAACCGTTTTTCTGGATTTTTATTTTGCTTAAAATATATTTAAAATGTAAACAATTGTAAAAGATATACACTGTGTGCAGAAATATTAGGCAAATGCATATTTTGATCACATGACACTTTTTATACATGTTGTCGCACACCAAGCTGTATAGGCTTGAGAGCCAACTACCAATTAAGTAAATCAGGTGATGTGCATCTCTGTAATGAGGAGGGGTGTGGTCTAATGACATCAATACCCTACATAAGGTGTGTTTAATTATTAGGCAAATGCCTTTCCTTAGGCAAAATGAGTCAGAAGAGAGATTTGACGAGCTCTGAAAAGTCAAAGATTGTGAGATGTCTTGCAGAGGGATGCAGCAGTCTTGAAATCGCCAAACTTTTGAAGAGTGATCACCGAAAAATCAAGCATTTCATGACAAATAGCCAACAGGGTCGCAAGAGGCGTGTTGGGCAAAAAAGGCGCAAAATAACTACCCTTGAATTGAGGAAAATCAAGCGTGAAGTTGCCAAGATGCCATTTGCCTCCAGTTTTGCCATATTTCAGAGCTGCAACATTACTGGAGTATCAAAAAGTACAAGGTGTGCTATACTCAGGGACATGGCCAATGTAAGGAAGACTAAAAAGTGACCATCTTTGAACAAGGATAAAATGTTAAGACTGGGCCAAGAAATATCTTAAGACTGATTGTTCAAAGGTTTTATGGAGTGATGAAATGAGAGTGACTCTTGATGGGCCAGATGGATGGGCCAGAAGCTGGATCAGTAAAAGGCAGAGAGCTCCACTCCGACTCAGATGCCAGCAAGGTGGAGATGGGGTACTGGTATGGGCTGGTATCATCAAAGAAGAACTTGTGGGACCTTTTCGGGTTAAGGATAGAGTGAAGCTCAACTCTCGGACCTACTGCCAGTTTCTGGAAGATAACTTCTTCAAGCAAAACATGATTTTTTATACAGGACAATGCTCCATCACATGCATCCAACTACTCCACAGCGTGGCTGGCCAGTAAAGGTCTAAAAGAAGAAAAAACAATGACATGGACCCCTTGTTCACCTGATCTGAACCCCATAGAGAACCTGTGGTCCCTCCTAAAATGTGAAATCTACATGGAGGGAAAACAGTACAACTCTCGAAACAGTGTCTGGGATGCTGTGGTGGCTACTGCACGCAATGTTGATCGTAAACAGATCAAGCAACTGACAGAATCTATGGATGGAAGGCTGTTGAGTGTCATCACAAAGAAAGGTGGCTATATTGGTCACTAATTTTTTTGGGTTTTGTTTTTGCATGTCAGAAATGTTTTTTTCTAAATTTTGTGCAGTTATATTCGTTTACCTGGTGAAAATAAACACGTGAGATGGGAATATATTTGGTTTTTATTAAGTTGCCTAATAATTCTTCAGTAATAGTTACCTGCACAAACAGATATCCTCCTAAGATGGCCCCGCTCCAACTTCCAAAAATGTTAAACTTTGATATTTATGAGTCTTTTGAGTCGATTGAGAACATAGTTGTTGATCAATAATAAAAATAATCCTCTAAAATACAACTTGCCTAATAATTCTGCACACAGTGTATATATAAAAATATCACGTATCTAGACACATATGTTTAAAACACTATATTTCTCTATTACTTCTCTATATTTCGTATCTAGGTGGGGGTATCACGGTTAACTCACCAGAGGTTTTCTAGCAGTTGTAACTATTAAAGTGCACCCACTGAGCCTTATCAGTAGAGATGAGCGGTGTTCAAATCGAATTGTTCGCCAATCTCAAATCCAAGCTGTTTTTGGCGATGTTCGAGTCGTTCGTCGAATTAGAACAATTTGCTTATAATTCGGCAGTTCGAGGTCATGTTCGATTTCAGTACGATTTCAGTTCTGCAATGTATATACATACATTGTGGAACTGAAATGAAGTAAAATCAAGGGTTAAAAATTTAAAAAAATCGATACTCACCTCTCTAATCCATCCAGTGACGCTAACAGCACTGTCTACATGTCGGAGATGTGATCCTGGCAGCGTTTTTCCCGCTGAAATGACGAGTTCTCGCGATAACTCGTCATGTGACCGGAAACCGCTGCAGAGATTATGACGTCACCGCAGGTCCTACAGGCCCTCACTAGTAGTGAATAGTAGTGAGGATCTGTAGGACCTGCAGTGACGTCATAATCTCTGCAGCGGTTTCCGGTCACACGATGAGTTATCGCGATAATTCGTCATGTGACCGCAGGTCCTCACTACTATTCACTACTAGTGAGGACCTGTAGGACCTGCGGTGCCATCATAATCTCAGCAGCGGTTTCCGGTCACATGATGAGTTATTGCGAGAACTCGTCATTTCACCGGGAAACGCTGCAGGGATCACATCTCCGACATGTAGGCAGTGCTGGAAGCGTCGCTGGATGGATTAGAGAGGTATCGATTTTTTTTCATTTTAACTAGAGATGGGCGAGTCCGAAAAGACTCGGAATCGCAAGACCCCAACGAGTCCGAGTCAAGGACTCGGGACTCGTTGCGAGTCCAGCGAGTCCAATGTTAATGAATAGGGACCCGAGTAATAGCGAATAATGACATTTACAACTCGCTGATGTGTCTCTGAAAGTGTGCGAGTCCAAACTCGCTGGTTTTTCGCTTATTTTGAGGCTTGTAGCCGATGATGCGAGGGAAGGGATTCTCCAGCACACACCATGCTTTAAGGAAACAGGAAGAGAGTCGCGCTGACAGGCGCACACACAGAGCGATCCATTCATCAGTGCAATCATGGCAGCAGGACGTGGCACGGTGAACACACTGCGTCTTATTGCACTTGTGGAGGCTCGTCCATTTCTATGGCTCCCTACAGATCCTGACTATGGGGATACGACCCAAATTAATACAGCCTGGAGAGAGATCGCCCAAGAGATGTTCCCTGCGTTCCATCGGAGTGACCATGAGGAACAGAGCAATCTAAGTAAGTTAAATGAGTTTACACGTTATATATTGCATTTACTGTATATATACTCGTGTATAAGCCGACCCGTGTATAAGCCGACCCCCCTATTTTTGCCCCGAAAAACTATGAAAACATATTCACCGCCATCCTGGTATACAGCGGCTATCACTGGTAGACAGCCCCCCAGCAGAGTATACACCTCCCCCTGCAGAGTATACAGGCCCCCAGCTGGGTATACATGCCCCCATATTGTGGTATACAGGCAGGGGCGGACTGGCCCAGGTGCCACGGGTCATGCGGCTGCAGGAGCATGAATAATCCGCATGTCCCTGAAGCAGCAGGCGGAAACGGAAGCTCCTGGCCGCGCGATGACGTCATCAGCACGCGGCTGCGTCCGGGAGTGAGCGTCTGTGAGTGGCGTGCGGCTGCGACTGTTAGCGAGCGGCTGTGAGGAGCGCGAGGCTGCGGCTGGGAGCGAGCCATAGGATAATGCGGGAGCTGCGGTGACTGTGAGGCGGCCGCCAGTCATCACCCCCCCCCCCACACCCCGTCCTCACCTGTGTCGGGCCAGTGAGGGAGGGTTGCGACCCAAACTGTAGGGTGCCAGTCAGTCCCTGTATACAGGGCCCTCAGTGTGTGTACAGGCCCCCCCAGCAGTGGGTATACAGGGCCCCCAGCAGTGGGTAGACAGTGGCCCAGTGGGTTTACAGGGCCCCCAGCAGTGGAATACAGGGCCCCCATAGCAGGGTATACAGGACCCTGAATGTGTTATCATGCTCCACCGCATAGTTGCCTATATTTGGATGGGGTCACAACAGTACAATGAGTTTAATGTCTGATCCTCCTGGCTCTTTCGGCCAAGGGGTTGGGTGTATATAAATACCACTAATGACCAGAGTCTGGTGCCCGCACTATTACATTCTCTATGCGTTGACATGTGTCCTGCCTCATTTGTGATTGTGGCCACGTGAGCTCAATGTCCGTAATGCTGTTGATGATGTTCCACACTGTCGTGTCACTGTGCCTTGTATACACATTACACACACAAAATGAATAAAATGTTATTGTTGATTTGTACACATACTTTTGTTGTTTCAAATATTACACATCTCTAAAGCCGGTTTCAAATCATTTCACAGTTGACCATCTTAAAAAACGGTGGAGGAGCTGCCGGGACCAGCATAAGAAGCAGTACCGGCAGTACTCAGAGAGACAACCGGGAGCCGCTCCATTGCTCAACCACTACCATTTTTATGACCGGCTGTCCTTCCTTCACCCGGTGGCCCGTATGCCAAGGTATGTGTCTGCAGCACTGTTGTGTACATTTAGTATTATTTATTAATATATACATTAGGTTCCATTTCGGGTCTGTGGGTAGCAGAGTATACACGTGGCTCTGTGGGTAGCAGAGTATACAGGCGGGTCTGTGGGTAGCAGAGTATACAGGCGGGTCTGAGGTAGCAGAGTATACAGGCGTCTCTGTGGGTAGCAGAGTATACAGGCGGGTCTGTGGGTAGCAGAGTATACAGGCGGGTCTGAGGTAGCAGAGTATACAGGCGGGTCTGAGGTAGCAGAGTATACAGGCGGGTCTGAGGTAGCAGAGTATACAGGCGGGTCTGTGGGTAGCAGAGTATACAGGCGGGTCTGAGGTAGCAGAGTATACAGGCGTCTCTGTGGGTAGCAGAGTATACAGGCGGGTCTGTGGGTAGCAGAGTATACAGGCGGGTCTGAGGTAGCAGAGTATACAGGCGGGTCTGTGGGTAGCAGAGTATACAGGCGGGTCTGAGGTAGCAGAGTATACAGGCGTCTCTGTGGGTAGCAGAGTATACAGGCGGGTCTGTGGGTAGCAGAGTATACAGGCGGGTCTGTGGGTAGCAGAGTATACAGGCGGGTCTGAGGTAGCAGAGTATACAGGCGGGTCTGTGGGTAGCAGAGTATACAGGCGGGTCTGTGGGTAGCAGAGTATACAGGCGGGTCTGAGGTAGCAGAGTATACAGGCGGGTCTGAGGTAGCAGAGTATAAAGACGGCTCTGTGGGTAGCAGAGTATATAGGTGATGAGAATAGGTTAATAGATGGTGCTACAGTGTTGGGGCGTGCTACAGGGAGCAGAGATCCGATTACTGCCATAATTTCTGACCTTATTAAAGATAGCGGCCGCAGCTAAATGACATCATGGCAAAGGTAAACATGGGGTGTGGTTAGCTGCAGGAGGTTAGTGAGAGGTGTGGGTTGTTTGGCAGAGGGCGTGGTGTGGGCGTGGTGAGCGCAGCTCCAGCGTCAGATACGCTGCGAGCGCGGAACCGCGGCACATCTCCAGGAGCAGAGGACGTGTCCGGTACGTCCGTAGCCCCCGGCCTCCCCGTTGTCCGCACACACAGCCCCGCTGTGACCTCTGCAGTGTCACAGGCCCCGGCGGGCGTCTGTCATCTCCTCCTGACACTGACCTCCTCCTGATTTGATTGTCTGTGTTGTCCCCCCCCGCTGTCAGCATCAGTGATCTGCTAAGACCTGTGGGTGCACAGACGGGGGAAGTACAAATGCCAGCATGCCGGGGCGGATTGGGCGCTGTGAGGGGCGCAGGTCTTGCTGTGAGCGGAGGGCGCGAGGCCGCTCGAGAAAACGCTATAGCGGCTGTGTGAGTTAAGCGTCTGCGGCTCGCGAAGGCGCATACGCGTCTCCGCTCGCAGTGACGCTAAGGAGTTTGGGATTAGGCTACAGTGCCGGAATTTCAAACTCCCGATTATATAAATAGATTATATATATATATATTGTATACCTTTCAACCCCTTCCCTGCTTTATATAGATGATATAAGCTAAACGTTTTGTGAATTAAGTATGTCAAGTAAAAAGTGAAGTCAGGGGGACTTTTTTTTTTCATGTGAACCATTGGTGTTATCGATTGTCTAGATTAGATGGGATGGGGGGGGGTGGGTGTTAATCAGGGGGTGAAAAATTATGTATTAGTATGGAATTAGCAAAGAAAGTCACGTATTCCTTTATGTTATGTACAGTTGGTTATTCTTTCATAATAATAACAAATATCTGATTAATAATACACAGATACACAGAGTCTAAAAAGCGTGCAACTTAATGTTTGACCTATGTTTTTGTTTCCAAATGCAATGCATTCACCAAATTTTTTTTTACTTTACCCACAGAGAAGCTTACTACAGAGGGCGGCGTGCTGTGAACCCTCCACCGCCAAACAGAAGGCGGCGTGGAGAACACCCACCACCACCACCACGGCCGGCGCCACCACCACCACCGCCGTCGCCACCACCACCACCACCAGCATCGCCAGGGCCAGCACCACCACCGCCGCCACCAGCGGCCGGGCCAGCACCACCACCGCCGCCACCAGCGGCAGGCCCATCAACACCACCACCGCCATCCCCGCCACCACCACCACCACCGCCACCAGCGGCAGGGTCCGCACCACCACCCGCCCCCACCAGCGGCAGGGCCAGCACCACCACCGCCACCACCAGCGGCAGGGCCAGCACCACCACCGCCACCACCAGCGGCAGGCGCAGCACCACCAGCGGCAGGCCCAGCTTATGGTCCCATCCCGGGGTCTGCACAATTAAGTGTGCAACAAAGTAATGCTGACTTTGCCCGCAGTATTATACCATTCATGGATAATATTCCATTTGACAGGCTACTGCGGGCAAGGTCAGCATTACAGATAGTGCTGGAAGCCTGTCAGCCAGGAAACGACCCCGGTGATGTGTTCCAATATTTGGATGGGTGGAAAATAAACTCTACCAGGCTGGGCAGGCCCACAACACGGGACAGCCAAGTCCCACCCCACAGGGCTTTGCCTCACTGCCAGTGGCCAGCGAACAGGGACCTACCACCGTTCCCTAGACCTGTTCAGATGATCCACCCTGAAGGGTTCGGCCAGGCCATCCGTGGGGCCCTTGACCTTTTGCAGGACGGACAGCCCACCTACCAGGACCTGTAGGGCTCCATTTATTTTTTTGGATGTAGTTACCTTAATTAAAGGTAGTATTTGTTGGAATGTCCAAACAGTGCTGCCATTTTTTTTTTTTAAACACAGTTTTAAAAACAAGCTTTGTGTCTGTCTTTTTTTCAAGGAATGAATGTGGATTTTTTTTTTTGGTTGGGCTTCAAGTCATCATAATTATTATAATTATTTATTTATATAGCGGCCATAGGTTCCATGGCGCTGTACATGAGGAAAAGGTAGAGAAGGACAAGTACAATAAACATAGACAATAAGGTCATACAGGTACAATAGTAGAGGACCCTGTACGCGTGGGCTCACATTCTACGAGGGGTGGGTGGGGATACAATAGGGTGGGGAAGGTGTCGGTCGTGGGGCGTGTAGCGGGGTCTCATGGCAGGTTGTAGGCCTGTCGGAAGAGGTGAGTCTTTAGGTGTCTCTTGAAGGTTCACAGGGTAGGCGACTGACTGATGAGGTGGGGCAGGGAGTTCCATAGCATGGCGGATGACCGGGAGAAATCCTGTATGCGGTTGTGGGAAGAGGAGATGAGGGTGGACTGTAGGACAACTTCTTGGGTTGAACGCAGGTTGCGTGAGGGATGGTATCGGGAGATCATGTCGGAGATGTATGGTGGGGATAGGTTGTGTAAGGCTTTGAATGTCATGGTCAGTGTTTTAAAGTGAGCTCTCTGTGGGCCGGAGGGGCCAGTGAACGGCTTGGCAGAGGGGGTAGGCAGGGGAGTAGCGTGAGGACAGATGGATTAGCCGGGCAGGAGAGTTTAGTATAGATTGGAGAGTTGCAAGAGAGTTGGCAGGGAGACCTATGCGAAGGAGGTTGCAGTAGTCAAGGCGGGAGATGATGAGGGCATTTATGAGTGTTTCAGCAGTGTCAGGATTGAGGAACGACCGAATTGGTTAAATATTTTTGAGTTGGAGTCACAGGGACTTGGTTAGGGACTACAGGTGGGGCTTGAAGGAGAGGGAGGAGTCAAGGATTACCCCGAGACAGTTGGCGTGGTGGACAGGGGAGAGAGCATCATTAGCAAGTACTTTACGGCCCGCATGGCGCATGAAGTCACCTTGGTTACTAAGTGTCAAATCATGACTCCACATACAACTGTTGCTGACAAACAGTGCCTGTGTTTGTGGGGTTACTTTATGCCTCGCTATGGCAACAAGACTATGAACACACATGTGAGAGGCTGGGACGTCTACATGCTACACATCGCGTCTACGCGTTTTGTATGGAGCGTACAGTGGGACCCTTCAACAGGCTCCAGCAGGATGATAGTCCAAGCAACGCCCACGATGCAGGCATAGGATTGGTGCCTGAAAAAATTAGCCCAAAGGCCTGTTTCCCATTTTTGGTATACATGTAGGTCTAAGGGCCATACAAAGCTTGTTAGCCAGGGTGTCTCCCAAACCATGATAAGCTTGTTAGCCTGTGTGGCTCAAAAAATTAGCCCAAGGGGCTGTTTCCCATTTTTGGTATAAATGTACGTCTAAGGGCCATACAAAGCTTGTTAGCCAGGGTGTCTCCCAAACCATGATAAGCTTGTTAGGCTGGGTGGCTCAAAAAATTAGCCCAAGGGGCTGTTTCCCATTTTTGGTATAAATGTAGGTCTAAGGGCCATACAAAGCTTGTTAGCCAGGGTGTCTCCCAAACCATGATAAGCTTGTTAGCCTGTGTGGCTCGAAAAATTAGCCCAAGGGGCTGTTTCCCATTTTTGGTATACATGTAGGTCTAAGGGCCATACAAAGCTTGTTAGCCAGGGTGTCTCCCAAACCATGATAAGCTTGTTAGCCTGTGTGGCTCAAAAAATTAGCCCAAAGGGCTTAATAAAGTATATTTTTAAATAAAGCAGGGCGCTTGGCCCATTGCATATTATTGCTTGGACTAGGAGCATAGAAGAAGCAAGGCCAACTATGCAGTGGTAGGCTTGGTGCCTCAAAAAATTAGCCCAAAGGCTTAATAAAGTATATTTTTAAATAAAGCAGGGCGCTTGGCCCATTGCATATTATTGCTTGGACTCGGAGCATAGAAGAAGCAAGGCCAACTATGCAGTCGTAGGCTTGGTGCCTCAAAAAATTAGCCCAAAGGGCTTAATAAAGTATATTTTTAAATAAAGCAGGGCGCTTGGCCCATTGCATATTATTGCTTGGACTAGGAGCATAGAAGAAGCAAGGCCAACTATGCAGTGGTAGGCTTGGTGCCTCAAAAAATTAGCCCAAAGGGCTTAATAAAGTATATTTTTAAATAAAGCAGGGCGCTTGGCCCATTGCATATTATTGCTTGGACTCGGAGCATAGAAGAAGCAAGGCCAACTATGCAGTCGTAGGCTTGGTGCCTCAAAAAATTAGCCCAAAGGGCTTAATAAAGTATATTTTTAAATAAAGCAGGGCGCTTGGCCCATTGCATATTATTGCTTGGACTAGGAGCATAGAAGAAGCAAGGCCAACTATGCAGTGGTAGGCTTGGTGCCTCAAAAAATTAGCCCAAAGGGCTTAATAAAGTATATTTTTAAATAAAGCAGGGCGCTTGGCCCATTGCATATTATTGCTTGGACTCGGAGCATAGAAGAAGCAAGGCCAACTATGCAGTCGTAGGCTTGGTGCCTCAAAAAATTAGCCCAAAGGGCTTAATAACGTATTTTTTTACATAAAGCAGGGCGCTTGGCCCATAGCATATTATTGCTTGGACTGGGTGCCGAATGAAATCAACAGAGCTACGGGACTTGTCATTAATTCCTGTCCAAAATGGGCATATTGTTAACAGCGCAATATCCCAATCATATAAATTATGATTAGGTTAATCTAGGATTGTGTACTGTCGTCAGGAGGGCTTAGGAACTGTGATGATATCCAATCCTTGTTGAATTTAATTAGAGTGAGCCTGTCGGCATTTTCTGTGGTGAGGCGGGACCTTCTATCAGTGACTATACCCCAGCGGCACTGAAAACACGCTCTGATGTCACACTAGCAGCTGGGCATGCCAGCACCTCCAAGGCATACAATGACAGCTCAGTCCAAGTGTGCAGCTTGGAAACCCAGTAATTAAAGGGTACAGAAGGGTCGGTTAGGAAGCTGGTACTGTCACTGAGATACTGCTGCACCATGTTGGACAATTGTTGTCTCCTACTCAAGGTCACCGTAGTCAAATTACGTTCTTGATTGGAAGGTCTGTTGAACATCGCCCAGTTGGCGGACATCTTACCCCCACCTCTTCTTGTCATTGATGGCGTTTGTGTCCCAACCAAAGGCTGCTGTTGGAAAGAGCTGGTTCTTCGATGTATAGCGGATTCAGACGGTGATATTGCCAGCAAAATATCAAGAAGAACCCTCTTTACATGATCCATCGTTAAGCCCCTGGATGAGTGCGACAGCAGCGACTGAAATTTGTCTTTGTACCGTGGGTCCAAAAACGTTGACAACCAGTAGAGGTCGCTGTCATAGATGTGTATGACGCGTGGATCTTTGGAGACACATTGACACATTACTTCAGCCATGTGTGCTAAGCTGCAAAGACTCATCTCCTCGGTTACAACAGAATGAAGATCACTACGCGTCGTGGCCTCTAAATCGGTGTCCGCCTCCTCCTCTTCAGCCCACCCATGCTGTACCGACATAAACGTAGGGTTGGGAGTCCCATCAGGGTTCACATCAGTACCAGAGAAAAATAAATCTTCTTCATCATCACCCTCATCAACATCTTCCTGAACCAATGTAGCCTGCTGATATTGGCTAGGGTGGCTAGGATCAGCGATGTTCAATTCTGGCTCCATAGCCATCCGCTGTGCTCTCAAAGCATCTGTTTTGAGATTCAATAGGGATTCTTGGAGCAGGCAGAGCATGGGGATGGTGAGACTTATAATCGACTGATCCCCACTGACGAGTTTGGTACAGTATTCGAAGTTATCCAGCAACTCGCAAAGGTCAGCGATCCAGACCCACTCGAAAGTACCGATGTGTGTGGTATGACTTCCAGGTTGACGGGCATGTTGCAGCTGAAATTCCGCTATTGCCTTCTGCTGCTCATTAAACCTTGCCAGCATATGGAAGGTGGAGTTCCATCGCGTAGGCATGTCGCAAATTAGCCTGTGTTTCGGCAAGTTAAATTGGATTTGAAGGGCAGAAAGACTTGCAGCTGCTGTGGACGAATGTCTAAAGTGGGCGCAAATTCGCCTCACCTTATCCAGTAGCTCAGATAACTCTGGGTATATTTTGAGGAATTTCTGAACTACCAGGTTCAGGACATGAGCCATGCAAGGCACATGTACAAGTTTACCGTGCTTTATTGCCGCCACAAGGTTTGCACCATTATCGCTCACAACTAGACCTGGTTGTAGTTCCAGTGGGGCCAGCCACTCATCGGTCTGTTGCTTGAGACCTTTCCACAACTCTGTTGCAGTGTGACGTGTGTCACCTAGGCAGATAAGCTTCAGAAGAGCCTGTTGTCGCCTTGCAGAAGCAGTACTGCAAAGCTCCCAACTCGGACGTGATGGTGCTTGAGGCTCAGCAGTGGACAAGGAAGTGGCAGAAGCAGATTGGGCACTGGACATATATGAGGAGGCAGACACCCGGAATGATGTTGGGCCCGCTATTCGTGGAGTTGGAAGTATGTCAGATGGTACAGTTTTAGAAGTTGGGACACTCTCCACCAGGTTGATCCAGTGAGCCGTTAGTGAAATGTATCTGCCCTGTCCACAACTACTTGTCCACGTGTCCGTAGTTAGGTGGACTTTGGCGGTGACAGCATTTGTTAAAGCACGTTTTAAGTTGTTAACCACGTGCTGGTGTAAGGCGGGAACGGCACTACGTGAGAAAAAGTACCGGCTGGGTACAGAGTATCGTGGTGCTGCCTCAGCCATCAACTCCCGAAAAGACTCTGTACCCACAAGCCTAAACGGCAGCATTTCCACAGCTAACAACTTGGCTATTTTCGCTGTCACTTTTTGGGAATATGGGTGTGTCGGTTGGAACTTCCGCTGTCTTTCATACAGCTGTGGCACAGACAACTGCACGTTTGGACCAGACTGACAAGAGGATTGACTACTGTCATGTCTGTCTTGTAAAGCACCTTGGGAGGAGTACGCTTGAGCAGGAGCTGAAGCCTGAACACTTGCTGGTGAAGGATGTATCTGAGGTGGCCTGGAAGTGTTTGGATCAGAAGGCACTGATTTTGAACCCTGATAGGGTGCCCACTGAATTGGGTGCTTAAGAGACATATGCTTGCGCATACTGCTGGTGCTCTGGTTTCCTTTTACCGTGCCTCTGCTAAGCCTTGCCTGGCACATCTTACAGATAACCATATTTGGTAATGTTGGGCTATCCTTAAAAAATTTCCACACACTGGCTGTTCGTCCATTATTTTTAATTGGAGGAAGAGGAGGATGACTCTGTTCAACACCAACTGTGGACACATTTTGGGCAACTGTGTTTGCAGTTTGTGCAACAGTTGGCACAGTTTGTGCCACAGTTGACGCTATTTGGGCAACTGTTCTCACAGTTTGTGTTCTGGAGACAGTACGCCTTTGTGATTTTGCCAGTGGTACATAGCTACTTTCGTCCTCCTGGCTGCTCTCTTGGCTATGCAATTCAGCAATCCAGGTAGGATCTGTGGTGTCATCATCCACCCCTTCCAGTTCAAAGGATTCTGGATAAACTGACTGAGCAGGCTGGCCAGATGAGATATGTGTCTCATCATCCTCATCATCATCCACCTCCTGAGATACTGTTTGCATTTCGTGAAAGTGTCTTTCCTCAGGACGCGCTACTTCCAAACTTTGGCCATGAGTAGACATTTCGTCTACTTCAAGTATCTCGTCAGGCAGTGACAAAGAAACCCCTTGATAAGAACCGAATAAGTCATCCGAGTGACCAAGGTCCATATTCAAATTTTCCTCTGGCTGCCGATTGGTTGAGGCAATATGACGACTTTGAGGATTGGATGGCGCTGCATTGTCTGTAGCGACACTAGAATGTCTTGCCACGGATGATTGCGTACTGCAAGAACCAGTGGTCGAGGGCGTCTGAGCCATCCAAGATGTTATCTTGTCATGCTCATCCGGCCTCAACACACGTTTTCTTTGAGTACTGGGATTTCTAGGTAGAAAAAAGGACGTTCTATCAATCCTAGGCTGTGTACTTGTACCAGTGCCTTCTTGGGCAAGACTGCTGCGGCCACGAGCTCGTCCCTGTCCCTTTGCAACATCCTTTTTGGTAATTGTTTTTTTTTGAGACATTGTAGATGAATGCACAGTCACCAAGTTGGAGTTAGGTGTTGCTGTATGCGTCACTTGCTGGCGGGGTAAGTGTGCGCTGTCACACTTGGCAGTGAAGCCGCACACTACACTCCCTAAAAAAATTAGTTTCATGTGCGCACAGCCACCGAGATGTGGTTAGGTTAGCTGAATGCGTCACTTGCTGGCGGGGTAAGTGTGCGCTCTCACACTTGGCAGTGAAACCGCACACTACACTCCCTAAAAAAATTAGTTTCAAGTGCGCACAGCCACCGAGATGTGGTTAGGTTAGCTGAATGCGTCACTTGCTGGCGGGGTAAGTGTGCGCTCTCACACTTGGCAGTGAAACCGCACACTACACTCCCTAAAAAAATTGGTTTGAAGTGCGCACAGCCACCGAGATGTGGTTAGGTTAGCTGAATGCGTCACTTGCTGGCGGGGTAAGTGTGCGCTCTCACACTTGGCAGTGAAACCGCACACTACACTCCCTAAAAAAATTAGTTTCAAGTGCGCACAGCCACCGAGATGTGGTTAGGTTAGCTGAATGCGTCACTTGCTGGCGGGGTAAGTGTGCGCTCTCACACTTGGCAGTGAAACCGCACACTACACTCCCTAAAAAAATTGGTTTGAAGTGCGCACAGCCACCGAGATGTGGTTAGGTTAGCTGAATGCGTCACTTGCTGGCGGGGTAAGTGTGCGCTGTCACACTTGGCAGTGAAGCCGCACACTACACTCCCTAAAAAAATTAGTTTCAAGTGCGCACAGCCACCGAGATGTGGTTAGGTTAGCTGAATGCGTCACTTGCTGGCGGGGTAAGTGTGCGCTCTCACACTTGGCAGTGAAACCGCACACTACACTCCCTAAAAAAATTAGTTTCAAGTGCGCACAGCCACCGAGATGTGGTTAGGTTAGCTGAATGCGTCACTTGCTGGCGGGGTAAGTGTGCGCTCTCACACTTGGCAGTGAAACCGCACACTACACTCCCTAAAAAAATTGGTTTGAAGTGCGCACAGCCACCGAGATGTGGTTAGGTTAGCTGAATGCGTCACTTGCTGGCGGGGTAAGTGTGCGCTGTCACACTTGGCAGTGAAGCCGCACACTACACTCCCTAAAAAAATTAGTTTCAAGTGCGCACAGCCACCGAGATGTGGTTAGGTTAGCTGAATGCGTCACTTGCTGGCGGGGTAAGTGTGCGCTCTCACACTTGGCAGTGAAACCGCACACTACACTCCCTAAAAAAATTAGTTTCAAGTGCGCACAGCCACCGAGATGTGGTTAGGTTAGCTGAATGCGTCACTTGCTGGCGGGGTAAGTGTGCGCTCTCACACTTGGCAGTGAAACCGCACACTACACTCCCTAAAAAAATTGGTTTGAAGTGCGCACAGCCACCGAGATGTGGTTAGGTTAGCTGAATGCGTCACTTGCTGGCGGGGTAAGTGTGCGCACTCACACTTGGCAGTGAAGCCGCACACTACACTCCCTAAGGTGGAGTACGTGCTAGCAGCAACGCACTGGTCTGCCACAGAAAAAATAACGCTCTATGGCTTATTAGGAACAAAAATCGATCTGGTGCAAAAACAAAAATGAAACAGCACCTCAGCTAAGCCTCTGACTGCAGCTGTTAGCAAAGCTGAGTGAGTAAGCTAAGCTATGAGGTCCGTCCTGTGTGCACTCTAAGGCTTCTCCTTCCTTCCCTCCCTGCCTGCCTGCCTACACAGCACTACTCCGTCCTCCTCCTAGCTCTCAGAAGAGCTTTTTGGGTTAATATAAGGAATCTTCCCTACACTGACAATCCCTGATCTGCTCCAGCATATATCTCTCTCTCCCTATACTAGGTCAGATCGTCTCAGGAATGTGCCCAAAATGGCGGGGACAAGCCTTATATACTGCCTTGCCTGTCATAGATGACATAGGCATGACGCTGGACAGCAGCCAATCATAGTCCTGACACAACCAACTTTGCTATGCCATTACTGACTATGATTGGCTTTCTTCACAAGTTTTCTGACCTAACACGCACGCTGTGCTGACTCGGAACATAACAGATTCTGTATTCCACAGTCCGAATCCCGAATACAGTATACAGGACTCGGATTCGTAGACTCGTAGGACTCGGAATCGTAGACTCGCTCAGACTCGCTGCTGACAGCGGGTATCTGTGACGAGTCAAGCTTATTGCCATTGAATTCCATTGGACTCGTCACTGTGCGAGTCCAAGCTGGGAGATTCGCCGAGTAACGAGTCCTGCGAGTACCTTCAGAATCGCCGAGTCCCGAGTCCTAGCGAGTAGACTCGCCATCCCTAATTTTAACCCTTGATTTTACTTCATTTCAGTTCCGCAATGTATGTACATACATTGCGGAACTGAAATTGAGCATCACACTAGTGTTTTAGTGTGTTCGATGAACATTCAACGAATTGAATCGAACTAGAACACTAAGGTGGTGGCTCAACACTACTTATCAGCCTAAGTCTTCTAAAGTGACTAGCTCCAGTGTCTACCAAAATTACTGGTTAATCCAAGTAGTCGGGTGAAAAACCAAACCAGAATAGGAAAAAAAACTGTAATGAGAAAATAATTCTCAGGAAAAGTGCAGTCCTTATAGAATAGAATATAAGAACTGACACAGGTGACACTAAAAGACTATTGAGTTCTCTCATTGGACAAGAGACACTGACATTTAATCAGGTAAAGAACTTTTATCCTTGCTTGTTTTTTTTTTTTTATTCCAACATATTTTTGATTACATTTTTAAAGGAGTTGTCGGGGCTTTTTGTAGAATTTCAATGGGCATCTAGGCTGCAAAATGTTGACAATTTGTAATATACATCCTGTCAACATTTTGCATTGTCACCCACATATCACCTATTTGCGTCTGCCAAGGAACGACCAGGGGGCGTGTTTGTGTTGGAACCTGCAAATGGAGAACTGGTAGTTTACGCCCAGACTCCTCCAAACACGCCCCCTCCCCCAGTCTCATTATGCCCAGCCACCGCCAGACTCCTACAGTCCCTCCTCAACTCTTTATATGAGCACCCACCCCCATTGCACACAGCGGTCCCCTCCTCCACTGACACAGTGTGCCAAATCACTGTGTGAAGGAGATTCGGCATACTGTCAGTGGAGGAGGGGACTGCTGAATGTAAAGCAATATAGTGTTTGCGCTCACCTAGTCCTCTTTGACCGTGCTGTCAGTGGAGCCGAGGACAGCAGTTGCCGGCTCTCTGTGCATAGATGGGACCAGTTCCACTATACCAGTTCCTGTCTATATCGCAGCTGCTGGCTCTCTATACATTTCCACCTGGCTACCAAACATTGTCTGGCTAATGTGAGGATGTGGGCCACTATTACTCTGAAGTCAACAAAAACCCTCACCTAATCCATTCCCGCCTTGACTACTACAATTCTCTATTAATTGGCCTCCCCCTCTCTAAACTTTCCCCTCTCCAGTCCATCCTTAATGCAGCAGCCAGGATCACCTATCTGGCCAATCATTACTCAGATGCCTCTGCTCTATGCTAGTCATTGCACTGGCTGCCCATACACACCAGGATCAATTTCAAACTGCTTGTTCTCACCCACAAAGCTCTTCACAGTGCAGCACCTTCCTACATCTCCTCCCTCATCTCTGTCTATCACCCTACCCGCTGTCTACGTTCTACAACTGACCTTCGACTAACATCTCCAGTAATCCGATCCACTCCTGGCTCCAAGATTTCTCCCAAGCTGCACCAATTCTCTGGAATTTCTACCCCAAGAAATCAGGACTATTCACAACTGGCATAGCTTTAGGCGCTATCTAAAAACACATCTTTTTAAGGTGGCCTATCATGCTCCCAAATAGAAGCCGTTTGTACTGTATATAACACATTCACTATCTCATTGGTCATAACTCTTCTTTAAACTCCACCAAACTCAAAAGCTCTACAAAGATTGGCTGGTGACCATTCATTTCTATCCACCAGTTCCTCAAGATGCCTGGACCATCACTGTAATAAGCCACTGTACTTTGTGTAACCCCCATCTCATTGTAGATTGTAAGCTCCTTTGAGCAGGGTCATCCTTATTTTCACTTTAATTATTGTATTGTACTTTATACGGTACACTGATTCTATGCTCATTGTATTGTATCTAATTTTTGTACTGTATTTTTTACATTGTATCTCTGCTTTATTTATTGTAATTTTTCCATTGATTCTCTGGTTAGAGTTTTGGATTTTTTATATTGATTCTCTAATTTAATTATTTACTGTATTGTATATTTTTCTTTGTTACCTATGACTGTTTGTATATCACTGTATTGTAAAGCGGTGCAGAATATGTTGGTGCTATATAAATAAAGATGTTTTATTATTACTATTATTTTTTATTTATTTATTTTTTTAAGTCAGAAGGGATGTTTTCCAGACCAATATTTAGACCGCTAGAGCACCATTTGGCATACGTTGCACCTTGGTAATGTTAGTGATCAAACCAAAAACTTGCAGAAAGAAAAGTTGAATTTTAAGGCTACGTTCACACACTGCGCTTTCCTGCGTGCCTTTTTTAAAAAAGCACAAGTGCGTGTGCGTCTGTCAGCAAAGTGAATGGACTTTCACTTTTGCCGTGCAGACAATGAGTAAATACCGTATATACTCGTGTATAAGCCGACCCATGTATAAGCCGACCCCCCTACTTTTGCCCCCAAAATCTGGGAAAACCTATTGACTCGTGTATAAGCCGAGGGTGGACC
Source organism: Allobates femoralis (assembly GCA_033576535.1). Taxonomy (NCBI): domain Eukaryota; kingdom Metazoa; phylum Chordata; class Amphibia; order Anura; family Aromobatidae; genus Allobates; species Allobates femoralis. The sequence goes on from JARQOC010000003.1 coordinate 715,945,877, forward strand.
CCAGCACAGGTATACAGCTCCCAGCAGTGTGGTATACAGGCCTCCCCAGTGGTAGTATACAGCCCCCAGCAGTGTGGTATACAGCAGCCTCCCCAGTGGTACATACAGGCCCCAGCAGTGTTACAGCAGCCTTCCCAGTGGTATATACAGCAGCAGCCCCAGTGGTAGTATACAGCAGCCCCAGAGGTATATACAGCAGCAGCCCCAGGGGTATATACAGCACCAGCCCCAGGGGTATATACAGCACCAGCCCCAGGGGTATATAAAGCACCAGCCCCAGGGGTATATACAGCACCAGCCCCAGGGGTATATACAGCACCAGCCCCAGGGGTATATACAGCACCAGCCCCAGGGGTATATACAGCACCAGCCCCATCAGTATACAGGCCCCCCATCAGTATCCAGGGCCCCCCCCCATGCTCCGCAAACCTGTAAAGTAAAATGATTATACTTATCACTGTCCTCTCGCCGCCGTCCCGCCGCTGCCGGCACCGCGATCCTCCATCTTCATTCAACGTCTTCTGGCTTCCTGTGGTCGGCGCCGACAATGACGTCATTGCCTGCGCCAAACAGTGGAAGCCGGAAGACGCTGAATGAAGATGGAGGATCGCGGTGTCGGTAGCGGCGGGACGGCGGCGAGAGGACAGTGATAAGTATAATCATTTTACTTTACAGGTTTGCGGAACATGGGGGGGGGGGCCCTGGATACTGATGGGGGGGCCTGTATACTGATGGGGGTGGCGGGCGGGCGGTATACTCGCGTATAAGCCGAGGGGGGACTTTTCAGCCCAAATTTTGGGCTGAAAAACTCGGCTTATACGCGAGTATATACGGTATATGCAGCGCTTTTATGGTAGAAAGTGTGGGTGTAAAAAGAATGACAATGTCAATTCTTTACGCACCTGCGGCCATGCTTTCTCCCATACAGTTGTGGCCAAAAGTATTGACACCCCTGCAATTCTGTCAGATAATACTCAGTTTCTTCCTGAAAATGATTGCAATCACAAATTCTTTGGTATTATTATCTTCATTTAATATGTCTTCAATGAAAAAACACAAAAGAGAATGAAGCAAAAAGCAAAACATTGATCATTTCACACAAAACTCCAAAAATGGGCCAGACAAAAGTATTGGCACCCTCAGCCTAATACTTGGTTGCACAACCTTTAGCCAAAATAACTGCGATCAACCGCTTTTGGTAACCATCAATGAGTTTCTTACAACGCTCTGTTGGAATTTTAAACCATTCTTCTTTGGCAAACTGCTCCAGGTCCCTGATATTTGAAGGGTGCTTTCTCCAAACTGCCATTTTTAGATCTCTCCACAGGTGTTCTATGGGATTCAGGTCTGGACTCATTGCTGGCCACCTTAGAAGTCTCCAGTGCTTTCTCTCAAACCATTTTCTAGTGCTTTTTGAAGTGTGTTTTGCGTCATTGTCCTGCTGGAAGACCCATGACCTATGAGGGAGACCCAGCTTTCTCACACTGGGCCCTACATTTTGCTGCAAAATTTGTTGGTAGTCTTCAGACTCCATAATGCCATGCACATGGTCAAGCAGTCCAGTGCCAGAGGCAGCAAAGCAACCCCAAAACATCAGGGAACCTCCGCCATGTTTGACTGTAGGGACCGTGTTCTTTTCTTTGAATGCCTCTTTTTATCTCCTGTAAACTCTAGGTTGATGCCTTTGCCCAAAAAGCTCTACTTTTGTCTCATCTGGCCAGAGAACATTCTTCCAAAACGTTTTAGGCTTTCTCAGATAAGTTTTGGCAAACTCCAGCCTGGCTTTTTTATGTCTCGGGGTAAGAAGTGGGGTCTTCCTGGGTATACTACCATACAGTCCCTTTTTATTCAGACGCCGACGGATAGTACGGGTTGACACTGTTGTACTCTCGGACTGCAGCGCAGCTTGAACTTGTTTGGATGTTAGTCGAGGTTCTTTATTCACCATCCGCACAATCTTGCGTTGAAATCTCCATGCTCAATATGGTACACACAAGGACACAGGACAGAGGTTGAGTCAACTTTAATCCATGTCAACTGGCTGCAAGTGTGATTTAGTTATTGCCAACACCTGTTAGGTGCCACAGGTAAGTTAAAGGTGCTGTTAATTACACAAATTAGAGAAGCATTACATGATTTTCTAACAGTGCCAATACTTTTGGCCACCTCCTTTTTTAAGTTTGGTGTGGAATTATATCCAATTTGGCTTTAGGACAATTCTTTTTGTTTTTTTCATTGAAGACAAATTCAGTGAAGATAATAATACCAAAGAATTTGTGATTGCAATCATTTTCAGGAAGAAACGGAGTATTATCTGATAGAATTGCAGGGGGTGTCATACTTTTGGCCACAACTGTAGGAGCCCATTATTCCTGCTGGAATTATGCATCACCATTCAGACAACACGCAATTCCAGCAGGAATATGCCGGCACTGCAGGATGTGATGTCACACAGGGGAGGAAGAATCCTCCCCTGTGTGACATCTGTGACAGCCCTTTTTAGGTTTCGTAGTATATTAATATACACTGTGAAACCAAAGTTAAACTAATCCAAATGTGTTAAAAATAATACAAATTGAATACTTACCTCTCCACCGGGTATTCCGGGAGCCAGGGCCTATCAAGATTGGTGATTGGTCGCTCGCGGTCATGCAATATGTGACGCGCATATCACATGACCGTGAGCGGCCAATCACCGATCTTGATAGGCTCTGGAAGGTCGGTACCTGTGGTTGTGGAACACCTGCTGGAGGGTAAGTATTTTCATTATTTTTAACACATTTGGATTAGTTTAATTTGGGTTTCGCAGTGTATATTAATACATTACGAAACCCAAAAGGGGCTGTCACACATGTCACACAGAGAAGGATTCTTCCTCCCCTGTGTGACATCACTTCTCCCTGAACTTTTGGGGGAGAAATGAGCCCGAAAATAAACACGGTGTGTGAATGCACCAATTTTTTATGGTGCTTTTTTGCACGGGTGCAAAACGCGGCAAAATGCGCCCGCGCAAAAAAGCACAAAAATGCACATAGTGTGAGCATAGCCTAAGACAAAACCACCAATCAATGACGAAAGAGCCAAGTTGCTTCCAGTCTTTCCAGTTAAATGGGGAATAGTTGGGAATATGGTGTGCTAATTCTTCAGGAACAAGGTACTACTTGATGTGGATTTTTTTCAATTGCTTCGGATGATTAATGAAGTTTTTTGGATCTACTTTGAAGTGTCAACCCATTGAGTTTGTTTGTTTTAGAAAAGATTATTTTATTTAGTATGGCACTATTCTTTCAGGATTTTGTTGTGTTGAATAACATTTGTATGGAATCTAATATGTACATGTTGACCTCATTCAACCACACTTGGTTTGTATCTAATGCAGGTGTATCACCTGGTATGGGTTATCATGAATGCAATATGAATTAATACCTGCAAAAACAAAGCATTATATCAGATAGGATGAATTCCCATTGTTTTTTCAGTGTACATCAAGTTTATATCTGGAGGCTTTTCCAACTGTTGTTGCCAAACTAAGTTACTGTTAAAGGCATATCTTGCCCATAAATGAACTTAATAGCATTATTAAAATACTAATATATGGTAGGTCAAGCAGGAAAGAGAACAGAAAATTTTGTCCAGGCTGGTGGTCTGTAAAACTAGGGACAGATGACACCAGCCCACTTCATTGGAAAAATTATCCGAGAACAAGGAACTGACAACTTCAATCAGACTCAGGTAAAAAGAATAAAAAGGTTTGTTCCTCATAGTATTGACTTTTCTAAATTGAACCTTGTGGAATTCTTTGAAACTGTAGTAATACAAACCATCATCAAAGGCCGCCCACCAGAATACAGGGCAGAGACCTTGTAAGGATGATAAAAAAAGAATGTTGGTAAAATTGACAGCTCAAGAACTTGACAGTTGTATGCATAATCCATGGAGGCTTCTGGCCATGTTTGGAAAGATGGTCATGACTACTGAACCATGACGACACAAGGCATGCCTGACCTGACATAATGGGCAGATATTTATTGCAAACTAGTTTGACGAAAGAACACACACTGAAATAATACTCTTGTCTAAGAGAATCCCTGCTGAGGCTAAAGTTAAAATGGTCAATCCTTGCAGGTTTTCTTGTGGGGACTATACAGGCTGCTATTGATTACAAACAAATGTAGGAAAGTTTTAAGAGAAAACTTCAGCTTGTTAAAACTGGTACTACAATCTTAAAAAATAAAATCTAAAAGTTGTGTTTACCTTTATCTTTTTTTTTAATATAAAACTGTGTAGAACATTGCAGAAATCATGGAATTTAGTTGAATTTTTATTAGTTTAGAATAGCTCTACATTTGCTGAACATATGACATGAAACATCAAATCAGTTCTTCTTCATGGTCTCTTTGCCATAAAGTTGCATAATAATTAAATTCTCAGCTGTACAGTCTTGGCTCAGTGATTAAATTTTCCTGGTTTCAGGATGTCATCTCATTAGTTGCAGCAGGAATCGTGTAAATATGTCTAAGGGTACCTTTACACGTCGCAACATTGCATGCAATTTTACTTGCAACTTACTGGTTGCAGTGAAATCATGGACACATTGTTCTATTTTGTTGCTGTGTACAAATGTAACAATGTGTCCATGATTTCACTGCAACCAGTAAGTTGCAAGTGAAATTGTATGCAATGTTGCGACGTGTAAAGGTACCCTAAGGCCCATTCACACACTGCTTTTTTTGCTACGTATTTTTAAGCACAAGCACATCACAAACCAGGAGTGGGTGATTAAACATTTAAGTGGAGCACTTGTTTCTATTAGGGCTTGGACACACTTTCCTAGTTACATCAGAGTTTCACTGAGGAGACTCTAAAAGGGCTGGATCAGTGACCCTGAATGGCCTTTCCCTCTCTGGACGGGGAGTCTGGAGCTGCACAAAAACGCAATCAGCTGACAGCCCCGTCCAGATAGGGAGAAAGCAGGGTCACTGCTCCAGCCCTTTCATAGTCTCCTCAGTGAAACTCTGAGTGTGTCCAAGCCCTTAGACCTTTCCTCTGAGTGTGCCACTCCCGGTTTTGATTGTTCCACTCCTGGCTTTTTTTGAGCTTGTGCATAAAAATACGCAGCAAAAAAAGCAGTGTGTGAAAGGGGCCTTAAATTAAAAATGACACAAGTATTCTAAAGGTACCTTTACACGCCGCAACTTTTGGCGGCGATCAGGGGCAACCTAACGTGCACGTGAACGTTTTTCATGGTTGCCTCCGAACGCTGCAGGCACTTTTAGACGCCGCAATTTCTCCATCAACCTAAGGTGACGTGTCTCCCCCGAAGTTCCCACACTGACTGCGGGAAACATCCGGCAGACTCCCGTTGCCGCTTCACTCGCCGCAATCCCCAAAGCCATGTGGGTGTACATGGTTTGTGCCGCAAGAACATAGGCTTGACAGACTGGTGTATTCCGCACCCAAACACGCTGATTAAACAACATAATAGTGTTATGATTGGCCAGCATGCACAGGAAGGCTGGCTAATACATGACGTCATTGCCATTGTGTAGTGTGAATGGACAGCTGTCCAAATATGGCGCCTGTGAAGGGACAGCCAATGGAAACACAGTAGCCACCACCAATCATCGCTGACGGGGCACGGTGTCCAGCACGCTGTGGCACGCCTACGGAAAATAATTAGGCGACGCTGATTCCATCCCTATTGCCTCTTCACACGCCAAAAGCAGGGAAAATCACCATCATAGTTGCGTCTGGTTTTCGAGCAGTGCTCTGAAATCTCAACCGGGCACAACTTTTAAAAACACCACTGGGCTCACCAAATACACGCCGCAATTTCGTAGCAATTTCATGGCGTCAGTGACGGGGCTCCAGAATGCCCGTCAGATTTCTCACCGCAGTACCAGCGTGTAAAGGTACCCTAAGAGAGATTAATTTAATGGTTAACCAGAAAAGTTATATCTGCAAGCTTTCAAAGCACAAGAGCTCCTTGATCAAAAAGCCTTTGTGCTCTAAAAGCTTGTAAATATTATTTTTCTCCTCAATCCTAGAATACTTTTATCAATTTTTGACATAGAAATATTTACTGTATCGATGTTCCTTGCTAACACGGTACCACAATATAATATTGTATTGTACATCAGCAAAAATCCTGGAAATGCTTAAAGTTTAGTCATATGTTACAGACATGGATAATGGGATAATGAGGTCAAGGCAGGTAATCAGTAGAGGTTGAAGAATAGCCACGTATAACCCGAAAAATATATTGCTGCAGGTAAGAAAGGTACAATATGCCTAAAATGAGACGACTCAAAGTCACATTTTCAAATTATTTAGACCCAAAGAACAAAAGATGGCAAAAGAGAAAGAAATCCAAATTCTTACCTGCTATAATGAGGAGTCATAACACAAGATGATGAAGCTTTTCACATACTTTACAAACCCTACATTAGATATGAGAGACAAGTTCTAGACGTCCTGTCAGATGGTTTCCACTGAAAACCATTCTGCCATTGGTCTTCAGCTTTCTGTTAAACTGAACTCAAGCCATTGAATCAAAAAGTTGACACTGGGCTATTAAAGTCCCTCTCTTATATGCAAGTATTTTGGAGAGCTGTGTTTTGCTGGGCACGTGCTTTATATTGAAGTAGGGGTGCTGTTCTGACAATTTTTTTATAGATACAAGTGCATCTCAATAAATTAGAATATCATCAAAAAGTTAATTTATGACTATGCATTCACTGATCTCAGGGAGACCAGTCCAAGAAAAATGCTCAAAACCAGATCAGGATCCACACCCATATAATCTAATGAAGTCTGGGCTCAACCTTGGTAAGGTGCTCTGAGGTAAAATTTAGTATGATCAATTAATATATAACCTCGGCACACTAATAAACTTGAAAACCAGTTATGTGCAATATAAAGTCTCTTTATTTGGACATCCAGCATAAAGAAAATATCCGACGTTTCGGCCAAACGGCCTTTCTCAAGGATTTATCTATACAGATTTAAAGAATGAACAAAAAACATAATGAACATGCCATAATTCCAATGATATAAGAAGAGTTAAGACTGGCATCGACCACAGGCGTAGGTGCTAGCAGAAAAAACATTATACTTACAATTGTGAACCGCCGCGACACTACTATGTTCAGGAATAAAGTGAATAATGAGTAGCACCAACAAGACAAGGATCTGTGAATATGTTTCAATTGTGTGCTGCAGAAACTGCCCTTTGCTATATATATAAAATCGGAGAACTTAGTCTCATTAGTAGCTACTAGGGATTAAGCTTGGCATCCACATCAAGGAGTCTCCATTGCCAAGTCCTATCACTATGCCTAATGAAAATGGTATGAGGTGGATGGATTTATATGTCCTAGGTGTGATTAAAAACGACGTATAGGTGTGAACTAGGATCTAGCAATGGTGTCCTATGTGTGGTTACCAAACTAAAGAAAATGTAGAATATGGGAAAAAATTATAAAGTGGGCGCTCAGTCAAAATAAGCAATATATAAGAAGAGTTAAGACTGGCATCGACCACAGGCGTAGGTGCTAGCAGAAAAAACATTATACTTACAATTGTGAACCGCCGCGACACTACTATGTTCAGGAATAAAGTGAATAATGAGTAGCACCAACAAGACAAGGATCTGTGAATATGTTTCAATTGTGTGCTGCAGAAACTGCCCTTTGCTATATATATAAAATCGGAGAACTTAGTCTCATTAGTAGCTACTAGGGATTAAGCTTGGCATCCACATCAAGGAGTCTCCATTGCCAAGTCCTATCACTATGCCTAATGAAAATGGTATGAGGTGGATGGATTTATATGTCCTAGGTGTGATTAAAAACGACGTATAGGTGTGAACTAGGATCTAGCAATGGTGTCCTATGTGTGGTTACCAAACTAAAGAAAATGTAGAATATGGGAAAAAATTATAAAGTGGGCGCTCAGTCAAAATAAGCAATATATAAGAAGAGTTAAGACTGGCATCGACCACAGGCGTAGGTGCTAGCAGAAAAAACAGCACACAATTGAAACATATTCACAGATCCTTGTCTTGTTGGTGCTACTCATTATTCACTTTATTCCTGAACATAGTAGTGTCGCGGCGGTTCACAATTGTAAGTATAATGTTTTTTCTGCTAGCACCTACGCCTGTGGTCGATGCCAGTCTTAACTCTTCTTATATATTGCTTATTTTGACTGAGCGCCCACTTTATAATTTTTTCCCATATTCTACATTTTCTTTAGTTTGGTAACCACACATAGGACACCATTGCTAGATCCTAGTTCACACCTATACGTCGTTTTTAATCACACCTAGGACATATAAATCCATCCACCTCATACCATTTTCATTAGGCATAGTGATAGGACTTGGCAATGGAGACTCCTTGATGTGGATGCCAAGCTTAATCCCTAGTAGCTACTAATGAGACTAAGTTCTCCGATTTTATATATATAGCAAAGGGCAGTTTCTGCAGCACACAATTGAAACATATTCACAGATCCTTGTCTTGTTGGTGCTACTCATTATTCACTTTATTCCTGAACATAGTAGTGTCGCGGCGGTTCACAATTGTAAGTATAATGTTTTTTCTGCTAGCACCTATGCCTGTGGTCGATGCCAGTCTTAACTCTTCTTATATATTGCTTATTTTGACTGAGCGCCCACTTTATAATTTTTTCCCATATTCTACATTTTCTTTAGTTTGGTAACCACACATAGGACACCATTGCTAGATCCTAGTTCACACCTATACGTCGTTTTTAATCACACCTAGGACATATAAATCCATCCACCTCATACCATTTTCATTAGGCATAGTGATAGGACTTGGCAATGGAGACTCCTTGATGTGGATGCCAAGCTTAATCCCTAGTAGCTACTAATGAGACTAAGTTCTCCGATTTTATATATATAGCAAAGGGCAGTTTCTGCAGCACACAATTGAAACATATTCACAGATCCTTGTCTTGTTGGTGCTACTCATTATTCACTTTATTCCTGAACATAGTAGTGTCGCGGCGGTTCACAATTGTAAGTATAATTCCAATGATAGACATACATCTTGTTGAAATGAAAAAAAGGCCATACACTGAACATTTCTGTTACATGAATAACATATGGTATAGCATACAGTCTGGCAAAAGTAACAACAATGAAGGTAACATGTATATATAAAAAAGGAAAAAAGGGGAATATTTTTTCGATGTGGGGTATATAGTAAGAAACCAAAGTTAATATGAATCATCATAGGTACAGACTGATATAAGAGTGGTGACTCATGGGTAAATAGTCCCTTGGGGAGAAGGAATAGGCCCTTGTAAAGATATAATTAATAGTATGGAGAAGATAGATGACAAAGGGAAGAGTCCATATAAGAGCAAATGATAGTTCAATAAGGGAACCCACTTCTCTATTACACATGGGTGCCTATTGGAGTGTTATATACCTGTTAGGCTTGAAATCGTGGCTAATGGTGTATATAATGCATCAAGTTACATTATTGGCATGAGTCACCACTCTTATATCAGTCTGTACCTATGATGATTCATATTAACTTTGGTTTCTTACTATATACCCCACATTCAATACAGCACTCCCTGCACAACGGACGTTATTCCGGTTACACCTTGTCTATAGGCACGGACCACCAGCATCGAGGTAAACCCCTCGGTTTTTGTGTTATCGAAAAAACTATTCCCCTTTTTTCCTTTTTTATATATACATGTTATACCTTCATTGTTGTTACTTTTGCCAGACTGTATGCTATACCATATGTTATTCATGTAACAGAAATGTTCAGTGTATGGCCTTTTTTTCATTTCAACAAGATGTATGTCTATCATTGGAATTATGGCATGTTCATTATGTTTTTTGTTCATTCTTTAAATCTGTATAGATAAATCCTTGAGAAAGGCCGTTTGGCCGAAACGTCGGATATTTTCTTTATGCTGGATGTCCAAATAAAGAGACTTTATATTGCACATAACTGGTTTTCAAGTTTATTAGTGTGCCGAGGTTATATATTAATTGATCCACACCCATAGGCAGCAATACAAAACCCGGGTCTCCTCTACAGCGTTGCGTTTCCCGGATCCGGTTTTTCGATTTGCAGTAAAAATCATGCAAGCAACATTTTTCGGACAGTTTTCTAATCCATATCTGGATTTCAATTGGAAACGGCAAATATGAGTGGAGCCGGGTACGGTAACCCGATCAGGTCACGCAACACACATGAATGGCAGTATTGCTGCAATTTTTTCCTATGGCTCCGGATTCACCCGGATGGAAGTGTATTGGCGTCCGGTTTTATGCTGTCCAGGTGGATGCGGGTGAATCCGTTTTCAGTCCGCGGGACTAAAAGGATCATGGATGATTCCTGTAGTCTCTTGTAAAAATCAGACAAAACCAGATTTTCCCGGATTCGCCTGGACAACAAAAACCATGCTGAGAAGCCGGAGAGCGTTTGTATTACCACAACCTCTATTGCGTCCAGCAACCGCATGCGGATTTAGGAACACACTTGGAGGGTAAAATTAGTCTGAAGGGACATGAGATTACCGCATCCGGAACTAGATTCGGTAACCCCATTTTGCCTTTTAAATGTGACCCTAGCCTATGTCAGTAATTCAATACATAAAGTGAAGCCCAAATATTGTATAGCGTCATTACACACAGAGTGATCTATTTCAAGTGTTTATTTTTGTTAATGTTGATGATTATGGCTTGCAGCCAATGAAAACCCAAACTTCATTATCTCAGTAAATTAGAATATTATATAAGACCAACTGAAGTAATGACTTTTAACTCATAAATGTTGGCCTACTGAAAAGTATGTACAATAAATGCACTCAATACTTGGGCGGGACTCTTTTTGCATGAATTACTGCATCAATGCGGCGTGGCATGAAGGCGATTAGCCTGTGGCACTGCTGAGGTGTAAAGGATAGCCCAGGTTGCTTTATTAGCAGCCTTCAGCTCCTATGCATTTAGTTCTAGTGGTGATAATATATAAAGAAAAATGAAGGCAGAACTCCTATTTAAATTGAACAAATAGTGTACTTTAATCCCCCACTGTGCAGCAACGTTTTGTCAGGAGTCTCAGGCTTTTTCAAGCAGCTGATCAGAACAGTGTACGTGTTGGGTCCTGACTACCTCTGCCACATAGGTTCTTATAACTCAGGTCTATAACATCCAGCATTGTTCTCCAATAATTTTCAAAGATTATGTAGAGTGGTTCAAAAATTTTCTCTGCTATCGCCTTCACTCTCCTTAGGTGAAATTCATCTGGACCTGGAGACTTAAATTATGTTAACTAAGTATTCTCTCACTGTATCCCTGTTTATAGATGGTCTGGATTCTTCTATTCCTATCACAGTACAGTGAAGATCAGTTGATGTTACATTTACTTTCTGAGAGGATAAAAGGATTTTAAAAGTTTGGCCTACTCAACTTAATTTTTACCAATTTGACGTTTCTTTTTGCATACCCCAAAATCAGTTTTTTATTTTTGTTGTCTCTTGCAAGACTTAATTCTTAATTTCCATTTGATAAACTTTTCTCTCTTCCTTTTAAGCATGTGTTTACATTCTGTGTTCATCCATCCTGGCTTCCTTAAATGCTTTCCATTCTTCCCTCTTTTAGGGATTCTTAACGATTATGCTTTGAGAATATAATTTCTCAAAATTTCCATCCTTTCCGGACATTTCTGTCCTTTAAGACATCCAGCCATTGGATATCTCTTATCTTATTTCTGAGTCCCTTAATATCTGCCTTCTTGAAATCCAACTTTGAAGTTTGCGTCTTCACAGGTCTTCCTCCTCTAGTTATACATAATTCTATGAAAGCATGATCCTTCCAAGGGTCCCAGCCACACAAACCTCCTCAACCATTTCCTCCCTGTTTATAAGGATTAGATCCAAGGCAGCAGATCCCCTTGTTTTCTCCTCTACCTTTTGGATAATAAAATTGTCAGCAAGAGAAGAGAAGAATTTGCTGTACCTGTTAGTTTTGCCTGAGAGAGATTCCCAACAAATGTCTAGATAAATTGAATCTCCTCCTGTGCTCACAGTACTTTCACTTTCTTTCATAGATTGTAAACTTCCGAGCAGGGCCCTCACTCCTCTTGGTATCTGTAATTTTTGTTATTCTGTATTGATTCATATTGTCTGTACATGTCTCCACTGAATTGTGAAGTGCTGCATAATACGGTATGTTAGGTTCTATATAAATAAAAATTATTATTATTGCCTAAGTCTTCAAAATCACTGCGGATGGTTTCCAGGTCCTCTCTTGATATGTCATTTGTCCCCACATGTATTAGAAGGTATGGGTAGTCATCTTTAGGTCTGAAGAGTCCTGATATCCTTTCAGTCACAACTTTGAGTTTTGCACCTGGAAGATAGCACATTTCTCTTAAGGTTATATCTGGTCTGGAGATAGCGGCCTCTGTTCCTCTCAATGGAGAATCCCCCATGACCACAACTCTCCGTTTCTTCTACGCAAAATCATATTTCTTTTTCCATCCGTGAGGATTCTGAGTGCTTATAATGGTGTTCTTTTTGGGCAAAGTGTTATCTTTATGTATTTGATCATCGTTCTCCTGCATGAGAGCCTGGTACTGGTTCCTGATAAGTATGGGTGCTGACTGCCTCCATCCTACTCCTTCTTTGTGTCACATGCTTCCATTACTCTGTTTCTTGAGGTGCACTGCAAATTTCTTTTCTTTTTGTACTCTGAAGAGAGACTTCTGCTCTAAGAACTCCTTGCCTTACATAATAGTTACATTGAACATTATTATCTCTTCACTAGTAAGTCTGTGAATATGTAGCATGAAATGCAGCTCACCAAATGGCTCTTGGTCTCTTCCATGCTCTTAATGTGTACATGTTATTAAAGCAGTAAAGATGGTGCCAGAATTCAATTGTCACAGAATGCACTCGGAATATGCAAATGATCTTCACAGGACTCCTCCCCTGGTTTCCGATGTCCTCTTTTCAGCTGCAATGGACACAATCCGATGTTCCTTGAGTTCACAGAGACTCTTCACTTATCCTAGAATGCACTGGGAATATGCAAATGATCTTCGCATGACTCTTCCCATGGATGAGAATAAATAAGAGTGATACTAAGTGATTGTGCTGTTTTCAAAGGTGAAAAAAGGTTGGATTCTGGAGATGTTTATAAAATACAGGTGACATGAGCAAGTTAGTGATTTTAAATAGCGATTAAAGGAAAGTGCTTTGTCAAAAATTCTTGCTGCTTGAGAGCTATGGTTGAATTGAAGTGACCGGCAGTAAAGCCGCAGGTGTGTGTTTATGATCTGCTTCAACAAAATCCCCATACTCGGATTTAACGGGAGGAAACATTTCTTTACTATTAAACATGGTGATAACACATTCAACTGGTTTGGCTGCACTCATAGGAAAGGTTGAATACCCTGATGTTCAGCTCTGGAAGCACGGCAAAAACAAAAAAAAACAAAGACAACAGGACAGTACTGGCAATTTCTTTCCCTAGCTTTCCCTCAATGTACGTTACCAGTCTATAACAGCAGAAGGTGTAGCTCCCACGTCGCAGGCCTGGGGTCTAACGGTGACGATTCCAGGGGGAAGCGATGAAGGGGGGGTTTTCCTCAGTCCTCTCCACAGGTACCGGTTTATAGTCTCTCAGTCCAAGAAAAAAAAGAAAGAAAAAAAAATATAGATTTCGAAGATGGCTCCCTTGTGTCCATCACAGTCTCTGCATCTGCTCTAGGAGTGCGATGCTCTGCAGTCCGCTTAGGCTCCTGGTGACAATGTTCTGCAGCCTGGGGGTTGTCGCAATGGCTTCCGCGGCGTGATCTTTTCAGAAAGGTGTCGCAAGGAAGCCCTCTCTCGAGTATCACCCACAGGCAGGTCTGTCCAGGTCGAGCTCCATCTCTTTCTGTCTTTCCCGCACTTTTTGTTCCTGAGCACAAGGCTGTTGTGGGAGGGGATCAGCAGTCTGTGTGATTATTTCTGCAGAAATTTCAGCACTTGCCCACAAGGGGGCAGCATCGGACTGTGTAATGTCTACTTCAGTGTCCATTTCAATAATACAGTCAGGGCTACCCACTCCGTTACAGAATCACCAAGGTTAATTTAAATATCGGGTATAGGTTAGGTAGTAGAGGAAGGAAAAATGGAAAGTTTAGTTTTGGAGAGGTTCAGTTTCAGATAAAGAAAGGACATCATGCTGAAGACAGCAGACAGAAAATCCCTGGTATTAAGGTGAGGGTGATGTCAGGAACCCACCGCCAAGAAAATGACTTCGGCAGTGATCACAGTAATGAGTTGGGTACATCCGAGTTCACAGCTAACGCAGCTCTGCTATGAAGTTGGATGAACTTTCTCCCGACACTCGGATCACACCCAGGTGTCAGTGGGAGCCTGCTACTCTTTGTGAACAGACATGTGTCTGGTCGCAGTGAGCTGCAGCAGAGCTGAGCATGTTCGCCAAGGGACTGACTTGTGGATTATAATCGGCGGGTTGGTTTTTGGTTAATTAAAATGGCAACCAGAGACGTCTTTGTCTTTTATTCCAATTAAAAGTTTTTTTTCTCTGTGTTGTTTTTTTTTTAATGTTTACTAAACATTCATAATATGCGGATCTAACATTGGCCTGACATCATGATTCTTGGGCTTGGTGCCAGCTGACATCAAACTGCTGGCATCAACCCAGCGCCATCTACCTGCTAGAATGTATGGGCTGTTTCCATGTTACTCCAAAAGCCAATCAGAGATGCCCATTCTCTGTGACAGTGTCTGTAATTGGCTGATCCGCCCTCAGCAGTGAGTACCTAGGTGGTTAATGAGCAGTCCCAGTAGTACAAGCAAGCGGATGATGGTAAGTATAATGTTTATGTTTAATCACTATCTTCTTTATTTTTACAGCCTCCCAGCCCCCATCTCATAACTTTAAAGTCCAAGTTCGGGGTTTGAACTCAAGGTCGAGTCATGTTCGGCCCGGAACTTGAACTTTAAAAAAGTTCGGTTGGGTCAGCTGAACCCGAACATCGGCAGGTTCGTCCATTACTAGTCAGGATATGACTGTAAAGATGTTTCAGAATGTCATTTCTGGATCAGCAGGTGTGTTTGTGGCAACCTCATGTGGTGTGTGGTAGGTGTTGTGCTCCTAGGGGCCCTGCTCAAGGCCTCCAGGTTTAGCAGTCTGTAACTGGGATAATGGGTTGTTGTCAGTAAAGGCGATGAATTTGACAGCCTACACTAGTGCAAGGAATTCCAACATAAATGAACTTTTTGCATGAGGGAGTCTCTTTAGTACCAATGTCGAGCTCTTCCCACCACTCCTTAGTTTCTGGACTCAGAGAATTTTTCACTTGGGTAGAACATTGAGACACTTGGAAGATATCTTGATAATTGAGCCTACTCACTTTGGCTATAGTAGTATACTTGCACAGGGTCACAGCTTGGTCACCACAGTTTATCAGATGCACCGGTACTCGACTGTGGGTTACGGTAGCCAGACTTCTTGCAGCTATGATGACTGTATTATCTTTGTATTCCATTGGTTAGACCATAACTTTATAGTTCTGACCCTGTAGACCCATCTTAGTTTTGCATTACACCATAGTTTCAGTACGAGGTTTCAGGACTAGGCCTGGAGTCCATAATCCTAGCAGGGCCAATCTCCCCTCTGGCATTAGTAAATCTCTGGTGAAAAACAAGAATGCAAAGCATTCTCTGAATAGCTCTTTTCTTTGTAGGGGAAGTAGGGTTGAGAGTGTAAGTCATGCCTTTGATTACTTCATCAAAACAATTTTGTAGTATGTTCATTCCTAAGACAACAGGTTGGAAATCGTCTTCTACTGTATCTACAACAATAAGGCCTTGGTCAGGTAACTGAGTTCTGACAACTTTAAAGGTAGCTTCCTGGTAGCTCACTTGAGGAATAGGTTGTCTATTGCTAGCTATAATATTAAGGTCAGTGAAGGTGATTTTTGGCACCAGGGCTGCTGAAAGAGCCTGGTAAAGCAACTGGAAATGGCGCCTCTTATGAATGTGCCATTTTCAGGGGTGGCTGCGGGCTGCTATTCTATAGCATGGGGGACCAATAACGAAGGCTCCTACCCCACTGAAAACACGAGCCCTCAGCTGCCTAGTTTTACCTTGGATGGCAATTAAAAATACGGCGAAGCCCACACATTTTTTTTTCCAGCCAAGATAAAATTAGGCAGCTGAGGGTGGGTATTCTACATGAGTGTCTGTGATTGCCAGTTGCAATCAGGCTGCATTTCCTCAATCTGGACAGTGATTATGCTTGGTTGTCAGACACATTAATATATGACAACCAACCTGCCGTTATAGTGTGTTAAATAAATAATTCAAAACATGCATGGGGATTCGCAGTATTGTTCAGTCCAGCCCAGTGAAAGTGGACAGCTGCAAGCTGCTAACCTCAGCTGCCTAATTTTACCTGGTTGGCAAAAAAAAATATGTGGACTACGCCCTATTTTTAATTGCCAAACATGGTAAAATAGGAAGCTGAGGGCTGGTATTCTCAGTGGTTTGAGGGTCTATGATTTTAGGGCCACCCCATGCTAAAGAATAGCAGCCTGCAGTTGTCCCTGAAAATGGTGCGTTCCTCGTAGTGCCATTTCCAGGTGCTTTACCATGCTCTTCTAGCACCACTGGTGGGAGGTGGCATGCTAGGTAATAAGGAGTTAATAGCAGCTTTGTATTTTCAGCTGGTGTTAAGCTCTGAGATTCTTAATGTTGGGTGAAATTAGACCCAGCCATTAAGAAACTCAAAAAAACGGTTAAAAAAGACACCACATAGAGAAAAATCATTTTGTTATAAATAAAAACATAGAGACACTTAGTGACCCCATCTTTATTACCCCCTTCCCACCCTTGTACCCCTCCACAATCCTGGTCTTCTTCCGGGACACACGTAGCTCTGCTACAGCAGAGACCACAGGGAGGAAGGACACATCCGTTCACTTTCCGTGGTCTCTGATCACTGAATAACAGCGCTGAGACAGCGGTGAGCTCACCTTTACCATAGCAACTGCTATTATTGGTTACTATGGCAACCATGACCTCACCGCTTATTATACCGCAAGTCCCAGCGCTGACATATAGTATGATAAATGTGACGAAAAGCCGGCAACGAATCAAGTACAAACGTTGATTTTCTTTATTCAAGTTATCACATACAGATAATAAAATGTATTTTGTCAGGCAACAGTCTAGTCAGATGCGTTTCACCTGTATCGGAACAGTTGAAGGCAAGGGTGAGCGTTTCCTTTTCCTTTTTCCCATAATATATACAGTGCCTACAAGTAGTATTCAACCCCCTGCAGATTTAGCTGGTTTGATAAGATGACAATAAGTTAGAGCCTTCAAACTGCAAACGAGAGTAGGATTTATTAATAGAAGCATAAATCTTACAAACCAAAAAGTTATATTGCTCAATTGAATTTTTATAAATTTTAAACATAAAAGTGTGGGTCAATTATTATTCAACCCCTAGGTTTAATATTTTGTGGAATAACCCTTGTTTGCAATTACAGCTAATAATCGTCTTTTATAAGACCTGATCAGGCCGGCACAGGTCTCTGGAGTTATCTTGGCCCACTCCTCCATGCAGATCTTCTCCAAGTTATCTAGGTTCTTTGGGTGTCTTATGTGGACTTTAATCTTGAGCTCCTTGCACAAGTTTTCAATTGGGTTAAGGTCAGGAGACTGACTAGGCCACTCCAACACCTTGATTTTTTCCCTCTTGAACCAGGCCTTGGTTTTCTTGGCTGTGTGCTTTGGGTCGTTGTCTTGTTGGAAGATGAAATTACGACCCATCTTAAGATCCTTGATGGAGGAGCGGAGGTTCTTGTCCAAAATCTCCAGGTAGGCCGTGCTATCCATCTTCCCATGGATGCGGACCAGATGGCCAGGCCCCTTGGCTGAGAAACAGCCCCACAGCATGATGCTGCCACTACCATGCTTGACTGTAGGGATGGTATTCTTGGGGTCGTATGCAGTGCCATCCAGTCTCCAAACGTCACGTGTGTGGTTGGCACCAAAGATCTCGATCTTGGTCTCATCAGACCATAGAACCTTGAACCAGTCTGTCTCAGAGTCCTCCAAGTGATCATGAGCAAACTGTAGACGAGCCTTGACATGACACTTTGAAAGTAAAGGAACCTTACGGGCTCGTCTTGAACGGAGACCATTGCGGTGGAGTACGTTACTTATGGTATTGACTGAAACCAATGTCCCCACTGCCATGAGATCTTCCCGGAGCTCCTTCCTTGTTGTCCTTGGGTTAGCCTTGACTCTTCGGACAAGCCTAGCCTCGGCACGGGAGGAAACTTTCAAAGGCTGTCCAGGCCGTGGAAAGCTAACAGTAGTTTCATAAGCCTTCCACTTCCGGATGATGCTCCCAACAGTGGAGACAGGTAGGCCCAACTCCTTGGAAAGGGTTTTGTACCCCTTGCCAGCCTTGTGACCCTCCACGATCTTGTCTCTGATGGCCTTGGAATGCTCCTTTGTCTTTCCCATGTTGACCATGTATGAGTGCTGTTCACAAGTTTGGGGAGGGTCTTAAATAGTCAGAAAAGGCTGGCAAAAGAGATAATTAATCCACACATGTGAAGCTCATTGTTATTTGTGCCTGAACTACTTCTTAATACTTTAGGGGGACCAAACAGAATGCTGGAGGGGTTGAATAATAAATGACCCTCTGAATTAACTTTTAATGCTTTAAAAACAAAACAAAAAAAAATTTTTGTGGCACTGCATTTCCCACTTCCAGGCTGATCTACAGTCCAAATGTCACAATGCCAAGTTAATTCCGCATGTATCAACCAGCTAAATCTGCAGGGGGTTGAATACTACTTGTAGGCACTGTATCTTATGATAGCTGAATGACAGCGGTGAGAGCTAAAGTATAATAAGCAGTAAAGTCACTGTTGCCATAGTAATCGCTATTAGCAACAGTGACAGTGGTGACCTCACTGCTATTAGCAGTGACTATGGCAATGGTGACCTCACTGCTTATTATACCGCAGGTCTCAACGCTGTCATATTGTATGACAGCTGAATGAAAGCACTGTGACCAGCAGTATAATAAGTGGTGAGGTCATGATGGCCACAGTAACTGTTATGACAACCCTGGCAAAAATTATGTAATCGCCTGGCTCGGAGGATGTCCATTCAGTTGTTTAATTTTGTAGAAAAAAAGCAGATCACAGACATGGCACAAAACTAAAGTCATTTCAAAAGGCAACTCTCTGCCTTGAAGAAACTCTAAAAGAAATCTTGAAAAAAAAATGTGTTAGCCTGTAACAGTTACTTTAGTGGACCAAGCAGGGGGAAAAAATTATGAAATCACTTAATTCTGAGGAAAAAATTATGTAATCACCCTGTAAATTTTCATTCTCAAAACTAACACCTGCATCAAATAAGATATGCTTGTTAGTCTGCATCTAAAATGGAGTGATCACACCTTGAAGAGCTGTTGCACCAAGTGGACTGATATGAATCATGGCTCCAACACGAGAAATGTCAATTGAAACAAAGGAGAGGATTATCAAACTCTTAATAGAGGGTATATCAACATGCAATGTTGCAAACGATGTTGGTTGTTCACAGTCAGCTGTGTCTAAAATCTGGTCAAAATACAAACAACATGGGAAGGTTGTTAAAGGGAAACATACTGGTAGACTAAGGAAGACATCAAAGTGTCAAGACCGGAAACTTAAAGCAATATGTCTCCAAAACAGGAAGTGCACAACAAAACAAATGAGGAACGAATGGGAGGAAACTGTAGTCAAAGTCTCCGGCCGAACTGTGAGAAACCGCCTAAAGGAAATGGGATTTACATACACAAAAGCTAAACAAAAGCCATCATTAGCATCTAAATAGAAAAAAACAAGGTTACAATGGGCAAAGGAAAAGCAATCATGGACTGTGGATGACTGGATGAAAGTCATATTCAGTGATGAATTGTGAATCTGCATTGGGCAAAGTGATGATGCTGGGACATTTATTTGGTGTTGTTCAAATGAGATTTATAAAGGTGACTGCCTGAAGAGAACATGCAAATTTACACAGTCATTGATGATATGGGCTTCATGTCAGGTAAAGGCACTGGGGAGATGGCTGTCATTACATCTTCAATAAATGCCCATGTTTACGTTGATATTTTGGACACTTTTCTTATCCCATAAATTGAAAGGATGTTTGGGGATGATGAAATCATTTATCAAGATAATAATGCATCCTGCCATAGAGCAAATATTGTGAAAACATTCCTTGAAAGAAGACACATAAGGTCAATGTCATGGCCTGAAAATAGTCCAGATCTCAATTCAATTGAAAATCCTTGATGGAAGTTGAAAAAAATGGTCCATGACAAGGCTCCAACCTTGCAAAGCTGATCTGGCAACAGCAATAAGAGAAAGTTGGAGCCAGATTGATGAAGAGTACGGTTTGTCACTTATTAAGTCCATGCCTCAGAGACAGCAAACTGTTATAAAAGCCAGAGGTGGTGAACAGAATACTAGTAATATATTTGAGTGTTGTTTTGTTTGTTTGTTATGATTCCATAATTTTTCCCCCTGCTTGGTCTACTAAAGTAACCGTTACTGGCAAGCATATTTCTTTTTCAAGATTTCTTTTAGCATTTCTTCAAGGCAGAGAGTTGCCATTTGAAATGACTTTAGTATTGTGCCATGTCTGTGATCTGCTTTTTTTCTACAAAATTAAACATCTGAATGGACTTCCTCCGAGCCAGGTGATTCCATAATTTTTGCCAGGGGTTGCAACAACGGTGGCAATGGTGACCTCACCACTATTAGCGGTTACTATGGCAACAGTGACTTCATCGATTAGTATACTGCAGGTCTCAGCACTGTCATATAGTAAGACAGCTGAGTGTCAGCGCTGAGTCCTGTGGTATAACAAGCAGTGAGGTCACCATTGCCATAGTGACTGCTATTAGCAACAGTGACAGCGGTGACCTCACCGCTATTAACAGTTACTATGGTAACGGTGACCTCACTGCTTATTATACCGCAGGCCTCAGCACTGTCATATACTGTAGTATGACAGCTGAATGACAGCACTGAGTCCTGTGTTAAGTAAGCAGTTACTATGGGAATGGTGACCTCACCGCTTACTGTACTACAGGTCTCAGCACTGTCATTCAGTGATCAGAGACCACGGGAAGTGGACGAATGTGTTCTTCCTCCCGTGGTCTCTAATGTAGCAAAGCTGAGTGTGTCCAGGAAGACAGAAGACCAGGATCATGGAGGGGTACAAGGGTGGGAAAGGAGTAATAAAGATGGAGTCACTAAGTGTCTCTGTGTTTTTATTTAGAATAAAATGATTTTTCTCTGTGTAGTGTCTTTTTTAACCATATGGTTGAAATTCTTAATGGCTGGTTCTAACTTGGCCCAACATTAAGAATCTTAGGGCTTAATACCATTTGAAAATACAAAGCTGGTATTATTCCATTATTAGCCAGCGTGCCACCCCCCACCAGTGCCACTGGAAGAGACTGGTAAAGCACCTGGAAATGGAGCTATGAGGAGTACGCCATTTTCAGGGATGGCTAAAGGTTGATATTCTTTAGTGTAGGGGGGCCCTAATACCATGGGCCCTCACCCCCTGAGAATACCAGTCCACAGCTGCCTACTTTTACTTTGGCTGGCAATTAAAAATAGAGCAAATCCCCCTCATTTTTTTTGCCAGCCAAGGTAAAATTAGGCAGCTGAGGATGGCAGCTCGCAGCTGTCCACTTTCACTGGGCTAGACTGAAAAATACTACAAAGCCCCACAAGCCAGTTTTTGAAATTATTTATTTATTTAACACACTATGACAGCAGGTTGGTTTCCATATGGTGGTTCAGTTGTTAGCACTGCAGCCTTGCAGTGCTGAGGTCCTGGGTTCAATTCCCACCAAAGATGACACCTGCAGGAGTTTCTATGTTCTCCTCGTGTTTGCGTCAGTTTCCTCTGGGCACTCCAGTTTACTCCCACATTTCAAAGACATATTGATAGGATGTTTACATTGTGAGCCCCAATAGGTACAGTGTTGCAAATGTATGTAAAGCGCTATGGAATTAATAGTGCTATATAAATGACTAAATATTATATTTTTATTATCACTGTCCAGATTGAGGAAATGCAGTCTGATTGCAACAGCCAATCACAGACGCTCATATAGTGTATGGCAACATGTAATGCCCCCACTTCTTTTAGGGTCAGCTGTAGCCTGCTTTTTCTAGACTGGATGGACACCGCTTTTTTAATTATGTATTTATAAACAAATAATAGGCTGCATTTTTCTACTTTACCCTAGCTGTCTATCAAAAATAGGGGGGACTCCACGTCATTTTTTCTAATTACCATAATTATTTGATTTTGGGACAAATACAAAGCTAAATGCTCTTTAGTGCCACATGAAAGGCACTAAAAGGTACAAGCTTAGAATATGTAGGGGTGGGACATTATATAGCTGTTTGACATCTATCTATAAACCTATTCATCTATCTATCTTTCCAAGAAAATAAACAAAAATACAAAATAGCACAACTGTTATTTGTCGGGTGCAAAGCCCCCCTACCATACAGGTGACATAGATCCAAGAAAAAATGGAGGCAGCACTTCCTTCAATTCAGTTATATGGGCTTTATTCCCAGGACAGCGACGTTATCTTTCTTTCCATCTATCTATAAATCTATCTGAGTTGTCCTGAAGGGCCAATAAAGGCACCGACTACCTCAATTGGAGTGCTGCAGTCCCTTTTTTTGATTCATAAATCTATCTGTCTAATACTATTTTTCTTTCTATCATCATTTATCTATCTTTGCTTATCATTTACACATAAAAAAAATTAATCCCAGTGACATGCGTTTTTATTCAGTACGTGTCACATGAATGTCACATGGTTGTCACACGGACAAACAGTTAGCACACTGACAACATATGGATGACACACAAGGACACATTGATTTCCGTATGCATGTCCAAAACAGACTGTGCAACACATGCATTTTTTTAATGGATGTCCCAAAAAAAATCAGGAAGAACACTGCACCAAAAAACAAGCCCCTTAAAAATTACAACGGCCGCTTCATTTGCTGCCATAAACGGCCGGGCACAAACCCTTACCAAGTATACAGTCACTGCAAATAATCCAAGATTTATAAGAAAAGAAGGAGGCACTCACCGACATTCTAAGTGATCCTTTGTTTATAAATCAAATGCATCATTCTCTTGGGGACTGAGCAGTAGGAGAGGGGGAGGACACAGGGAACCTCCAGACAATGGTCGTTTCGTGTGGCAAGAGCATTGCTGCATGCTGCACAAAATGGTTGTCGTCCAGAGGTTCCCTGCATCCTTTCCCTCTTCTGCTCCTCGGTTCCAATGAGAATGATGCATTTGATTTATAAATAAAGAATCATTTTGATTGTTAGTTAGTGCCTCCTTCTTTTCTTCTAAATCCTGGATTACTTTCAATGGATGTTTGACACTGGCCTTAGGCGGCCGTCACACGCTACAATATCGTGAGCGATATTGTTAGCGATCACGTGCACGCGCGATCGCTAACGATATCGCTCACATCGCTGGTGAGCTGTCACACAGACAGACTCACCAGCGATGTGGGCCAGCGAGACAGCTGGTAACTATGGTACACATCGGGTTACTAGGCGCCGAGCTGCGCTTAGTAACCCGAAGTTTACCATAGATACCATCTCCCAGCATAGGCTCTGCCGCTGGGAGATCGTTCATCGTGGTGTCACACACCACGATGAAGCAGATTGTTAAATCGTTCATCGCTAGATATGAGCTCCGGCTCTCATATCTGCGATGTCACGATCAAGCGATTTTACATTGTAAAATCGCTTGATCGCACGTAGCGATGCACAAACGATATCGCTTAAGCGATCAAAAAGCAGATCGCTTAAACGATATCGTTCAAGATATTGCACCGTGTGACGGCCGCCATAGTGGAACCAAGAAATCTCTTCAGCCCCAGTTATATGTGGTTAAAATCAAAAATAAAAAAATGGATATTTTAATATTGAAGCAGCTACAATTCGACACAACAGGTAAAAATAGGCAAAAGAAAAGTAAAAAAGTGGAAAAAAAAACTGTAAAGCCCCCGTCACACATAACAAGATCGTTAGCGAGATTGTTGTAACATCACAGGTTTTGTGACGTACTGTAACAGCGATCTCGCTAATGATTTCATTATGTGTGACACTTAGCAGTGATCAGGCCCCTGCTGTGAGATCGCTGATCGTTACAAAGTACTCTGGGTCATTTTTTGGTCGTTGCGCTGCCACTGGTCAGCATGCATCGCTGTGTTTGAAAGGGACAACGACCAACAATCTCAATACTACGCCCGAGAGTGACAATTCCCAACGACCCTTGTATCATTCCGGATCGTTGCTGAAGTCGCTGGTGAGATCTCACTGTTTGACATCTCACCAGTGATCCCAAAATGATGCAACAGTGATCCCTACCAGGTCATATCCTTGTCGGGATCGCTGGTGCGTCGTTGTGTGTAGCGGGAGCTTAAATCACAGTTTCTATTTCAGCCCCAACAAATTGAAAAACCTATATGGTATACCCTATATATTAAATGATAACAGCAAAAGGCATTAAATCTAAACGTGATGGCGCAAATAAACAGAAAATGAAAAACATGCAAGTATTTATTTTTTGTGCCTTTGCATTTTCACTAATTTATGAACCATGGCACTATATAAGTTAATAAATATTATTATCATAATTATTAAAAATAAGAAAAACTTTAGAGCTTCTAAAATGGAAATTACTAAAAAGAACAAAAATGTGACTGGCCGTTAACAGAGAAAAATATTGAATTCTTGAACTGAAACTTTATTTTTAATTCATACTGAATTTGCAGATATTTCCAGAAAAATTGCAATAAAGTGTGGATAAGGAAGAAATCTAATGAGGTGAACACATAGTAAAAATTGTATAATAAAACTTGAACAATAAAAGGACACATTGTATCTTCAATACACCAGGGAAGAAAACAGTATATTTACCTACATTTTAATCATCTGAAATGATTCAGTTGAGCAAAAACATTGCATAACTAACAGACAAGACATCCATAACATTTTGTGAAAAGATATACTTGCACATTTTTTTTTTCATTTTCCTTTAAGTCCTGTCATCCACAAAACAACAGAACCCAACGGTGTCAATTATATTTGATTGACTAGGTAAAGTGCACACACAGTTACGTGAAAACAATAGACACAAAAATCTATATATGACTTCCCTTGTCAGATGGAGTACTTGTCTCCTCCATTCTCAAGCAGTATGGTGCCCTGCTGCTACAGACTTAAATGTTTCTTTCAGCCCCCAAACTAGCACCAATTACGTTAGTGGGGTCTTCAAAGGAGTCAAATTACTCCCAGGACAATTGGCTCCAACTCCTGTTCAATACATAAGACCTAATTTATCAGTTTAACTTCAATTGTACAAAAACTAATGTTTCTCTGTTCATGTATGGTTCTCCACCTTTATAGAAAACCAAAAATACTGCAATATGAAATATAGGGCAAATGAGTAAATACAGTATTATTCAAGTGGCTTCATGCGCTAGAAATATACTCACACTGCAAAACACAAACAGTCAAGAATGATCGACTATGAACATAATACATATAGAAACTATTTTTGTTTTTGTGTTATTTTATCTGAAGGAATGTGATCAACTTGGAAAAAAAAAGTATTTGTACATTGCTAGGAAGAAAAAACAGAAAGATCACTACATATGATACATTATAGTGGTGATGAAAATGATACAAAACTGGTGACAAGTAGTATGCTTATAGGACAAGTTATGTATTATCTTGAGGCTTGTTGTCATTTTTAGGTTAGGTCTTTCGTCTGAGTGCTGTCCATGAAAAAATCTGACAGCACTTGGAATAAAGCTATTTAATGTAGCTTATCAGTTTTTTCACACAAATTTCAGAAAGTGCCTATGTCGAAAAAATCACAACATACTGGTTTCTTCTGTAGTTCTGATGAAACACGTGTATTAAAGTCTTTGGATGCGCAACAAAACACAGGTCAATGTAAAGGATACTGGGGGCACGGTAGTTGTTGCCGGGTGTAGTCCACAGTAACGCGCCCTGGCACTCATGAATTCGGGTTGCAGGTCTGTTGCATATGACGAGCCCCAGGGTATAGGGTACTCGGAACCGGGCTATTACTGTCTCAAGGGGAGTCACGGGGGTCGTGGCCTGGTTCTGTGGCCCTGGGTTCAGCTTTAAAAAGTGGTTATATACAAGGGAGGATTTTGTGACGCCACCCGTAATATGTGGCTATTGTAGGCCACCGCTGCTGCAGAACCTCCGGGGTGATGGACGGGCAGCTGGGATGGAGTGGCTCTCCATGGGCAGAGCAGCTTCCCCAGGGCAGTGAAGGTAGTTTGGGTCTTGGGTGCAGGACGACGAGCTCAAGCAATAGACAGACTCACAGTTTTGTTGATCACTTTGTCCTTTATTGCTGGTAACGTTTATGAGAGCAACTTGGGATCTTTCTCATCCGGCTGGGTCTTTTGCTCCCTCACTGCACTCTTTGTATTGGCTCCTGCTGCTGCATCAGCTACGCTGCCGGCTCTGTCTCTTCCTGCGACATGCCAGTATGACAGGCAACTCAAGTCCTTTGTAACCCTCGTCTCAGATGTTGGTTCCTGGACTCTCTCCGTTGCTTTGTCTCCAGGCGCGGTGTGGCTGGGGGACCTGGAATTCCCCACCTTCCAGTATTAACTGCCAGGATGTCAGACCCTGCACAGTCTCGGACCCAGTGTCCGTTCTCAGCACCTTGCTCTGGGGTGAGCATGGTGTCGCTCGGCTCCCCAGGTATTCCTGCGACTCTGCTCAGACGCTAGCTTTAGGCCTGTCACCGAGTCAGCAATCCTGGGACGAGCTCTGCAGCCTCTAGTCCACAAGGATGCCTGCCTCAGTCCTCCTAGGAACTGATCGGCTGTACCTAGGATCAGCTTAGCACAGCTCAATCCTCCAGGTACTGTTCACAGTCCTCACGGGAACTGAACTGGCTCAGTCCCAGACCAGAATTTATAGGGGAGCTCACCCTGAATCTAGGCTTGGTCTCCCCCTTATGGCTTGGAGGCAGAAGGTGTTGTGTGTGTGGTTCTCACCTGATGAGAAGACCCTTTTGTTGCTCTCAGTGTGACACCACCACCCGAGAGCAGTGATGACACAGTGGCATTTACACCCTGCAGTGCCACACATACAAATCAGGCAACACTCAATTGCATTAGGCTAGGGTCAGACCTGCATCAGCCCTAAGGATGACGATTCCATTTAAAACTTAGTTTTTCTCAGCCTAAGCGCATAGCGTTAACAGCATGTATCCTAACTGCCATTTTCCATAATGCACGAGCATCTGTCTGCTCCCAGCTGGGGCCAGGGTCTTCACCTCTAGGTTGGTAATGCCTTCCTGTTGAGAACTCATTGAACTCTGTATTAGGCTGGTTTCTCACTGCAGTTTTTTCCCCGATCAGGTTCGATCAGGTTTCTGTGCCAAAAACATTGTCGGGTCTAATAGAGAACCACTAGAACACTGCCCCCAGTGGCGGACAATTATACTACACCCAGCACGGTTACATTGACTCGCATAGCACCAGTGACACCAGTGGCGGACAATTATACTACACCCAGCACGATTACATTGATACGCATAGCACCAGCGACACCAGCAGTGGTGAGAAATTGTACAGCGGCTCCTATACCCGCTCTAACAACACCGCCATCTAGTGTTTTTTTCATGAATTATATGATAGTAAAACAATTTCGTCTAGAAAATATACCCACTCTAGAAATACATTCATACATTAATGGTTTTATGATAATCTTGATACAAATTGTCAAGAATTTCACACAATAACAATTGAAAATTTTTTTTGCAATATATTTTTTATTATGTTTTAATAATTTGTGTTTTTTTTGTCCATGATTTTTGAATCCTTTAATTTTTTATCCAATTTATGACCACATATATATTTACAAATATTACATCATATAAAATAGATACACAGTGAGATCCTGGCATTCCCCTTGTCACTGATAAATAGATGTGTGTTCATACCTAGAGAAAAAGGAAAAGAAGCAATAAGGAATATAGCCTCATTGATAAGACACTGGAGCCCTAATCTGACCACACAAGTTCTAATACTGGCTAAAATGGTAAATAACATATTTTAACTATTCAAGAACTGGTTTTATCCGTATTTTTAGGATTTTTATCATTATTTTAACATTGATGTAATTGTTAATTATTATACTTGTTTTTAAAATGATCAGTGATTATTTTTATGTATGTAAACTCTTTTGATGAATTTGTGCGCCAAAATGTTAAGTTACACCCCCAAGAGTGACGATTTTGACGTCATTAAAAGGGTCAACACCCACCATCACTCCCCTTTTGTTACACACCCCCCTATATACGATATATAAAGGTTGTTTGATATGGTGTTTGTAATACCCTGAGGACGGCGCCAGGATTGGGCGCTGAAACGCGTAGGTTGAAGAATAAAGGAAATTTTTTACTTGGAACATTGCTTCCCTTGTGTGTCCTTGGATGACCGGGCAGCGCGGACTGTAGTACACCGATTGATCCCAAAACTCCTGAAAACCAGGAGAGGAACCAGGAAAGGACCTTGCAGAGGAAAAATATAATTGAAAGATTGATTGAACCTGATCAGGGAAAAACCTGCAGTGTGAAACCAGCCTTACACAGAAAGTAGTGTCCTCACTAGCACTAGTCAGTCTTGACTCCCTGATGTCAACTGCATGTTGCTGGGCAGATTTAACCTTTCGACTGCCTACTTATAACACTTATAATGCCTTACTAAGAATCCTACATTATATACTACATAACATTACACCTTATAGTAATACACAGATGATGATAAAATCACAGCACACGTATAGGTTTTGTTTAGTTTGATACAGTCAGAAGTTTAAAAAGCGACTTAGCAGAAGTTTTGACGTTCCGGACAACTAGAGGCCTTGATCACAGAGTCATCGGAAATAAGACAGAAATAAATACAAATTACTTACAATTTTTATAATATTTACAATATATATAATGGTTGCAAACCCATACCAATGTAGTCATCTGGTTGGTGGATTTGATGTAGAACCAAGCTCTGCACTCTGAGATAATGAAAGGGGTCACCGAGAGAAGGAAGGGATTGGGAGGGAAAAGGGAATGTTGTGTGTGAACTGTAGAGTGATTGTAAAGCCTGTGAGAACCTGCTAGTGGGAACACACTGGTTAGTGTGCTGTCATCCTTGGGGTGTACTCCAAATGGTAGGTATTGTAACCTGGGATGCAATAAACTACTTATCCAGTTATATATATTTAATCTTGTATATATAGAGAGACATGATGGTGTTGTAGGTTTTACCTTGAAGGGGGGTATCAGTGTGTAGACTCTGGAAATTTGATCTCCTGTGGTGGCCGGGATCCCTATCTGTATATGGAAATAAGCCCTAAGTAAATCATATGTAGCTTATAGCAGTGTTAGGCCAAAATGAGATATTACATACTCCTGTGTCCAGAAGCTATAGATGGGTCAAGATACACTTCTTTTCTTTCCCCTGATTTGTTGCAATACTTGCTTGGGTCTGTCTTGCCTTAACTTAAGAATTGCTAGCCTGGTGCAGTGAAGGTCAGTTCTGAAAAGTCTGGGAGCCTGAGGCATTGACTGCAGGCACTGGGCCTGTTGTGCCCTAATTCACATGTACCTGTCTAGCACTATGGAAGTGGTTCTGAAATGCTCCCGGTAACTACTGCTTTTTATGGTTCTTCTATTTTTTTATACGAAGGCCATATGGCACAATTTAGATGAAACAATTTTGGAATGAATAAGTGCAAGATTTCTTTCTTTCTTTCTTTCTCTACAAATATTGACATGCAGATCTTTGAAATGTAAATCCATTGACTCCTTTTTGTCTTCTGTTGCTGCATTCCCAAATAATTAGTATTTTTTTTTTATGAAAATGAGATACCAATGCCTCAATTAATAGCTTTCTGTCTGTGTGACATCAGGTGACTGGCTAGAATATCAAACAATGACCTGCCAATCAAGCTAAAGAGGCCGGTGCTGGATGGAAAAACAACCTCTGGAGGCAGTGGCTCCTTAAGGTTATGTGCCCACTGTGCATTTCTGCTTCATTTTTTGATGCATTTCTGCAGCAAAAATGCCCCCACAGCTTTAACATTAAAGCCTATGTGATTTACAAAAACCTGTGCCCACATGTGCGTTTTTGGGTGATACGTTTTTCCTACAGAAATCGCCTGCATTTTTAAAAGTTCCTGGCAATTAACATGCCCATTTTTAGGCTGTGTTTTTTCCATAGACTCCATTGTAACCCCTAAAAAGGCATCATAAATGGATTGATAGTCACACAGTCCATTTGTGGTGCTTTTTGTATGGGATTTCCAAAGCAAAAACGGTGCAATACTCACCCCACCCCACCCCAGCAATCCAACAGTGATTATTTCTTCGTGCACCAGAAGAAGCTGTGTTTATCATCCTTCAGGGGCCTGCGCCATATGACTGGTCATGTGACTTCAGCTTTCACATGGCGCTCAGGTTCTGGCAGAACAATACCCACAGGTCCTACTGATGCCTGGAGGATGACATCACCGGGGATCACAGTGGGCTTGACGGGGAGGGTGTGGAAGTGCTTCTGTGTGTCTGTCTGTCTCTATGTGCTTCTGTCTGTCTTTATGTGTCCCCTTTATTTGTGCTCAATTTTTGTGCTTCGTTTGTATGTGCACAAATGCAGCACAAACGCAATACGTCCAGTGAGCACATAGCCTAATTATTCCTTGAAGTCTCATTTGCATATGAATTAAAATGTCAGCTACTTGGGAATGTAGCAACCGAAAGGAAGACATAAAAGGTGTCAATGGGCTTACATTTCGAAGACTTCCACGCCCAAATATGCAGTTTGAATCAATTGATTTTACAGATTCCCTTTAATCTTTATTGTACTACACGTTTTACAGGAGAAAGGCAGCAAAACATTCACTTTTCTCTTAAATCCTAAACCCCAAAAATCTATACTTTCAGATTGGTATTTACATCTATGCTACAGGATTCCTGCTTACCGCAATGAAAATATGGTTTTGAAGAGATAAGAAAACTAATTATTGATCCCTTTGGAAAAAAAATAAAGTTCAGCTCGGCTTCATGGTTCCCCTGGGTCTTCAGAAAAAAATGAATTCTTCTTCTCCCAGACCACAATGTGATGAAATAAATTAGTCTAATGATTTATGCTTACTGTTTTAGTCAATTCTGATAGAGATTATAGAGACAACATGACAAAGTACCTTAGCAGTAAACTTAAATCATGTCAGACAATCTTTACTTTTTCCTTACTCTAATTGCTGCCCCGGTTCATTTATCTTCCCTAGCAATCTTTGGAAGAAATACTAGTTTAATCAGTGTATGTGCAAAACTGCAGAGATAAAAAGTTTAGTCTAATTTGTCTCACTAAATTGTAATGCCTTTAGTGAACGCTGCTCGGTTTTGAAGGACATTTTAGAAGTCTAAGTGAATCAAAGGTTCTTTCCCAAAGGAAACTGAGCAAATATATAATGATATAGATACTCTATGGCTTGCTGCATTGAAATATATCAGACAGAAGAGAAGCTGCAGTATTGATCACTGAAAAGCCATTTGATCACTAATATTAAAGAGTAATGTTGCAATTAGAGCCTTGCTTTCAAAGAAAAATCAGAAAAGCCTCATACCATAAGCCGAACATTTATTAGTATCTACATTGTCTGGTTATCTCCCAAGACGCTATAAAAGAACATGCAAAATAAAACTGTGTTTATGGAATAAACTATGATAGAATGGACTTAATTAATGAGATAGATATAGATGCAGACAAATTTCTTATAATGGCATGGAGCAAATGAATTAAATTGGTAAAAAGGTAGTTAGTTACACTGTACTGCAGCCAAAATCTTTCAGAGACAAAAAAGTTGAACCTAACTAATTTGGTGGTGCTGAAAACGAATACGATGCTTAAATTGATGATTGACTCTAAAGCAGTGGTTGTTAACCGGAATTTGATCGAACCCTAGGGGTCATGCACGGTTCATTTTGTGTACAGTAGAAAAACATATACAGTTGTGGCCAAGAGTATTGACACCCCTGCAATTCTGTCAGATAATACTCAGTTTTTTCCTGAAAATGATTTCAATCACAAATTCTTTGGTATTATTATCTTCATTTAATTTGTCTTCAATGAAAAAACACAAAAGAGAATGAAGCAAAAAGCAAAACATTGATCATTGCACACAAAACTCCAAAAATGGGCACACGGTAAGCAGTCCAGTGCCAGAGGCAGCAAAGCACCCCCAAAACATCAGGGAACCTCCGCCATGTTTGACTGTAGGGACCGTGTTCTTTTCTTTGAATGCCTCTTTTTTTCTCCTGTAAACCTATGTTGATGCCTTTGCTCAAAAAGCTCTACTTTTGTCTCATCTGACCAAAGAACAATCTTCCAAAACGTTTGTAGGCGTTCTCAGGTACGTTTTAGCAAGCTCCAGCCTGGCTTTTTTAGTCTCGGCGTAAGAAGTGGGGTCTTCCTGGGTATCCTACCATACAATCCCTTTTCATTCAGACGCCGAGGATAGTACGGGTTGACACTGTTGTACACTCGGACTGCAGGGAAGGTTGAATTGTTTGGATGTTAGTCGAGGTTCTTTATCCACCATGCGCACAATCTTGCGTTGAAATCTCTCGTCAATTTTTCTTTTCCGTCCACATCTAGGGACAGTGTCATGGGCTTTAAACTTCTTGATGACACTGCACATGGTAGACACAGGAACATTCAGGTCTTTGGAGATGTACTTGTATCCTTGAGATTACTCATGCTTTCTCACAATTTGGTTTCTCAAGTCCTCAGACAGTTCTATGGTCTTCTTTCTTTCTCCATGCTCAATGTGGTACACACAAGGACACAGGACAGAGGTTGAGTCAACTTTAATCCATGTCAACTGGCTGCAAGTGTGATTTAGTTATTGCCAACACCTGTTAGGTGCCACAAGTAAGCTTACAGGTGCTGTTAATTACACAAATTAGAGAAGCATCACATGATTTTTCTAACAGTGCCAATACTTTTGTGCACCCCCTTTTTTAAGTTTGGTGTGGTATTAGATCCAATTTGGCTTTAGGACAATTATTTTTGTGTTTTTTCATTGAAGACAAATTAAATGAAGATAATAATACCAAAGAATTTGTGATTGCAATCATTTTCAGGAAGAAACTGAGTACTATCTGACAGAATTGCAGGGGTGTCAATACTTTTAAAGAGAGGGGTGTGAGATTTTAAAGAGAGAGTGTAAAACAGAAGAATCAAATAAGAATAATAATTTAGATTAGTTGATAGAGCTAGATTATGGACAGTGTAATTTACAGTAAAAATATAGAAAAATTGTTTTAGAAAGTATGTAAAGATCTTTGCTCACCACAATGCTCCTGGATCCGCAGGGAAATCGGACATGGCAGCTGGCTCCTACCTAGCAGCAATGTAAGTTTTTTTCAAGTAGAGAGTCTAGAATCTCAGATTACTTGTGCAATTAAAAAATCTAATTTATATTGTAATCCCATAAACAAAATAGTTAAAAAAAGATGACAGACCCCCAGTGACCCGACTGACATGTTTCGGGTCTTAACAACCCTTACTCATAGGCATAACAACTTTTTCGTAATTTACAGGGTTGTTAGTGTAAGGGTTGTTAAGACCCAAAACATGTCAGGCGGGACCCTGGGTGGTCTGTCCACTTTTTTTAACCATTTTTCATGGGATTACAATATAAAAATTTGAGATTTTAATTGCACAGGTTATCTGGGATTCTGGATTTTCGTCTTGAAAAGACTTACATTGAAAAATAGTACCGTAATTATACTACAGTTTCTTCTAGTAATATATAAAATGTAAATTAGCTCAGTAATTTTATCTTTACTCATGTCCATTTGGGAATTGTAGTTTCAGAAATTTAGTGGAAATTTTTGTAGTAGTTATACTACAGTGTTTTTCTACGAATATAGAAAATTAACATCTTATAGTAACAAAAAATTACCAAGCACTTGCAAATATCTGATGTTAATTCTATATATTGGTATATAAAATTTTAGTATAACTACTACAATAACTTTACACTAAAATTCTTAAACTACAATTCCCAAATGGACGTCAGTAAAAAAAATTATCAAGCACCTGAAACTGACATCATTTTAGCGCCATTTAATTTTTGGAGCAAAGATTTTCCTAAAATAGTTTGCAGATTCCATTTGCAGAGCCCCTAAGTGCCAGAACAGCCAGAACAGCAGAAATTCCCTTAAGTGACCACATTTTGCAAATTACACCCCTCTGTGCGTTCATCTATGGGTGTAGTGATGATTTTACCTCTGGTAAAACACCCATGGAATCAAACACAGTACATGTGTCAGAATTGAAAACTGCAAATAAGCCCTTGCAGTGCCCAATGCATTGTAACGCTCATACATTGTGCCCAGTTTGTGCTTCTGAAGACACACACACCCCATTAAGCTGACTTCCCCATTACAGAAATGCCAAATGTGGAAGGTAACTGTGGTTTAGACATTGTGGGGCTCAGAAGAGAGGGGTAGCACGCTCCTCTCCCAGCCAACTATATGCTGCATTCAATATTCATCACAGCATTTAGGAGGTTAAACTGCCTGGAGCTGTGAAGACACCACACATGGCAGTGAGTGCAGTGTCTTGGTTGTGAAATCAGCCAGATAACCTAATGCGATTGGGCAGGCATAGCTCCTCTGCTCGCGCAATCACTATGATGTACTGGAGACAAGCAGGATGTACCCAGAATGTCCAATATCTTAAAGAGCTTAATAGAAAAGGTGGATTTTTGTAGTCTATGTTATAGGGTGTGCTCCCCCTCAGGACTCAGCACGCTTGTTCACCCATCTTTCCCAAAGTTTTAATTGTGAGCTATGCCTGGCTTTTGTACTCTATGATCAAAAAACTAACTAAGTACCTTATGTTTACAGAGGCTTACAGAGTACCATATACCGTAACATGAAGTTTCCTCTGGATGGGACTCAGTGTGCTACCATTGGGACCTATTGAAGGAAGTTTGACATGTGCTGAATCCTAAAGGCCCCAATACACCTTAGATAAAAGTTGGTCAAACATGCAATTTCAACAAGACCGCTCAACCCCCTGGTGTGTATGGGGGCCTCCCTACTCTTTCCAACTAAGTCCTCATTCAGAAATCAGCGATTATTCCTATACAGAAAAAAATGGTCAACTGTTCATACATGTTCCATATCACAGCGTCATCGGAGTTTGATCAGTGTGTCAGTTTTTACTATCAGAGTATCATCAAATTTTCATTACTGTTTCTCCGATGAGCAAAAAAATAAAGGTTTGTCAAATTTTACATAAAAAAAACAGTCAGTACACGGGTGCTGTATGACTGCTGGCCATTGTTTTCATGGGTCCATAGACTTTCATCAGTCAGATTGATCTGAGACCTGAATCAAAATCGGCCATTTCTTTGTGATTTTGTGCAGATCACTCTGTGCAAATATATGGACATGTGAACAGCACCATAAGCTATAAAAAGCATGAGTTCTATCCATGAAAAGACGTCTGAATGAGCCCTGTGATGTCCGAGGACAGAAGGGTCAGACAGCTGAAAGGTAAATGACCAATCCTTTTGTATTTTCTTGACTGAACTAATTATTCATCTGTATGTGCAAGTCATGAAAGGTATTGTAGCTGTTGACGTCTTAGGTATATGACCAGCTTAGCATAGAAATGAGTTAAAATTTCAATAAAAAGAGACTACACCATGATTCTCTATTTCACAAAAATACAATTAAACTAATATAGAAAGCATTAAAGGCTACTAAACAGCTTGACAAAGTTAAAAATATAGTGTATAAGATTATTTTGTCTCTAGGTGCTGCCTTCAGGGTAACATAGAATAACAAACTCACCAATGGACAGTGGCGGAACTTGAAGTTCATGGGCCCCAGTGCAAAAGCTTTGACGGGCCCCAATTATTGCAAGTCTTTAATAGAAGTGTTCTTTTTATACAGGCCAAGGGGGATTTTGGGGCCACCTAGGCTCCAGGGCCCGATTGCAACCCCTGCACCTATTGTAGTTACGTCCCTGCCAATGGACAATCTAATACTACAATGCACAAGCTTGGTGCAAGGAACTTCCCCAAGTAGAGGGAATAACAGGCTGAATGAATTAAAATGGCATTATGATCTCACCTGCACAACTGTAAAGAGTATTAAAAGAACGCAGATGCCTCTGTGGTCCCTGTAGGCATTTCCCATATCCCTAATATTTCTTTCTATTCCTAAAGGATTGTCACAAATGGCTATTATGTTCAATGGTGGCAATTACTTTTGGCAAGTTTTAATGACAATATTCTGTGTAAATACATTGGGCATTGTTCTAAGCGTATGATTGATGTGAGCACACATTTGATTTGTACAGGATTGTTTGTTTTGTTTTTACTATTTTTAAAGGGTCCCACTGCATCCAATCAAGCAATCAACATCAAATGCTTACATCCCCTCCTGGAACATAAGGCTGGAAACAAAAAGACAATTCAACCATTTGCAGCCTTCTAGGAAGCAGTTTTCCTAGTGATGGATTACACACATTTTTCCTGGCAGAGAAAATTGTTGAAAATTACTTTTTGGTATTTGGCAACTTCTATATTAATTTGGGCAATAAAAACTCACAAGGAGAGGTCAGCCGTGTATCTGCAATTTATTTCAGAGTGTCTTATTTTATTATGTCTAATATGGCATCTCAAGGAGGACTAGTAGAGTGCTTTCAATTCTCCATAGTCTCTTCAGAATTGATAGGACATTTTTCAGCACTTTCCATAATAACTGTAGTAGGGCGTCAAGACAAAATAATGAATTTACATTTCTGAAAAATAACTATGGTCAGTAGTTTCACTTAAAGGTTTAATGTAACCAAACTCCCCGAATAAAGGGGTTACCAAGTCTAAACCCACAGGTCGGCAGTCATGTATCAATCTATGCAACTGCAGACTTGTGATTCGTCATATCTCACGCACTGTTCACTGTGAGGATTCTCCGGGTTCAGAGGGAGTAACAGAAGTAATATGGTCGCGGATATGCGATATGTATTCTACCGGCCTCACTGAATACATTTGCATTTAGGCCGCACCCCTGTAGTTGGATTTTGACCAGGTGTATGTATATCACATAGTTGTGGTCATGTGACCACCATTCTTAGCTCTGATACTGGAGAATCCTCACAGTACACAATGTATGCGATGTGAAGATTCACAAGTAAGCAGACACATAGACTGATACATAGAGTGACAGCAGACTTGTCATTTTAGGCCTAACAACCCTTTTGGCTCTTAACCCCTTCACAACTCATGACGTAACGGGACATCATGGGCTAGTTACTAGGGTTTGATATGAGCTCTGGTGCGGAGCTCACATCATTTCCCTGACATCTCAGTTGATCTGAGATGTCGAGCTTCCAGCACCAATCGGTTCCAGGATCCAATCAGTGCTGTTAACCCTTTGGATCTCGCTGTCAATCACTGACAGCGGGATCCAAAGGTGCCATGAAGGGGAACGCTCCATTCCCTGCCTGCATCGGAGATCTTGCAATAAGATCGCAGGATCTCCGATGCTCATGAGACAGCCGGGGTCCTGGATTGACCACCGAAGCTGTCACGGAGTACTTCCGGTGCGTGGCTGGCAGGCGCTGCCAACCGCTCACCGTCCGCACTTCTGATAGATACCGGTGTGCTGCAGCTCATCAGTATCTGTCAGAAGTGATCGGATGGTACAGCAGGGTGCCTCTCTATGGGGCAGTGTAAACAGTAAAAATGAAATGAAAAATAAAGTTTTTACAAAGTTTCACCGCGTTCAGAAACACTCGATCTATTAATATATAAAATCAATTAATGAGAGCGGTAAGCTGCATAATGGAAAAAAGGTCCAAACTCCAAAATTATGTTTTTTTAGTCACCGCAACATTGCTATAAAATGGAATAACGAGCGATCAAAAGATAGATTCCACACAAAAATGGTATCATTAGAAACATCAGCTCAAGGCGTAAAAAATAAGCTGTCACAGCCCCAAATCCCGAAAAATTAGGATGCTACAGGTCACAGAACATGGCGCAAAAAGTGTGATTTTTTTTTCAAACTTCAGATTTTTTTTCACCAGTTAGATACCAGTAAAGGTATACATGTTTGGTATCTATGAACTTGTACTGACCTGAGGCATCACACTGTCTGTTGATTTTACCATATAGTGAACATGGCGACTTAAAAACCCAAAAAACAAATGTGTAATTGCACTTTTTTTTGCAATTTCACTGCACTTGAAAAATAAAAAAGTTATGACTCTTGGAAGCAGAGGAGCAAAAAACGAAAATGAAAATGAAAAATTCCCGGGTGGTGAAGGGGTAATGTCCATTTATAAATATAATGACCTATCCTGACAGCTCAATTACACCACTGTATTTTTGCTCTCCATTCCATCTGATAAAACATCA
The DNA here is from genome assembly GCA_033576535.1 of Allobates femoralis. Lineage (NCBI taxonomy): Eukaryota > Metazoa > Chordata > Amphibia > Anura > Aromobatidae > Allobates > Allobates femoralis. The sequence continues at coordinate 715,984,534 of JARQOC010000003.1, forward strand.
CATCACACACAACCAATGATATTCTATGGGCCCATGTGCAAGTGTGGCTTTTTGCTTAAATAGACTTGGAAATTTGTAGCATTTCTGAGTTATCTCCATAAATAGGATTGCACAATTTGTCCATGGAAAAACTAGGACCGTATGACAACCAAGTGGGGTCTGATTTTCATGGACTGACAGGAGAAGGTATAGATATTTTTTTCTATCTTCTACACATCCAAGAATATTGGATCACACTCTGATCAGAGTCTGATCAGAGTGTGATTAGCATAATTGATCTCATTTTCTCAGATGACAAAAAATACAGTGGCCTGACTGTAGCCCTAGGATAAGAAATCAATATGAGATAAATTTGAGTCATGCTGAATGATCTGCCTCTTGAAGGGATTGTGGCACTAAGTCAGGGGCGGACCTAGACTGTAGTGGGCCCCGGTGCAAGAAATTTTTCGGGGCCCCCCCCCGCCCCTCGTAGTGGCAACAAAGTAATGTAAACATACAGCCCAGCACAGCCACCAGGCAATATATACAGTCAGTGCTTTTTTTGTAAAAAAATAAAATATTTCGCATTCCCCGAGGCGAGAGCGGGAGGGGGTTGGGGTGCTGTCAGGCGCCGGCCGAGTTTGGGGAGTGGGGGAGGGGTGCAGCCCTACGTCTCATCATTCACTTCTGATCACTCCATCCATCCCCATGTTCCCTCCATCCTCCTGCATCCTCCATTCTCCATCCCCCTGGTCTCTCCATCCTCCATCCCCCTGCTCCTTTCATTCTCAAACCCACTGCTTCTTCCATCCACCACCCTGCTCCTTTCATCCTTTGTCCGCCTGCTCCTTCCATCCTCCATCCCCCTGCTCCTTCCATCCTCCATCCCCCTGATCCTTCCATCCTCCATCCCCCTGCTCCTTCCATTGATGTACTATTGATGAATGTTTTTGTAGAGATGGTGGTTCTGATACATTTCTGGAATTTCTGTACTGATAAGGGTTGTGATGCTGTGTTTCTGAACTGATGTGGGTTCTAGTTATGTATTTCTGTACCTCTTGTGGGTCTGGTGATGTATTCCGAATACATCACCAGACCCACAAGAGGTACAGAAATACATAACTAGAACCCACATCAGTACAGAAACACAGCATCACAACCCTCATCAGTACAGAAATTCCAGAAATGTATCAGAACCACCATCTCTACAAAAACATTCATCAATAGTACATCAATTGTAATGTCAGGGCAAACCCATATACATATTTGTATCTCATGAACCTACAACTTCCAGTATGTCCTTACTAATGGTAAGAACTACTGGGAGTAGTTGTTACCAGTCTTCATCAGACCAAACATGTACCTCAGTACTGATGAGAATGTTATTATCACAAATAATAATTTCCACCCAGGTACCTTATAGATGACCTTGTCTCTGATCGGGGTCGTCTTTTTCTTTTCTTTATCTTGTCCTGACGCCATGATGACTTTTCACGTCTTTGCAGACTTCCATCTTTTCCACTTTTCTGCAGCACATCCTGACACAGTGCCCTTAAAAATAAGAGTGTCATTATAATTCTGTCTAAATAAAAATATCTGCCCTACACTGCGCTCCTGAACAAATAATTCCACTGTCCTCTCACACTGTGTCCTCTATATTGTACCTTCTCATCACACTCTCCCTGGTGGAGATGATGGTGGAGGCTGCCGCAAGAAGGCAGAGACACCTGGTACAGCTGCCATTATCACCACACACAGCCCCACTCCTACTGCAGACCTGTCCTCCTCTCCTCTGTCGTCCTGCACCCACGTCCTCCTCTCCTCTGTCCTCCTGCACCCCCGTCCTCCTCTCCTCTGTCCTCCTGCACCCCCGTCCTCCTCTCCTCTGTCCTCCTGCACCCCCGTCCTCCTCTCCTCTGTCCTCCTGCACCCCCGTCCTCCTCTCCTCTGTCCTCCTGTACCCCCATCCTCCTCTCTCTGTCCTCCTGCACCCCTGTCCTCCTCTCCTCTGTCCTCCTGCACCCCCTTTCTCCTCTCCTCTGTCCCTCCTGCTGCTCCTCTGACCTCCTGCACCACCGTCCTCCTCTCCTCTGTCCTGCTGCACACCCGTCCTCCTCTCCTCTATCCCTCCAGCTGCTCGTCTTCTCCTCTGTCCCCCTGTTCCTGTCCTTCTGCCCCCCTGTCCTCTTCTCCTCTGTCCCCCTGTTTCTGTCCTTCTGCCCCCCTGTCCTCTTCTCTGTCCCCCTGTTCCTGTCCTTCTGCCCCCCTGTCCTCTTCTCCTCTACCCCCCTGTCCTCTTCTCCTCTCTCCCCCTGTTCCTGTCCTTCAGCCCCCCTGTCCTCTTCTCCTCTGCCCCCCTGTCCTCTTCTCCTTTGCCCCCCTGTCCACTATCCCCTGCACAGTTTCCCTCACCTCTCCGGGTCCCTGGGGGGCCGGCTGGGTGGAGGAGCCGCCAGCACCGCAGCCGCCTCCACCGCACCAGCACTTGGAGCCATCACAGGACAGGAAGCAGCAGAGCTCCCAGTGGCTTCCTGTCAGCGTGATCGCTCTCAGCGCTGGGGGGTCGGGAGCGGGGCACAGTACATGCGAGAGTCGTGGCCGGGTGGCAATGCACTGCCAGCGGCGACACCCTCCCTCCCCCACAAAGACTCCAGTTTTCATATGGAGTCTGGGGGAGGGAGGTAAAGAAAAAAAACAAAAAAAAGCTTGCGCTTACCTGCTGTGTAAATACAGCCCTGCTGCCACCCCCACACACGTGCTGCCTGGGGCGGACCGCCCCCCCACGCTACGCCACTGCTGCAGCCACAGGGGAGACACCGCACACTGCCGACGGTCCTGGTGGCAGCAGCGGAGACAGCGGCGGTGCATTTTCCAGTACGCCGTACAGGTATGTACCGCCACAAAAAAAGCACTGTGTATACAGTCCAGCACAGCCTCCAGGTAATATATACAGCCCAGAAACAGCCTCCAGTTAATATATACAGCCCAGCATAGCCTGGTATACATATATAGCCCAAGACAGCTTCAAGGAGGATATATATATATACTAGATGTGTGCCTGATGCTATCGCATCGGAGGGCGAGGATCGGTGCGGCGGCGGGATGCGGCTAAGTGGACACACACACACCTACACACACACCCCCTTCCGGTCTCACCCATCATTGATGGAAGCTTGAACTGGGAATGAGGTGGTCAGCGCAGGATGGAGGCTCGTTGGTCAGCGCAGGATGGAGGGGGTTAATGGTGGAGGAGCATAGGGTCAGAGGGGGGCTCCATGGTGGGTGTTGGAGCTTGCCCTGTGCCTGGCTGGGCTTCGGGAGCGGTCCGGTGGCGGTGGCTGGTACTGGGCATGGCGGCTGCTGGCGGCAAGATGTGCAGCTGGGAGCGGCCCGATGGCTGGTGCTGGCTATGGCGACTGCTGGCAGCGGGATGTGCAGCTGGGAGCGGTCCAGTGGCGGTGGCCGGTACTGGGCATGGCGGTTAATGGCGGTGAGATGTGCAGCTGGGAGCGGTACGGTGGCTGGTGCTGGCCATGGCAGCTGCTGGCAGCGGGATGTGCAGCTGGGAGCGGTCCGGTGGCGGTGGCTGGTACTGGGCATGGCGGTTAATGGCGGTGAGATGTGCAGCTGGGAGCGGTACGGTGGCTGGTGCTGGCCATGGCGGCTGCTGGCGGTGGGATGTGCAGCTGGGAGCGGTCCAGTGGTGGTAACTGGTGGTGGGCATGGCAGCTACTGGCGGTGGGATGTGCGGCGGTGTCCATATCCAATATGGCGGCAGGCGCACTTCCGTCCCCGCGGTGTATTCTGGGATATGAAGTCCTAGGGGCCCCCCTTCCTTGATGCAGCCGAGCTTCTCCCCCAGGACCCCCTTCTGAAGGGGGGGCCTGGCGCCTCAGGACACCCCCTTCCTTGATGCACCCAAGCTTATCCCCAAGCTTGGGGAGATCAGCTGCATCAAGGAAGGGGGGTCCTGGGGCCCCCAGGACGCCCTCATCCTTTGAAAGGGGGGTCAGGAGGGAGAAGCATGTCTGCATTAAGGAAGAGGAGGGGGCCTCTAGGAGTCCTAGGGGCCCCCCTTCCTTGATGCAGCTGATTTTCCCTTCCAGGTGCCCCCCTAGGGGGTCCTTGGGGCTCTGACTGTCACTGACACTACTTTCCCCCTTCCCCCACCAAAGCCGTGCTCTGGGGCTCTTACCTGGCCGGAGCCCTCGGTCACCTCCACCCTCTCACTGTATTCTGGAGGTGTGCTTCCCCTGCCTCCAGGAAGTGAAGGAGCGCCGACTCGCCCAGCCCCCTCTGCCTCTCTGAATGCCGCTCTGTAGTCCGGGCGGGCGGCGGCGTAATCAACAGCATCCCCCCCAGGGACTGAAGCCAGCCGCGGCGGCGGCGTAATCAATAGCACCACCCACGGAACTGAGTGCAAGAATAATGCCGCGGCGGCGGTGTAGTTAACAGCACCATCCCCCCGGGACTGTGGGCCAGAATAAAGCCGCGGCGGCGGTGTAATCTAACAGCAACCCCCTCCCCCCGGGACTGACTGACTGCAAGGGTGCAAGGGGAACTGACCCGCCGCTGGAGCTTTCAGGGGCCCCCTAGGTGGTCGGGGCCCTGGTGCAGCTGCACCAGCTGCACCCCTGAGTTCCGCCCCTGCACTAAGTGCCTTCTGTGTTTATCAGGCATTGCCCCTAACCTCTGTGCCTTGGCTATTGTTCTGTTTTCTATTTCTCTTACATTCCTGTTCAGAGTCTCCAATATCTGTGTCTATCGTGTCCCCTACTTGTGTAAGCTGTATTTAGTTTATTGAACTGAAGCCTATTCTTATGCTTAATAGTTAAAAATCATGAAAACTTGGTGGTTTTAACTAATACTGCACATTTAAATACTACCGCAAGTTTAACTACTGCAACTGCTATGTGTCCTGTGGTCTTAGGGGGTCAAGTCTATCATTGCTGCACCATAATTTGCAGCATTAGAATGCTTGCATCTTAAAGGGAACCGGTCATCTCAATTTAGCCCCCTATTCTACCACTACCTGCCCCTGCACCTTGCTAGATCATCCCTAACCATCACTTTCTGACATGAAACTGCACTATAAAGCTTGTATAAAATGATTTAATAACTTACATCCAGTCTACGGTGTAGACTGGAATGGGTGGTTTCTGGGTCTTTATTCTCCCTACTCGCAGGACGTCAGTTCCAGTTCGGTGCATTGTGGGGGCTTGTCAGGGGCTGTACGGTCCAGCGCATGCGCAGTGCGCATATTGAAGTCGCCCATCCAGCCTGATAAGCCTCAACAATGCACTGCATCGGAACTGACGTCCTGCTAGCGCATCACAGAATGCATGGAGAAGGCGGGAATTTCAAAAGTGGAGGAACAGGAGACGGAATGTTGCCGCCCAGCGAGGCGTGCTAAAAACCGAGGAGGGAGAATGCAGACCTGGAGATCGCCCATTCCAGTCTATGGATGTATACTGGATGTAAGTTTTTAAATCATTTTATACAAGCCTTATAGTGCAGTTTGAGCTCAGAGAGGGATGGTTAGGGATGAGCTAGCAAGGTGCAGGGACAGGTAGTGATAGAATCGAGCTGACAAATCGAGCTGATAGGTTCCCTTTAAGTATACCGACTTGCTGGTTTGCTTGAAGATCTAAATTATGTTTCCATGTGTAGTGACTCAGAGTAACCAATACTAAAATGTCCCCTGATCGCCATGTGTTGTTTTATAATGTTGTGCATTGTAACTCCTAAACCTTAGCTCTGAGAGTTGTAGCATTTGTGATCCCACACTGCCCTCTCCTGGCCTTTCTCAAAACTACCAAATCCTTATATGGCCAAAGAAAGCTAAGCAACAGTTGGGAACTTTCCCGCAGTTGACAGTATACTGCTGAAGACGCAGGAGTGAAGACACAATGATGTGAGCACTGTGATTTTAGGAGAGGGGGTCTGCTCTGGATTGCTCCTGTCCTCTAGTGATTAGTGTGGTAAAGAGTGGGAAGGATGCACTTTGTCCAGGAAACTTTCTTTGGAAAGGCAGAGTCTATGCTACAGTGTGCTTCCAAAATCAAGGTAGGCCCATACATAAAAACCTGAAAACCAACCAAAGCAAAGCCAGTTATGGATCCTTGCTGCTAGATACTACGACGAGAATAACTAATTGTACACTGTCAACTCTGCAGTTTGTATGGAGTAAAAGTTTATAATGTTGTTCATGAAATCTATGGTGTCTGTATTTCTTATGGGATTGCAAGCACCTCTGCTACTACTCATGCTACATGGTCTGAGTGTCTACGCATGGCAGAAACAAATTGATGGTACAACCAGACAGAAATCTTTCCCACTACACATAGCTGGACTGTGATCCACCTAGTTACCTTACCCTGGTACCAAATTCCCTTTTACATTTGACTCCCAAACTGTGCATTGCTGGAGCCGTCAGAGGACGTTCTTTTAGAGTTTTAAGGAGCGGAACAGTCCTAAAGATTTGGAAAAGATTTATTCATTTGTGCTGCTTTTGAGCCACTCAGTAGGTGAGTGAGGAATGATGATAAGACCTAGACTGCTGAACCAGTAGCAGTACAGCCACAGCGGTAGTAACATTTAACAATCCAGTAGTGCTGAGAGCATGCACACGCAACATCTTTTTGGAGATTTCTCTCTGAAAGGCGGCTAAAAAAGATATAAAAAAACACTGAAAAGAATGAACATATGCATTTCTATGTTAAAATATCTTGCCATTCACATGGACAGGCTTTTGAGTGTCTTTTAACTGCTTTACATTTCTGAAGACACCAGACTGTTAAAGAAAAATGGTTTGACCATTTGTCAGGTGTCATTTACTCTAAAGACACTCTACACTGTATAATAGTCGCTGGAGGCCATAAATGTCGAAAAAGTGTTCAGGAATACTCAGCGATATTTAAATAACTACACGCGGACATTTCAGTCAACTCAGATGGGTTTGCTCAGTTCAAAACGATGTCTGTGCACGTACCTTTAAATGAGACCAAAAGGATAGTCAGAAGCTAGAATTTATTTTAATCTTAAAGGGATCCTGTAACCTCCAAAATGCCTGATAAACTAGCAAAACATGTCCCTGCAGCATCCTATCACTAATCTCACACTTCTTTTGTCTCCTAAAAGCATCCTGTGAAAGTGCATACAAATGTTTTAATACTCACTCATTAGTGATTATAATTAGCAGGGGCTATATTCTTTAGTCACCAGGGCGTGTTGTTTTGCAGCCTGAATGACCCACCCTCTCTTTGTCTGTGCTGCTGTGATGGGAGCTGAAGGCAGGACTAATGATTTGCATTCTGTGAGTGATAGAGAGGGGGGAGGGTAAAGCCTGCACAAGCAGAGCAAACAGACAGAGAGAGGGAGGATCCTGGAGCTGCAAAACAGCCGCCCTGGTGACTAAAGAAAAATAGCCCCTGCTAATTTTAATGCCTAATGAGTAAGTATTAAAACGTTTTTATGCACTTTCACAGGATGCTTTTAGGAGACAAAAGGAGTGTGAGATTAGTGTGGATGGTGCAGGACATGTTTTGCTAGCTTAGGAGGCGTTCTGGAGGTGACAGGATCCCTTTAAATGCCATTCTATGTAATTCATATTGTAATCTATTTTTCTAATATATTGTACTACCGTATATACTCGTGTATAAGCCGAGTTTTTCAGCCCAAAATTTGGGCTGAAAATCTACCCCTCGGTTATACACGGGTCAATACGGTAGTCGGGGCCTCATTATATATGCACTGCTTCCCCCTGTCAATCAGTGGCAGGGGGAAGCAGTGCATATATGCCCCCAAATGCTGGCACTCTCCCCCTTGTAAGGGCCCCCCCCGCTGCGTATCTTACCATCCCGGTCTTCTGCACAGCGCCGCTCCTCGGTGCTCCGTTCTTCATGCTCCCGTCCTGCTACATCCGGGATCTCCGGCCGTCACAGGCATATGACGTCATCGCGCAACGGCCGGGGATCCCGGATGCAGCGAGGACGGAGCATGGAGAACGGAGCACCGAGGAGCGGCGCTGAGCAGAAGACCGGGATGGTAAGATAAGCAGCGGGGGGGGGGCCCTTACAAGGGGGGCGAGTGCCAGCATTTGGGGGCTGCTATATACCACCTGGGGGCTGCTGTATACTACCACTGGGGCTGTATATACCACTGGGGCTGTATATACCTCTGGGGCTGCTGTATACTACCACTGGGGCTGTATATACCACTGGAGCTGCTGTATACTACCACTGGGGCTGTATATACCTCTGGGGCTGCTGTATACTACCACTGGGGCTGTATATACCACTGGGGCTGCTGTATACTACCACTGGGGCTGTATATACCACTGGGGCTGCTGTATACACCTCGGGGCTGCTGTATACTACCACTGGGTCTGCTGTATATACCTCTGGGGCTAATATATACTAACTACTGGGGCTGCTGCTGTATATACCACTGGGGCTGCTGCTGTATACTACCACTGGGGCTGCTGTATATACCTCTGAGGCTGCTGTATGCCACACTGCTGGGGGCTGTATACCTGTGCTGGGGTCCACCCTCGGCTTATACACAAGTCAATAGGTTTTCCCAGGTTTTGGGGGCAAAAGTAGGGGGGTCGGCTTATACACGGGTTGGCTTATACACGAGTATATACGGTAATTAAAAAGTCCATACTACTATATCTAAATGCTATATTTTTTTTATTGCTTACTCTTTGATGGCGCTTCATTTGAGAATTCCAGTTAAAGCCTGGTAGTCAAATGAGTCATCAACTGAGGCAGAGACTGGGGTCACTGCTGCATCCTCTTCCCCCTCCCTGAAATGAAGTGTCCTCATTGATGTCCGTTTCAGGTATTTGGCTAGTCCCTGCTCTACTGAGCATACATCGGTTGTCTCTTCTAACTTATACTCAGTAGATTCTGGTCACTGTACAATATGCCAGTCAGCGAGTGAACAGTCACTGTGCAAGTTGCTTTTTAGTCTAATTGCCATGTGGAAATTCCAGTGATCAGTATGTGAGATTGTGTGCACAATAACACCAAATTTAACACACCTGCTCCATATTCATACCTGAGACCTTGTAACATAGAATCATAAAACGTAGAGTTGGAAGGGACCTCCTGGGTCATCTGGTCCAACCCTCTGCTCAAAGGATTCACTAAGACATCCCAGGCAGATGTCTGTTGTCAGAGAACAGAATCCATCATTTTGTTTAGCCTCCTACATGATGCCATGGAGCCTCTGATGTCACAGTGATACATAACACTGAGTGGGCGGGGAAGGTCACATTAAGGTTCACGCCCCTATTGTTTTTATTCGCTAATGGACCTAAGCCAAACCCTCTCTTTGTAACACTGTAAAGTGCTGGCATATGCTAATAAAGGCAGAAGTCACTAAGTACAACCAAAGCATGTTGTGCTGTATTGATTCTCCATGATCGCTGATTAAACATATTAATTTGGAGTTCGCATGGAATAGATGGAGTGGATTTCACTCACCTGTCCAGCCTCTGTTTGAAGACTTCCTTTGAAGAGAAACTCACCACCACTCATGGCAGCCTGATCCAATTATTGATCACCCTCACAGTCAAAAAGTTTTTCTAATATCTAATCTGTGTCTCCTTCCATTGAGTTTCATCCCATTGCTTCTAGTCTTTCCTTGCGCAAATGAGAATAAATCTGATCCCTCTACAGTGTGACAGCCCTCTCCTTCCAAAGGCTGCTTCTCCATCATGACAGAAGGTCAGCTCTCCTCCCTTCTATTAAAATCACACCTCACCACCAGCGCCCATGACTCGCTCCCATCCCATCTCATTCCCAGCCTCACCTCAGTCTTCATGCCAACCCTAACCCATCTCTTCAACTTATTATTTACTACTAGTATTTCCCCCTCATCCTTCAAACATGCCTTGATCACACCCATCCTAAAAAAGCCCTCCTTTGACCCATCCTCTGTTTCTAGCTATCGCCCCATATTACATCTCCCCTTTGCCTTCAAACTACTGGAACACCACGTCCACCTTGAGCTGTCCTCCCACCTCTCCTCCTCCCTCTTTGACCGCCTACAATCTGGCTTCCAACCACATCACTTGACCGAAACTGCCTTAACCAAAGTTACCAATGACCTATTAACTGCCAAGAGCAAACTACACTACTCTGTCCTCCTCCTCCTTGACCTATCTTCTGCCTTCGACACAGTAGACCATTCCCTCCTACTACAGATCCTGGAATCTCTTGGTATCACTGACTTGGCCCTCTCCTGGATCTCTGCATATCTAACAGACCGAACTTACAGCGTCTCCTTCTCCCACACCACCTCTTCATCCTTCCTCCTACCTGTTGGTGTCTCCCATGGTTCAGTTCTTGGTCCCTTACTTTTCTCCATTTACACCCTCGGCTTGGGTCAGCTCATTGAATCCCTCAGTCTGCAGTATTGTCTCTACGCTGATGACACTCAGATCTATCTCTCTGGTCCCGACATCACCTCCTTGCTATCCAAAATTCCACAATGTCCGTCCGTTATTTCATCCTTCTTTACCGCTCGCTTTCTGAAACTGAACATGGACAAAACAGAATTCATCATCTTTCCCCCAACCCACTCCCCCCCAACCTGATCTATCCATCAACAGCTGCTCACTTTCCCCAGTCCCCCATGCTCAGTGCCTTGGGGTAATCCTCGATTCTGCCCTCTCTTTCAAGCCACATATTCAAGCCCTTGCCTTCTTCCGGCAACTACAACTTAAAAATATTTCCCAGATCCATTCCTTCCTCGATCTTGACACTGCAAAAACACTTGTCCATGCCCTCATCATCTCCCACCTCGACTATTGCAACCTCCTACTCGCTGGCCTCCCATCTAACTCTCTTGCACCACTCCAATCTATCCTAAACTCTGCTGCCTGACTAATCCACTTGTTTCCCCGCTATTCTGCAGCCTCTCCTCTCTGCCAAACCCTTCACTGGTTTCCCATCTCTCAGAGGCCTCTGTTTAAAACCCTTACTCTGACATACAAAGTCATTCATAATCTGTCTCCTTCGTACATCTGTGACATGATCTCCCAATATCTTCCCTCACGCAACCTGTGATCCACTCATGATCTCCTCCTCTACTCTCCCCTCATCTCTTCTTCCCACAACTGCACTCAAGAGTTCTCCAGTGCATCCACTATACTGTGGAACTCTCTCAGACTCTCACCTACTCTGGAAACCTTCAAAAGAAACCTGAAGACTCACCTCTTCTGACAAGCCTACAACCTGCAGTGAGCCTCAGTCCACCTAACCACCGCACGACCAACTCTACCCTCTCCTACTGTATCCTCACCCATCCCCTCATAGATTGTGAGCCCCCGCGGACACCGTTCTCTTCCCTACTGTACCTGTGTGCTTTATATTGTCCATGTTTATTGAACTTGTATACAGTGTTGGCCAAAAGTATTGACACCCCTGCAATTCTGTCAGATAATACTCAGTTTCTTCCTGAAAATGATTGCAATCACAAATTCTTTGGTATTATCATCTTCATTTCATTTGTCTTCAATGAAAAAACACAAAAGAGAATGAAGCAAAAAGCAAAACATTGATCGTTTCACACAAAACTCCAAAAATGGGCCAGACAAAAGTATTGGCACCCTTAGCCTAGTACTTGGTTGCACAACCTTTAGCCAAAATAACTGCGATCAACCGCTTCCGGTAACTAGGGATGGGCGAATCTACTCGCTAGGACTCGTTACTCGGCGAGTAGTAAGGGACTCGCAGGACTCGGTACTCTGCGAGTTTCCCAGTGATTACTCGCACGAGTCCAATGCAAATCAATATCAATCCTAGTTTTGTCAGAAACGCTGACAAAACTAGGATTGCCATTGTTTGCATTAGACTCGGCTACTGTGCCAGTGATAGCAGGGAAACTCGCAAATAACTGCTGTTACATTGCGAGCTGAGTCCAGCTGTCTTCTCTGTGTGCAGGCTGCCAGCTCCAGGGTCCTAGAGCCCGCCTGCTCACAGAGATGATGTAGCAGTGCTGAGATTGTTCTCAGTCTGCTCATTCCCTGTGTACAGACATGAATGTCTGTGCACAGAGATGATGTAGCAGAGCTGAGATTGTTCTCAGTCTGCTCATTCCCTGTGTACAGACATGAATGTCTGTGCACAGAGATGATGTAGCAGAGCTAAGATTGTTCTCAGTCTGCTCATTCCCTGTGTACAGACATGAATGTCTGTGCACAGAGATGATGTAGCAGTGCTGAGATTGTTCTCAGTCTGCTCATTCCCTGTGTACAGACATGAATGTCTGTGCACAGAGATGATGTAGCAGTGCTGAGATTGTTCTCAGTCTGCTCATTCCCTGTGCATAGACATCTATCTATGCACAGGGGATGTAGCAGAGAGGACATCGCGTTTTGGACTATGTCGGACGGAAGAGGATTTTTTTAATTAAAGATGGAGTCCCTAATGGCTTTTTTTTTTATTTCAAATAAAATTTTTTCTCTGTGTTGTGTTTTTTTAACCTTTTATTGGAGATTCTTAGTGGCTGGGTCAAACGTGGTCTGACATTAAGAATCTCGGGCTTAATACCAGCTTGTATAACAAAGCTGGTATTAACCCCTTTATTACCCAGCGTGCTACCGCCACCAGGGCCGCTGGAAGAGCGGGGTTCAGCGCCAGAGGATGGCGCTTCAATGAACGCGCCATCTCCTGGGGCGGCTGCGGGCTGCAATTTGCAGCGGGGGGTGCCCAGAAAGCTTGGGCGTCCCTGCGCTGCGGATTCCAGCCCCCAGCTGCTTAGCTGTACCTGGCTAGACATAGAAATTGCGCGGAGCCCCACGCATTTTTTTTTATTATTTCATGAATTTCAGAGTCAGAGTCTCAGAGTCAGAATCTCAGAATTTCATGAAATAATTTTAAAAAAATGCGTGGGGCTCCGCGCAATCACTATGTCTAGCCAGGTACAGCTAAGCAGCTGGGGGCTGGAATCCGTAGCGCAGGGATGCCCAAGCTTTCTGGGCACCCCCCGCTGCAAATTGCAGCCCGCAGCCGCCCCAGAAGATGGCGCGTTCATTGAAGCGCCATCCTCTGGCGCTGAACCCCGCTCTTCCAGCGGCCCTCGTAGCGGTGGCACGCTGGGTAATAAAGAGGTTAGGGCCAGCTTTGTATTATCAGCTGGCCCTAAGCCCGAAATTTATGGCGGTCACGCCAATATTAGACATGACCGCCATGAATTTCTATTAAATTGTTTTAAAAAAAACACAACACAAAGAAATTTTTTTATTAGAAATAAAAAAAAAAGCCATTAGGGACTCCATCTTTAATTAAAAAAATCCTCTTCCGTCCGACGCAGTCCAAAACGCGATGTCCTCTCTGCTACATCCCCTGTGCATAAATATAGATGTCTATGCACAGGGAATAAGCAGACTGAGAACAATCTCAGCTCTGCTACATCATCTCTGTGCACAGACATTCATGTCTGTACACAGGGAATGAGCAGACTGAGAACAATCTCAGCTCTGCTACATCATCTCTGTGCACAGACATTCATGTCTGTACACAGGGAATGAGCAGACTGAGAACAATCTCAGCTCTGCTACATCAGGCAGCAGGCGGGCTCTAGGACCCTGGAGCTGGCAGCCAGCACACTGAGGAGACAGGACTCTTATCTCTGCGAGTTTCCCAGCGATTACAGTTGCAAAGTAAACGAGTCCAATGCAAATAAATGACAAAACTAGGATTGCTTCAGGCTGAAGCTTCCGACACACATCTGCGATTTGTAAATCTCACACTACTCGCTATTACTCGCTTCCCCATTCATTAACATTGGACTCGCTAGACTCGCAACGAGTAGCGAGTCCTGTGCTCGGACTCGCTAGAGTCAAGCGATTCCGAGTGATTTAGGATTCGCCCATCACTACCGGTAACCATCAATGAGTTTCTTACAATGCTCTGCTGGAATTTTAGACCATTCTTCTTTGGCAAACTGCTCCAGGTCCCTGATATTTGAAGGGTCCCTTCTCCAAACTGCCATTTTTAGATCTCTCCACAGGTGTTCTATGGGATTCAGGTCTGGACTCATTGCTGGCCACCTTGGAAGTCTCCAGTGCTTTTTCTCAAACCATTTTCTAGTGCTTTTTGAAGTGTGTTTTGGGTCATTGTCCTGCTGAAAGACCCATGACCTCTGAGGGAGACCCAGCTTTCTCACACTGGGCCCTACATTATGCTGCAAAATTTGTTGGTAGTCTTCAGACTTCATAATGCCATGCACACGGTCAAGCAGTCCAGTGCCAGAGGCAGCAAAGCAACCCCAAAACATCAGGGAACCTCCGCCATGTTTGACTGTAGGGACCGTGTTCTTTTTTTTGAATGCCTCTTTTTTTCTCCTGTAAACTCTATGTTGATGCCTTTGCCCAAAAAGAGAGAACATTCTTCCAAAACGTTTTAGGCTTTCTCAGGTAAGTTTTGGCAAACTCCAGCCTGGCTTTTTTATGTCTCGGGGTAAGAAGTGGGGTCTTCCTGGGTCTCCTACCATACAGTCCCTTTTCATTCAGACGCCGATGGATAGTACGGGTTGACACTGTTGTACCCTCGGACTGCAGGGCAGCTTGAACTTGTTTGGATGTTATTCGATGTTCTTTATCCACCATCCGCACAATCTTGCGTTGAAATCTCTTGTCAATTTTTCTTTTCCTTCCACATCTAGGAAGATTAGCCACAGTGCCATGAGCTTTAAACTTCTTGATGACACTGCGCACGGTAGACACAGGAACATTCAGGTCTTTGGAGATGGACTTGTAGCCTTGAGATTGCTCATGCTTCCTCACAATTTGGTTTCTCAAGTCCTCAGACAGTTCTTTGGTCTTCTTTCTTTTCTCCATGCTCAATGTGGTACACACAAGGACACAGGACAGAGGTTGAGTCAACTTTAATCCATGTCAACTGGCTGCAAGTGTGATTTAGTTATTGCCAACACCTGTTAGGTGCCACAGGTAAGTTACAGGTGCTGTTAATTACACAAATTAGAGAAGCATCACATGATTTTTCTAACAGTGCCAATACTTTTGTCCACCCTCTTTTTTATGTTTGGTGTGGAATTAGATCCAATTTGGCTTTAGGACAATTCTTTTTGTGCTTTTTTCATTGAAGTCAAATTAAATGAAGATAATAATACCAAAGAATTTGTGATTGCAATCATTTTCAGGAAGAAACTGAGTATTATCTGACAGAATTGCAGGGTGTCAATATGTTTGGCCAACACTGTATGTATACCATCCACACATGTAAAGTGCCATGGAATTAATGGCGCTATAATAATAAATAATAATAATAGGTATTAAGTCTCCACTTAGTCTTCATTTTAGCAAGCTAAATATTCCCAAATCCTGTAACTGTTCCTCATAGGTCAAGGTTTGCAATCCAGCCACCACTCCGGTTGCTTTTTTCAGAACTTTCTCCAGTTTGGTGATGTCTTTTCAAAAATATGGTGTCCACAACTGGACATAGTATTCCAGATAAGGTCTGACCAAAGAGGAATATAGGGTGATAATGAGCTCATGTAATCTAGATAATATTCTTCTATTAATAAATCCCACACTGTTTAGTCTGTGATCTGTTAGTATACCCAAGTCTTTTTCACATGTGCTGTTGCTTAGGGTGCTTTCACATTACGATTTTTTGGGATCCGTGGCTGTCCGTTGTAAAATGGACAGCCACAGATCCGATTTGGCCCACATGTTAGCCTATGGGCGTGGATAGGATCAGATTTGCCCTTAGTGCCATCCGATTTTTGTCAGATCCGTTTTGGTCCGATTTTTAGCTGTACCCAAAACCGGAGACTGCTTCGATTTTGGGCACAGCGGATCAAATCGGACCGAATCAGATCTGACATGGTCCGTGGCCCATAACATGGGGGCCTAAGGAGCACGGTCCGAGAAAACAGCTGATGCTTTCTCAGACTCGATTTTAGTGTACTGAGCATGCTCAGTACACTAAAACTGCTCCTGTCCAGCTAATTTCACTTCCGCAATGTATATATACATTGTGGAATTGAAATTTAAGTAAAATCAAGTGTTAAAAATAAAAAAAAATCGATCCAGCGCCGTCGGCATCTCTGGATATACAGGACCTGGCATGACGTCACAGTCACATGACCGGCAATGGCCAGGACTCTAGAGAAGAATGGTACCAGCAGAGGCAGCCAGGACTATAGGAGTGGCATCAGTGGGGGCTACCTTGCTAAGAGCCTGGCCGTGTCATGAAAAGGGTCGGGGCTAACAGCATGACACGATTTAGCCCCGCCCCTTTCATGACGCGGCCAGACACTCAGAAAGGCAGCAAGCAGAGAGGGGCGTGCATGATTACAAGGGAGCAGCAGACAGGCACGCCTATTGAGACTATTATAGAAACAGAGAACTCACACAGGACAAAGTAATATAACCTTTTCTCTACTTTACAAAATCGATTTTTTCTGCAAAAGGGATGGCTAGAAATGATAAGAGGGGGTGCAGGGACAGGTCTAAAGATGTGGGGCGGTCGGTTTGTGGGGTTAGGTTCCCTTTAATTAATGTAAAAAATACATAAATTCATGAGGCACATTCATTCCTGCTCTGAATGTGTCAAAGGCCGTCATCAATTTGTGTTTCCCCACTCTTCTGTCTCTTTGGGATTTGTAAGGACCTTTCAATACTAGTGTTTTCATATCCATTACAGTGTGATAAAGGCTACAGAAATGATTGGCATATGTTATGATCTGTTCTTTTTTCTTTAATTGTGTGGTGATAAGAGTACATCCTAGTTCTGAGTTGTTGTCCCATCTCCCCTATATACAGACCCTCACTCGGACATTTGGTACATATAAGTAAGTACACCACATTGGTGGTGGTGCAGCAAGAAGGTACCTTGGATCTTGCAGTCCTGATGTGAGCTGGGAATCTTTATCTTGTCATTATAAATGGACAGGCTTCACACCTCTTCTGGTTGCAGGGAATGTTGCTCTTGAATTTGGGAAGAACAGTAAGCTTCTGACAATAATGCTTTTTAGATTCAGGGGCTGCCTAAAACACAGAAGTAGGCAAGAGACCAGCTTATTTAATTCCTTGTAGTAGTTCTGTGTATGGTCAGACGCCAATTTTTTGTAGATAAAACTGAGCTTTGCAGCAACATGGAAGATTTCTTCAGAAGACTACTCCTGAAGGAATTTTACAGTGATTTTAGAACCTACCTGGACTGAACAAACAGGGATCCTGACAACCAAGAAAAGGTCAAACTGGACACCTGCACCTGGAAGCAACCCCCATTTGGACAACTATATAGACACTTTTAGACTAGTGATGGGCGAATCCTAAATTACTCGGAATCGCTTGACTCTAGCGAGTCCGAGCCCAGGACTCGCTACTCGTTGCGAGTCTAGCGAGTCCAATGTTAATGAATGGGGAAGCGAGTAATAGCGAGTAGTGTGAGATTTACAAATCGCAGATGTGTCGGAAGCTTCAGCCTGAAGCAATCTGAGTTGTGTCATTTATTTGCATTGCTCGTTTACTTTGTAAGTAATCGCTGACTCGCACAGATAAGATCCTGTCTTCTCTGTGTTCTGGCTGCCCCAGCTCCAGGGTCCTAGAGCCTGCCTGCTGCCTGATGTAGCAGAGCTGACATTGTTCTCAGTCTGCTCATTCCCTGTGTACAGACATGAATGTCTGTGCACAGAGATGATGTAGCAGAGCTGAGATTGTTCTCAGTCTGCTCATTCCCTGTGTACAGACATGAATGTCTGTGCACAGAGATGATGTAGCAGAGCTGAAATTGTTCTCAGTCTGCTTATTCCCTGTGCATAGACATCTATATTTATGCACAGGGGATGTAGCAGAGAGGACATCGCGTTTTGGACTGCGTCGGACGGAAGAGGATTTTTTTAATTAAAGATGGAGTCCCTAATGGCTTTTTTTTTTATTTCTAATAAAAAATTTTCCTTGTGTTGTGTTTTTTTTAAAACAATTTAATAGAAATTCATGGCGGTCATGTCTAATATCGGCGTGACCGCCATGAATTTCGGGCTTAGGGCCAGCTGATAATACAAAGCTGGCCCTAACCTCTTTATTACCCAGCGTGCCACCGCTACCAGGGCCGCTGGAAGAGCGGGGTTCAGCGCCAGAGGATGGCGCTTCAATGAACGCGCCATCTTCTGGGGCGGCTGCGGGCTGCAATTTGCAGCGGGGGGTGCCCAGAAAGCTTGGGCATCCCTGCGCTGCGGATTCCAGCCCCCAGCTGCTTAGCTGTACCTGGCTAGACATAGAAATTGCGCGGAGCCCCACGCATTTTTTTTTAATTATTTCATGAAATTCTGTGATTCTGACTCTGAGACTCTGACTCTGAGACTCTGACTCTGAAATTCATGAAATAATTAAAAAAAAATGCGTGGGGCTCCGCGCAATTTCTATGTCTAGCCAGGTACAGCTAAGCAGCTGGGGGCTGGAATCCGCAGCGCAGGGATGCCCAAGCTTTCTGGGCACCCCCCGCTGCAAATTGCAGCCCGCAGCCGCCCCAGAAGATGGCGCGTTCATTGAAGCGCCATCCTCTGGCGCTGAACCCCGCTCTTCCAGCGGCCCTGGTAGCGGTGGCACGCTGGGTAATAAAGAGGTTAGGGCCAGCTTTGTATTATCAGCTGGTCCTAAGCCCGAAATTTATGGCGGTCACGCCAATATTAGACATGACCACCATGAATTTCTATTAAATTGTTTTAAAAAAAACACAACACAAGGAAAAATTTTTATTAGAAATAAAAAAAAAAGCCATTAGGGACTCCATCTTTAATTAAAAAAATCCTCTTCCGTCCGACGCAGTCCAAAACGCGATGTCCTCTCTGCTACATCCCCTGTGCATAAATATAGATGTCTATGCACAGGGAATAAGCAGACTGAGAACAATCTCAGCTCTGCTACATCATCTCTGTGCACAGACATTCATGTCTGTACACAGGGAATGAGCAGACTGAGAACAATCTCAGCACTGCTACATCATCTCTGTGCACAGACATTCATGTCTGTACACAGGGAATGAGCAGACTGAGAACAATCTCAGCACTGCTACATCATCTCTGTGCACAGACATTCATGTCTGTACACAGGGAATGAGCAGACTGAGAACAATGTCAGCACTGCTACATCAGGCAGCAGGCGGGCTCTAGGACCCTGGAGCTGCACAGAGAAGACAGCTGGACTCAGCTCGCAAAGAAACAGCAGTTATCTGCGAGTTTCCCTGCTATCACTGGCACAGTAGCCAGTGATTACTCGCGAGTCTAATGCAAACAATGGCAATCCTAGTTTTGTCAGCGTTTCTGACAAAACTAGGATTGATATTGATTTGCATTGGACTCGCGAGTAATCACTGGGAGACTCGCAGAGTACCGAGTCCTGCGAGTCCCTTACTACTCGCCGAGTAACGAGTCCTAGCGAGTAGATTCGCCCATCCCTATTTTAGACATTTGGTAAAATCTACTATTTTAGATACACACAAGAGGCAACCATCCAACATCAGTGCCCAGGATAGAAGAGCAATACAGACTTTGAAAATCAACAAAGAAATCATGATTAAACCTGCAGAAAAGGGTGGTCATGATGAACAAATCCACTACCTGAAGGATGCAAACAGACAACTGATTGACACATGCTACTACAAAAAATTGGAATCCAACCCTACACAGGTGTAAGGACTCTGGATGTTCTGATGTCATTTTGTACATCCTTGCCCTTTTCCAAGATTGCAACCTCTGCTTCTTTCCTCTCCATGTATATTTGGTCCCCCAGCCTTTATCAACCCCAGTCCATCTATTAGTCCTCCTGTAGAGTATTTTGTCTTGCTGCATCCCAAGCTTGCTCCTCCTTCTCCTGACAACCGGGTGTGTTTCTCCTGTTTGCTCACGAGAGGTTCTGCTGCCAGCTTGTCTTGTGTTCCAATTTGCTCCTGCTGCTTCCTCTGATTCGGCTCTTGCCAGACCTGCCCTGTGTTATGTAAGCTTGTTGCTTAATAATCTCCCTGTAGCTACCTCATTTATTAAAGATGCAGTAGCAGTGTACAGGACTGTTTAGTATATGGGGCTTTTTAGTAAACCTGCACTGCATCTGGTTCTGGGATAGTTTATTCAGAATTCACAGGCCTCCTGGGTGTTACTGAATTATTGACTTGTCTAGAGCAACTCTCTAAGTGAACTTTGCCATTGACCTTCCTTTTACAGCATCTCCTAGTGGTACAGAGCTTAAAGGGCTGCCCTACTATTTGC
Organism: Allobates femoralis; assembly: GCA_033576535.1. NCBI lineage: Eukaryota > Metazoa > Chordata > Amphibia > Anura > Aromobatidae > Allobates > Allobates femoralis. The sequence goes on from JARQOC010000003.1 coordinate 716,004,760, forward strand.
TTAATCCTGTGTTATTTTCAAGAGGCTTTTTTAAGAAAGGCTTCATTTAATATTGTCACCGTGTGTTTTTGAACTTAGATTGTCTCTAAACTTTGTTTGTTTAATCAACGCATGTTGCAATACAGACCTTTTTCACTGATAAACTTTGTTTCAGTTGTGTCTTGCCTCATGAAAAAAAGATTCCTGAGCTTTCCATTATATTTATTACAACAGGATAAATACAAGGAATTAAACAAGCTGGTCTATTGTTTGCCTGACAAACTCTTAAAGAGGACTTGTCACCCTCCGCCCCTTGGATGTGAATCTAAGTGCAGCACGGAATGCAGCATGTATGCTGCATTCAGTCAATGGGTCTCCCATGTGTTTGTGAAGCTTGTACCCTGAAAAAGAAGCTTTTTAAAACTTAGTTAGATGCCATGGAGGCTGTCCCTGGTGCTTGGAGCCACCTCGCTCCACGGCTGCATTTGACGCCTCCTGCATCACTGTGCCGCCTTGTTTATGGCCATTGCCACCTCCATCCTGCCAGTCAATTCTTCCTCCTCTGTGCCTGCACCTCCTTGTGATGCTTGACACAGGAGCAGAGCGAGGTATCGCTTCTTGCAGTCCCAGCTGCCTGCCCCCCCACATGCTGTGATGTATTCTCATTTCACCGCCCTGCTCGGTGTATATATGGAGCAGGGGGGGAAATGAGAATACGTCAGAGCATGAGGCAGGACAGGCAGCCGGGACCGCAAGAAGCGATACCTCACTCTGCGCCTGCGTCAAGCATCACCAGAAGGCACAGAGGACGAAGAATTTACTGGCAGGAAGGAGGTGGCATCGGCTGTAAACAAGGCGGCACAGAGACGCAGGGGGTGTCAAATGCTGCCGTGGAGTGAGGTGGCTCCAAGCACCAGGGACAGCCTCTATGGCTTCTAACTGTAAGTTTTAAAAAGCTTATATCTTGGGTACAAGCTTCACATGGGGGACCCCTTGACTGAATGCAGCATACATGCTGCATTTAGTGCTGCACTTAGATTCACATCCATGGGGGGGTGACAGGTTCTCTTTAAGAACTGCTGACCTAATACCAGAAAGTCCAAGAATAGGCATTTCTACATGCTTTCCAAAATCCAAAAATCAGGAAATCCAGGAAGACCCATAATTTAATCTGTGGGCACCTCACCCAACTAGTTTCTGGATGAGAAAAGGGTGTTCTCAAACCCCTTGTAAAAGAGACACCCAGCTACATTCAGCAACAACTGACCTATTGAATAAACTATCAGCAATAGGTCACTACCAGAAAAAAACATCCTCGCCACCATGGATGTGGAATCTTTGTACTCCAATACCCCACACCAGGATGGAATAAATGCCTGCAAAGTTTTACTGGAAAACACATGGATTGATGCTGATTCTGTGAGGAAATTTACAAAATTCATGTTCACCCACAATTACTTTGCATTTGACAACAACATATATTTACAGGAGATACAGCAATGGGAAGCAAAATGGCACTACAATGTGCAAATCTTTTATGGCCAAACTTGAAAGCAACTTTTTATCATCTTGTCCTATCAAGCCTCTATCCTATTACCGGTACATAGATGATGTTTTAATCATCTGGACGGAGTATGAGTAACAGCTGAAGACGTTTCATGAACACTTTAATCAGTTTCATCCCACCATCAATTTAGCACTCAACTACTCCTGCACTGAAATCAACTCTTTAGACACTATCACAAAGATACAGAACAATGAAGTATCAACATCTATGTACTGGAAGCCAGTTTACCATCCAATATATCTTCCATGGGACAGTTTTCATCCAAAACACATAAAAAACTCTATTGTGTACAGTCAGGTCATCAGATGCAATCAGATATGTTCCAACCCCACAGATAGAGACAATCACCTTGGGGGCCTCAGAAGGACCATTTTGAATCAGGGTTACCATCCAAGAGTAATTGAAAACCAAATTACAAGTGTCACCAGAATATCAGGGAACCATCTCCTACATTACAAAAATAAAGAAAAAACTGGGTCCCTCTCGTAGTCACCTACAATCCAAATCTGGAGGTGTTAAAAGCAGTTGCACAGTAACTACAACCACTACTACAAAAAGATGCCCAACTAAAATCTACATATCCAGACCCTCACTTCTGTGTTTTAGGCATCATTGTCAGAAGCTCATTGTCCTCTCCAAAAACAACAGGAACATTTTCCAACAACCAGAAGAGGTGCAAAACCTGTCCATTTATAATAACAACGGACAAGATAAAGATTCCCAGCTCACATAAGGACCGCAAGATTCAAGGTACCTTCAGCTGCACCACAACCAAAGTGGTGTACTTAGTTATATGTACCAAATGTCCGAGTGGGTGTCTATATGTAGTGGGAAAGGACAACAACTCAGAATTAAGACGAACTGTCATCACTACACAATTAAAGAGAAAAGAACAGATCAACCTGTGGCCAATCATTTCTGTAGCCCTATCTCATCTCTGGAGCAGGCCCTATAGTGGAAGGAGCCAAGGTCATAGAGGACCCAAGTATAATACGGGCTATGGTACAGATTCTGAGCCATCCAAATCTTGAGTAAACGATGAATTAAGTGACTGTTCTCTAGCTGAGGATGATGATAGAAAAATTCACCAACAGAAAGCCGAAAATACCTAAGAAATGGTCATGGTAGATGAGCAAAAAATGGCTGATGTGGAGAAGCGGGGGTCAGTGGGTGCTCTCATCCACTGTCCTGGCTGACTTTCGAAAGACCACATGGACAAGGGCTCATCCCAACTGAACACCCAAGCTCCTTAACTGTGGGCAGAGCACTACTCAGACAACACAGGATTCTGGAACCACATAATGGTGAGGCTTTATTGGGTCCCCAACAATCAGAAGCATATGACACATAGCCAATCAAAACACACAATCTAACAGGCAACAGTTTCCGCTGGCTCTCCAGGGATTAGAATGTTTGTGCTTTTAAAGACTCCAGGGCCACTTACTCCAATCCAGCAGCACCCGGCTTTTGGTGGGCACCCACTGAGAAAGGAATAGTAACAAGCTTAGAAAGCTGAACAAGCACAGCAATGTCTATAGCCAGGTGACAGAATTATCCCAACCTGGGTATCTTTCATAAATATTCATTGATATTCCAGTCGAATGAGCTCCTGCAGAAAATAATCCAGTCTTAGTGCTCCTCCAATCAGACCTGCAGCTCTTAGATTGAGGTCCTGCAGAGTATGAAACAGGATGTTATCCTTGCAGCCAGAATCAAAATTCCTAGGCTGAGGTTATGGTCTTCCAACCAGGATCACAGCCCCTAGATTGAAGCCATCTACCATATGAACACTGGTAAATGAAACAGGCCCCTTTATATATCCCGAGTACTTATCTCAGAACTTTGTGGTCTTCCAGGATTGGTGGAATAAGACAGTTTTCTTATTGGTTGGATTTCAAGCCACATACTTAAGCCTCCTTTGAGTGTATGTAGTCAAAGGTAGGGAGGAGGTGAGATAATTACATTAGAAATACATAAACTCATAACAATAAAATCTCTGCACAGTCTGGAAATAAACAATGATTTAGCAAACATGAGATAGCAAGCAAAAGGTCAGTATGCCTGGCCAAATTAAGAACACTAACCCCCGACTTGCATTAAGACAAGCTGTGTCTTAACAGCCGGTATGTATCACAGAAGTGGTTTACTCTGGGATCTGAACCTGCAATGTCTACTCTGGAACCTGTAGTACCACAAGTCTTGTTAAAGATTTGAAGGGTCATGATTATGGATTGCTAGTGGGTCTCACTATCCACATACCTCCACCCATTGGTGTATCTCTTATACTTCATTGGTGTCTGTTGGTTTGACACATGGTTCCGTGTTTAGAGGCAGCAGACCTCCAGAGTGTGTGCACTGACCAGAGTTAGAGTGTCCATACCTCCTGAGAGGAAATGGACTTAGAAAATGTTTATCTATTGACCGGAGTCAGTGCGAATAGAGGCTGAGATATCTACAGTGGGATACTACTGTGAAGAAGTGAATTAGAACCTGTGCCGGCGTACTCATAAGTTGAATGGACTTATACCATGTTTGTGTACTTATGTTCTTACAAAGCCAAAGGAAGACTCCTGTATACTTTCTCTGTGCCGGTTTATGAAGTGCTTTCTAAACATTCTGGACTGTTAAATGAAATGTGCTCTTATCGTCATCCTGTGGACCAAGTAAAGTGAGTAAAAGTGCATCACATATAGTAAGTGAACTGACATTATATATACAGTATATATATATAGCGCACCAGGGTACGATTGCCACAATGCTAGGCTTGGAAGCAAGGGAAGGCACCCACCTCAGATAACACACACATGTGCACAACACCTTCCCAACTCCAGGCCAGAAGTGGGAGCTCTAAAGCCAGGGTTCAGGGCAGGTCCCCTGTAAATTCTGGTCTGCAGGCGGGTCAGGCAGTTCAGTTCCTAGGAGGACTGTAGAAGACATTCTAGGGACGGTAGCCGCACTAGGCTCGTTCTAGGTGACTGACTAGCCAGTGTGAGTGACCCGCGGTAATGGTCTGAGGAAAGTGGAGGAAAGGTGTGAAGAGTGGAGTGGTGCCAACTCGCCTCAGCACCTAGCACAGTACAGACACCGGAGTCCGAGTCGCCAGGGACTTCATACTCAGCAGCCCAAACCGGAGGGTAGGTAATTTCACATTGCTCATCTACCCAAAAGGACAGGAGACACAGCCACAACAGTGAGCTCGGAAGAGACAGAGGAGAGACAGTTGAACAGCAGAGGGGAGAATTGCTGCAGAAAGAGAGAGAAAAGGACTGTGAAGCAGCTAGAGTCGAGCTGGAACAAGAAACCCTGTTACAGATGAAAAAGAACTTGAGAGAAGTGTCCAAAGGCCAAACTGAGGAGCAGAGAAGGAGAACAAGGTAGCTCCAGGAGGTAGAGGGGGTCCCAGAGGCATGGGAAGAGAGCAATCCACTCGTGATCTCGTATCCACTGTCAAGCACAATACACTGGAGGGACCAGGCCACAGGGGGGGCACCGGGACCCCAAGACTAGTGGAGAATCCAAACCAGGCTCAGCTAGCAACCAGGAGAATATGGTACTTTTAAGGTGCCACGGTCGACTACTGTGCACAACTGCTGAAAAGGTGGCACCATATGGATAAGGGAAGATACTGCAGGTCGAGCTTAAGAAAAGTCCACAGCTACTGGCTCAGAGCTCTGTGTGGCGAAGGCGCAAGAGAGGAGGGCGGAGCAAGCGCAGAGGAAGGTGGCAGAGAAAGGACAGATAAGGGGTGCTGGTTATGTGTCATCCTCCTACCTGGGAGTAGCTGAATTCCTGCCTCTGAGAACCCAGTGCTCAGCGGGCTGTTGCACCAAGACTAAAGTAAAAAACCTGAAGACTGCAACCCACTGTGTCTGTGGAGCTTTCTTATGCATCAACAGCACTAGCAACATAACTACCAACTCACTCAGGTACCTCAAGCTGCCCCAGGGGTCATCCCTACCCATAGAGGGCTTACGAACATTGCTGTCTCCCAACCATTGGCTCCTGGGAGAACTGTTGTGCAGCGGCGGCCATCTATAGCCGCAGTCTGCGGGTGGTGTCACGTGTAAATTAACAAGTATCCCCAGTGAACCCTCCATGCCAGATCCCTATCCCTAGGAGAGTGAGCCGCCCACACCGAGCTTTTAATGATGCCACCAGGGTCACAGAGCCGGGTCTCGGTCCCCGTGATCCCTGTGATGAAGCCTTGAAACAGCCCTGTTCCCTGTTCTGAGTATCCTAAGGCCCTGTAAGGGTGTGTCATCTAATATATATATATAATCACATCTTTTATTGAATTTCTATATATAAATACATATATTTCAATTGGGGCCTTAGTTAGAAGTACTAACTGTGATAGAAGATACACTAGACTTGATTGTCTAATGCATCTTGTAGTGCTATTCTTGCTGCATATACTTCTGAAAACATGACAGGGTTCATTGGTCACCTTTGGATCTGTCATACTGTGGACCAAGCAAAGAGCTGTGATTTAAAGGCCATTTGCACTAGATGATTTAGTGGCGTTGACTATTTTTTAATCAGCTACCATTTAGTATCCTTTTTATAGAGGTAGCTTGTTCTTCAGATGTACACTGAATGTATGTGCAGAATGTATAGTAGGGATGTGGAACTCCAGGGCTCAAGGGCCACCAAGAGGTCATGTATTCAGAATTTCCTTAGTATGGATAATATAATCACCAGCACTGGTGATGATTCAAACCCAGTACAATGCTAAGGAAATCCTGAAAACACGAGTTCCCACCCCTGGTGTATAGGCTGTGAGCAAAGCTCTTTGGTGCAGCCTTTTTGCACTGCCCGATTATCATCAAACAAGCATTCCTAGGAATCATCGTTTGCAATAATATTTTTAGTGAAAAGACACCTTTACTTTATAAATAAAAGTCCCAAGGCAATTATGAACATTGCCTGAGGATATGTTCACGTGGATTTCATTGCACAGGGATTACCATGCTTATTCCATGCTGGAATCCTATGATTTGCGTGTTCTTGCCCTCATATTGATCTCAGTGGAAATACATGACATAGTATATTGCAGTAAAAATATATTGTGGCATATTACTTATTAACAAGTCTTCTGTGGAAAAACACAGAGGATAGCCAAACGTATAGGATGGGGCTACTCCATATGCGGATTTGTGGCATATAAAACTGCAAACCTACCGCAAACATCAAAGGATTATCATGCATCTGAAGATCTGCAATCTTTTCAGCTAGTGGCGAAAAAGTTTGCCCTTGTAAATATTAATAATGCTGTCTATGACTACCTGATGTATCAGTTTTTCTCCATTACTTTCTATCATAAAATAATTTTCAACAAGTTGGTCATCAAGAATTCCAGCCAAATGATATAATTTTTGGGTCACTAAATTCTTGCTAGATGATTTAATATACAGTATATAGCACATGATCAAAGTATAAAAGCCCTAAGAAAGCTACTTCTGTACCCCTGCAACCCACTGATTTTACCTGTAGTATAAAACTGCATATTTTTCTCGCTTTTCCTCCCTTTTTTGACCAGCCTTAGCAGTCCATTGCTCTGACATCTGCTCTGACAATTAAAATAGATTGTCTATGAGCATGGCTGTGTCAGAGCAACCAGAGCTGACTAGCATAATTAATATGTATAGATAGCCAATCTAATTTGTCAATAACACATTTCTCCCTGAAGTGATCTTATTTTTATTCATTACAGATCTGGAACCTTCTCAGCTACAAATCTTCTTTCCTGTACAGTGTGCAGGAGGAAACACATTCCAGCTCATCTGATAGACGTTCCCCTCTCCATGGTACTCTTGATGAAGACCATTAATCAGTTGTAAATTAAAATATAGGGTACGTGACACTTTTACTCACTGAGTAATGCTGCATTATGATCACATTCAATTATAGAGAAGAAAGTAACTACAAATAAAGAGTAATAACCTCATTCTTTACTATTTGGACATTCACAGGTAAGGGTTGTGATCTCATGACTATTTGCTCATTAATCATATCGTTCATGACTTTATGCCTTGATTTTTGGAGCATTAGTTCATAACTGTATATGTATAGGCAGACATTTAACATAATAAAGTATATATACTTGCTAATAGAACCAATATAAAATGTCTATTTTGTAATTTGAAACACATCAGTTTCAGTCCTCACAATCAGCACCCCCTTTGGCAGTAGGAACTGTTGCTGCACAGTACTACAGGGGGTACTACAGAGCATGAAAATAATTTGTTTACTTTTTTTAATTAGCAAGTCTTCCCATTCAATAACTAAAAGTAGCTCCCAAGGAGGACCCAACCAGGGTTGCCAAGTTGACATTTTATTTTTTTCTACACAGCTTATCTGAAAACCATACTAAATCGTTATGGTTATAAGTGATGCAAGTCTACAGTTCATAATTCTGAACACATTAGCTGCATTCACTGTAAAATGTAAAATGATAATTACAGTCAAAATAATCTGTATAGGTTTCTCCATTTTCAAAAAACTCGCACACGCCCTAAATATTTCTTACAGATAGGGCAAAAAAGTGTCCTATGTTCACGGACTGACTTGGAATTCTGGATGGTTGGAACCCTCCAACTACAGCCATTCTTCTCTACCAGTATACCCGTGCTTCCAAGTTCTGGATGCCATGCCAACTTCATTGAATTAACAGTTTCAGTAAATGTTTTCATGTCCTTGGCAGAAGAAATCTATTATTTTTTGCTTTAGCCCATAAAATAGCGCTGGGGTCCTGGGTTCAAATCTCACCAAGGACGACATCTGTAAGCGCTGCCTATGGTTAGCCCGCAATACAAAAAGTGCATATGCATATATTAATTTCTAACTGTACTTCAAACTGAGACATTTAGCAAACAATTGATCAATTCTTTGATCTACCCTGCCATGTCCCAGCATTCTCAGATGGGGCAGTCCTACTCTACTTTATTTTATATACACTGTGCCATTACGGCCTCCTGAATGCATTAAAAGCAGAACCATATTAAATGCACACATACCTGAATCATTTCTGAACTACTCCTATGGCGCCAGAAGACACACTTACAGTGGCCACACCTTGCCCATAGGCTCTGCTTAATTGTTGCACATGTGTTTGGGCCTCTTCTACCCTCATCCATGGTTGATGGTCTCGCAGTGTGGGGGTCAGATCTGATAATGTCCGGATGTCATGTCCGGACCTGGTCTGCCTTTATCTGCCCTGCCTTTTCTGGCGCCATGGGAGTAGTTTAGAAATGCTTCAGGTATGTGTGCATTTAATATGGTTCTGCTTTTAATGCATTCAGGAGGCCATAATGGCACAGCGTATATAAAAACGTAGAGTAGGACTGCCTCATCTGAGAATGCTGTGACGTGGCAGGGTAGCTCAAAGAATTTATCAATTGTTTGCTAAATGTCTCAGTTTAAAGTACAGTTAGAAATTAATTTGTGCGTTTGCACTTTTTGTATTGCGTGCTACACTGACCTCTTGGTTTTTTTTCTTTTTTTTGATTTTGTATGTTCTCCTTGAGTTTGCGTGGGTTTCCTCCCACACTCCAAAGACATACTGATACGATGTTTAGATGGTGAACCCCAATAGGGTCAGTATTGCCAATGTATGTAAAGTGCTATTGAATTAATTAGCACTATATAAATAAATATTATATTCTTATTAATATGTCCCTTGAATGTTTTTGAAACAAGAACAGAATATTCTATGTGAATTCTTAACTTGTATCTTGTCGAAAAAAAGACATTAATCGTGAACATGAGTATTGTGCTGCTCAGGGCACTGTGGCTATAACTGTGGGAACATTGTGTGTTATTGCATGCTCGGTGACAAGCTATGGGGTTACCAGTCTTGGAATTATTACCATTCTTACTAGAATTGAGTTACAAAAAATATTTCAAGACATACTATATGCAAATTGTCAATTCATTGAGGAAGTAGACAAACTCTAATGCCACCTAATAAAGGTAGCAATCCTAAAAGTCATAATTGACTCTTTAACAAGTATTTTAATATGACTTAGGATTTGTGCCAGATCAGAACCTCAAACTGCAGATGCTACGTTTCAGGGTGATTGCCCCTCATCAGTGCAGTGTGTGGGAGTTTGATCTAGCTGTATAAGAGGCTAAGACGAGGTCTGGGGATACAGCTATTCTCCTTGTGGAGAGTATTCTGCCAGCTGGTAGTGAGGAGACTTAAAGCCGCAATGCTCCTCTGGGAAATTGCATATGCAAATTGTCACTTCAATGAGGAAGTAGATAAACTCTAATACCACCTAATAAAGGTACATACTATGCAGATGTTCCTCTTTTGGCATGTTGGTTAATGACAGGCATGCTTCAGAGGTCACCATAGTTTGGGGAAGTCCCAATTTATTGCATTTTTTCTTTCATTTGGGTTCCACACTTGTCTAGATTGATGAGCCTGGATATGTACCTAAATAAATATTCATCGCACTTCTGGTGATTTTTATTTTAGTAGAAACAAATGGATCCAGAAGACCCAAATGGATCCAACCATTCAGTCCACTGTTACATTTTTGCTCCATCAATGTCCATCTGTCACTTGTGAATTTGGTCTTAAGCTAAATAAATATAGTTTTACAGCACCATTTTAGCCTACCTCAATTATTTACACCAATATATGCCAAGAGATTGGACAGCTGGTTGGCTGAAACTGACAAGGTTGAATAAGAAATGAATTTTTTTCTGATATTCTTTAACCTTTTTATAATGTCATAATCACACATCAATTTGCTTTGGAAAGTCTGATTGAAACATGTCATCCTAAATGATATTAAAAATTATTTACTTAATGACCCTAAAGGCCCTGTCACACACGTCAACGTCCGAACGATCAACTTGAACGACGTTCAATGATCGCTAGTGAAGTGCCACACCTACAGTACAGATATCTTTAACGAGGCAGCAACGATTCCACGACAAGTGAACGATAATTGCGGTAATTTGATCGCCTATGTCCTTCAGTTCTGAATAGGCGAAGTCGTTAACAACATCATTATCAAGGTGTCACACACACCGATGCTGTAGGTTGGATGGACGATCATCATTTGTTTTAAGGTCCGTTTCACAAACTTCCCATCAACGATCAGCTGACTTATTGTTGATCGTTTGTACTTGTCACACTGTTGTTGCTCCACCCAAAAAGCTGTGACGTACTAACGATATCGTTAATGATATTGTAGTGTGTGAAGGGGCCTTAATACATTGTATACATCAGCTTCATTAGGAGTGAAATTCTATTTCTGTGTAGAATAAAAAAGGAAGCCTCAGATGATAAAAACTTCAATTATTCATAGTATTGTAAAATGCCACTTAGGTGGTTACATGATCTTTTAACAATTACTTTGAGTGCTTTCCATTACTATTTAGCCTCACACAAATAAGTGCCGGACTATCTGCCTTTTAGGTGCCCAAATGTCAACATAGTTGTGTTATCTGAAGCTCACCAGAGATCTAAGTAGGGAAATAAGCTTTTCTTAAAACTGTTCTGATGAGATCCAGACTTTGACTAATTGAATATGTACATCCCAAGATTTTTCTGTTCAGTTTTTCCAAATATATTTTACATAAAATGTAATTTTGCTCTTGTAATATGATTTTTATTTTACAATTTTTTACACCATTACTAAAATACCATTGAGACATGATCCATATATGATCAATAAACTTCTCATTCTTAACACTTTGGGATTCATTTGCATTTGATGTGACATTGCTGTTTCAACGTCACATGACATCAATATTCGCAGGAGCAGTTCTCCTGGGTCAGAAATGTAAATAAATTAATTGAAATGTGGCATGCTATGGCAGTGCCTCATGGAAAGTGACTGGACTCTATAGTGTATCCTATTGTACTGTGAATGTGAGACTATTTGGCCATAGCTGTCAGCATCCCCAGTGTGTCTCCTGATTAGTAGGCCCAGCATGACATCAGACATATGTTGTACTGTAATAATGACGTTGTGCTGGGCTCACTAAGCAGGTGAAAGAATATTGATGTGGCTTCTGAACCAGCGTCCCGCAAATCATTTTATCATTTTGCTTAACTCTGTACACTTAAAACATCCCCTACATGATGGCATGATTGTAATAAAGTGGCAAAAAGGAGTATTAGCTTTATCTCTAAGCACAATAATGATGCACTCATACAAAAGTATTTATTCTGCTATACATGACAAAGCATATATTAATTTAGATCCAACATAAAAGATGTATACATGAGTAGTAATTAAAAGGTTTTTCCATGTTTGAGTTCAAGTGTGCAGTCATGTTATATGACTGCAGACTTGTGAATTTTCACAGCGAGCATAAAGCACGCTGTCAGGATTATCTGGTGCTAGCAACGGGAGCATGTAGCATAGTAGGCACGTGACTTCAAGTATGCAATTTACATAAATGCATTCATATGCCAACCAGACATGTACAGCCCCACTCAATACAAGTGAATTGTGCGAAGCCGAGCATGTTTAGTTGGAATGTGCTAGAAGTATGCATACGTTCAGTCACATGACTGCACCCTCCCATCACGGAAGCAGATAATCTTAACAGAGTGCACTGCACACTGTGAGGACTCAGAAGTCTGCATCCGCATACAGTGACTGCACACTTGAACCCCAAGCCTAGAAAACACCCTTAATAAAGTTGTGCAATATTGCAAAAACAAAGCTAAATCTTTCAAGAATTAATGCCACACCTACCTAAAGGTTAAATGTGATATTGAAGCTTTGCTTAATTAAAGAGAATATGGCGGAGCTTTATACCATACACAACTGGACAGGTGAGGTAATGTATTATGACAAAGTTAGCCATGTTTTTCTAATTAAATACAACCTCTTGACAATACTTTTAAAAGATCTGTGCTATTTTCACAGTGTAGTTGTATTTCACATTTGTAGAAGGTTTGTGGGGAAATTATGTATCAATATTCTTAAATTAGTATCAGGACCTGCCATACAAAGTGAAAAGTATCTGCAGAAAAATCTGGTCCCCAACAATTGCCCAAAGAGCCAATGAAAAATATGAAGACTTTTGTTTATGGTAATCAAAACTCTTCCAGACTGCACTCTATTGCAAACATTGCCTAGACTGTTGGCATGGCAGATATTGAAGATGTTGTATACTTGTCCCCTTACACATCAGTGCAAAAATGTCCCAGTCTTGACATTTATACCATGTTCTAATGTAGTTCCTGTGGACAGAAAATTGCAACTCACAAAATGTCAGTGGCATTCGACATATCTGAACGAGATGGAAACATGTATTTAATGGGAAATTGTCTAAAAGTGATCACGTCACCACTGATCATAAGTGCATCACTGTCACCAGGTAGATCAAGCAACCAGAGATCACAAACTAACTGCCCAAAAAAGTACCAAAACAAAGGGTGAATTATGGGGAAATTCCAAAATTGATCTTCCATTTTTTTTCATTTAAAAGCAAAAAATACAAAATGTGTATCTAACTTTTGACCTCCATTGGAAAGTCAAGGTTCGAAACTTCTACATTAAAGTAGTTATCTTTCTTCCGCCTTTGCTCGATTAGAAGTGTTTTACGTCTGATAGGGCTGCCCTGTTGATGTGTACAAAGTTTTGTAGACCATTGCACGGCATTTATCAGTGTGATGTGGTGAAATTACCCTGTCCTGTTCATTTCAGCAGAGACCTTATGGTACATGCCGAAACTGTCTTTTTCCAATTCACTCTGTTTATCAGGATACATGTCTGTTGATTAGTGGGGAGCAGGCTGTTTTTTGTTCCTGACAAAGTCCAGTGATTAAAATGTAGTGGTTTGCTCTTATTCCCTTGATAAAGGTGACAGCTGCAGAGTTCCCAGTGTTAGTGGATATGGTCCATGCAGATTGCTTTTTAATGAAAGCAATATATTATCTTACCTAGAGAGACCCTACCGCCCTACCTTGTTAATGCGTTCTAACTTGGCACCACATTCATCTATAAATTAGTTTTTACAGTTCTCACTATTTATGTCATTACAGGGTTGTTCTGTTCCTCACCCTAATAGGAGAATTAAACACATTAAAAGTACTGGACTTTTTAATATATAGAAATGACTGTCTAATGTATATTACAAGTACTTGAAATGAGTGATTTCGAAGTGCAGAAAATCTCACTACTTATTAATAACAGTATTCAGTGTATACAATATTGGGGATATTCCTCAATAACCTCAGAAATCATAAAATGCGTTATTTTCTCAACCAGCAAAAGTTTGGTAAATTTATCAAAAAGCAAAAAATTGCCGGTCACTGGCTCATCATGTAATACAGTTTAAACTTCCGTACATTAACTTATTGCTGCATTATAGTTGCATCAATTTTTTTTATATAATTTTTCCATTGATATGACTTTTATTTGTCACATCACTACTATACACTTCATAAAATTGTTACATGGTGGGAAGTGTCTAATATATAATTAATTATAAACAAGCCATGTGCTGTTACTATACTTATTCTCACTATTTCCTGAGGAAATCTGTCATAATTTGCTTAGTAAATCTCTTCTGTCAGGATTTTTACAAAGGTATGGGTCTAAAGATGAGGATAATGAAAATCAAGGAGACAAAGAGAGGCGCAGATTGTGCCTTATCACTAACGACACACACGAAACAAGAGCTACATATTAGCTTGCTCACCTGGTTTGGTTGTGATAACCCACAAACAGCCTGAACGCCTGAGTTGCAGCTGCTGCAGAACCTCCACGTACACGTGGGAAACAGATAGCTAAAAAGGAATGGTGTCTCACGGTCCGTGCTGCTGCTTCAAAGAATGCACTGGGAAGACATTGCTTTATCCATCACCTCCTTTATTCCTTCTGGAGGAATAAAGGAGGTGATGGATAAAGCAATGTCTTCCCAGTGCATTCTTTGAAGCAGCAGCACGGACCGTGAGACACCATTCCTTTTTAGCTAAAGATGAGGATAAGGATACATAGGGTCTTTGGCCATGACTCTTGCTTCACGACTAAAATTTGTTAATACTATATCGGAGTGCAATACAAGTGAATGGAGTCATATTGGAATTCTGACTGCGATGAGCAACTGATACAGTTGGACTCCTTGCCCCTTACTTTTTGCGGTCGCAGTACCCTTGTAGTTGCAATGTGAGCCATTCACCATGATATAGCAGCAACATCTAGTAAAAATCACCATGTAGCCCCAGCCAAGGTGCACATTCACATATCAGTACTCTATTTGGTCAGTATTTCACTTCAGTCTTTATAAGCCAAAACTAGCACTCCAATAGCTCATGCACAATTCCTCCTGCTTTATAAATGGAAGTGGGCCCCCTCACCTCCTGGGCCCCTGGTTGCACCAAAGATATGTCTGCCCCCGAGACACTCTATGCACATAATTTCAAGTGGCTATAGCAGTTGATTGACAACATTTGGTAGTTGCTAATCTTCCAGCAGAATTAGATACAGTTGCAAACTTTCCTATGTAATACAGTATTGAGACCATTACATTTGCTGTTTTCTTTTTTTGACAACCCTGAGAGTATGTGCACATGACCTCTAGTCAAGGCTGATCCCACATGCTACAAAACTACAACAAAAATGACCACAGTACATAGCAGTGTATAAACAACACTGTGATGCACATGTTCAGTCTTTCGCTACTTCTTGAATCTTCATGAACCTGTTTTTATTTTTGGAAGCCATTTACCACAATAATCGAAAGCATAAAGAGAAGCAATGCCCCAAATAATGATACAGTGCTGCAGAAATCGACCTCCCAACCATGGCTAAAAGCAGGTTTCTCAGTATTAGCTAAAATGATACAGACCTAGTCTAATCTAATGCATGAGTTATTGTTGGGGGAGTCGCAGCACAGCCGAGATTAGCTGTCTCACATTAGAAACCCTTTTATCAGCTCTCTCCCTCTCCTAGAATGATCAGCTCTGCTGTACTACACCACCCATCATACTACCTGTGTTAGTAATTACACTTATGTCTGTTGTGCTCAGACAACTAGTAATTGCTCTACAGTGAAAGCAAAGCAGGGTGTCAGTATACATTCCCCCTGAACAGCCAGCAGAAGCAGTTACTATTGCTCTGGTCTCATGTGGAGCAATTACAAGTTGAGCACAATAGATATACCGTAAGTATAATACTGACAAGGGTGATTGAACCCAAACTGTAAAGTTCCGGGTTCGTACCTGACACTTGGTGTCGGGGCTCGGACTCAAACTCAAACATGGACTTAAAAAAAGTCTGTGTCCAAGTTCAGTGTTCAGGTACTGTTCGTATGCTAATAAAGTTTTTTGAGAGGCTTTTTAAGTCTGCCACTTTACTCAACTTTTCCTGATTGCCCTGTTGTGGTTTTAAATGGAGTAATTGGTTAATGGGATTGATGTAAGCTGTGAATTGCTAGCTGGAATCTAGCACTGATGTTAGTAATGGAGAGGGTCTTTCAGACAACCCTCATTACTAACCCGGCAAATATACAATTTAACAAAACAGACATGGGGGAAAAAGTTCATTTGAAAAAAGACTTTCCTACACACCCTCATTTACCAATTTATTACTTCAAAATAAATCCTGGAAGTTCCAAAGACACCTATCAATTCCTATGGAACTTTGTTCTAAGAAATTCTTTGCCTACTGCTGACCAGCAGTGACCTCTGGAGCCTCATTCTAAGAACCTTCTCAGAACGAGGCTCCAGAGATCATCGTTGGTTAGCGGTATGTACAGAGCTTCTCATGAGCAATTTCAATTGAGAAATTTCATACATACCACTGACTGGGAGAGACCTCTGCCGTCTTGTTCTAAGAAAGTTCTCAGACACCTATTGATTTATATGGGGATTCATTTTGAGAACTTTATTAGAACAAGGCTCCAGAGGTCACTCCCGGTTAGTGGTATGTACAGAACTTTGCACCTGCACACTCGTGCCTGCTGCTGACAGGCTTTGGAGCCTCATCCTGAGAAAGTTCTCATAACAAAGCTCCATAGGCATTAATGTGCATCATGGCATATTACTGTTTGGATTAGGTCAGAACTTTTAGGTTTTATTTTGAAGCAATAAAACGTGTGAGGAAGTATTTATTCAAATAAACTTTTTTTTTTCCTGTGTCTGTGTCTTTTTTAAATCTATAATGGTCGGGTTCATAATGAAGGTGTCAGATAGACCACTCTTCATTACTTACACCAGGCTTGATGCCAGCTGGCAATTCACAGCTGACATCAACCACATTAACCATTACTCTGATTGCTATCTTATCAGGCAATCAGGAAGAGCCAAGTAAAGCGCCAGAATTGTTGTATCTAATGATTATGCCCCTTCTGAGGTGAGAGCTATATTTATGCTGGGATGGAACAAATAACCATGGCCTTTCACACCCTAATAATACCAGCACCCAGGTGTCTGCTTTACCTTGGCTCTTTATCAAAAATAGAGCTGTGCCCTTGCCGCTTTTTTTTTCTTAATTATAATTAAAAAAAACAGCCTTGAATTCCCTCTTTTTTTACTATTCAGCCAAGATAAAGAAAACAGCTGTGGGTAGCAACCTACAACTGTGTTATACCTACATTGGCTATCAGAAAAAGTGTTCTATGTCCCTGTGTTTGTGCCTCTATCTCCCTTTTTCTGCCCTTAGTCCTAGCCCTTAGTACAACCATTTTACAATCAATTTACAGCCTAAAAGTTCAGATTCATTGACTTATATGGGTTCAACATCCAGGTCAAGTTTGGGTCAAGTCCGGATTCCGAACCAACCTTTTTTTTAAAGTGTGGCCGATTCTGGTGAACCTAAAGACTCACGGGTTTGCTCAACAATAATTCTTAGGCATTTCCAGATAGGCAGTGTGAGGGCAGTACAACAGAGGTGATGTGCTAGGGAAATAGGAGAGCTAATAGAAGGGTTTATGATGTGACCCAGCTAAAATCAGCAACACTGCCCCTCCCCCCACACTGATTAATGCAGGAGGTTAGATGAGGGAATCAGAGCTGTATCATTACATCTCACACAATGAGATACCTGCTCTAAGCTATAAAGTATGAGATTCAATGGCTAGCACACGATAGGTGCGGGGTATGGTGCTAGTGAAGGAGGCTTGTAAGTCCCACATAAATGTCTATCAGAATCACTGCACACATACATTTAGGGAGTTTTTTGCTTGTTAGTGAAATTTATTGAAACAAGTGCTCTTATAGTGATTGCGACACAATGACGTTTTGGTCATTCAAGACCTTGATCACATAAGTCGCCTTGAGCTGTATTGTGGTTCATGAAGGATGTGGTCCTTATGGTCAGTATAGGAACAGCGGGTATGCCCTTAGTAGTTCTGAACTGAGGGCTGTCCTGTACAAGGTAATGGTCACTTATGCCTTTAGGTTATCAAGGAGTGCTCCTTGCTACAACTGAGTGTGAACATACTCCACTGCCGTGCCACCACTCCACATAGAGCGACCGCTCTGACCCTGGCTAACCTAAGGCATAAGTGACCATTACCTTGTACAGGACAACCCTCAGTTCAGAACTACTAAGGGCATACCCGCTGTTCCTTTACTGACCATAAGGACCACATCCTTCATGAACCACAACATAGCTCAAGGCGACTTATGTGATCAAGGTCTTGAATGACCGAAACGTCATTCTGTCGCAATCACTATAAGAGCACTTGTTTCAATAAATTTCACTAACAAGCAAAAAACTCCCTGAGTGTATGTGTGCAGTGATTCTGATAGACATAACCTATAATGTAGGTATGAGCTTTCCTTTGAGTGTTATAACATTCTTATGATTGGTCAGCATCATACAGGTAGATGAATTACATACCCCTATTGAAAACTTGGATACTACTTACTTGGACTTAACGAAAATTATTATGGTCGCTGGAGCATACGCATGGGTAGTGGACCCATTGGACTGTTGAAGCTGACATGGAGGACAGGAACACGCAGGAGAGTAACGAGTAAATACATAGTCTTTATAAGCGTTTATCCACAGGGAGGCCAAGGTCTTGCAAGAACAAAGTCTCATAGTGTAGCTTTCAGGCTGTTGTATGGACGGATAGCTTCAGTGATGACAGGTATCAGCAGGAGAAGAGTCCAATGCAGATTAGTGGATGCATGGCACAGGGTCTTCAATGATGGAGGCAGGCTGGCTTGGTGTAGCAGCTTACTAGAGAAAGGTGCCAACAGGTGGACTTGGCAGGCTCAATGAAGGCAGGTGCAGCAGATAGGCATTGCAGGATCAAAGAAGATAGTTGCAGCAGACTAGCATAGCAGGTTCAATAGAGGAAGGCACTAAGAGGAAATAAGGTATTAGTGGGTGCAGGGAAAAAGAAAGTAAATACGAGGCAAGGGAATCTGAGTTTAAGAAATGCCACTAAGGGACAGGAAACATTGCTCAGGCACCTCCCATAAGGGGAGGATGCCTTATATACACAGAGTCTCTCAGCAATGGCTGAGAGCCACTATTTACATATCAAACACAAATTACAAATCTCCACATCAGAAAAATTAAGACATTAGGGTGCACGGCCCTTTAAATGTTAGCAGGACGCGGCAGCCGTCACCTAAAGGTCCCTTTACACACGGCAACGTTTCTAGGAATTTCACTGGCAACTTACTGGTTGCAGTGAATACATGGAACATTGTTCCATTTGTGCACAGCAACAAGATAGAACAATGTGTCCATGATTTCACTGCAACCAGTAAGTTGCCAGAGAAATTCCTAGAAAAGTTGCCGCATGTAAAGGTACCCTAAGGGAGCTCCTGGAAGTACTACTCAGTAACCACAGACTCCAGACAGAGAAGGCCAGAGGGAGACAGAAGGCATCACTGGATCGCGTACTGGGTAAATAACCTGTATTGGAGACCACAGCGGGCTGGGCAGACTGTACAGAGCTACTTGCTAGGCACTAACCTCCCGACACAGTGGAGAACCAGCCCCATGGCAGAAGGCATGACAAAAATTAACTCATCAAATACCTTGATGGCTAATGTCTCGGCAATGGAGATAGCTTTTTGTATCTGCTGCGCAACCACTAATACATCATGTGTCTAATTCTACATGAAAAATTTGGTGAAAATTCCTGTTTAACCCCTTCAGGACCCAGCCTATTTTGACCCTAAAGACCTTGGCATTTTTTGCAATTCTGACCATTGTCCCTTTATGAGGTAATATCTCTGGAACGCTTCAACCGATCCTAGCGATTCTGAGATTGTTTTTTCGAGACATATTGGGCTTCATGCTAGTATTAAATTTAGGTCGATAATTTTTGCGTTTATTTGTGAAAAAATCAAAAATATGGCAAAAATTTAGAAAATTTTGCAATTTACAAATTTTGAATTTTTTTTATGCTAAACCAGAGTGTTATGTGACACAAAATAGTTAATAAATAATATTTCCCACATGTCTACTTCACATCAGCACAATTTTTGAAAAAAAAAAATTTTTGTTCGGACGTTATAAGGTTCAAAGTTCATCAGCAATTTTTCATTTTTCAACCAAAATTTACAAAACCATTTTTTGTAGTGACCACATCACATTTGAAGTCCTTTTGAGGGGTGTACATGACAGAAAACACCCAAAAGTGACACCATTCCAAAAACTGCACCCCTCAAGCTACTCAAAACTACATTCAAGAAGATTATTAACCCTTCAGGTGCTTCACAGGAACTAAAGCAAAGTGGAAACAAAAAATGGATATTTTAATTTTTTTATCAAAAATGTTCTTTTAGCCTCAATTCTTTCATTTTCACATGGGCAACAGGATAAAATGGATCTTAAAATGTGTTGTGCAATTTCTCCCGAGTAAATCGATACCTCATATGTTGTCATAAACCACTGTTTGGGCGCACAACAGGCTCAGAAGGGAAGGAGCGCAATTTGAATTTTGGAGCTAATTTTATATTCAAAAAGTGAAATGGCGCTGCTTTCCTTCTGAGCCTTGTCGTACCCCCAAACAGTGGTTTATGACCGCATATGAGGTATCGATGTACTCAGGAGAAATTGCCCAACAAATTTTAGGATGAATTTTATCCTGTTGCCCATGTAAAAATGAAAAAATTTAGGCTAAAAGAAAATGTTTGTGAAAAAAAAAGTACTTTTTAATTTTCACAGATCAATTTGTAAAGCACCTGAGGGTTCAATATGCTCACTACCCAGCTAGATAAGTTCCCTGGGGTCTAGTTTCCAAAATGGGGTCACTTGTGGGGGAGCTCCAATGTTTAGGCACACAGGGCTCACCAAACGCAACATGGTGTCCGCTAACAATTTCAGCTGATTTCCATTCAAATTGTTAGCGGACACCATGTCGCGTTTGGTGAGCCCCTGTGTGCCTAAACATTGGAGCTCCCCCACAAGTGACCCCATTTTGGAAACTAGACCCCCCAGGGAACGTATCTAGATGCATAGTGAGCACTTTGAACCCCCAGGTGCTTCACAAATTGATCCATAAAAATTAAAAAGTACTTTTTTTGCGCAAAAATGTTTTTATTACATTCATTTGTGAAGCACCTGAGGGCTCAATATGCTCACTACCCAGCTAGATAAGTTCCCTGGGGGGTCTAGTTTCCAAAATGGGGTCACTTGTGGGGGAGCTCCAATGTTTAGGCACACAGGGCTCACCAAACGCAACATGGTGTCCGCTAACAATTTCAGCTGATTTCCATTCAAATTGTTAGCGAACACCATGTCGCGTTTGGAGAGCCCCTGTGTGCCTAAACATTGGAGCTCCCCCACAAGTGACCCCATTTTGGAAACTAGACCCCCCAGGGAACGTATCTAGATGCATAGTGAGCACTTTGAACCCCCAGGTGCTTCACAAATTGATCCATAAAAATTAAAAAGTACTTTTTTTACGCAAAAATGTTTTTATTACATTAATTTGTGAAGCACCTGAGGGCTCAATATGCTCACTACCCAGCTAGATAAGTTCCCTGGGGGTCTAGTTTCCAAAATGGGGTCACTTGTGGGGAGCTCCAATGTTTAGGCACACAGGGGCTCTCCATACACGACCTGGTGTCCGCTAACAATTTCAATTGTTGGCAAACACCAGGTTGCGTATGGAGAGCCCCTGTGTGCCTAAACATTGGAGCTTCCCCACAAGTGACCCCATATATAGAGCGTAATTACACATATCTGTACCGAGCCTTCGAGAAGGACAGGTCAACTTGTAACCTGGCCGTTCTGCAGGAAGGGATTTGTTGTAGCACACTGGAATGAGACCCCAAAGCCATGGTAAAGACTAAGGGGGCACTTATCAGTGCAAGGTCCAATGTTCGGGTGTTGTGCGTGTGTGTGATGTTGTGTATGTCATGCTGGTGTGGGTGAGTTGTGTAGGAAAAGTCAGTATGTCAGTCTGGGGACGTGTGATGAATTTTTAAAGCATTCATTCAAACACAGTCCTGGTTTGTCAGGACACGTTTCACATTGGAAACGAGTTTCCTTTCTAATCCCCCTTTTATAGCAGACCCGGCACTTTTTTCTTGTCCCCTCAGCTGGAAAATGTTGCCCTGGTACCACACGGGAAACTCGAGTTCCAGGGGTGCTGGGGCCCGCTTCTTCTTCACCTCCAAACATCAGGGCCTTGATCACCTTTTCCTGGAACTGGAGGAAGGTGTTGGTGGTCTGGCCTGCACATCGTGATAGCACGTATGCGTTATACATTGCCATCTGTATGATGTGCACGGCCAGCTTTTTATACCACACCTTCGTCTTCCGCATGGCACTGTAGGGCTGGAGGACTTGATCAGAAAGATCAACTCCCCCCATGTGCTTGTTGTACCCCAGGGCACAGTCCGGTTTGTAGACCTGTGCTGGGGTACCCCTTGTGGTGGTGGCCGTGGTGGTGGGACCATGGATTGTGGTCAAGAAAAGGACATCCCTTTTGTCCTTGAACTTGACCACAACCATGTTGCTGCTACATTGGGCTCTGCTTTCACCCTTTGGAAGCAGCTGCCCAACTAGCGTCACTGGAGACCCCTCTGGTTTCTGCGCACAGTACCGCAAGCGGCGGTAGTTCTGGCAGAAAGGGACTGAAATAGTGGGATACTTGTATAAAAGTTATCAACGTATAGATGGTAACCTTTATCAAGTAGTGGGTGGATCAGATCCCACACTATTTTCCCACTCACCCCCAGAGCAGGTGGACACTCTGGGGGCTGGATCCTGGAATCCTTTCCCTCATACACTCTAAAGCTGTGAGTGTACCCTGAGGTACTCTCACACAGCTTGTAGAGTTTGATTCCGTACCTTGCCCTCTTGCTGGGCAGGTATTGCCGGAAATGCAGCCTCCCTTTGAAGTGGATGAGGGATTCATCCACACAAATTTCCCTTTGGGGAACGTACACTTCAGCAAACTTGTTGCTGAAGTGTTCGATGACCGGTGCGAATTTTGAATAGCCTATCAAAATTCGGGTCATCTCGGGGAAGGCTGTCAGCGTTGTCCCTGAAATGTAAAAACTTGTGAATGACCTCAAATCGTTTCGGGTCATCACCATGCCGAACACTGAAGTGTGATAGAAAATATCTTTACTCCAGTATTGGCGGATTTCTGGTTTCTTCACAATCCCCATGTGAAGTACCAGTCCCCAATATTTCAACATTTCTACTGAGTCAATGGGACTCCAAGTAGAAAATATGGAATTTGGGTTGGCGGCAACAAATTGTTGGGCGTACACATTAGTCTGCTCCACCATGAGACTCACAATGGCCTCAGAGAAATAGACTTTGAAAAAGTCTATTTCCCTGAGGTTTGCCATCTCAAATTGGATTCCTGATTGGGGAAGGAATTCAGGAATCCGTGGAGTGTAGTTTTTCAGGGACGGGGTCCAAACGGGGGCCCTGGTGCTAGGTTGGGAGTGACTAGCACCAGGTTGAGGATTACTCACAGTTGGCTGTGGGTCTTCCTCCATGGCCTCCGGCTCCTGTTCCTCAGGCTCCGGCTCCTCTTCCACGGCCTCCGGCTCTTCTCCCCCAGTCTCCGGACGAAGTCTTGTCCTCCGACGCCTTCTTGGTGGCGAGTCGGTGTCACTGGAGGAGGAAGAATGGGAGGAATAGAGGAAAGTGGGGTCCTCTCCCTCACTATCAGCTTCGGAGGCAACAATAGCATATGCCTCCTCAGCTGAGTACACCCTTCCTGCCCGTGACGACTGGGACAAGCGGGACGGGCAGGACATTTTGTGTGTTGCTGTGTGCGTGTGTAAAAAAAAACTAAACTTTATTACAGTGTGCGTGTACGTGTGTATGTGAAAGTGATTGGTGTAACTGTCTACTGCAGTCACGTGTGGGGGCGGTCAGGCAGAGGGGGCGGTCAGGCAAAGGGGACGGTCAGGGGGAGAGGGCACAGGGGACAGTCAGGCGCAGGGGTGCTCAGACGGAAGAGTCTGTCAGACAGAGGGGGCGCAGGGGACGGTCAGGCGGAGGGGGCACAGGGACTGTCAGATGGAGAAGTCGGTCAGGCCGAGGGGACGCCTGGGCGCAGGGGATGCCCAGGCAGAGGAGTCGGTCAGGCGGAGGGGGCACAGGTGGCGGTCAGGTGGGAGTAGTCGGTCAGGCGGAGAGGACGCTCGGGCGCAGGGGATGCCCAGGCAGAGGAGTCGGTCAGGCGGAGGGGGCACAGGTGGCGGTCAGGTGGGAGTAGTCGGTCAGGCGGAGAGGACGCTCGGGCGCAGGGGATGCCCAGGCAGAGGAGTCGGTCAGGCGAGGGGGCACAGTAGCGGTCAGGTGGGAGTAGTCGGTCAGGCGGAGAGGACGCTCGGCGCGCAGGGATGCCCAGGCAGAGGAGTCGGTCAGGCGGAGGGGGCACAGGTGGCGGTCAGGAGGGAGTATCGGTCAGGCGGAGAGGACGCTCGGGCAGCAGGGGATGCCCATGGCAGAGGAGTTGGTCAGGCGGAGGGGGCACAGGTGGCGGTCAGGTGGAGTGGGAACAGGTGGCGGTCAGATGGGAGTAGTCGGTCAGGCGGAGAGGACGCTCGGAGCGCAGGGATGCCCAGGCAGAGGAGTTGGTCAGGCGGAGGGGGCACAGGTGGCGGTCAGGTGGAGTGGGAACAGGTGGCGGTCAGGCGAGAGAGACGCTCTGGTGTAGGGGACACCCAGGCAGAGGAGTCGGTGGCGGTCAGGCGGAGGGGGCACAAGGGACACTCAGGCGGAGGGGGCGCAGATGGCGGTCAGGTGGAGGGGACGGTCAGGTGGAGGGAGGCAGAGGAGTCGGTCAGATGGGAGAGGGCGCAGGTGGCGGTCAGATGGAGGAGTCGGTCAGACGGGAGGGGGCGCAGGTGGCGGTCAGGCAGAAGAGTCGGTCAGACGGAGGGGGCGCAGGTGGCGGTCAGATGGAGGGGATGGTCAGGCGGAGGAGACGCAGTGGCGGTCAGGCGCAGGGGACGGTCAGGCGGAGGCGGCGCAGGGGACGGTCAGGCGGAGGGGGCACAGGGACGGTCAGGCAAGGGGGCGGTCAGGCACAAGGGGCACTCAGACGGAAGAATCTGTCAGGCAGAGGGGGCGCAGGGGACGGTCAGGCAGAGGGGACGGTCAGGCAGAGGGGACGGTCAGGCAGAGGGGACGGTCAGGCAGAGGGGACGGTCAGGCAGAGGGGACGGTCAGGCGGCGGTCGGGCGCAGGGGTCGGTCGGTGCGCAGGGTCGCGCTTAGGCAGAGAGTCGGTGGCGGTCAGGCGGAGGGGGCACAGGGGACACTCAGGCGGAGGGGCGCAGATGGCGGTCAAGCGGAGGGACGGTCAGGTGGAGGGGGCGCAGGGGACGGTCAGGCAGAGGGGACGGTCAGGCAGAGGGGACGGTCAGGCAGAGGGAACGGTCAGGCAGAGGGGACGGTCAGGCGGCGGTCGGGCGCAGGGGTCGGTCGGCGCGCAGGGTCGCGCTTAGGCAGAGGAGTCGGTGGCGGTCAGGCGGAGGGGCACAGGGGACACTCAGGCGGAGGGGGCGCAGATGGCGGTCAAGCGGAGGGGACGGTCAGGTGGAGGGGGCGCAGGGGACGGTCAGGCAGAGGGGACGGTCAGGTGGAGGGGGCGCAGGGGACGGTCAGGCAGAGGGGACGGTCAGGCAGAGGGGACGGTCAGGCAGAGGGGGACGGTCAGGCGGCGGTCGGGCGCAGGGGTCGCGCTTAGGCAGAGGAGTCGGTGGCGGTCAGGCGGAGGGGCACAGGAGACACTCAGGCGGAGGGGGCGCAGATGGCGGTCAAGCGGAGGGGACGGTCAGGTGGAGGGGGCGCAGGGGACGGTCAGGCAGAGGGGACGGTCAGGCAGAGGGGACGGTCAGGCAGAGGGGACGGTCAGGCAGAGGGGACGGTCAGGCGGCGGTCGGGCGCAGGGGTCGCGCTTAGGCAGAGGAGTCGGTGGCGGTCAGGCGGAGGGGGCACAGGGGACACTCAGGCGGAGGGGGCGCAGATGGCGGTCAAGCGGAGGGGACGGTCAGGTGGAGGGGCGCAGGGGACGGTCAGGCAGAGGGGACGGTCAGCAGAGGGGACGGTCAGGCGGCGGTTGGGCGCAGGGGTCGGTCGGGCGCAGGGGTCGCGCTTAGGTAGAGGAGTCGGTGGCGGTCAGGCGGAGGGGGCGCAGGGGACGCTCGGGCGCACGGGACGCAGGAGGGTGATCACTGGGCAGGGGGTGATCACTGGGGCAGGAGCTAGCAGTAGCGGGGGGGGGGGCAGATCACAGAGGGGGGGTGTGATTACTGAGGGGTGATTACTAGTGCAGGGGATGGCTCTGCTGCTGCCTGCAATCAGCACCGGCTGGCAGAAGCAGGACACCAGCCGGTGGATGAAGACAGGAGGGAGCAGCAGAGGACAGAGGTCACAATGGACGGGGAGATGGGGCAGGAGGAGAGAGCGGAGATCGGAGGGGGGAGAGGAGATGGGGGTAGAGAGGAGATCGGGGGGTGGGGTGAGAGAGGAGACCGGAGGGGGGGGGGGAGAGAGGAGATCGGAGGGGGGGGGAGAGAGGAGTTCGGAGGGGGGGGGGGAGAGAGGAGATCGGAGGGGGGGGGAAGGGAGGAGATCAAGCGGGGGAGATCGTGGAGGAGGGGGGCGGAAGAGGAGATCGGGGAGAGGAACAGAGGGAGCGCACAGGGGAGCGCAGAGGTTACCGGTACCCGGCGGCGGCGGCGGTGGCGGAGGCGGCGGCGGCGGTGGCGGTGGCGGTGGCGGCTCAGGCACACTCCGGGCACAGTCAGTGGCAGCAGCGGCGGCAGGGGGTCCACGCTCTCAGCTTCCACGGACGGATGAAGCTGAAGAGCGTGGTCAGCTATTGTAAATAACCCCCTCCACATTTGATTGGAGGACTAGCAACACATGGACGCTAGCCCCAATCAGATCTGGGGGGGGGGACACATAGGTCACATGCCCCCCAGCCAATGCCTGATGCTTCCAGCATCAGGCCATACCCTGATTGTAAATATTTCACCAATTTCCATTGGTGAAATATTTCAATCATTACTATTGGGCATCTGACTTTTAACTGCCCAATCGGAGGGCTCCTAGCAACGGGGGGGCAAAACCACCCCCCGTGAGGTCATCTACAGGTCCTCACGGTGCTGCGGCTCTATTAACCCTTCACTGACCCCGGTTAATAGAGCCGCAGGAAGGGAAAACCGAGAGGACGCAGCATATGCGTCCAGGGTCGGGAACGAACTTGTTTTCAGGACGCATATGCTGCGTCCTGGGTCGGGAAGGGGTTAAAGATAATTGTGTTCCTCTCAGTCTTTTAAGCTTAGTGATTTAATTAAACCATGACTTTACATTTTCAATGATATATACAGTCATGGCCAAAAGTATTGACACCCCTGCAATTGTGTCAGATAATACTCAGTTTCTTCCTGAAAATGATTGCAATCACAAATTCTTTGGTATTATTATCTTCATTTAATTTGTCTTCAATGAAAAAACACAAAAATAATTGTCCTAAGGCCAAATTGGATATAATTCCACAGCAAACATAAAAAAGGGCGTGGACAAAAGTATTGGCACTGTTAGAAAAATCATGTGATGCTTCTCTAATTTGTGTAATTAACAGCACCTGTAACTTACCTGTGGCACTTAACAGGTGTTGGCAATAACTAAATCACAATTATTAATAACTGAATTCCCAATGGACAGTACTCATAAGTAAAATGGCTTCTCTTACACATTGTTTATACCAAGAATTAGTTTATAACGAGAATTTATGCCAAATGATAGAAAAGGACCCTATATTGCCAAATTATTGCAAAAATACTTTATTAATGCTACATATGACAGAGCAAAGTGGTGACTTACAATAGAATTAAAGTGACGTGTGCGATTCAATATAACAGAGTCAGACCATGAAGGACCTGTATAGCAATCCCATAAGCAATTACATGTGTTTGGCAACAAAACCTAAACACTTATAAGGCATAAAAGGAGAGTCAGGTAGTGGCTGCATATGGTTAAGAGGAAAATCCCAAATCACATCAAGATTGGCAGCGTCCCTGGAGCTGCAGCGATCCAGCATAGAGTGATGGGTAGGTGTACTCTCCTGGCACATTGGGTATAGGGAGGGAATGGGAGCTGGGCTGCCAATCTTGATAGTGATATGGGATTTTCCTCTTAACCATATGCAGCCACTACCTGACTCTCCTTTTATGCCTTATAAGTGTTTAGGTTTTGTTTGTTTTAGGTCTGACTCTGTTTATATTGAATCGCACACGTCACTT
The DNA here is from genome assembly GCA_033576535.1 of Allobates femoralis. NCBI lineage: Eukaryota > Metazoa > Chordata > Amphibia > Anura > Aromobatidae > Allobates > Allobates femoralis. Next base: position 716,032,985 of record JARQOC010000003.1, read on the forward strand.
TAATTCTATTGTAAGTCACCACTTTGCTCTGTCATATGTAGCATTAATAAAGTACTTTTGCAATAATTTGGCAATATAGGGTGCTTTTTCAATCATTTGGCATAAATTCTCGTATAAACTGATTCTTGGTATAAATAACTAAATCACACTTGCAGCCAGTTGACATGGATTAAAGTTGACTCAACCGCTGTCCTTGTGTGTACCACATTGAGCATGGAGAAATGAAAGAAGACCAAAGAACTGTCTGAGGACTTGAGAAACCAAATTGTGCGGAAGCATGAGCAATCTTAAGGCTACAAGTCCATCTCCAAAGACCTGAATGTTCCTGTGTCTACCGTGCGCAGTGTCATCAAGAAGTTTAAAGCCCATGACACTGTGCCTAACCTCCCTAGATGTGGACGTAAAAGAAAATTTGACAAGAGATTTCAACGCAAGATTGTGCGGATAGTGGATAAAGAACCTCGACTAACATCAGAACAAGTTCAAGCTGCCCTGCAGTCCGAGGGTACAACAGTGTCAACCCGTACTATCCATTGGCGTCTGAATGAAAAGGGACTGTATGGTAGTAGGCCCAGGAAGACCCCACTTCTTACCCCGAGACATAAAAATGCCTGGCTGGAGTTTGCCAAAACGTACCTGAGAAAGCCTAAAACATTTTGGAAGAATGTTCTCTGGTCAGAGGAGACAAAAGTAGAGCTTTTTGGGGAACGGCCTCAACATAGAGGTTACAGGAGAAAAAAAGAGACATTCAAAGAAAAGAACACGGTCCCTACAGTCAAACATGGCGGAGGTTCCCTGATGTTTTGGGGTTGCTTTGCTGCCTCTGGCACTGGACTGCTTGACCGTGTGCATGGCAATATAAAGTCTGAAGACTACCAACAAATTTTGCAGCATAATGTAGGGCCCAGTGTGAGAAAGCTGGGTCTCCCTCAGAGGTCATGGGTCTTCCAGCAGAACAATGACCCAAAACACACTTCAAAAAGCACTAGAAAATGGTTTGAGAGAAAGCACTGGAGACTTCTAAGGTGGCCAGCAATGAGTCCAGACCTGAATCCCATAGAACACCTGTGGAGAGATCTAAAAATGGCAGTTTGGAGAAGGCACCCTTCAAATATCAGGGACCTGGAGCAGTTTGCCAAAGAAGAATGGTCTAAAATTCCAGCAGAGCATTGTAAGAAACTCATTGATGGTTACCGGAAGCGGTTGATCGCAGTTATTTTGGCTAAAGGTTGTGCAACCAAGTATTAGGCTGAGGGTGCCAATACTTTTGTCTGGCCCATTTTTGGAGTTTTGTGTGAAATGATCAATGTTTTGCTTTTTGCTTCATTCTCTTTTGTGCTTTTTCATTGAAGACAAATTAAATTAAGATAATAATACCCCAGATTTTGTGATTGCAATCATTTTCAGGAAGAAACTGAGTATTATCTGACAGATTGCAGGGGTGTCAATACTTTTGGCCATGACTGTATATATATATATATATATATATATATATATATATATATAGTGTGAGGCTTGCCAGCGCTATAGCACGTGGCTGGTATGGCTCACATGGCCTGCTGCAATCTGGGTGATTGCTGGACCTAGCAGTACACACAGGGTTAAGTGCAAATTAGCTCTGTAGTGGTACACAAGGGGTTAACTGCAGTCAGGTCTGTGGCTGAGTGGTGCTGATTGCCACTGTGATGTCCATGTGTGGGTGTGTCAGGCAGGATATGAAGCTGCCTTGTGCTGTGTGAGCGGGGTCAGTCAGTGTGTGAGAAACATCCAGCCAGTGAGGATGTGAGTCAGAGGAATCCCATCCCTTTGGGACACGGAGGGAAGCTTGCCCTTCTCAATGTGGGACGCACCTGTCCCTCTGACATGAGTGTGTGAGCCCGTGGCCAGACGCAGGGGTTAAGATGGTGCCTGGAGTTGGGGAACCTTGGCCGAACCTGGAGGGTGCTCGACTCGGATGTGGGGTGCAGCCATGGACCTGGAGACCTGCCTGGTATGGAGGATTGGTGGTGGCTGGTGACCTGGAAACACGTGGTAAGGAGACCTTGGGGATGCCTGGTTTACCCGGTAGCTCAGCTTTGCCAATAGCTGCAGTCCATGGATGTAGTATGATGGACTGTGTGTGTATGGAGACTTAGAACAGCTCAAGGGCCAGGCAGTCATAGCCGCCATTGGGACTGATTGGGTCATGATGGTCCCGTTGACCTCGTATGGATGCTGTGTGTGTATGGAGACCGAGAACAGCTCAAGGGCCAGGTGATCATAGCCGCCATTAGGACTGACTTTTAGGTCATGATATGGTCCCGTTGACCTCGTGTGGATGTGTAAAGGCTGTGTGCAGTATAGCAGCCTGTATGAGACTGGGTGACCTGTGTGAACAGGGCTGTACCAGCTGTGCCCAGATCCCGGTGGGTCTGTGTATCTCCGGTGTTCCATAAGGTGGTGACACGTACCAGGCACTGATACTACAAAAGTCTCGTATGGGGGTTCTGTACATAATGAGTTTTTTAACTATGGTGGGCTCTGTTTTATGTTAAGTGTTGTATAGACTGATCTGTGTACTAGTGCCTGGTGGGTGTTACCGCCCTTGGGACCAACTGTAATGTCCTAAAGGTCCCGTTGACAACCGTGATGTAAATGTTATGTAGAATGTGGGGATAAGGCTCGCAGCCATAACCGTCATAGGGAGCTATGATTGATGCTTGTGTTCTATGGAGCTGCAATAAGGGCTCCGCTTATATACGCCTTAAGGGTATATGTGAGACCCCTGGGCATGCACTACCTCACTATATATATATATCACCAAGATTTGCTAGAAAATATTTTTGCAGAAAAGTTACAGTTTTTGATCCCCCAGTGGTAATGGTGGCGTACTGGTTAGATGTAATTTTCACTTTCTTCGAAATTCCACTCACAAATGAAAAAATTATCAATTTAGTTTATTCACTAATAATATTGACTCAAGAAAAATTAAATAACATGCTTCGGATAGGACAAGAGCTATTTTCTGTACAATTTACATGATCAGAAAAAATTGAAAACAATTTGCGACCCATTAACAGCTGCAGTGCTGTCCCAATAAACAGTGATAAAAGTAGTCATGACGTTCTAATCTTGTATAATCCAATTAATTTTACCATGGAGCATTTTAACTGTTATTCCAATATTACATCATATTCTTACTTATGTCATTATGAATTTCATATACACATTTCATGCCAAAGATTTATGCAATGTAACATTAAACTCAAAAGATTGAATGTGCACTCATCGCTCTAATTATTTACAATGAAATAAATAGTTATACAGCTGTAAAGGTATATACTAGCTTTTAGTGCTTTTATCTAAATATATCCTATCCTAAGTATTACAAAGAGAATTAGTATAACCCACTGTATACATAAATACTAAGAAGAAAATCAGCTTTTAGTGACCATTTTTATCTAATGTTATTATGGCCATTTTAGGTAACCCTTTCATTCCTAAGACTCCATTTCACGAATTCACACCTATCTTCAGGTCTATAATTCCTCATTATTTCGGTGCCCTTTATTTAAAACCCTTTTTGTTTTAGGAAGTCAGAAATCCCAGCGCCAGTCACAACTCACTACCATTACCTTCTATAGAGATGACCTATAGCTATTCGCTTTAGGTCTCCATATAACTATTGTACACAACCCACACCATTAATTTCCTGATTATAACTTACCGTATATACTCGTGTATAAGCCGACCCGTGTATAAGCCGACCCCCTTACTTTTGCCCCCAAAACCTGGGAAAACCTTTGACTCGTGTATAAGCCAAGGGTGGACCCCAGCACAGGTATACAGCCCCCAGCAGTGTGGTATACAGCAGCCCCAGAGGTATATACAGCAGCCCCAGTGGTAGTATACAGCAGCAGCCCCAGTGGTATATACAGCAGCAGCTCCAGTAGTTAGTATACAGCAGCCCCAGAGGTATATACACAGCCAGTGATTAGCATCCCAGTGGTAGTATACAGCAGCCCCAGAGGTAGTATATAGCAGCCCCAGAGGTAGTATACAGCCCCAGTGGTAGTATACAGCAGCCCCAGAGGTAGTATACAGCCCCAGTGGTAGTATACAGCAGCCCCAGAGGTATATACAGCCCCAGTGGTAGTATCCAGCAGCCCCAGAGGTATATACAGCCCCAGTGGTAGTATCCAGCAGCCCCAGAGGTATATACAGCCCCAGTGGTATATCAGCAGCCCCAGGGTATATACAGCCCCAGAGGTATATACAGCCCCAGTGGTAGTATCCAGCAGCCCCAGAGGTATATACAGCCCCAGTGGTAGTATCCAGCAGCCCCAGAGGTATATACAGCCCCAGTGGTAGTATCCAGCAGCCCCAGTGGTATATACAGCCCCAGTGGTAGTATACAGCAGCCCCAGAGGTATATACAGCCCCAGTGGTAGTATCCAGCAGCCCCAGAGGTATATACAGCCCCAGTGGTAGTATACAGCAGCCCCAGAGGTATATACAGCCCCAGTGGTAGTATCCAGCAGCCCCAGAGGTATATACAGCCCCAGTGGTAGTATCCAGCAGCCCCAGAGGTATATACAGCCCCAGTGGTAGTATCCAGAAGCCCCAGAGGTATATACAGCCCAGTGGTAGTATCCAGCAGCCCCAGAGGTATATACAGCCCCAGTGGTAGTATACAGCAGCCCCAGAGGTATATACAGCCCCAGTGGTAGTAGTATCCAGCAGCCCCAGTGGTATATACAGCCCCAGTGGTAGTATACAGCAGCCCCAGTGGTATATACAGCCCCAGTGGTAGTATACAGCAGCCCCAGAGGTATATACAGCCCCAGTGGTAGTACCAGCAGCCCAGAGGTATATACAGCCCCAGTGGTAGTAAACGGGCCCCCCAGTGGTGGTATACTGGCCCCCACCAGTAACACACAGCCCCCCCTCCTTAGTATGTCCCCCCCCAGGCTGCGGCAGCTGTCAAAATAACAAACACTTTATACATCACCTTCCGGCGCAGCTCCTCCAGTCCCGGCTTCTTCTTCCTTCTTGTGCGTCTGTGACCTGCGCGCAGGAAATGACGTCATCTCCTGTGCCCGGTCACATGACACCGGCACAAGCAGGAAGAAGAAGCCTGGACCGGGGGAGCTGCGCCGGAAGGTGATGTATAAAGTGTTTGTTATTTTGACAGCTGCCGCAGCCTGGGGGAGACATGATGAGGAGGGGGGGGCTGTTTATTACTGCTGGGGGACCCATAATAAGAAGGGGGGGGCTGTGTAGTGCAATATGCACGGCATCCCCCCACCGCTGATGGACGGGGGGATGCCGTGCATATTCATTGCACTAAAGAGGCGGCCCCACGTGACCGCCTGCGGTCACCGCGGCCTCCTCCTGCCTCCTCCAGCCACCGGTGCAGCCCCCCCCCACAGCATATCGTATGACCCGTGTATAAGCCGAGGGGGGGACTTTTCAGCCTAATTTTTGGGCTGAAAAACTCGGCTTATACACGAGTATATACGGTATTTCCTACCTTATACTTTGCAGTTGTTAAGTACTAATTACCTATCTTAAACATCAGATAATATATTTCTCAATAGAAGTAATGCCATTTCATATATTTCATTAGAGACGTCTATAAAGACCTCACGTACAGAGCCATTAGTAGAACATATATGGCTTCACTTATCCAACCATTGAATATGGATGAGTGAGAAATGTTTCTATTTAATGTGAAATCTATAATAATAACTTTGGTTTTATTACTAATATCCCCCATACAAATTAGATTTTTTTTTATCCAATAGATTTTTATTATGGGTTTTCAGCAAGAAAGTGGTATAACATCATCACCAAACACAGTAGCAAAACCAACACTTAAACTATGGGGAAGAGAAGAAGTAAAGGAAAAGGTAAGGAGTGCTTCTTTACACATTACTTCATTAGAAACCTACGGGGAAAACAGCCCATTGACTACAAATCAATTGGTCCCAATCAGCCAGACATTGAGTTCGGCCCTATAGTTCCCATACATATTAGATTAAAGACAACCAAACTTGCTGATGGGTTCAACTGACAGTCCAAAATGTTTGGAGCATCTGTTTTCCTTTTTCTTTTATGACAAAAAATTATTTTCTTCTCCTACTAATGAGAGGATGTTTCCGCAGAGGTTCAAGTTTGAGTGGTATTTCCTGAATCTTATGGTTCAATGCAAATTTGAACGATTTGTGATTTGAAAACAGTAGAAAAAAAACTTTCCCGATAACATTTTGAAAGTTAGAGAAGCGTAAGAGAGCAAGCTAATGTAGTGTTACACGGCCGAGCATGCTTTGCATAACGTATGGCAGCCATGACATCACATCTTACTTTATCAAGTAGATTATTATAACTTTTTCAATGGTAGCTCATACATCGCTGGGTCATCGAAGATCAGCAGTTCCCAGTGTTATACAGTTGGAAAAGGAATTGTTATATGTACAGTAGAGTTGGATTCCATCTCCAGATTTATGGGGTAAAATAGATCATAATGAAAAAATAGATGTAAGAGTACGCTCATATTGCGGATCTTGGCGAGAAAATCGAAGAGTGTCATGCGGGTGTCATGCGTTTTGACACCTGTATGACATACGTATAACATACCTGTTGGTAGTTTCCCCGCACCTAGTTTCTGTACGTCATGTGCAAATCATTAGTATGACATGCGTATTACATGCTTTTTTAACATGGTCTTTCCAGCTGTAAATTTACAATAGATAGACAGATAAACAGATAGATAAATAGATAAGATAGATAAATGCTAGGATAGCTACAGTAAATTGAGCTTGCCAGTGTCACGCTGCTTCCTTCTGGGGTTGCTTATTAAACTTTATGTATATTCACTCCACTGACAACAGCCAATCTCAGATGCTCACTCTCTGCAAGAGCATCTGTGATTGGCTGTTGCAATCAGACTGTTTTTCAACAATCTGGATGGTGTCTGTGCTTGGTTGCCATACACTATCAAGGTGTGTAAAATAAATAATTAATTAAAAAAAACATAGGGCTTCACAGTATTTTTTAATCTCAGCACAGACAAAGCGGACAGCTGTGAGCTGCCACCCTCAACTGCCTAATTTTACATTGGCAGGCAAAAAAAATGCATAGGGTTTCTCCCTATTTTTAATTGCCACCAAAGTAAAACTAGGCAGATGGTATTCTCATCATTATTGGCTCCCCCAAGCAATAGAATAGCAGCCCGCAGCCACCCCAGAAATTGGCGCATTCATAAGAAGTGTCAATTCCTGGCACTTTACATGGCTTCCAGTTGCCGTGGTGCAGTGGCAAATGGGTAATAAGGGGTTAATGCCAGCTTTGTATTGCCAACTGCCATTAAGGTTGAACTTTATAATGTCGGGCCAGTTAGACCAGGACATTAGAAATCTCAAGTAAATAGTAAAAAAGACACAACACACATAGAAAAAATATTTTATTAGAAAAAAAAACAAAAACACATATCTTGATTTCATCTTTAATACTCCCTTATACTCATCCTCAATCCTCTGTGGTGTCTTCTCTCCGCCGGCCATGTCACAATCTGAGATCTGCTTCATCAGAGGCTGCAGTGAAGAACAAAGCATCCTGTCCCTGGGGCCTCTGAACACTGAATGAATGAGCCCAGCAGGGTTAGACGTGACTCACTAAGGTCATCTGAGGACACATATGCCATAGGAACTGCTAACCATAGTGATTACCATGGCACCTGTGTCCTTGGATGACCTCAGTGAGTGAGACATGACACCATCCAGGATCCTCACAGGACCCCTGGCTATTATGGCAACACATTGATGCCCCGTGATTGCATCACAGGGGTGCCGATGCCAGCAGGGAAAAGAGTAATCCGCCACGCCACATAGATAACACTGTCAGTGATTCATCCACCAGCATCTGTTAGCTGCACATTTCGGGTGATCAGATCACTCAGCATGTGCAGAGAATGATGTGAGCTCGCATCAAAGGCAGGAAGGCAACCAAGGATGTACCTCTACATCTTTGTTCGTGAAGGAGTTAATGTTCTATCACAACACGTATAGAGTGAATTTTTGTCGTGTTCTATCAATTGTAGAAGCAGATACAATATCTTTAATCAGTGCCTTGGGGAATTACCGACACAGAAGTTAAAGGTAGATTGTTACTTTACTTTTTCATAAATCAATATTGCTTTACTGTGTACAGTTTTTCCTGGTATTTTTGCCTCTTATTTGTATTTTACCATTAAAGTTTTTGTCTGGAAGGATGAAAGTAATGAAATGAAGAAGGGCATCTAATCCCATGAGATGAGCTGTATTGCCATTTTTATTAGTATTACTTTAGGGTACACATGACCTTTATTCCACTAATATTGAGATGGGATGAGCGGAAAACTGCAATTTTGTAATTGTTTTTTATTAAGTCATTTAATAATTGTGGTAAATGGCATAATCAGTTTATAGTGAGGGTTAATATAGACACAGTGACATGAAGCATGCATTTTTTTTCTAATATTTATATAGTGGAAGTTTTTTTCAGTTTCTTTGCTTATTTCATTATACAGTATTTTAGAATTTTTTCAATCTCTAATAACTTTCTGTTTTTTATTGGACTTGCCAATGTATGAACCTGATTGTTAATGTATTGCTTTGTATTGTGCCTATCAGTGTAAAGCTGACAGCCTTTCTATTAGAGCCTGAAATACTAAGATGGCAGCCAAGGTGTAAGAAGAGGAACATCTATCATATGTTCCTGCCCCTGAAGACACCAACTGCGTTGTTATGTGGCTGTGTATAAAAAGTGTTCTGCCTTCTTCTACGTGTCGTGCTGTAGATATCCACATACAGCTTAACCCTCGTTCACATTCTCAGTAACCAGACTGTAGGGTTTCATTAGTCTTGATTTATTGAGGTATATAAACTTAATAGCGGTAAAATCTATAATACAAGGTATAGAATAATCACAGCTAGTACTGGGTACATTAAAGAAACTAGCACTAACATAGTGATAACACAGAGTACAATGAACATCAGTATCTGTGGAAACGGTCACTGCAGCAGGCTCTACTCTATACAGAAATGGCATTTATCTGTATACAGTGCAAACATGCTAACATAAAGAATTAATGGGTATAACACATCTCCTATCACACAGTACTCTCTGTAGCAGTGGCAGGATTATAACCTGCTCACACAGATTCTAACAAAACACATCTAACTGTATATAGTACATGAACATGCTAGGATGCAGGAATACAGTTCATGATATACCTCACTTCTGTTATACTCTGTACAATGGCTGCAGCCTACACCTGCTTACACAGATCCCAGCATAAACATGTAACTGCATTTTATTCTTTCCGAAATCATCTGACAAGAGGATCATTGTACGAAGAAGGGACAGGAGCCAGGATAAGTCTGATCTCTCAGAAATTCAGGAACATGTTTGCCGTCTCCTTCATCCAGAGAAGCAGGGGGAGGTCCCTTCTAAATGACTCATCTTAAAGGGTACAGACTCTTGTAAAAGCTCTGCTAGATCACATCTAGACAACATAAATGGGTAACTAGTAACCTCTATGGTTCGTACCTGGTATAAAACTATGAATGTTTATTTTTCTGCTCATGAAGGTGTAGAACACTCCCCGCTTGGCATCAACGGATGCCACTATTTGGCTCTTTTGGGAAAAACAGCAATACAAGTTTAGTAACTGGCCTGAGGAACAGTTTGTTCTCCTCAAGCTTGCACACTTTGAGCTTGAATTTGTGCACTTTCCCATACTTGCTTAGGAAGGTTTGGTTGACAAGGTGGAGTAGCCACTCCATTTGGTGCGACTGGATGTCTTTCGTGGATATGACATTGTGAGGTTTGATGTCTGGCTGGCCTTTCTGCCACTTTGTCCTGGTTTGTAGGGTGGAGAGGTATCATTTTCTCCATCTGTCCCAGAAAACGTTGGTGATACTTTGTACTTGCTTCCTTTGCCATTTGTAGAGGTCTCTCTCACTGACTTCTATTGGTGGCGCACTTGGAAGGCAGGCTTTCTGCGTGGGTAACATGGCAAACGTGCGAACAGTCTGGTCTCCTGAACCACCGGAAAATGTTGTCTTGTGAGGCTGAGCCAATGAAGTAGGCAAGCGATGGCCCAAAGAAGTGACTTCTGGGTTCAGAACCTGTTGAACCGATGAGATTCGAGGTGATGACTTGGGATCACTGTACGTAGAACAGACACTTGAGGATGAAGCTCTTCGTCGGAATCTGGATCCACTAGTTTGAACATATCAGGCTTGCTGATGTTGGGTGTCGAATGGTACAAAGAGGCGGGGCTTGTGAACCACGTAGTGTCCTTAACATCACTGGGTGTGATGGATCTAGCATGGTCTGCAGGGTTGTGTGAGTAGACACATAGTGCCACTGATTAGGGCAAGGGGATCTTCTTATCCGCAGTACCCGATTGACTGATGTAGAAGTGTTGCGTCTTATTGCACATGTATCCCAGTACCACCTTGCTATCAGTGTAGAATTCGGCATCTTTGATCTGCAGATTCATCCTTTGAGATAAGTTCAGCCAACTCAACTGCAAGGACAGCAGCACAGAGTTACAGTCTGGGTATTGTGTGTTCACGGAGTAGCGCCAGTTTTGTCCGACTCATGACGAACTCAATATGCCTCTGTTCATTCACATTTGTGGTTTTGAGGTATGCTACTGCTGCGATTGCTTTGACACTCCTCGAAAAAGCATCCACGTGAAACGTGCGTTGGTGTCGCCACGGACTAGGGTAGTTATACTGGGCACGGAATCAGCAGCCATACTTCACAATCTTATGGGTGAGTCTGATGGATGAATGGTTGCTAACCCTGCAATTTCTCTGTGACTATTTTGCCCTTAATATGTGTATCTGGAATAGCTGAGACTTAGCCCAGTCTCCTGTTATTACCCTTGTGTGGCATATCTTTGGAATCTCCTCACCCTTTATTTCCTATATGTGTCATTACTTGTATGTGTGCTTTTAATCAATAAAGTTTAATTCTTTTTGGACAGTAACTCCTGAGTAGTTTCTACTAAGTAAATGCTGTGATTGCTTTGACTGATGCATCACAGAAGACACAAAGTCTTTGTGTTTTGACTTCTGTGGATGACACGGGAACATATGGTCGTTTCACACGAAGGTCGATCAAGGCTTCGAAAGACTTCCTCCACCCAGCCCACAGGTCTGCCTTTTCTGCTGAAAGTGGATCATCCCAATCAGATGTGACTTGGGTGAAGTCTCTCAGCATCGTTTTGCCTTGGATGGTTACTGGAGCTACGAAGCCTAAGGGGTCGTACAACCTATTCACGAAACAAAGAACTGCTGTGCGCATGAAGGGTTTCTTGTCTTTGCTGATCAGAAAGGTGAAGTCATCTGTTTTCAAATCCCAAAGCAATCCCAGCCTCCACTGCACGGGAAAACGTCGATGCTTAGGTCTAAGTCCTTTAGATCACTGGAATAGTCTTGAAAGGTAAAGGCTTCCATTAACTCTCGGCTGTTGGAGGAAATCTTATGTAGGCTTAGGTTAGATCGAGCAAACAATTCTTGAGCTCTCTTTAGGAGGCTGATTGCAACCTCATTTGTCGGTGTGGACTTCAAACAGTCGTCTATGAAGAAATCCTTTTCTACGAAGGATCTAACATCCGACCAGTACTGTGTTCCTCTTTGACAAGAAAACAGTGGAACATCTGTTGTATGTCAGCCATAAATGCCACCATATCTCTGCGGAAACAGAGTAGCACTTCTAGAAGTCTGTTGTTGAGGCCTGACAGTAGGACATCATTCAATGAAACATCTTCGCATTTGGCACTTGAGTCGAATACCACTCTTATCTGACCTGGCTTCTTAGGATAGTACACTCCGAAGATGGGTAAGTACCAACACTCCTCTGAGTCTCAAAGTGCAGGTGCAATCTCTGCATGGTTGTTCTGGAATATCTTTCCCATGAAGACCTTTGTCTCAGGTGATTTCTGAAGCTTGTATATGAGGGAGATGAATCGACTGTATACCAGTTCCCTGTTGTTGGGTAGGCGTCTTCTCCGTGGCCGGAATGGTAGAGGTGCGACCCAACTGTTTGACCTGTCTTTGACTATCTCTCGATCCATGATGTCCAAGAACATCCTGTCTTCTATGGACATCACTGCCTTATTGTCTTCCTTTGTCCTGTGGAAGACTGTACATCCTATGTGGTCTTGTCCACCTTCACAGGTGTGGTCTTCATTGGAAGAAACTGAGAAAGGGCAAGGCAGGGGAGTCTTTTACCAGCAGACTATTCTGACATGGCTGGAAGAGAGATGGGCATCTATTTTCTAGTGTGCTGGTGAGCATACTGTTGACTGAGGCCAGCTTGTGTGCTCCTCCTGGACAGACTTCTCCTACAATGACCCATCCAAGGTCAAGCCTCTTTGCGTATGGAGCATTCTGGAAGCAGTTGATATACTCCCTAGTCTTGTGGACTCGTAGTATATTTCTTTCCAGTAGTAAAGCTATTGGAGCTTCTGGGTCCAACTCAGGTATCATATAAGCTATATGCTTCAGGTGGGGGTGTTCTGCTACTTCCCGTGAAGGTATCTCAGACCTGTTGTCGGGAATCTGGTTGCACTCCAGGATGGTCGGTAGCGATAGGCATGTCTGGCCATCTATGGACTCCAGTTTGTATTCGGTTGCTTTCATCTCCACCATCTCAATGGTACCTGAATATGTCCTCAAGGAGTAGGGAGAACTGGGGCCTACAATGCTGAAGTTGTTGAAGAAGATGGACTTGGTTAGAGACCTGTTTCTTTGGTCATCCAGGATTGCATATATCTTGAGCGCTTTCCCCTGTGGCCTGCTGGGTAGACTCAGGCAAGGCAGATTTTTGAACAGGATCTTCCTCCTTTTCAGATCTCAGTAAATTGAGAGGTGACCACTAGTGATGGGCGAATCCTAAATTACTCGGAATCGCTTGACTCTAGCGAGTACGAGCACAGAACTCGCTACTCGTTGCGAGTCTAGCGAGTCCAATGTTAATGAATGGGGAAGCGAGTAATAGCGAGTAGTGTGAGATTTACAAATCGCAGATGTGTCTCGGAAGCTTCAGCCTGAAGCAATCCTAGTTTTGCCATTTATTTGCATTTGACTCGTTTACTTTGCAAGTAATCGCTGGGAAACTCGCACAGATAAGAGTCCTGTCTGCTCTGTGTGCAGGCTGCCGCAGCTCCAGGGTCCTAGAGCCCGCCTGCTGCCTGATGTAGCAGAGCTGAGATTGTTTCTCAGTCTGCTCATTCCCTGTGCATAGACATCTATATCTATGCACAGGGATGAGCAGAGAGGACATCGCGTTTTGGACTACGTCGGACGGAAGAGGATTTTTTTAATTAAAGATGGAGTCCCTAATGGCTTTTTTTTTTATTTCTAATAAAAAATTTTCTCTGTGTTGTGTTTTTTTTAAAACAATTTAATAGAAATTCATGGCGGTCATGTCTAATATTGGCGTGACCGCCATAAATTTCGGGCTTAGGGCCAGCTGATAATACAAATCTGGCCCTAACCTCTTTATTACCCAGCGTGCCACCGCCACCAGGGCCGCTGGAAGAGCGGGGTTCAGCGCCAGAGGATGGCGCTTCAATGAACGCGCCATCTTCTGGGGCGGCTGCGGGCTGCAATTTGCAGCGGGGGGTGCCCAGAAAGCTTGGGCATCCCTGCGCTGCGGATTCCAGCCCCCAGCTGCTTAGCTGTACCTGGCTAGACATAGAAATTGCGCGGAGCCCCACGCAGTTTTTTTAAAATTATTTCATGAAATTCTGAGATTCTGACTCTGACTCTGACTCTGAGACTCTGACTCTGAGACTCTAACTCTGAGACTCTGAGACTCTGAGTCTGACTCTGAGACTCTGACTCTGAGACTCTGACTCTGAAATTCATGAAATAATTTTAAAAAAAATGCGTGGGGCTCCGCGCAATTTCTATGTCTAGCCAGGTACAGCTAAGCAGCTGGGGGCTGGAATCCGCAGCGCAGGGATGCCCAAGCTTTCTGGGCACCCCCCGCTGCAAATTGAAGCCCGCAGCCGCCCCAGAAGATGGCGCGTTCATTGAAGCGCCATCCTCTGGCGCTGAACCCCGCTCTTCCAGCGGCCCTGGTGGCGGTGGCACGCTGGGTAATAAAGGGGTTAATACCAGCTTTGTTATACAAGCTGGTATTAAGCCCGAGATTCTTAATGTCAGGCCACGTTTGACCCAGCCACTAAGAATCTCCAATAAAGGGTTAAAAAAACACAACACAGAGAAAAATTTTTATTTGAAATAAAAAAAAAAGCCATTAGGGACTCCATCTTTAATTAAAAAAATCCTCTTCCGTCCGACGCAGTCCAAAACGCGATGTCCTCTCTGCTACATCCCCTGTGCATAGATATAGATGTCTATGCAGAGGGAATGAGCAGACTGAGAACAATCTCAGCTCTGCTACATCATGTCTGTGAGCAGGCGGGTTCTAGGACCCTGGAGCTGCACAGAGAAGACAGCTGGACTCGGCTCGCAATGTAACAGCAGTTACTTTGGAGTTTCCCTGCTATCACTGGCACAGTAGCCGAGTCTAATGCAAACAATGGCAATCCTAGTTTTGTCAGCGTTTGCCATTGATTTGCATTGGACTCGTGCGAGTAAACGCTGGGAAACTCGCAGAGTACCGAGTCCTGCGAGTCCCTTACTACTCGCCAAGTAACGAGTCCTAGCGAGTAGATTCGCCCATCCTTAGTGACCACAGGGGTGTCTTTGTCAGTGTTCGTCTGCTTTCCATCGTGCTTCTCTGCCTGCGACAACTCTCGTGGGGGTGGTCCAGGATGCAAGGCTCTATTGTGATCCATGCTGCTGCATTCTGCACATTTCACGCTAGCTTCACAATTCCTGCTAAGGTTCGATGTTGCAGCACAGCATTTAAAGCAGATGTTGTTTTCCTTGAGGAAACCTTTGCTATCCTCTAAAGACTTCTCCCTGAAGGCTCTGCATTTTAGTAGAGGATGTGGTTTCTTGTGTAGAGGACACTGCTTGCTGATGTCCTGAAGTTTGTTCTCTTCTGGAGGTGGCTTACTTGCACTGTGATGAGGACCTGTGGAGACAATGTTAGTTTTGTGGACTGCCACGGGTGTCCTACTAGGTTTGACACTGGGGACAGTGGGACATGACAGAGTGAAGTCAAAACTAGGGTCATTTCTAATTTTAGCTTGTTGGTTGACAAAATTCTACAAATACAGAGAAAGGAGAGAATGACACATTATGAGTTTGCTTATAACGTGAACCATATGTGACCCACTTTTCTTGTAGGTTGTAAGGAAGCTTTTGCACTATTGGATTAACACCCCTGGTAGTGTCTAAGAATGCCAATCTGGGCAAATCTCCTTCCTCCTGGGCAACCTGTAGGTCTATCAACAAATCACTCAATTATCTAAGCTTTTGATAACCTTTAGGCCCTATCTTAGGGAAATTGTCAATTCTTTTGTATAAAGCATTCCCTATGACTTCGATGGACAGATATAATTCATCAAGTCTTTCCCACACTATGCAAAGACCTGTGTGTATATGCTTTATATTAATGTCTCTTAGTCTTTTGGTATGCTCAACCGACCTGCTCCCAAGCCACTTTACTAGGAGATCTAACTCCTCTCTACAAAAAAGGTCTAGATGGATGGCATTCTGGAACGAGGCTTGCCATGCTCTATAGTTCTTGGCTTTATCAGTGAACTTTACAAGTCCTTTTGTAATCAGTTCTCAAAGTCCATGGTGGCTTGGTCGGTGCTGGTACGAGCTGGCGTGTTGCTGTCATATCTGGTGTATGGTATGTCATCATACCTGTTGGGCACTTCTGGTTTCGGATAGTCTTTATAGTACCTCTCTGGACAGGAAAGTGTCTCTTTAAGGCGGGTCTGGAGCTTTAATTTCTTCCCAGTAGAACAGCTGCTGTTGCAAACGTCTCCATGATGAACGCCTTCCTGCTTGCAGAAGCGAAATTCAAGATTGGACTCCTGTTGGTCAGCATAGGCTGGTCGATGTAGCGCGTCAGGGCTGTCATCTCTTCTGGAATGCTGGCGGACGTACTCTGGGACGCGTTTTGCTGGATATAGCTGGTCTAGATCTGATACAAAACCATTGCTGACCTGCCCCTGGGCCGTGGGGTACCCTTACCCGGGCTTCATAGTTCAAGGGGGATGTCACAGGCCCTGGTGGTAGCTGAAAAGAGTCAATTAACAATAAAATAAAAGTGTTTAATTATGCCACCTACGGTTCTGGTAATGTTACTGCCACTGCGGGATAGACTTCCGGGGTGATGGTGGAGCAGCAAGATGGTTACGCTCCCCGTAGGTGGAGCGGGATCCCCAGGGCAGTAATGGAAGTTATTGTTGCAGGACAGTCTATGATGGGAGCAGGATCAGGGGCCGCAATAACAGGCACACACACATGGTTGTTGTTTCCATACCTTTACTGATGTGATGAGCAAGGTGAAGTCCAGGGTACAGTCCGGGTGGTCTGGGAGCAGTTCGGGATCTCCACATCCGATGAGTTATGAGTCCTCTCTTTTATGCTGTGTGTGCTTTAGTCCTGGGCTGTCTTAAGCTAGGCCTGGACCCTCTCCTGTGTCCTCACATGTATGGAAGGCTGTGAGAGCTGTATCCACTGTGGTCCCGGGCTCTGCTAACTGGCTGTGCCTCAAGTGCTCCTGCACCAGGAGACTTGAAATCTCCCTGGCCTCCCGTATTTACTGCTGGGCTGACTGGACCCGTTCAGTCTCAGACTCCGGTGTCCGGGTGTCGATGTAGCTCTTCTGGAGCGAACCGGTACGGCTCCGCTCCCCCTGGCTAACTCACCACCGACCTTCACTCCTGGGTCCCTCACGCTGGCTAGGCTCACACACTAGCACGGGCCTAGAGCGGCACCGTTCACCAGGTTGTTTTCCTTAGTACTGCTCCATACTGAACTGCCTAACTCCGCCCCCGGGCCTGATTTTATAGAGGATCTTGCCTGATGTCTGCAAGTAGAGATCCCCCTTCAGGTCTAGGGTGGAAGGTGTTGTGTGTAGGCTTACCTGATGTGGAAATCCTTCCCTGCTCCAGGTGTTCCTGTGGCAACCGAACCGTAGGGTGCCACATTGCTGCGTTTCTTACAACCAGAGTTCTGCGCTGTATCCAAGCACTCTGCTTTAGCTATTACAGCTGCTGTCTCTTTGTCTGTGGCGAGTCTTTCTTGCTCTGCATGTAGCTCTGCTTGTCTCAGCTTTAACTGTATCTTTTGTGTAGTGAAGGAGGACCTCACTTTTGCTGCCTCGTCTTCAGCGCTAGCGACAGCGGCAAGCTCTGTTATCGTTGACTTGCTGGAGCCTGCTTGTGACCTCATTTTGAGTGAGGATGTGCTGCTTCGAGACATTGTGCTTAGCTGCATACTGCCTGGTACTTTGGCGGGAAACTGAGTTTATGTGTGGACGGGCAAAGCGTGATGGGAATGGTGTTGTGCTATCTGGCAGGCTGCGCTCTAGCCACTGCAGCTGTATGGCGGCTGCTGTGACCCCCATATGTGGTGCAGCAGGGGTGTTAGCGGTCCAGTACAGTCCGATCAACTATAGCCTGTGACTGGTTATCGGTTTACTGGGGCTGGTCTGCAGACGGCTGGGTGCTTCAGTGTGAATTCGAGTCTTTAGATAAACAGGCTTCGGAGTGGAGTGAATTGTGCTGCACTTGCTGGGGAGGAAGGCCTGTGCTCTTGTTCCCTGCAGCTGTATAGCGGCTGCTGTTATACCCGTATGCAGTGCAGTATGGGTGGTAGTGGCCCCATACAGTCTGTTCAACCACCGCATGTGGCCAGTGTACGTTTTTACTGGACTTGCTAGTCGGTTCCTTCTAGCGCAGCGATCCGTTTTTACTGGGGCTGTGCTCCTGCTACATGCGACTGTATGGCGGGTGCTGAGATACCCCTGTGTGGTGTAGCGAGGGCGTTAGCAGTCCAGTACAGTCCGTACATCCACCACCTGCAGCCAGAGTACGTTTTTACTGGGCAGCTAGTCGGTTCCCCCTTATTCAGCGATCCAATTTTACTGGGGCTGTGCTCCTGCTACTTGCGAAAGTATGTCGGCTGCTGCGATACCCGTGTGCGGTGCAGTGTGGGCGTTAGCGGTCCCGTACAGTCTGTACAACCACCACCTGCAGCCAGAGTCCTTTTTTACTGTTCAGCCTTCTTCTACGTGTCCTGCTGTAGATATCTAGTATACAGTTTAACCCTCATTCACATTCTCAGTAACCAGATGGTAGGGTTTCATTAGTCTTGATTTCTCAAGTGATATGAACTTGATATCAGTAAAAACTATGATACAAGGCACAAAATAATCACAGTTAGTACTGGGTACATTAAAGAAACTAGCACTAACACAGTGATAACACAGAGTACAATGAACATAAATATCTGGGGTAAAGGTCATTGCAGCAGGCTCTACTCTATACAGAAATGGCATCTATCTGCATACAGTACAAACATGCTAACATGAAGAATTACAGGGTATAAGGAAATCAGCTCTCAGCCTCCAAGCACTGCCACCCCCATTCTTCCTCACATCCCCTCCGGTTCACTCTCCACATTTGACCCAGTCACAGAAGAAGAAGTCTCCAGGCTCCTATCTTCCTCTCGTCCCACCACATGCACTACCGACCCCATTCCCTCACACCTGCTCCAGTCCCTCTCTCCAGTCGTCACCACTCATCTAACCAAAATCTTCAATCTCTCCCTCTCTTCTGGCATTTTCCCCTCCTCCTTCAAACACTCGATCATTACTCCATTATTAAAGAAAACCACTCTCGACCCAACCTGCACAAATAACTACAGACCAGTCTCCAATCTCCCCTTCATCTCTAAACTCTTGGAGCGCCTGGTCTATTCCCGCCTCACCCGTTACCTCTCCGCTCACTCTCTTCTAGATCCATTAGTGTCTGGTTTCCGCCCCCTTCACTCCACAGAAACTGCCCTCATCAAAGTGACCAATGACCTTCTGACAGCAAAACGTAATGGTGACCACTCTCTGCTTATTCTCCTTGATCTCTCGGCAGCTTTTGACACTGTCGACCATCAGCTCCTACTCTCTATGCTGCACTCCATTGGCATAAAGGACACTGCTCTCTCCTGGCTCTCCTCCTATCTTTCTGACCGCTCTTTCAGTGTATCTTTTGCTGGCTCCACTTCCCCCCCTCTTCCCCTCACTATTGGGGTCCCTCAGGGTTCAGTCCTTCGCCCTCTCCTCTTCTCTCTCTACACGGCCCCGATTGGACAGACCATCAGCAGATTTGGCTTCCAGTACCATCTTTATGCTGATGACACTCAACTATACACTTCAGCCCCTGACCTTACCCCTGCGGTGGTAAAGAACACCAATGACTGTCTAGCTGCAGTTTCCAATATCATGTCCACTCTCTATTTGAAACTAAACCTTTCCAAAACTGAACTTCTTCTGCTCCCCCCATCCACTAACCTCCCTAAATCGGACATCTCTCTCTCAGTGTGCGGCACCACGATAACGCCTAGACAGCAGGCTCGCTGTCTGGGTGTTATATTTGACACCGATCTCTCCTTCTCCTCCCACACGCAATCTCTCGTCCGCTCCTGTCGCTTACACCTGAAGAATATCTCTAGAGTCCGCCCCTTTCTCACCCTGTAAACAACAAAAACCCTCACCGTGGCCCTAATCCATTCCCGCCTTGACTATTGCAACTCTCTATTAAGCGGCCTCCCCCTCACCAGACTTTCTCCTCTCCAGTCCATCCTTAATGCAGCAGCCAGGATCACCCATCTGGCCAATCGTTACTCAGATGCCTCTGCTCTGTGCCAGTCATTGCACTGGCTGCCCGTATATTACAGGATCAAATTCAAATTGCTTGTTCTCACCCACAAAGCTCTTCACAGTGCAGCTCCCCCCTACCTCTCCTCCCTCATCTCTGTCTATCACCCCACCCGCTCTCTACGTTCCTCAAATGACCTTCAACTAACATCTGCACTAATCTGATCCTCCCACTCCCGGCTCCAAGACTTTTCCAGAGCTGCACCAAACCTCTGGAATGCTTTACCCAAAGAAATCAGGACTATCCACAACTTGCATGGCTTCAGACGATCCCTAAAGACGCATCTTTTTAAGGCGGCCTATCATACTCCCTAACATGTCCATTGTACTGTAGACAGTGAATGGGCTATCCTCTGGACATTATTCTTCTACAAACTCCACCAAACCATAAAGGTCTACACAGACTGATGACCATTCATGTAAGCTTAGCCCTATACCCCATTTCCTCAAGATGCCTGGACCACCAGTGCAATAAGCCCCGGCACCTTGTACAACCCCTATCCCGTTGTAGATTGTAAGCTCTTTTGAGCAGGGTCACCTTCATTTCTTGCTTTATTTATTGTATTTTTTTTTTTTTTTTTTTCACATTGATTCTATGCCTATTGTGTTTGTATCCAATGATTGTATTTTACTTGTTCTCTATTGTAATTACTTACTGTATATTTTCTGTACGCTAACCCTACATTGTAAAGCGCTGCGGAATATGTTGGCGCTATATAAATAAAGCTTTATTATTATTATTATTATTATAACACATCTCCTATCACACAGTTCTCTCTGTAGCAGTGGCAGGATTATAACCGGCTCACACAGATTCTAACAAAACACATCTAACTGCATATAGTACATGAGCATGCTAGGATTACAGACCATGATATACCTCACTTTTATTACATTCTGTACAATGGTAGCAGACTACACCTGCTTACACAGATCCCAAAATAAACATGTAACTGCGTTTTATTCTTACCGGAATCATCTGACAAGAGGAAAGTTGTATGAAGAAGGGACAGGAGCAAGCATAAGTCTGATCCCTCAGAAATTCAGCAACATGTCTGCGGACTCATTCATCGAGAAAAGCAGGGGGAGGTCCCTTCTAAATGACTCATCTTAAAGGGAACAGACTCTTGTAACTATAAGAGCTCTGCTAGATCACATCTAAACAACATAAATGGGTAACTAGTAATCTGCATGGGTCATAACTGGTATAACACTATGAATGTTTATTTTTCTGCTCATGAATGGGCAGAACACAATGTGATGTTTCTATGTATATGATGTAATGTGTAATAAGATATAGCAGTGTTAATAATGTTAGTGCAAGGTAATGTGTGTCATAGCACTTATAGGAATAATATACATAAGTTGTAAGGAATAGTAATGTATAAAATAGGTATAAGGTGTACTAATGTAGGATACAGTGTTAAATAAAATAGAGAGCTTATTCAGCTACTTACTGTAGGTCAAGCAATAGTTAAGTGGTGGACTAGCCCACAATGAGTGGAGTTACTTAATAGGCTGAGCTACTGTGTTTCTTATTAGTTAGAGATTTAGAGTTTGACCAGTGACCAGGGGCGGAACTACAATAGGTGCAGGGGTTGCGATCGCACCCGGGCCCTGCAGCCTAGGGGGCCCCAAAAGTCCCTTTGGCCTATAGAAAACGACTAATACTACTAAAGATTTGCAATTATTGGGGGCCCCATTGGAGCTTTCGCACCGGGGACCCTGGGCCTGAAGTTACGCCACTGCCAGTGAGCAGTACATACATGTAGGTCTTATATCTAGGCCACATCCAGTGGGTGTTTAGTGGCAACTGCAACAGTTAACATCTAGTGAAACACAAATCTAAGGAACCAGATGGACACACTGAAGGCTAGCTTTAGCATCTATCTCTGCCAAGAATGGACTGATCCCTGTAGCATGAGTCCTTAAAAGGATGCTTAACATAGATCTAGTGAATGGATTGATACAAGAACGACACCAGGAATGTAGTCTGTGCACTTCAGCAGTTTGGTCATATCTTTTGGATTCAGGTCAGACGACCATTACACTCAGTGCTGTGTGCAGCTTTGCCCAGGTTATAACTGAAGGTATTATTATGAATGCAAGACACCAGCCCCAATCACTAGCAACCTCCTTTCACACAGAGGGAGTGACCACTGGTTGTCCTGCACACACAATGGGCTCCATATAGGGCGCAGTTCACACAGGCCTGCACATTGTATGCCCAGCCTCTTACATTAGCCCCCATTTCAGTAGGCTTGAGATAAGAATTTAGTGGATAGGACTTGTGATCCGTGGGGAGCCGTGTAGGGGCTCACAAGCTTACGTGTTTTGGACCAAAAGACAAACCAATACCCCACAATTTGATATAGTTTAAAACTAACTAAATTTCCACAATTTCAGTTTTTTGTCATTGTGGTTTTTTCTTGCACTCTTTTGTTGCTGTGTGTAGCTGGGCCGTATGGGTGCGTTTGTTCCGGCGCAGGTAGCGATGTTGAATGCCATACAGCCCGCCTACTGAAATGGGGGCTAATGTAAGAGGCTGGGCATACACTGTGCAGGCCTGTGTGAACTGCTCCCTATATGGAGCCCATTGTGTGCAGGACAACCAGTGGTCACTCCCTCTGTGTGAAAGGAGGTTGCTAGTGATTGGGGCTGGTGTCTTGCATTCATAATGCCTTCATTTATAACCTGGGCAAAGCTGCAGACAGCACTGAGTGTAATGGTCGTCTGACCAGAATCTGCTGTGGTAAGAGAATTTATTTTCTATTTTGTCCTTTGCTCACTTGAGATAAGAATTTAGTGGATAGGACTTGTGATCCGTGGGGAGCCGTGTAGGGGCTCACAAGCTTATGTGTTTTGGACCAAAAGACAAACCAATACCCCACAATTTGATATAGTTCATATCTTTTGGAGAATGACCTCCTGTAGGTGAATTACTCCCTGTAGGTGAGAGGATCATGAGACAACAGGGTCTAAATGTCTCTTAAGTGATCTTGATGCTAGGCTGGGTAGAGCAGTTTGGAGTTAAAACACCAGGAGCACCAATGGTAAAGGATTTAGTCTCATGAAGAAATGTGCCTTAAGGTGAAGTGTACCATGTTGAATCTGCTTAAGTTATATGCCCACTGTTCCACACATGCAGTTGTACTAGAAGAACTTTGCCTAATGCTCAGTTAAACTTTGCTGAAAAAGAGCTCTGATTCTTTGTGTAATGCTTACAGGGATGAGCATCTAAGAGTGAACCCACTGAACCTCAGAACCCAGCCAACTTAGAGAGGCATATGTAAGGTTTCTGACCTGGTCTTCACCAGAGCCTCTAATGGTAAGGGCTTTGCACTGCAGGCAGAAACCCAAGTGCTGACGGGAATGCTGGAGTTGCGACAGCTGGTCCCAGTGGTGAGGACACAAACAGTTACTGGCGTAGACAGGAGTAGCTGGATGGCTGATACAGGCGAGTGCAAATGTAATGACAGCACAGAAGGTACAGGCGGGTTCGAGCTAGTACACAGTACAGCATATGAAGACAGGTGCTGGTAGGTATATGGCATGGCAGATGCAGGCAGGTATATGGCATGGCAGATGTAGACAGGGGCAGACTCTAGGATGAGACACAAGTTAGCAGTAGAGATGAGCGATGTTGAATTCGAAATGTTTGCCAATCTCAAATTCAAGCTGTTTTGGGCGGTGTTCGAGTCATTCAACGAATGCGAACAATTTTGCTTAAAATTCGGCAGTTCGAGGTTATGTTCGATAACGCTTCAATCACCAAAAGATTAACCCTAACCCTAATACTGTTAATAAATGTTAATATCCAGTTTCAGTGTGTAGTGTGCCGAGGGGTTGGGGGCAGCGGGGTTTAGATCAGTGCTGCAGAAATAATGCCAATCTCCAGGTTTTTTTTTTCTCCTACCTGCATATACAGTGGGGAGGTGCAGGCTGTCAGCCAATGATACACACACAGCAAAATGCATTTTTTGCACACAAGCAAGGGCATGTGTCATTGGCTCTGTAAGTCACATGTCGTTGCCCTATAAGACTCAGCCATTTTCAGCATCACCACCATTTCTTCAGTGCTGCAGTTGTGTGTCAGTCAGGCACTGCTACTGCTGCTGTGTGCGCTATAAAGAGTTAGTTAGATAGATAGTGAGCGAATCTCAAGTTAGATAGACAGATAGGTTTAGGGAGTAGGGACTAGTTAGAATCTCAGCCCTTTTGAGGGCTACTTCAGACAAGTAGGGAGTAGGGATTAGTTGTAAATATCAGCCCTTTTGAGGGCTACTTCATTGAAATAGGGACTAGTTATAATATCAGCCCTTTTGAGGGCTAGGTTAGAGCAGTTCCTATTAGATTTTGCCAGACAAGTGTGTGCCAGTGCTGTGCAAGTATTTTTCACAGCATCTGGCCAAATCTAGCTCAGGCAATCCTTAAAGGCAGGTAGTGTAGCTCTGCTGTGAAGAAAGCTACACCACCTGTCTTTAGTAGCCAATTTTTTACTGCAGCTAGTCAAGGCAATTTTTTGGGGCTAGTAGCAGTTTCTGGTAGTCAGCGGTGTAACCCAGCTGTAAAGTAAGCTACACCGCCTGTCTATCCAGTAGCCAATTTTTTACTGCAGCTAGTCCAGGCAATTTTTTTGGGCTAGTAGCAGTGTCTAGTAGTCAGCGGTGTAGCCCAGCTGTAAAGTAAGCTACACCGCCTGTCTATCCAGTAGCCAATTTTTTACTGCAGCTAGCCCAGGCTATTTTTTGGGGCTAGCAGCAGTGTCTGGTAGTCAGCGATGTAGCCCAGCTGTAAAGTAAGCTACACCGCCTGTCTATCTAGTAGCCAAATTTTTACTGCAGCTAGTCCAGGTAATTTTTTGGGGCTAGTAGCAGTGTCTGGTAGTCAGCGGTGTAGCTCAGCTGTAAGGTAAGCTACACCGCCTGTCTATACAGTAGCCAATTGTTTACTGCAGCTAGTCCAGGCAATTTTTTTGAGCTAGTAGCAGTGTTTGGTAGACAGTGGTGTAGCCCACTTGTGAACCAAGCTACACCACCTGTCTATTTCAGACTAATTTTTAACTGCACCTAGCCCAGGTAATAGTTTGGGCCTAGTAGCAGTGTCATTTAGATAGTGGTGTGTAGCCCACTTGTGAAACACACTACACCGCCTGTGTAGTTCAGACTAATTTTTAACTGCAACTAGCCCAGGTAATAGTTTAGGCATAGTAGCAGTGTCATTTAGACAGTGGTGTGTAGCCCACTTTTGAAACACACTACACCGCCTGTCTAGTTAAAGGGATCCTGTCACCCCCAAAACACCTCTAAACCTATTAAAAGCTGTCCCTAGAGCATATTAACACTTTCCCTACACTCCTTTTACCTCCTAAATGCAGCAAGTGACATTGAAGAAAAACGTTTTTATAGTACCTCATTAGTGATGATAATGAGTGACTATGCTATTCATAGTCACTCATCCAGGCTGCCCCTCTTCTTCATATCACGCCTGAATAGGCGTGATGTACATGGCAGATTCAAATTGCCGCCTCCCTGCGCGCCTCCCATCTCTCCGATAGCGTCCGGGCTGCAGTGTGGCTGGGTGACGCTATCCGCGTCATTCTCGGCGCCGGGTGACGTATTTACACCGGCGCCGCGCTGTCAGCTTCAAAATGCGCACTGCGCATGCGCATGGGCATGCGCAGTGCGCATTTTGAAGCTGACAGCGCGGCGCCAGTGTAAATACGTCACCCGGCGCCGAGAATGACGCGGATCGCGTCACCCAGCCACACTGCAGCCCGGACGCTATGGGAGAGATGGGAGGCGCGCAGGGAGGCGGCAATTTGAATCTGCCATGTACATCACGCCTATTCAGGCGTGATATGAAGAAGAGGGGCAGCCTGGATGAGTGACTATGAATAGCATAGTCACTCATTATCATCACTAATGAGGTACTATAAAAACGTTTTTCTTCAATGTCACTTGCTGCATTTAGGAGGTAAAAGGAGTGTAGGGAAAGTGTTAATATGCTCTAGGGACAGCTTTTAATAGGTTTAGAGGTGTTTTGGGGGTGACAGGATCCCTTTAAGACTATTTTTTAACTGTTTCGGGGTATATCAGTGAGAGCTTTGTGATATTGGTCTACTAGGCATTGCTCCCACCTAGCCAGAATCCTACTCCACAGTAATGAAGGGCTATACCCTGAAACAGCTGTCTGTGGATGGATACCTGGCTTTGGTAATTCCCTTGTCATATCCTTAAGCTAGTAACTGAGTGGGATAGTGACTGAAAGGGCCACTTAATATGGTGGTTATGGTGTTCTCCGCAAGGAGTCCACCCTAGGGCTAGGTCCTTCCTTGGAGAGATATCTGGCTAGTCCCGTGTTTGAGACTCTTAAATGAGGCTCCACGGAC
This sequence comes from Allobates femoralis, assembly GCA_033576535.1. Lineage (NCBI taxonomy): Eukaryota > Metazoa > Chordata > Amphibia > Anura > Aromobatidae > Allobates > Allobates femoralis. The sequence goes on from JARQOC010000003.1 coordinate 716,059,227, forward strand.
CCCATTTGCATATTCAAATTTCCAGGGGGCAATGCACCATGGATTTCACTGTGTTTGATCGCTTTAGCCAGCTGCCCGCAGTGTTTTCCTTGACTGGTCTTCTTGAGATCAGTGAGAGCTTTGTGATGTTTGTCTACCAGACATTGCTCCCAGCTAGAATAGAAACAAGAATCACATAAACGAGGGGTAGGCCCCAATCAATATGCGCTGCATACCTCCCGTTCATCTATAGGATTTATGTAGAATACACTCCCAACAACTTTAAATAATGCATCGCACAATGGAGTTCCCATATTACAAAGTTTATTTATTATCTTAGGTAAAAAAGACAGATATTGGTCAATCCCACACATGGGATCATACATGGGTGTACAAGTAAGGCCAATGTACTGGTCCGGGGAGATTAATCCTTACAAATATCCAAAACATTGCAAAGTGGCAATATAATGCTAGGTGTATGTTCATGTCATACATTAACCCTCAACATTACTGCTATTCTGAATTGCACAATCACAGAGGGGTAAGCAAAAGGGGAAAATGAGCCTCTCACCTAAGTATAGGGGCCTAGCTGCAGTCCTCCCATTTGGGAAAATAAAACTGCAGCCTGTACATTAATTCCCTGGAAAAATTACCAGATTAGAACATGAGTATAACACTCAAACATCCAAATAAAAAAGCTTACCCATGTGTATTGGATAGCAGGAACCACCACTCAGACCGTGTGCCCAACGCCGTTTCAGTAATATCCTTTTTCAAGGGCCACAGTGCCTATATCCCATTCCTGTCCCACTTTATACCCTGTCTGTGCATATTGTCCCACGCACCATGTTGCCAGTACAGCAGCGTCGCCGCCGCGCATACCAATGACGTGTCAGCGTCACTCCGGCATCTCCTTATTATGCAATGATGTAGCGGCGTCGCCTGGGTAACACCGCCCATCATGTGCATTAAACATAGCGAAGCATTCGGTGTAGACACCCCAGGGTGCGCAAGCGTGCAACCGCACTGCCACTGGGAGGGACCAGTACACAGCGGAGAGTGTCAGAACCATCTCTACAAGGATATATAGTATACCTGTATACTGTAAACCCGCATTTTAACAACACTCATTATTATGAACTTCTCTACATAATAATGTCACAATAATAAAATTCTAACCCACCTCTAAGGCTCAGACTGAACCTATCAGCATATAATAAATGACACACACTTTTTTCTTTATCCATCTCATGATGTCTATAGAGTAATAACTTTCAAGTGCGCCCCATGTGTATAATTTTGGTGGGCAAAAAATATATATTTTTATGTAATAGTCTACTGTAACATTAAATATTATCAGGATTTTTGCAGGTAGAGCGCATCATGTATCTTCTCACGCGGGATAATTGCAGCTGCAATCCTCTTCAATCGTTATAATCCAGTTGCTCCCAGCTAGCCAGGATCCTACTCCACTCTGATGAGGGGCAATACCCCGAAACAGCTGTCTGTGGATGGATACCTGGCTTTGGTAATCCCCTTTTCATATCCTTAAGCTTGTAACTGAGCGGGATAATGACTGAAAGGGCCACTTAATATGATAGTTATGGTGTTCTTCGTAAGGAGTCCACCCTAGGGCTATGTCCTTCCCTGGAGGGATATGTGGCTAGTCCCGTGTTTGAGACTCTTAAACGAGGCTCCACTGACTCCATTTGCATATTCAAATTCATAGGGGGCAATACACCATGGATTTCACTGTGTTTGAGCGCTTTAGCCAGCTGCCCGCAGTGTTTTCCTTGACTGGACTCCTTGACATCAGTGAGAGCTTTGTGATGTTGGTCTACCAGGCATTTCTCCATCTAGCCAGAAGCCTACTCCACACTGATGAGGGGTAATACCCTGAAACAGCTGTCTGTGGATGGATAACCGGCTTTGGTAATTCCCTTGGCATATCCTTAAGCTCGTAACTGAGCGGGATAGTGACTGAAAGGGCCACTTAATATGGTGGTTATGGTGTTCTACGCAAGGAGTCCACCCCAGGGCTAGGTCCTTCCCTGGAGGGATATCTAGCTAGTCCCATGTTTGAGACTCTTAAACGAGGTTACATGGACTCCATTTGCATATTCAAATTCCCAGGGGGCAGTGCACCATGGATTTCACTGTGTTTGAGCGCTTTAGCTAGCTGCCCGCAGTGTTTTCTTTGACTGGTCTCCTTGAGATCAGTGAGAGCTTTGTGATGCAGAGCTGTTCAGTCACACTATAGCCTGGGAATCAGAGGTCTTCTCCAAAGCTGCAGTGAGTCCAGACAAGGAGAAGATCTGCACTGATGAACAGAAGCATTGTGAGTCAGATCCAGGCCCAGATGAAGAAGGTTCTGAGCATAATGTAGACTCTCATTCCCAAACTGTAACTCCTCTTGGTGGAGACAATGAGGAAGATGCTGATGGAACTCAGATACCTGATTGGACCGACAACTTAACTTTTCGGTCAGGGCAGGAAGAGGTTGTCTCTGAGGACGAGGGGTGTGATAACACGCAGGGTGATGATGAGGTTGGAGATCCCACTTACTGTCAACCCATAGTCAGCCAGTCGATGAGGTCAGCAGAGTAGGTGAAGGAGGATGCTAGTGACAACGAGGTTAGGTTGCACCTTCCTGGACTGAGACGGTGTACAGGAAGCACGTCAACAACAGCATCCACAGCCACAACACTGCCTCTGAGCAGAAGTCGTGGTGGCTCTGCAGGTCGCATGAGCTCTAAGCCTTGCCTAGTCTGGGCCTTTTTTGACATCGCCAAGGATCACCCAACGCATGTGATCTGTTATGGTACCTTTACACGCCGCTACCGAAAGGTAGAAACCGGCAGGTGTCAGAGAAAATTGTACCCGATATCTTCAAAACACCGCAAGGTTGCGACGTGTAATTCAGGTAGCACCTTCCTGTCTCTGTGGACACCTGTCTTTAAGCCATGCTGAAAAGCAAGCAGGTATAAACCCTATGGTGGCGGCGTGTAATCGGGGCACATGAAGGTATTTGCGTGGCCTAGCGTAATCCCTGCGGTGTGCCACGGCATGTATACCACGCCCCATCAGCGATCATTGGTAGAAGCTCCTGCGTTACGATTGGTTGTCCCTTCACAGGGCGCCATTTTGGATGAGCTGTCACTTCAGCACTACACATACCCGCCATCTGCCCAATCAGAACACTATTGTGTTGGCCAATGGTTGTCGTTTGGGCGCTGCGTGACGGACTGTGGCACGCCTCTGTGTTGTCCCTGCTGCCCCAGGTCCGTCCATATTCCCTTGTGCTAGCGGCGTGTAAATCAGGGAAGGTGCTCCACAGAAGGTAACTTGCGGCACCCGTCGGCACTTCCGGGGAATGAAAATACCTTCTGTGGAGCAACTTGAGGCGGCGTGTATTTGCGGTATCAGGTACCGTTAGCAACCGTTGAAAACGTGCACGTGCGGTCCCTACCTGTTGCTACCTTCAGTAGCGGCTTGTAAAGGTACCATAAGATTTGTCACCAAACTCCGAGTAGAGGCCAAAAACTCAATAGTTTGAGTACTTCATGCATGAACTGTCACATGGATATGAATGCAGGCTTGCGGGGCGTGCCAACCACCGTCTGCCCTATCAAGTGCATCCGCGTGCTCTTGCTCTTCATCCTCTGTGACTGTGGGGACAGCTGTCACTCATGCTTTTGGACGCAGACCTTCCACCTCTTTACCTGCAATAGGCAGTGTGATTGCCAGGTCTTCACTTGTTTTTGAAGTGGAAAATGCTGCTGATGTTGAGCTCTCTCAGACATCGAGAGCAGCACCTTTGGATGAAGACAACATTATATCTGTACCTGCACCTCCCTCACAGACCAGCAGTTTGCCGGGGACTCCCTACTCAACCTCGCCTCAGCACAGCAGCCAGCCCTCCGTTACTCAGATGTGGACAAATAAAAGATTATTTCCTTCTAGCCATGACAAAGCTAAGCACTTGAATTTCACCATCTGCAAGCTGTCTACAGAAATGCTGCCTTTCCGCCTGGTGGACACAGAGGATTTTAGAGACCATATGTCCGTTGCAGTGCCCCAGTGCCAGATGCCCAGTCGCTAGGGATGGCCGAGTCTACTCGCTAGGACTCGTTACTCGGCGAGTAGTAAGGGACTCGCAGGACTCGGTACTCTTCGAGTTTCCCAGCGATTACTCTCACAGCAACGAGTCCAATGCAAATCAATATCAATCCTAGTTTTGTCAGAGATTCTGACAAAACTAGGATTGCCATTGACTTGCATTGGTCTGATTACTGTGCGAGTAATCGCTGGGAAACTCGCAAAGTAACTGCTGTTACTTTGCGAGCCAAGTCCAGCTGTCTGCTCTGTGCAGGCTGCCGCAGCTCCCGGGTCCTAGAGCCCGCCTGCTTATAGAGATGATGTAGCAGAGCTGAGATTGTTCTCAGTCTGCTCATTCCCTGTGCATAGACATCTATATCTATGCACAGGGATGTAGCAGAGAGGACATCGCGTTTTGGACTACGTCGGACGGAAGAGGATTTTTTTAATTAAAGATGGAGTCCCTAATGGCTTTTTTTTTTATTTCTAATAAAAAAATTTCTCTATGTTGTGTTTTTTTAACCCTTTATTGGAGATTCTTAGTGGCCGGTCTAACGTGGCCTGACATTAAGAATCTCGGGCTTAATACCAGCTTGTATAACAAAGCTGGTATTAACCCCTTTATTACCCAGCGTGCCACCGCCACCAGGGCCGCTGGAAGAGCGGGGTTCAGCGCCAGAGGATGGCGCTTCAATGAACGCGCCATCTTCTGGGGCGGCTTCGGGCTGCAATTTGCAGCGGGGGGTGCCCAGAAAGCTTGGGCATCCCTGTGCTGCGGATTCCAGCCTCCAGCTGCTTAGCTGTACCTGGCTAGACATAGAAATTGCGCGGAGCCCCACGCATTTTTTTTTTTATTATTTCATGAAATTCATGAAATAATTAAAAAAAAGGGCTCCCCTATATTCTTGTGTCCGGCCAGGTACAAATAGGCACCTGGGGGTTGGGGGCAGCCCGTCGCTGCCTGCTGGATCCGGCTGGTTCCAGAAATACGGCGAAGCCCACGTGAAATTTTTTTCTGACAAATCCATAAAACAATGTAAATAAAAGGGACTGCATCTTTATTAACCCCTGGACCATGGGCGAGGGGTTAATAAAGATGCAGTCCCTTTTTTAGGATTGTTTTATTGACTTTTCAGAAAAAAAATTACATGGGCTTCGCCATATTTCTGTAACCAGCCGGATCCAGCAGGCAGCGACGGGCTGCCTCCAACCCCCAGGTGCCTATTTGCACCTGGCCAGACACAAGAATATAGGGGAGCCCTTTTTTTTTTATTATTTCATGAATTTCATGAAATAATAAAAAAAAAATGCGTGGGGCTCCGCGCAATTTCTATGTCTAGCCAGGTACAGCTAAGCAGCTGGGGGCTGGAATCCGCAGCGCAGGGATGCCCAAGCTTTCTGGGCACACCCCGCTGCAAATTGCAGCCCGCAGCCGCCCCAGAAGATGGTGCGTTCATTGAAGCGCCTTCTTCTGGCGCTGAACCCCGCTCTTCCAGCGGCCCTGATGGCGGTGGCACGCTGGGTAATAAAGAGGTTAGGGCCAGCTTTGTATTATCAGCTGGCCCTAAGCCCAAAATTTATGGCGGTCACGCCAATATTAGACATGACTGCCATGAATTTCTATTAAATTGTATTAAAAAAAACACAACACAGAGAAAATTTTTTATTAGAAATAAAAAAAAAGCCATTAGGGACTCCATCTTTAATTAAAAAAATCCTCTTCCGTCTGACGTAGTCCAAAACGCGATGTCCTCTCTGCTCATCGCTGTGCATAGATATAGATGTCTATGCACAGGGATGAGCAGACTGAGAACAATCTCAGCTCTGCTACACACAGGAAGAGCAGGCGGGCTCTAGGACCTGGAGCTGCGGCAGCCTGTACAGAGCAGAGAACCGGACTCCTTACTGTGCGAGTTTCCCAGCGATTACTTGCACAGTAAACGAGTCCAATGCAAGTCAATGCCAATCCTAGTTTTGTCAGAGTCTCTGACAAAACTAGGATTGCTTCAGGCTGAAGCTTCTGAGACACATCTGCGATTTGTAAATTGCACACTACTCGCTATTACTCGCTTCCCCATTCATTAACATTGGACTCGCTAGACTCGCAACGAGTAGCGAGTCCCGGGCTCGGACTCGGTAGAGTCAAGCGATTCCGAGTAATTTAGGACTCGCCTATCACTACCAGTCGCCACTACTTCTCCAAGAAGGGCGTGCCTGCGCTACACCAACAGGTCACAGACAACATCACCGCTTCATTGAGAAACTCTGTGTGTGACAGGGTGCATTTCACCACAGACACTTGGACCAGTAAGCATAGACAGGGGCGTTACATGTCGGTGACTGGGCACTGGGTAACTATGGTGAGAGCTGGAGAAGAGTCTGCTGTACAAGTCTTGCCGTCCCCACGAGTTGTGCGTCAATCCCCAGTACGTAGCAGTTCCTCCACTGCTTCTACCTTCTCAACCTTGTCTCGGTCCTCCACCTGCACCCAAAACCTGTCTGGTAATGCCACCCGCGTTGTAACTGTGCATCAAGAATCCAGCACACTTCCTTACTATGCTGGCAGCAGGGCTCAACGCCATCAGGCGGTGTTTGAAATGTCTGGAAAATGTGAGTCACACAACTGAGGAGTTGTGGTCAGCTCTGAAGATCGAGTTTCAGCAATGGTTGTCTCCACTCAACCTGCAGCCAGGGAAGGCCGACAATGCTGCAAAATTGGGTGCGGCCCTTCGCCGGGGCAATGTGACACATGTGCCATGTATGGCTCACATGTTGAACCTGGTTGTCCAGCAATTTTTAACACACTATCCCGGCCTAGATGGGCTTCTGCAGAGGGCACAGTCGCTGTGTGCTCACTTCCATCGTTCGCATCCCGCAGCTCAACGACTTGCATCGCTCCAGAAGTCTTTCAACCTGCTGGCTCACCATCTGAAATGTGATGTGCCGACATGCTGGAATTCCACTCTGCACATGTTGCAGTGACTCTGGCAGCACCGCCAAGCCCAGGTGCAATACGTTATGATGTATAGCCTGGGCCAACGAGATCCAGAGGTGGGGCAGATCACGCTGCTGGAGTGGCCTCAGATCAAGGACCTATGCACCCTTCTGTGCAGTTTTGAAATGGCAACAAAGATGTTTAGCACTGACTATGCCATTATCAGCATGACTATTCTGGTCATCTACATGCTGGAGCACACTCTAAACAGTATTCGGAGTCAGGTGGTGGGACAAGAGGAGGTGAAGGAAATACAGGAGGAGTCCTATGCGGAAGGGATAACAAGATCACTTAAGTCCTCACTGTCAGCAGCACCAAGACGGCAGGCATGGGAGGGTGGGGGAGATGGATTGACGAGGGCGCATGGTAGCAGCCAAACTGTTGAGGAAGGTGCAGGAGCCCAGGAAGAAATGAAGGACGAACTGGCAATGGGCATGGAAGACTCAGCAGATGAGGGAGAGCTTGATGACATTTCTGTTGTGCGAGGTTGGGGGAGAGGGCAGAGGAAGGAAACATGATTCTCACCTCGCCGCCACCAACACAACAAGGACTTGGTCCTCCTGGATGCGCAAGACACATGAGCGCCTTCTTGCTGCACTACCTGCAACATGACCCTCGAATTGTCCGAATTAGAAGTAATGCTAACTACTGGGTTGCCACACTCTTGGATCCCTGGTACAAGACAAAATTTGCCAAAATAATTCCTGCCATAGAAAGGGACGCACGCATGCAGCAGAATCAGCTGAAGCTGTTATAGAATCTTAGATTGGCTTTTCCACAAAACACCAGTGGTGCACATAGTGAATCTCACAGTTCTAACTTGCCCACCGTGGGACTGTCGAGTCATCACTCACACCATACTAGTAACACCGTATTTGGTGGTAACATCAATTTTGTGGCATAGAAGGGGCAGTACATGGAATGACAAAGGGAGTTTTCTCTCTGTCGAACCAATGTTGTCATTGCTATTGACAGTTGTATCCAAAGAGTTAAACTGTCAGGATCTAGACTGGCTTTAGTACTAGCAATTGTAATAGTAGCATGGCTATGTGATTGAGTCACATTTTGGCAGTTACTAACCATATAGTACATTTTGTCATAAGCAATGAACTGGCAAAGCATCTTCGTAAAATATTTTTTACTGAAAAATAATGGATATACTAGAGGAGATTTCATTTGTTATTGTTGAAAATCCCTTTCAAGTGTCTTGCACAGGGGTAAAGTCATTTTCAAGTGTCTTGCACAGGTATCTGTTACCATATGATGCCTCCATAGAATTATCTCTGAAATATGTAAACTATATTTATATGATTCCATAGACCTTGGTCGATGCCATTGTAGAGTGCTAATGGTCAGGACACTCAGACCGCTGAGCTGGGAAGAACCCTGATAGCTCTGATGGTGGTGGCCCTTCTCAGCAGCTGTGACCCTGACTTCACATGGAAAGGGGGTGCACTATATGCGGGGTGCAAAGTTTATAGTAATAAAAACGAAAGGGAGAAAAATAAAAGAAAGTTTGTGTCGCCAGCTGGATATTTGGCTGGGATATGGCTGACACTGCAAAGAGTCCTAACGAGATAGATAGTGATGAGCAATGCATATGGTTAGCCTTTCCCAACTAGAGCTGCTTCCCATTGGAGTTATAGTCTGTATAGTGAAGCGGAGAATATGGGGTTCTCATGCCATTTTCGCCCAGTTCTAACTAATTGGGCAGAGCTGGGGGGAACCAGAGAGATGGCAGCCACCACTCTTCATGATGAGCAGGGGCATTCCTTACGCCACAAATCTTACTCCAGTCTTCATCTGGAGTATGATTTGTGGTGAGGTGCACACTTGCCAGACATTCCTGATTCATTAGGAGGAATAGATCAGGAACGTCTGACTCCATCACCCCCCTCATTAAGACTGTCAGCCTATGTTTATATATTTACATTGATTTTAGTTATTTCTTACTATATTCTGAATATTAGATTGGAATTAAATCTATTTTTGGAAACAGAATTAAAATACATAAAATGTAACTATTTTGCAGCACGGTGACAAACATCAGTACAATATTGGTTAATTCTGGAGTATCTGCCATAGTATAATATATTTAGGGATTGTTACTTTTGTGTGACAAGAGCCCCACCTAGTGGAGCGTTCTATGACTTACAACAGACGATTCTCTGCTGTTTACTTCATTGTGCTTTACAAAAGTGTCTCATAAAAGTTCTATTTGTCTCATGGGACTTGTTTAATTAAATTACAAGATGCTGCAGGGGCAGCGAGAGGTTTTATTGTTGAGAGAAACACTGATAGTCCTGTCTCCAAGTGTGAAAGAAAATCTGTATTCTTCAATTATTCAGGGTGAATCTGTCGGTACAACAATGCAGGAAGTGCTGAGAAGTCTTATCAATTAGATAAAACTGCACACACCATATGGATTGCTCCCTGTTTTAATGCCATAAGGGATTTTTCATTGGCTGAATTACTTACTGCTAACATTTATAGTCCATTACACAAAGAAAATAATAGGAGCAAAAAAAAGGAAAGTTTTTCCTAACCTCGTTTCTTCAAAAAACATCTGAACATTTAGAAGTATATGGTATGCGGGCCCGCTCCAGATTTACAAGGGCCCATGGGTGGGCAACATAATCCTGCTGGGCCCCTCATTGCTTTCAAGTTTTTCTACTCCCCTTTGTACAGAACTTACTTTTTATTTTAATTTTTTCCTTAAAGTGTAATCGCTGTTTACATTTTTATTTAACAATAATGTACAGCAAGTGATTATAATAAACTTTCAAATATACTTTATCAAGGAATTCGGGTTGAAAACCATTCATAAACCTTCCACTAGGTGTCCCCACTACACTGCATGTGAAGCAGACATATGTTCATTCTCAGTCAGATCCGTCTTCACATTGAATACAGAGCATGTGACCATATACAGTCATGGCCAAAAGTATTGACACCCCTACCATTCTGTCAGATAATACTCAGTTTCTTCCTGAAAATGATTGCAATCACAAATTCTTTGGTATTATTATCTTCATTTAATTTGTCTTCAATGAAAAAACACAAAAGAGAATGAAGCAAAAAGCAAAACATTAATCATTTCACACAAAACTCCAAAAATGGGGCGGACAAAAGTATTGGCACCTTCAGCCTAATACTTGGTTGCACAACCTTTAGCCAAAATAACTGCGATCAACCGCTTCTGGTAACCATCAATGAGTTTCTTACAATGCTCTGCTGGAATTTTAGACCATTCTTCTTTGGCAAACTGCTTCACGTCCCTGATATTTGAAGGGTGCCTTCTGCAAACTGCCATTTTTAGATCTCTCCACAGGTGTTCTATGGGATGCAGGTCTGGACTCATTGCTGGCCACCTTAGAAGTCTCCAGTGCTTTCTCTCAAACCATTTTCTAGTGCTTTTTGAAGTGTGTTTTGGGTCATTGTCCTGCTGGAAGACCCATGACCTCTGAGGGAGACCCAGCTTTCTCATACTGGGCCCCACATTATGCTGCAAAATTTGTTGGTAGTCTTCAGACTTCATAATGCCATGCACACGGTCAAGCAGTCCAGTGCCAGAGGCAGCAAAGCAACCCCAAAACATCAGGGAACCTCAGCCACGTTTGACTGTAGGGACCGTGTTCTTTTCTTTGAATGCCTCTTTTTTTCTCCTGTAAACTCTATGTTGATGCCTTTGCCCAAAAAGAGAAAACATTCTTCCAAAACGTTTTAGGCTTTCTCAGGTAAGTTTTGGCAAACTCCAGCCTGGCTTTTTTATGTCTCGGGGTAAGAAGTGGGGTCTTCCTGGGTCTCCTACCATACAGTCCCTTTTCATTCAGACGCCGACGGATAGTACGGGTTGACACTGTTGTACCCTCGGACTGCAGGGCAGCTTGAACTTGTTTGGATGTTAGTCGAGGTTCTTTATCCACCATCCGCACAATCTTGCGTTGAAATATCTTGTCAATTTTTCTTTTCCGTCCACATCTAGGGAGGTTAGCCACAGTGCCATGGGCTTTAAACTTCTTGATGACACTGCGCACGGTAGACACAGGAACATTCAGGTCTTTGGAGATGGACTTGTAGCCTTGAGATTGCTCATGCTTCCTCACAATTTGGTTTCTCAAGTCCTCAGACAGTTCTTTGGTCGTCTTTCTTTTCTCCATGCTCAATGTGGTACACACAAGGACACAGGACAGCGGTTGAGTCAACTTGAATCCATGTCAACTGGCTGCAAGTGTGATTTAGTTATTGCCAACACCTGTTAGGTGCCACAGGTAAGTTACAGGTGCTGTTAATTACACAAATTAGAGAAGCATCACATGATTTTTCTAAGGGTGCCAATACTTTTGTCCACCCCCTTTTCTATGTTTGGTGTGGAATTATATCCAATTTAGCTTTAGGACAATTCTTTTTGTGTTTTTTCATTGAAGACAAATGAAATGAAGATAATAATACCAAAGAATTTGTGATTGCAATCATTTTCAGGAAGAAACTGAGTATTATCTGACAGAATTGCAGGGTGTCAATACTTTTGGCCATGACTGTACGGGTAGAGGGGGTGTGGTCTACATTGTGAGTGAGCTCCTGACTGCAGCTGGTGAGGAAACAATATATCAAATTATGTCATCCTACAGCACAGTTGCTATGCAATGACAGAATGTCAGGATCAGTGCAAACTCCCTTCCCCTTGGCACAAGCTTCTGATCTGTCACAACCTCCGTTAACCCCTTGTCTGCTGGCTCCCCACACAGCTCACAATCTCTGTTCTTGCCACTTCTCTGCTGTCACATTCCACTTCACCCTATCAGCTGCTGGCCACACCCACACAGCCATAAAATGCAGTTTTTAAAAAAGCACAGAAAAATGTGAGAAAATAAGTCATATGGCACAAAAAAACATTATCTTAGCTGTTATGTGACCTATAGGTTAACAACCAGTGCAGTATTGTTTTTTTTTTTCAATTAAATTATGTTTACACTTTAATTGTGGTTAGCGTTCTATGAGGTCTTGCTATTTGCAGGACAAGCTGTAGTTTAATCACTACCATTTTGGAGTTCATAACATTTTCCAATGTTTTCGCAAGTTAAGTGAGCAAGAATCAGTGATTCTGCCAACTCACTTATTTGTTTGGTCTTTCACCATGCGAGATACATACTGTATGATATCTTATTAGTTCAGATAGTAACACCTGTTTCGGTAATAAATATATTTTTTCAATTTTATTTACTTTCTGAGAAAAAGGAGGGGGTGTGATAGCAACGTTATATATTCGCATATTGTAAAAAATATTTTTAAAATTATTTGTCTTCCTAGGGGATTTGAAACTGTGGTTGAACCTGATTGGGTTTGCCGATTGCCGATGATGGTCCAGTCTCTATTAAAAGGTAACCTATACATTAATACAGAGTTGATAACCATTTTCATTTAACTCTACTTCATAAATCCGTGTGAACATTGCACAGAGTTTATCCAGATCTTTTTTTTTTTATGGGGAGGGGTTGCAAGTGTAGTGGTAATTGTATGTTAAAATGGGCAAATGGAGTCAAATGTGCCTTAAAATTCCGAAGTATCATATTTTTTAAGAAATGTGACGTTGTCCACCTATCAGAGAATCAGAGCTTAAACCCCAGTCACACATAACGATATCGTTAGAGAGATTGTTGTAACTGTGACGTTACAATGATCTCTCCAGTGATGTCGCTATGTGTGACACTTTGCAACGGTCAGGCCCCTGCTGTGAGGTCACTGATCATTGCAAAGTGCTGCGGGTCATTTTCTGATCGTTGGTTTCCCACGAGAAACCAGCGATCAGTGACCTCACAGGGCTGGTAACCATGGTAAACACCGGGTATCCAGGCAGCGCGCGCTGCCTAGATACCCAGCGTTTACCATGGTTACCAGTGTCCTCCCTGCTTAGCACTGCCTGTAAGCAGGGAGAACGCTGGTAACTATGATAAACAGTGGGTATCTAGGCAACGCGCGCATAAAAGAGCTGACATATTCCCTTTAACATGTTTTTATAAAACACAATGGGTCCTATTGATCATATTCACTTATATAGATACTTAATGGCAACAATGGAATAATATGGCAGCGTTAGGCTTCATGTCTTGGAGCTGTTAGTCTGGAGAATTTCCTGACATTCTGTATGTCAACTTAGAATACTTTGTTATGTGGAATTGGTCTGCACAATGTATACAGTTCTAAACTCTAAAAAGAGGTAAGCCAAAAGGTCACAGTTTTGGCATAAATTACAGGAATGAAGATCCATGAATCAGCATCTCAGCATTATAATATCTGAGCTGAGCTTTTCCTGGCACATAACCTGAACACCGTGACATGATCACAGTTTTGGCTTCTCAGTGAAACGTCAGATTTTCATGTGCAAACTCTATCCATGTTTTTCAATTGTAGTCTATGGGGCTGTTTACATGCCCATGTGTTTTACGGACCAGGTACTCTGCATAAACTTAGACACAAGACTAATTTTGATACAAATCGCTGATCAAATTCGGCAATGCAGGTCTATGGGTTTGTGAAAATATTCAACAGCACTCAGATGATGTCTGGTTTTCACTGAATAATAGGAAAAGCTTGAGAAACCTCGTATGAGAAAAACTGATGAAACGCTGATGGCAAAAACTGACACACACTGATGGCAAAAACTGACACACACTGACTAAACTGGAATAAAACTCTGATTAAAACACTAAAAAAAAATTCAGACCTTTTCTTGCATCTAAGTAAAATCACTGATGTCTAAATGAGGCCTTGCTCAATACTTTCTTGCACCCTTACCTATCACACATTCAGAAATCTTCAGTCCATTAACCCTCATACACTCACAGACTCTCTACACTCATCACTGTCCCCAATCTCCTCCTCCTCCTGTCCAGATCTGGCTGTGAATCACAACAATAACACTCTCAGAAGTACTCTGGACCAAGTAGCGCCCCTCATGCTCAGAACCTCCAAACACAGAGTTAAACAGCCCTGGTTCACATCACAAACTCGATTCCTCCAGCGATGCTCTAGGAGTGCTGAACGCCTCTAGGAGTGCATGAACTCCAATGGAGGAAACCTCACTCACAAGAAATCTTTATCCACTATAAATTTATGCAAAGAAGCTATAATTCAGCCCTTCACTTCGTCAGGTAAAAATCTAATATATAAAGCTGAATGTGTGCATGTATGTATGTGTGTGTGTGTGTATATCCGGGATTGGCATCTACCCTGTCGCAACTACAGCCACAAAATTTTGCCAGTCACACATCTGGACCCCGAGATCGTCATAGGCTATGTTGTGAGGCGAAATTTTAACCCTGCAAGTTCCAGTTTCCCCAAACAATTTTGCCCCTATCTACATAATGGGGAAAAAGTGAATGGAAAAGTGTTGGAGGAAAATCGACAGCTGTCAGCTATAGTCCACAAAATTTTGCACAGTCACACGTCTGGACCCCGGGAGCGTCATAGGCTATGTTGTGAGGCGACATTTTAACCCCACACATTCCAATTCACCAAACAATTTTGGCCCTATCTACATAATGGAGAGAAAGTGACAGTTACCAGTTGACAGTTGTGAATGAGAGGGGCTTAATGACAGCACCAAAGACTAACAGCATATACCAGCGTATAGTCACTAAGGTGGGGCCCTGACATGGAATATTCACCACGCACGGGGACATGTATACACACCACATCGCACACAAAGAGTAACAGCAAGTGTATAGTCGCTAAGGTGCAAGGAGTATCCAGCATTGGATACTCACCACGCACCTGAACAAATACACACACACCACAAAGAGACACACACAACACAGAGACACACACACACCCACGGGGACACACACACACCCTATAGCGACACATGCATTCACCCCACAGGGACACACACAACAACAAAGAAAACACACAACACTGACACACACACCACACAGACCCCCCCACAGGGACAACACATACATAGCCCACCTATAGGGACACATGCACTCACCCCACAGGGACACACACACACCACAAAGAGACACACACACACCACCCAGACCCCCCCCCACAGGACACCACACATACACACCCTATAGGGACGCATGCACTCACCCCACAGGGACACACAACACACCACAAAGAGACACACACAACACAGAGACAACACACACCCCACACAGACACCCCCCCAACAGGGACAAACACACATACACACACTATAGGGACACATGCACTCACCCCACAGGGACACACACCACAAAGAGACACACACAACACAGATACACACACACCACACAGACCCCCCCACAGGGACACACACACATACACACCCTATAGGGACACATGCACTCACCCCACAGGGACACACACACACCACAAAGAGACACACACAACAGAGACACACACCACACAGACCCCCCCCACAGGGACACACACACACATACACACCCTATAGGGACACATGCACTCACCCCACAGGGACACACACATTACACACACCCCAGGGACACACACACCACTCAACAGACACAGATGTGCACAAATCACCTCACACAACTCGCCTCATACATGTGCTATCTTTAATTTCCAAACATAAACATCTGATTAAAAACAGCCAATGTGCAACACATGTGCCATATAGGGAATTAAGGCAGATTTCAGTCACATGAGCTGTCTATTATGTGTATGTGTGAGGTAACATATACTGCCCGGCCAGGGGGAGGGTTTACTGTTGGCTGGAGATTTATTAGGCTTGCCTATAGCAATCAATCACAGCTCAGCTTCTATTTTCTTACAGGTCATTAATATGACATATTCAAATTCTATTTTGTTATAGCTAACATCAGTTATTTATTAACCCCGGCGTAGCCGGGTACTACAGCTAGTAGGTTATAAAGATGGATGGAGATATTGCGCCCCAATCAAAACCAGATGTCAGCTTTTCCCTGAGGAAGTGTGAAGTGCCACACGAAACGCGTAGGAATAAAGGCTCTTTCTTCTACTCGGACTGACATCTAGTTTTGATTTGCGGCGCGATATCTCCATCCATATTTATAACCTATTTTGACCTGACCTACAGATGGTTCGCTGCAGCTTAGGCGTGTGTTGTGGTTGTGTCACACACAACCACACAAGGTGAGCTTACTTGCCAATATATCTATATCTTTGTTTAATCGGTTAAGACCCTATGTGCGCTGTTTCTTTGCTCTAGTTTCTCCACGGTACTTCACCTCGTCAAACAGACCTACTTCACCGCCCTGATCTTCTCACCATGCAACAATCCAAAGAAACTCTTTGACACCTTTCACTCTCTCCTCAGTCCCAAAGTGCAGGCCCTTATCACTGATCTCTCTGTTGATTATCTGGCTTCTTACTTCACAAAGAAAATAGAAAACATCCGTCAGGATATCAGTTCCCAGCCCTAAAGCACCGTTACTCCCATCCCTCTCCACATCTCCTCTGGGTCACTCTCCACATTTGACCCAGTAATAGAAGAAGAAATCTCCAGGTTCCTCTCTTCCTCTCGTCCAACTACATGCACCACTGACCCCATCCCCTCACACCTACTCCAGTCTCTCTCTCCAGTCGTCACCACTCACCTAACCAAAATCATCAACCTCTCCCTCTCTTCTGGCATCTTCCCTTCCTCCTTCAAACACTCTATCATTATTCCATTATTAAAGAAAACTTCTCTTGACCCATCCTGCACAAATAACTGCAGACCAGTCTCCAATCTCCCCTTCATCTCTAAACTCTTGGAGCACCTGGTCTATTCCCACCTCAACTGTTACCTTTCCACCCACTCTCCTCTAGATCCATTACAGTCTGGTTTCCGTCCCCTACATTCTACAGAAACTGCCCTCATCAAAATGACCAATGATCTTCTGACAGCAAAACGTAATGGTGACCACTCTCTGCTTATCCTTCTAGACCTTTCTACAGCTTTTGACACTGACCTACTAGCTATGTTGCACTCCATTGGCATAAAGGACACGGTTCTCTCCTGGCTCTCCTCCTATCTTTCTGACCACTGTTTCAGTGTATCATTTGCTGGCTTCACTTCTCCTCTTCCTCTCACTATTGGAGTCCCTCAGGGTTCAGTCCTTGGCCCTCTTCTCTTCTCTTCCTATACGGCTCCGATTGGACAGACCATCAGCAGATTTCGCTTCCAGTACCATCTTTATGCTGATGACACGCAACAATACACTTTGTCCTGTGACCTTACACCCGCTGCTTTACAGAACGACAATGACTGTATAACCGCAGTTTACAATATCATGTTCACTCTCTATCTGAAACTCAATCTTTCCAAAACTGAAGTTCTTATGATTTCACCCTCCACTAACCTCCCTAAATCTGACATCTCCCTCTCTGTGTGCAGCACCATGATAACACCTAAGCAGCAGGCTCGCTTTCTGGTGTTATGTTTGACGCTGATCTTTCCTTCATCTCCTATATGCAGTCTCTCGCCCGCTCTTGTCGCCTGCACCTGAAAAACATTTCCAGAATTTTCCCCTTCCTCACCATGGAAACAACTAAAAGAATTACTGTGGCCCTGATCCATTTCCGGCCTTGATTATTGTAATTCTTTACTAATTGGCCATCCCCTCAGTAGGCTTTCCCCTCTCCAATTCATCCTTAATGCAGCAACCAGGGTCACCTATATTGCTAACCGCTACTTAGATGTTTCCACTTTGTGCCAGTCATTGCACTGCCTGCCCATACACTATAGGATCCAATTTAAATTGCTTGTTCTCACCCACAAAGTTTTTCACAGTGCAGCACCTCTCGACCTCTCCACCCTCATCTCTCATCACCCCACCCATCCTCTTTGCTCTGAAAGCAACTTTAGACTAACATCTGCATTAATCCGTACCTCCAGTAGCGTAACTAGAGTCTGGTGGGCCCCAGTGCGAAATTCATGTACACATGTTGGGTGGATGTATGGGGGCGGGAGCAGCAGCAGGAGGAGGCTTCCCCCTTCCTACCCTACTCTCCCTGAAACACAGGCCCCTTAGCGGGTACGCACATACATGTGAAGCGGGCGCCCGGCACTGGGATCGGTGGGCGCAGAGGGCGGCTGGTAACGCGGGCCCTTTATAGGTCCGGGCCTGCGACCCCTACAATCATGAACTTTACAACCCTGCGTACCTCCCTCTCCAGGCTCCAATACTTCTCCCGAGCTGCATCAATCCTCTGAAATGCTCTACCCGAAGAAATTAGAACTATCCACAACCTACACATATTTAGGCACTCCTAAAAACACATCTTTTAAGGTAGCCCATCATTCTCCCTAATCGTAGTAATTTAGACATAGGGTAGTCACTATTGCTCTGAACATAACTCTTTGTCAAGCTCTACCACACCCAAAAGCCTAACACAGATTGGCGTGGCCACTCATGCAGCTCTTATCTACTCCCCATTCCCTCAAATTGGCAGGACCATCATTGTAAATAAACACCTGTACTTTATGACACCCCTACCTCATTGCAGACTGTAAGCTCTTACAAGCAGGGTCATTATTATTTTTTGCTTTAATTATTGTATTTTATAATTATTTCTTATGACTGCATATGAACCTGTGAATTACTGTATGTTTTATAATTGTTTCTTATGACTGTTTGTATATGAACCTGTGAATTGTAAACCGCTGTGGCATATGTTAGCGCTATATAAATAAAGATTATTATTATTAAAAAATATTCTCAGCAGATATTACAAGAGACACAGTATGAAAGCATTTAGCTATAGATGATAAAACAATAACCACAGGCACTCCAATTGTAATAAAAAAGGTTTATATTAAGAGGTTAAACAATTGACCCACCCCAGGGCTGTGGGGTACCTGGTTCGGGGCATTAATTTACTTGGGGATGTCACAGGCAGCCTGTGCCCAGTCCCGTGGCCCAGGCGGTCACTGAAAAAGGGGTTAAAAATAAAAATAAAAGAATTTGTGAAGCCACCTACGGTATCCGGTAATGATACCAGCGCTGCTTGCAGACCTCTGGGGTGATGATGAGGCAGCTGGGATGGTAACGCTCCCCGCAGGTGGAGCAGGATCCCTGGGGCAGTGATGGAAGAATAGAGAACTTACACAGGGAGGCGGCTTCTCAGGTGGAGCTGCAGGCTGACAGTCTCTGTGGACAGTAGTATGGCTTCTCCGGCGCAAGCATTAAACACACTATACAGTCTTAGTCACTGAACCGGGTTTACTGATGACTCTGGCAGCAAACAGTTCTTTACACAGTCCCAAGGTATTGCTGGCCAAGGTAGTCACCAGGGGATTAGCACGTTTCACTGGGGACCCTCTGTGATGTGCCTGCTTTTCCTCTCATCAGCCCTTACTGCGCTCTTCTCTTTCCCTCCTTGTGCTCCCGCGCACAGAGCCCACCGCAAGTCCCCATGGATCCTTACGGAGTCTAATGCCCTCGGAGCCTCTGGTGTGGAATCTGTCACCTCTGGGTCTCCTCTTGGAGTCTATCGCCTCTAGGCCTCCTCCTGGAGTCTATTGCTCTCTGGGTCTCCTTGACCCTATACGGGGCCTTAGGGTAATTATGCCGGGGTTGCCGCGACCTCTGAAGAAGTGCGTGCCATCCGGTTTGCAGTTCGGGGATAAACACGCGCAAGGCCTCGGAGTCGGCCCTCCAGTTTGGACTGGATCCATTCGTCCGGGAGACATACCGGCACGGATTCGGGTGCACCTCAACACCCTAAGATCCCCTTTGGTTCCCAGGCCACCTCTCCTGAGGTGCCCTCCACTGTGCTTCTCGCAGGGTTCCCTGTTATGAACCAGCAACTGAGGAGTATCATGTGGTGTTCACAGGAGAGGTTGGACACTTATACTGGTTGCAGAATTCTGACTAACCCCCTGCAACTAGAAGTAGCCATGGAGCGCACTACGATGCCCTATAGCACCTCAGCACAGCCGGAGGACTAATGAAACCTAAATACGAAAACAGGAAATACCTGACTGCCTCGGTGCAGACCCCAAAGGAATAGCAAGCCCCCCACAAATACTGACGGTTAGTGGAGATGAAAAACAATACACAGACAGAAAATAGACACAGCAAAGAGAGGCCCAACTATAACTAAATAGAGAAAGGACAGGACAGATTACTTCCGCGACCAGCAGCAAAACCCTATCAAAAAACCAACTGCTGGATGTGCAAAAAAATCTGAGCCCACATGGACTCGCCTCCCAATAAACCAGCATGACTCCTGCGAACAATTCCAAAGTCAGTAAAACTAACATTAAACAAAACTGAGAACTACAAACAGGTAATGGAATGGTTAATAGACCAGGGAGAAATTCCTCCCTAACTGAATTCAGGGAAAAAGCGACACTTATACAGACAAGATAACAAATCCTACACTCAGAGCAGAAACATGAGTAATTCAGATACAAAAGGCACATTACAAATGAGCCACAGATTTGCAGAAAAACAACCATTCACTTATCTGTAAGGGATTCAGGAAGGACCAGGAGAAGACAGGAGACAAGCAGTCACCTCATGAACAATTGACCACTGGCAAAGAGCTGGCCAAATTAGCACACTTAAATATCCCAGTCCAAACCAACCCTCCAGTTATTATCAGATTCAGGTGATACATCTCTCACAGACAGGGTAGATGCATCACCAGTCTAAACCACACGAGGGAGCTGCAAACCAGAAATTCCATACAAGGAATCCACAACAGTTCCCCTTCAACAACTTTCTCTTTCTGACTAGCTTTCCCGCTCTCCACTACCCACCTAAGCTCCTCCCACCATGACAGATTCCTTAGCAACGGATTAACCTATTGGTCCCCTGACCTAAGGTGTGTGGATGCGTGTGGTGAGGATCCCCTATTGAAATTCCAGTTCCCTGGTCACAGGGATACTACACACTCTGGTATGAGTGCAGTACCCTTCCGTGGTGTCCCGAAAAGTGGGATGCCATACAATCACACTACAATAAATCATACAGGCAGTTGACACCCAACTAGGAATGATAAATTTAATGTATAATAAGGAAATGAGCATCAAAACTGGGTATTTTGTCCACCTGAACAAAAACCATGACTAGGGAGGAAAGAAGGGGCAACAATGAACTGCCTGCATTCAGACACGGACACAACCCTATCCAAACTGCATCAGTTTATTTACTCAGTTTGCTCTACTTGTTGCCAAATGACCACAAGTTCGGCAGCCGTATTGTTTTCCACTTTTTGTACCTTTTTATGGTGTGGCTGCAATAGATAATCTGCCACAATAAACAATTTCTGATCGGTACATATATGTCTATCGGCAATTGTATAATAGCCTGTTAAGGCTGCTTTCACATCTGCGTTTGTTGCAGATTCCGGCAGATCAGGCAAACTTGAACTTTTGAACTTAATATGCCTGATCTGCCGGAAGCCGGAACCCTTGCGGAAACGGACAAAACCGCTTCTACCAGCGGTTTTTAAACTTGCTGCAAGTGCTGCATTTCCAGATCGCGGTAAAATCGCAAGTGCCGCACATGTCCGCAAGTACCATAGGGAATGCATTAGGCTGAAGGCAGCCTTACCGCAAGGGTTCCGACTTCCAGCAGATCAGGCATATTAAGTTTAAGAGTTCAAGTTTGTCTGATCTGCCGGAATCTGCAACAAACACAGATGTGAAAGCAGCCTAGGAAGACAGACCACATTTAATATGGCACTGAACGATCAGTTATGGTAATGACTGCAACTAGCTCCTGTTGCTTTCTATCTCTGTGTAGATAATCAGCTATCAGCAATTAATCTACAATACAAATGTATCCTGTTCCCTGTTGCCTCATATCTCTTTCTTTCAAAGTGGTTATTTCTTACTTCTTTACTTTGGAATCAGGCAGCGGACCCTGACTTCAAATTAATTACTTTGATCCCAGTTGTTGATACAATCTCATCCCATCCCAATTCTTTGTAGAATATATTAAGAGCAGAATTAAAACCACAGAGAGTACTTCTGAAGTCTACGACGTCCTTATAGTGCCCTTGGTTTTATGTTATGTATAGTTTTAAGCCCCATACACACTAGATAAAAGTTGATCATCTAATGTGTATTGGGTTGTCTTGACTGTCACTTGACAAATAATATAATAATAATAATATAATAATATTTATTCATTTATATAGCGCTATTAGTTCCATAGTATCAGGGACTAGAAGGATCTGGCCTTTGGATTTTAAAGGTTGATCCTTTCGTTTGGAGCGCAGATGAACTGTTGCCAGACGTGTAACTGTGGCTCTCATAGAGAACACACGTGTCATCCTGGTAACTGTTCTGCTACTGCTGAGTGACACAGTTGTCGTGTGGCAGTAGAACTGTTCCAATGTGCCAGAAATACGTTGGGCACTGCGAGTTAGGAGATGTACTATTATTGCATCTGAATGACCTAGAATATCATAAAAAATCAGCATGCTATTGCCATATTGCAGGGCATTTCTGGGAGTCCTGAAACACGCTAACTAATAGATCAATATTATATTCACCCTTTGATGTCTTATGGAATACGGCAGGACGGTTTTTAGCCCTACAGCCTCCCTACTTTAATTTTCTGAGATAATGACTTTTGGGTTTTCATTGGCTGTAAGCCATAATCATCAACATTAACAGAAATAAAGACTTGAAATAGATCCCTCTGTTTGTAATGACTTTATATAATATATGCATTTCACTTTATGTATTGAATTACTGAAATAAATTAACTTTTTCATGATATTCTAATTCATTTAGATGCACTGGTATAATGCATTGTTTGTGCGTACATTGAGGATTAATATATGTGCATTGTGCTGTGTACTTTGCTGTCATCTACTGGCTGATGCATACATAGGAAAGTTAGGCATTCAGTCTCCTCATGCCCAGCTACCATAGAAATGGCTGGGAGACGCCACCCACCTTAGTGCTGACACACCTCCTGCAATCTGATAGAAACCAGCCTTGTCTAGTTTTGTCTAGAGAGAGGATCTGTAACATGGTGTGCGGTGGTAGTTGTGGGTGAGATTCATGTTTCTTGTACCCCGGCATTTTTAATGAAAGAGGGGGTCCTGGCTGTGTGTGTGCACTTTTGTCAAGGAGACAATACATCTTTACGGTTTGCATGATGTTGATAGCTTTGGCTGGCCAGGACCAGATGTTAACCAGTTCAATGAGAGAGACCACCAGTTCTTAATAAATGAAAATGTACTGCACAGCCACTTGATGGCATCTGTATACAGGAGATAGCGGTCAGATGACTTCTCATATGTTTCTTCATCAACAGAGAGCATCTCTACACACAGTCTCTCTACTTCTTCCACTTCACTTGTCCCAGCCTCCAATAACTTCACTTGTTTCACTACAACCCAACCTACTCCACAGTACAGTCCATGAAAGTTATCTTTCCTACCCGTGGTTCTGCATCTTGCTCTCTTTTTAATGGCGCTGGTTTGCCAATATGGTAGAACAAGCATCCTGACACCTAGGGAACTCTCATCCAAGGCACTCACTTCATTTCACGTTCTGTTCCATTCTGGATCATTACCTTAAGGCTACGTTCACACATTGCATATTTTGCTGCTTCTCTGCGTTTTTTACTGCGTTTTCTGTATTTACCCGCGTTTTTTGCTGCGTTTTTTTACTTGCGCTTTTTGCAGTGAAAACGCAATTCTGGATAAGCAGCCCAGCCAAACTTATGGGTTTTGACACAACCCATTCACACACTGCGTATTTGTGCTTTTTTTTACGCGCGCGTTTTCACTGCAAAAACGCGTGCGTAAAAACAATCACCATGTCAATTCTTTCTGCAGTTTTTCTCTGCGTTTTTCCATTGCCCCCATGATAAATGGGCTCTGAAAAAGCGCAGAGAAAAATGCAGAAAAAAAACGCAGTGTGTGAAAGGAGCTGCGTATTTCACAAAATACACGCGTAAAAAAGCGCAGCTGCGTAAAAATACGCAGTGTGTGAACATAGCCTTAAGCATTATGAACTCTGAGCCATTCTACTAGGCGTCCTCTTTCTGCACCCATCTCCAGTTGTTCACTCTAAGCTACAAACCATTCTCTCTCTCTCTTTCTGGCAGGACACGCTTCTCTCTATCTTGGCTTCCTCTTCTCAGAATCTCACTCTCACCATCTTGGATTTCTCTCTCTAGGGATACCCTCGTCATGTGGATTGCAACTAGCCAGGCCCCAGGTCTGCTCCTATCTGAGGCTGAGCCCTATCTGATGTGCTTACATGAAATTGTCCCTGTCCGTGCACTCAAGCTGCTCCCACTTTGGGCTATTCCAGAATATTAACTGTTCCTTGCCCTACTGTCATAAAACAATTCAACATTACATATATCACAATTCACATTGCACATTACCAACACTTATCACATTATACATTACAACACTATTAATATTTTCATACTCCCAGAATGTGTATTCTAGTCCATGCTGAGGGGACATCTTTCTGCATATAATTACTTCCAAAAGGAGTAAAGCATTCCATAGTTAGAACAAGTGCTCTTCCGCTTACTGGTCTCTCTAGGCACCTCTGGCAGGAGCCAGTGTAATGTGACTTCAATGCCATGAACTGCAACAGGCAAGGTTAGACACTAAAAATATGAGTAACTCAATACTACATGTGCTGCCACGAGGATCCAACCCATGGAGGTCCCTTCATCAGCGACGCATTATCTGGACTGTGCTTTTCTATAATAACTCCTCCAATAATATTATTATTATTTATTTATATAGCACCTACTAGTGCATCTCAATGAATTAGAATATCATCAAAAAGTTAATTTATTTCAGTAATTCAATACATAAAGTGAAATGCATAGATTTTATATATAGAGACATTACAAACAGAGTGATCTATTGTATTGTTTTTGTCTGTTAATAATGATGATTATGGCTTACAGTCAATTAAAACCGGAAGGTCATTATCTCAGAAAATTAAAGAAGGGAGCATGAAGGGTTAAATGCCACGCTGCCATATTCCACAAGACATCCAAGGGTGAATATATTATTAATTTATTAGTCAACGTGTTTCAGGGCTCCCAGAAACGCCCTGAAACGTGGCAATATGACGTTGTTTTTGATGATATTCTAATTCATTGAGATGCGCAAGTAAGTGAAGTGATCTGTGCTCCAGTTGCCCTGAGATGAAGCCCTAAATCTGCTGCTTCAAAAGGAGACAATTCGAAACCTCCTCTCTTATATAAAAAATAATGAGTATATCCTATGATGTGAACTACATGAACTTTGCCTTTAAAGGTACCATTACGCGCTTTAAAGTTGTTAAGATATCACTAACGATCTCGGGCGCGGTCATTAGGACATCGTTTTGACATCGCTGGTGAGGTGTCACACGTCTAGATATTGTGGACGACGCATCAACGATGTGGCGAGCACCTATCGTTCGCACAACCCAGCGATCGATACTTGTTCACTGATGGGAATAGTCACACACAACGATGCAGCAAGTTGGCTGATCGAGGATCGCTTGATTTGAGAACATGTTCTCAAATCTGCGATCAGCGATCAAATGATTTATCATAGTCGTATCTCAGTGTCACACACAATGACGTCCTAACGATGTTGTTTAAACGACTCCAAACCCGTGACGTTTGAGCAATATTGTTCACAATCTCGTACCATGTAACGGGGCCTTTAGAGAGACTGTAACTTTTTATTTCCTTCAGTATAGAAGTGTTACTTTTGCAAGTTCACATGTGTGTCTGGTTGCTTCCCATAAGAGCGTCAACATATTTGGTGTTGCTGTTTTCAGAAATGCCTGATCTATCAAAATATAACATCAATTAATCAGAACTGTTAACTGCGTCATGGAAAAAAAAAGCCCAAACGCCAAAAGTATGTTTTTTTGGTCGCCGCAACATTGTGATAAAAATACAATAACAGGTATTAAAACAGTACATTTACCCAAAAATGGTATTATTAGAAGAGTCAGGTCAAAACGCAAAACATAAGCCGTCACACGGCCTCAGATCCCGAAAAATGAGAACCCTATTGGTCTCGGAAAATGGCACAAAAGTGGAACTCTTTTTCTTTAAAAACTTCAGAATTTTTTTTCACCACTTAGATGACAGTAAGGGTATGTGCGCACGGTGGGCGGGTTTGTGTGTGGCGGCGGCTGGCGGGACCCGACAGGAAGCTCCGGAGCCGTCCACCGGCTTCCTGTCGGGTATGTGCGGCGGAGACGGGCGGGTGACGGGCGGGTTAGCGCCGGCCGTTCTGCAGCGGCTGGAAGCAGCACATGATTCTGCTTGCAGCCACTGCAGAACCGGCCGGATTATAGAACAAGCTCATTCTTTGCTAACCCGCTGGGAACCCAGCGGGTTAGCAACGGATGAGCATGTGTAAACCGCCGCTGTGTGCACAGCGGGTGTCGGTTTACATAGGTTTCAATGTTAATCCAAACGCCGGTTTGGATTAACATAAATTTACATGAAATTTATGTAAACCGACCGGCGTTTACACACCTAATCCGGCCCTAACCCGACCAGTGCGCACATACCCTAAAAGTATAGATGTTTGATAGCTACAAACTCGTACTGACCTGCGGCATCATCCCCATATGTCAGTTGTAACATATAGTGAACATGATGATTAAAGAACCTAAAAAAACAAACGTGTAATTGCACTTTTTTTGCATTTTCACGGCACTTGGAGGAACTTTTTTCCTGTTTTTCAGTACACAATATGGTAAAATAAATTATTTTATTCAAAAGTACAATTCGTCCACCAAAAAACAAGCTCTAATATGTCTATATTGACGAAGAAATAAAAAAGTTATAGTTATAGTATAGTTAAAGTTATATGGAAGGTTGGCAGGGAAAACAAAAACAGAAAAAGCAAAAATGGCCGGCGGGTGAAGGGGATAAAACAAAGTTTCCTTCTTCAGTGGTCAATCATTCATTAAGTTGTCTCAAACTATCAAAAAGGGGCTTCATCACAAAAATCAAACTTTAAAAGAATTGTATTCCAGGGCTTGGGGTAAATTAATTTTCTTTAATGTAGTCCCTTTCAGACTGGGATATCTGGAAGATTGATTGCCCAGATAATAAAAGGTGAGTGCTACCATGAGTCCTGTGTCATTCCAATAAGAAAGAATGCAGAGACCATTCATAGGTGAGGTTCCTTTTCATCCAAATTAGTGGGCTCACTCACAATTATACCTAAGAAGTTTGCCATGTACGAAGAATGTTAGCTAAACATTCTCCAAGATCATCTTTTGCAGCAATCCAGGATCAATTTGGTAATGTAGAATGCTTTTTCTAGCAGTGATAACATTCAGTGAGCAAAACACTCAAATTTTGGGTCCATGGCCTGGAATCTCCCCAGATCTTAATACAACGCTAGCGTTAACGCTTCTATAGGCTCCCATGCAAAAGACGCATTGTCAAAGTGCAGTGCGTTTGACGCTAGGTGTTTTTATAAAAGCACAAAGAAACGTGGTAAGCAGCGTTTTTGCGGGCGTTTGCAAAACCAGCAGCATTTTTTTAACATGGAAGTCTATGGGAAAAGCTTGCGTTAACGCAGGCGTTAATGCTAGCATTAAAATTGAAAAAAATGCCATAAAAATGGCAAAGGGAAAAACAGCATCCTTTAAAGCATCCTTCCAACGGATGCAAGTGTCGCACCCCGGGGCAGGGGTACTGGGAACCGGGCCCTCTCTTCAGTCTGCGAGGGAATGCCACTGCGATGTGACCCGGCTCCGTATGCCCAGGTGCGGCAATAAAAGGGGGAATGATAAAATGGAATAAAGTTTATAAAAGTTATTTGTGACGCCACCAGTGGTTCGTGGCCAATATGAGCCACCGCTGCTTGTCACGGTCCTGGGGATGAGGTCAATGGGCAGCAAGGTGGTAAGCCCTCCATGGGCAGGGCTGGTTATCCCCTGGGCCGGTATATAGTTTATGTGTGATGGTAGAGTATGTGTGGAGGTACAGTGGTTATACTTACTGACGTCTCTAGAGCTCCCGCAGCTCCTGTCCGGTCACGGTCTGCTCCGTTCCTGCAGGCTGTCTCTGCCTACACAGCAAATGTAGTCGGCGGGTCCGCACGTGCAGGTGAGCCCCGGCTATGCATCACAGCAATACGTCTCTCACATACAGGCTTGAGTTTGACCGGGTACTTTACTCCACTGCACAACTTACAGGTTAACACAGTCACAAGCATTCTACAGTAGTGCACTCTTGGTTCTATTGACCAGTCTACAGCTGGAACTCGTTACTAGAGGCACCCCATGTCTAGTCCGTTCGGGCCTCTCTCTTTCTCTCCCGCGCATCTGCCTCGGGCCAGCCATCGCGGACTCTCCATGGACATTCCCCTCCGGGAATCCTAGTCCTCTATGACAGCCTTTCCTTTGGGTGCTGGGGGTTTGGATCCGGGACATGAAGATCCGTACCCCGCTGGAGTTCTTGTGCTGTTGCCTGGAGCTACCCTGCCACATCTACAGAGCCGAAATTCTGGTTCCTTGGCCCAGCCACCAGTGTCTGGGTTAATCGGGCACACCTGGCTTCTTCTGTCCTTCCTCAGGTTCAGCCTGAGTTCCCGGCCGGCCATTAGTGGTGCCGGCCGCTGGACCGCGTTCTTTCTGGCTCTGGCCCTCAGTTGAAGCGTATCTCGGCTTAGGGAACCTTCCCTCTTCCTCACCTTCAGGGAATTCTCCTGAACTTAGTGTTTCTAGGTCCTTTTTGTCTAGTTCCTACACCCCTTTCTCGGGTTCTGTTCTCTGATTCACCCTCCACCTAGCTCATCCCAGCAACCCTCGCCTGACATGATGTTACTTAGGCCAATGATCGGAGTGTGTGTTTGAGTTGTTGGTGTGGAGTGTCTAGCTTACCTGTCCCAGCTTCTACCTCTCTGTGGCCACTAGTCCACAGGAGTGCCACACATGGTCCCTAGCCTTATTCCCTTAATATCCCTAATAAATAGTGAAGGAGAACAAAAAGGGGCTATGTTTTTGATCAAAAATACACAGCTACATATATGCAACCTTTGAAAAACAGGGTGGGAAAGTTCTATCTTTTCCCTAATATCAGCCAGAATAATTATCAGGATATGTTACCCACATAAAAATGTGTAGCTACTAGCTTATTTTTTAAGGTCCTATGGCCCTTTTCACATCTAATGCTGCGTTTATCTTCATTTGCATTTCTATGCATTTTTACAGCTACCACATGCTCCATCACACAGTCTGCACATCGAGAAACAGTACAACTCCCAGCATGCTCCATCACACAGTCTGCACATCCAGAAACATTACAGCTCTCAGCATGCTCCATCACACAGTCTGCAGACCAAAAGACATCCACAGATACCCACAGGCCTTCCTAGAACACAGATTGAAATCTACAGCAGGTACACTAATACCACCAACACCTTCTGTCGGGGTCGTTGCGACAATACGCTCCTTCACCAGTCACTCCAAATTAGACTATGAACATATGGTACCAGATAAGAGTAAATCAGACGGAGAATCTGGTTCAAACTTATAATATGTTCGTTGC
Source organism: Allobates femoralis (assembly GCA_033576535.1). Classification (NCBI taxonomy): domain Eukaryota; kingdom Metazoa; phylum Chordata; class Amphibia; order Anura; family Aromobatidae; genus Allobates; species Allobates femoralis. The sequence continues at coordinate 716,088,789 of JARQOC010000003.1, forward strand.
TTTATTAAGCCCAAACGGCACACCGGACACCGGGATCCTCGTCTGCAGAAGAGCTACACGCCCAACAGAGAACCCGGCAAACCCCGGGGACTTCAGTCACTCGGTCACCTGCTAATCACCGTTCAGAGAACCAGACACCGTGGGGAGGGAAACGGCGGTAGTCATCAGAAGTTACCCTTCGACAGCGCAGGTGGAGAGAGAGAGTAGCGGAGGCCAGCCAAGTTCTACACGGGGTAGGGGCTTCAACACAGGGAAAAGAGGACATGGAGGCCTTACACCCACTTGCTGTGGAAATTCATCTGTGTTTCCTGGTCACCTGACAATGTTCTGGACTTCTACGTGATATTCCACCAGTAAAAGGTAAAGAGATATTCAACAACGTGTGTGTGCGTTCATCACCCCCTGTCCTCGCTACCCACAGAGACTATCCCGTTAACCCACAACCTGGCCAAAACCCCAGCTCCATCCCTCACCATCAACACTGCCCCGGAGGATTAGCTCTATCTGTAGGGAACTGCTCCATCCTAGCCGCAATACCACCACCCTTCAGAGGACTGTGGCGGCGCTGGTGTCAAGTCACCAGGCACTACAGGTGACGTCACGTGATAAAGACTACAACCCCTTAATTTAGAGGCTGTCTCCCCCTCGGGGCCACGGGTCTGGGTAGGCCACCAGTGAGATCCCCCACCAAAGCTGAGGGCCCAGACATCCGATTTCCCATACCCTGGGGCAGTACACATGCTCCATCACACAGTCTGCAGATCCAGAGACACTACAACGCCCAGCATGCTCGATCACACAGTCTGCAGATCCAGAGACACTACAGGGTGGGCCATTTATATGGATGCACCTAAATAAAATGGGAATGGTTGGTGATATCAAATTCCTGTTTTGTGGCACATTGGTATATGGGAGGGGGAAAACTTTTCCAGATGAGTAGTGACCATGGTGGCCATTTTGAAGTCAGCCATTTCGGCTCCAACTTTATTTTTTTCAATGGAAAGAGGGTCATGTGACACATCAAACTTATTGAGAATTTCATAAGAATAACAATTGTGTGCTTGGTTTTAACGTGACTTTATTCTTTCATGAGTTATTTACAAGTTTTTGACCACTTATAAAATGTATTCAAAGTGCTGCCCATTGTGTTGGACTGTGAATGTAACCCTCTTCTCCCACTCTTGACACGCTGATAGCAACACCACAGAAGAAATGCTAGCACAGGCTTCTGGTATCTGTTGTTTCAGAAGCTGCCATCTGCACAGTCTTGGAGGGATCTATCCACTGTGGGTTAGTGTCAAACCAATAGTGGTGGTTTTGTTTTTAAATTCACCATTCACAAAAAAGTTTGCCTCATCACTCATCTGAAGGCAATTGTCTATGCTGTAAAGATACGAGATGCACAGCATCTGAAACAACGGATCTGTGATTGGTTGTCGGCACAATGGGTGGGATGCAATAGCCAATCACAGATGCTGTCACAGAAAGTGGGCATCTGTGATTGGCTGTTCAGTGGCAATGCGGTGAATATTTCATGAGGTTAATGAGTGAGACCCGGAAGTGACCACAGCACCGAGACAAATGAGTATGCTTTAATCATGGACTTCTCAGTGAAGTCTGTGTTTGGGGTCTGTGCCTAGGTACTTAGGTGTTTGGTACGGACCCAGTTCGGGTGCACCCATCACTACATGTGAGCATACTAGGCATGCCGGATCCGGAACATGTAGACTTCAATTATAACGATGCCGGATTCAGTAGAGATCAAGTAGGATGCAGTTTTGTGCCATGTCCAAAAAACTTTCATGAAACATTTTTTGGACAGGCACAAAACCCCAACAAACCGGGTAGTAGTGTGGGAAAAGGTGATGCATCTTACAATCCGGTTATACCTTATATGGTGGTGGAGTGGGGACACAGGAGGCAGGGTGCGGACCGAGGATGGGGTAACCCAGCAATGGTGGTTAATGAACCGGGGCACAGACCAATGACATAAGTGCTATGTGAAGCAAAAGAAAAAGTCCTGTATGAGTATGGGATATATTGTATTGTTTAAATGAAGAGACACCATTTTGAAATGAGTTGTACAAATTTCTATAACTCAGTGTGAATGATCCTGTGATCTATTGTAGAATAGTACCATTGCAGATGGACATAATACTGTAAATGTAGAAACAGAATACACACAGTTGAAGATAAAATCATAATCTATGCATGCCAGTGCAACAACTACACTAAGTTTGGGAGTTAAAAGCATGTATCACTCTCATAACCAGCCTGCAAATTAAATAACAAACGCAAAAATTAAATAAATGAGGCAGACAGCATGCTGCATTATCAGCGAGTTTTGGCTCACTCACACCCACACAACTCTATTGGTGGATGTGAAACATCGCACTGCACTCCGGATGGCATCTGAGTGCAGTGTGATATACAAAGAAACAGGCAATGAAGGAGATGGACGATATTAATCTCTCTCTCTTCTGCACTTGTATCTGATGGCAGATGGCAGGGAATGCTAACAGCAGAGCCTGGGCCGAATGTCATTAGCATATTTCCCATGTTCTCACATCAGATGCCATGTGCTAATGTGACTCTACACTATGGGCTTCCTTCAATTTGCATATAAATATGCTGACTGCAATGTGATCAAAAATAGCATTGCATTCACACCAATGTTATTCTATGAGACATAGTTCATTTTGAGTTTTTTCTCAGCTGTATGTGGGCTGAGAAAAACAATTGCAGCATGCTATGTATGGCTGCCTGTATCGAACAAGACTCGCCAATGCAAGTCTATGGGTGCGAGAAGAAAAACAGACAGAACACGGACCATCCATATGCTGTCCATTTTTAATGGATACATTACCATTCTGTAGCATTGAACAATGTAAATGGTCCTGTAAATGATTATAGAATAGTAGCTGCTGAGAATAAATGAGTCCTGATGCCACAATGTAATTGCCTCCCTCGAGTGGTAGTGTCATACCTGAAAACAACAGAGGGTATCCACACCAGGCAAAACCAAAGCACACAACACCTTTCTGCCTCCAGGCCTGAAGGGGGAGCTTTTAAGCTCCCCTATAAATTCTGGTCTGGGGCGAGTAATCAGTTCCTAGGAGGACTGAGGAAGACATCCTGTGGACTGGAACAGTGCTAAGCTCATCCCAGGATAGATGAACCTAGCTTGAGAGACCTAAGGCAAGGATCTGAGGAAGTTGAGGAAAGCCTGGAAGTGGAGTGGTGTGGGGCTCACCCCAGTCTAGAGAGCGCCAAGTCCGAGGCTGTGCAGGGCCTAACATCCTGGCAGCCAACACCGGAGGGTGGGGATTCCAAGTTCCCCATCCACACCAAAGTGTCTGCAGGCAAAGCAGCGTGAAGAGCCCAGGAGCAGCCGCTAAAGAAGTGGGGCTGGAGAAGGAATCAAGCTGCCTGTCATACTGGTACTAAGCAGGATAGAGAGGTAGGGCCACAGCTCAGCTTAAAGCAGCAGCAGGGAGCCGTAGAGAGAGTGCAGCAGAGAGGCCTCAGAACTTGCTGCGTGAGGAGAACCCCGAGTTGCTCACAGGTTGCACGGACTCCCAGTAACATCACTGTCCTTGCACCAGTAGCACCAGTAAAGGACCTGAGGAACCAACAAACCGTAAGTCTGTCTGTTACTTCGCGCCCTCCATCCTGCACCCTACCACCTTCCAACATCCATTGCCCTGGGGACCCGCTCCACCCATAGGGAGTCACTCCATCCCAGCTGCTCGTCCATCGTCCCCAGAGGTTCTGCAGCAGCGGCGGATACCCATAGCCGCAGACCAGGGTGGTGTCACGATCTATTATCCCTAGAACATTTCCCCTGTATTTTTGTGACTCCGCAGGGCCACGGAAGCCTGATCTCAGATCCCGTGCTTCCCCCCAAGAGATCATAAAAAACGTATTGCATGCAGTCATACACATCATAAGGATGCTAGGCAGTGAAAAAAATAATACACTTGCATTGCCCTTGCAAGACTCTTGTCCCAGTTTTTTGAGAAACAGAGAGGCCTTACAGGTTAAGGCTGGAAACACACTGGCGTAAGACTCGCGCAAATGTAATGCGTGAAAAAATCGCACTGCATTTGGACCTGTATCTTTAAATGATACAGGTCACATCAATGCGATTTTGTTGCATTGCACTCACATTGCAATGAAAATGCGAGTGTAATCGCAGCATGCTGTGATTGCACGCGATTTCCACGCACGAGTGGGCATTAAAAGTATATGGGTGCGGGTCAAACTCGCACCCAAATACCACACAGTGCGATACTCACACTCATGTTTTAAATTTCCCGCTGTTCTGTACAGTAACCAATCATCTTGTACCGCTGTGACAGCAGCGGTACAAGATGTTTAGTTCAAACACTGAAGTATCCCAGGGTTTCTGTGGCTATTAACACCATCAGCAGCCTTTGCACGCCATGTCTGCACAGAGACTGCCGATGCGGCTCATAACCCGGTGTTCGAAGGTTTAATAGGATGCTGGTGTGGTGGCAGCATGTGTCTACAGAGTGTCCTCACTCTCTGGACACATGGTGTCATCACACCATGTGTCTGCAGGGGGTAATTCCTATGTAAAATTAAAGCCGCTAATTGTCGGATTTGTATTTTAACTGTTTAAGCTGGTGGAAAGTTAGTATGCAATTTGGGTACTGTACAGACCTGGCATCTCCTGGCATGAGCTGTCCGAGGTCCCCTAAGCTCATTCATTACAGTATCAGCTGCTATGTTTAATGTAAATGCAGAGATGTCCCTGCTGCCGTGGTGCTGAACACTTAGGCGGGGGAAATCTCTGCATTTACATTAAGCTTAGCGGCCGATACTGGGTAGGGTCACATTGCAAACCTAAATTGCATTCACCGCATCCGGATCCGGATGCGGTGAACGCAATGGCGGGCACACACATTTTTTGTCAAAAATGTGTGCAGAATACCGCACTGCGGTCACCGGATGGCTCAGGATGTGTAATCCTGAGCCATCCGGTAACTGCATAGTTTGCGGATCCCGGCTATTGACGGGACCCGCAACCGTAATAAAGAGTTAAATTGCTGACCTAAATGACTGTTAGAGGTCTGTAGGGGGGCTTAGACCCCCCTACAGACCGGCCGGCCACTTCTATAGTGTTCTTGTACAATGTCTCAATGGGCACGGGCTCTTCGGAGCCCGTGCATGTAAACCAAAGGTGCCCCCCTCCCCGTATCACTATACAGGGGTGCATACACCCCTCTATTACAATTATGCTTTAATTATGCGATATACACCCAGAAATGTCACAATCGTAATGTAAGAATATATTTACATGTTTTCGGAGGCTGAGTGAAGGCAATTCCATGGGCGGGGCTGTGTGCAGCAGCCTCCGCCCGCTCCTTCTTGATGCCCGCCCCCTCTGGCCGTAATCCAGTGTTGTGAGGGCGGGCACGTCGTTAAAGGGGCGTGGCTAACTATGTGCCAATAGCCGGGATCCGCAAACTATGCAGTTACCGGATGGCTCAGGATTACACATCCTGAGCCATCCGGTGACCGCAGTGCGGTCCCGGCAAACGCTGCGAAAACTGCTGCCTTTTTACCTCAATAGTCCACCAATTATTGTGTCTCACCTTCACACAATCACTATTTCAAATCACCCAGACTTCCCTCTAAAAAGGGATCTTAGATGAATGATGAGTACATTTTCTTATTTATTAAGTGATCACTTTATTAGTTATAATTCATTTAATTTCATAAAAACATTAAGAAAATTACATAAAAAGTACCCGATTAACTACAGATAGTTCATAACAAGGTCCAGGATTGGAATATTATGTAAACATTTATACAGTATTCATAATTTAATATAATAGCCAGTAATACCAGGTAATAAAGGGACACTATTTAATTGTCACTATGTGACTGCACGCTTTTTTATATATAATCCTGTGGCTCTAATACTCATACTATGCACTGTGCACATGTGTGCTAGCAACCCCTTAACTTACCACGCCCTGAGGAAGAATAGTACACGAAACGTACGTTGGCGGTGGGGGTACCAGGACTGAGGCCACAGGCAGCTTATACACCAGGTATGTGAGATCAGAGGGGACAACTATAGTGAAAGCACGGAGGTGGTGCTTTGCACATGTAACCTAAGTTAAGGGGTTGCTAGCACACATGTGCACAGTGCATAGTATGAGTATTAGAGCCACAGGATTATATATAAAAAAGCGTGCAGTCACATAGTGACAATTAAATAGTGTCCCTTTATTACCTGGTATTACTGGCTATTATATTAAATTATGAATACTGTATAAATGTTTACATAATATTCCAATCCTGGACCTTGTTATGAACTATCTGTAGTTAATCGGGTACTTTTTATGTAATTTTCTTAATGTTTTTATGAAATTAAATGAATTATAACTAATAAAGTGATCACTTAATAAATAAGAAAATGTACTCATCATTCATCTAAGATCCCTTTTTAGAGGGAAGTCTGGGTGATTTGAAATAGAAAACTGCTGCCTGCATGATTTTAAACGCAGGCAGCAGTGCCGGATCCGGCCACCGGATGGCTTGTGAAGCCATCCGGTGTTTTGCATAGGCTCCTATCAGGAGCGTTTCCTGGTCCGGTTTTGAGCTTTTTAAAAGCTCAAAACCGGATCAGGATTTTACAAAAAAAACGGAAATGTGACCCTAGCCACTGTAATGAATGAGCTTATAGGACCTCGGACAGCTCATGCCAGGAGATGTCGGGTCTGTACAGTACGCAAACTGCGTACTAACCCGCCACCGGCTTTAACAGTTAAAATACAAACCCGACAATTAGTGGCTATTATTTTACATAGGAATTAACCCCTGCAGACACATGGTGTGATGACACCATGTGTCCAGAGACTGAGGACACTCTGTAGACACATGCTGCCACCACACCAGTGTGGCACCCTGGCACCTGTTGGGCACCACAGAAATCCTTAGAGCACAAATGGAGTAAGTAACAGCAAAGCAAAACCCACAAACACAACAACACCTTAGTACACCTGGTTTCGCCCCGAGCCTCTAGGGGGAGCTCCACTGGTCACTTTGAGCCAGTTCCCCCTATAAAAAGAGTCTTGGAGGGAGAAACTTCAGAGTGTGGTAGACGCTACAAGAGCTGCCAGCCTGTGTGAAACCTCCACCCTATGAGGAACACACTAGGCCCAACCAGCCTGTTAGCAAGTGGAAATCCCTGCAATTGGGATAAGAGGAAGAAGGAGAACACCTCTCAGGAACACAGAGTTAATCTGACTCTTTCCTTAATCACCGGTTACTGGAACCGAAGCTGTGAGAGCTACCAAGCCACCACAAAGAACCAGCACCATCAACAGGAGGTTTAGCCACCTGTTCCACCTGATGCACCCATCCACGAGAGCCCAGGGAAGAGTACTGATCCTGCTCAGACCCTTTTACAGTGCCCTCAGTGCTGATAACCAGGTGAAGCAAGTTTCATTGAACACACTGCCCGGTCCGGCTGGATTCCACATCCACCCGACCTTAGCACAAGAACTAGAGAAAGGATGCCTAACACTGCTTGCTGTGAACCTCCAGAAGTGCCAACTTCACTATCCCGGTCCGAGTGTACCTGACTACCATCCAGTAAAGGTACCTAAAAGAGACTTTGTGTGGTTGTACGTTACTCCTGGATTCGGCGCGCAGCACCCCGCAGCTGCCTCACAACATCTTGCGCAGCTCCCGGCTCCAGGGACTCCCGCTCGTCCTGTGGGGAGCGTTCCATCTCGCTGTATAACATCCCCCGGAGACCCGAACAGCGCTGGTAAAGTTACCAGAACACCCGCAGGTGGCGTCACGAAGACAAATCACCCCTACTGTTCCGCCATTCCCCTATTGATCTGGACCACCGGGCCTACACCACCGCAGGCGCGGTTCCGTGACTGGAGGAGAAACAACGCCCGCTCCGTGTACCCCCGGCTACGGTGAGTCACCAGCATCCTATTAACCCTTCGAACACCGGATATGAGCCGTATCGGCAGCCTCTGTGCAGACATGCCGTGCAGAGGCTGCTGATGGGGTAAATAACCACAGAAACCCGGGGATTCTTAACATTTAACTATTCATCAGTGTTTGAACTAAACATCTTGTACCAGCGGTACAAGATGATTGGTTACTGTACAGAACAGCGGGAAATCCAAACTCCTGGGCTTTGACAGCCGCGGAGTTAAAATTTCCCCAAAAAATGCTGTCTGCGGTCCTTCAGGATGCACACACGCACTCACACTCGCAGCACACTCACATGCATACAGCCATACACACGCACCACACTAGCACTACACTCACCCAAAAACACGCATATCACTCGCATCACTGTCGTGCATCAAACGCGCTCCATGTTTGATGCACAACAGTGTGCCTTCAGCCTAACAACCACTCACACACAGGGATCAGTCTTCTAGCAATCTACGGAGTTGTTATTCCTTTTAATTCTCAGGTATCAGCTTCCAGACATTTTGGGTGGCTATCCTCACCCTTCTATTCCCCAATCTCTTTCTCTGTTCTGATGGGTGCAATCTTCACAAACAAGAGCAAGCCTTGTTGCTTTGCTGTGGTAATTCTCTCCATATTCTTATGTCAGTTCAAGAGAAAAAGAAAAAAAAAACAGTTTTCCATAATGTTTTCATAAAAGACCAATATGTTCCATTAAATGTATTTACCTCATTTGATTAGATTTTGATACAAAAGCGCAATACTACTGAAAGCTTGTGGTGTGAAATATCCCAACACTAGAGCACTATGGGGCACTTTAATCACCAAAATCAGGGGTATAAAACACACACCCAATGGATGAGGAGTTTTAATTATGAGAAAAACCCTTCAAGGCAAAAACTAAAAATTCTTAAAGAGAATCTGTCAGTTCATTTATGCTCCTCCCGAGCTATCACTGTCTGTACCTGTAGCTTCATAATACTATTCTAATCATCCCTGTCTGATCTCATGGTGTAATGTTAAAGGTGAAAAAAAGCATTTATACACTTACATTTCCTTATGTAATGAGGCAGTCAGTCCCCAGCTTGGAGGATGTAGTCACTTTGGTGGGTTAATAGTTAACATTTCAGCCAAATTTCAGAACATGCTGCCGGACCTGTGTGATGTCCTAACCATGTGACTACAATAGGCGGGGCTAAGTCTTCATCGCACAAATTGATTTGGCTTGCTTAGCTCCACCCACTATGGTCACATGATTGGGATATAACACAGATCCTTTTATACAGAGAAGTTAGAAATGAGTTAACTATTAACTTGCCTGAAAGACTACGTCCTCCAAGGTGCAGTCTAACTGCCTCATTTACGTAAGAAAATGCAAGTGTATAAATGCTTCTTTTCACCTTTCACATTACACTTTGAGCTCAGACAGGGATGATTAGAATAGTATTATAAAGCTACAGGTACAGACAGTGATAACTGGGGGGCATAAATGACCTGACAGGTTCCCTTTAAGGGCTCTTTCAGATGAACATTTTAGACATCCATGTGCAAAATTGATTTATCATACGGATAGCAATCTGACCGATTCAAGTCAACATGATAGTTCATGTGAACATCTGTACAAACCGATCGATCAAGTGCTTGTAAAATAAATTCAGCATTATTATTTATTATTATAGCGCCAGTTATTGCATGGTGCTTTATATGTGAAAAGGGAGTATTTTGAGCAATACAAAGACCAGACTGGTAGAGGAGGAGAGAGGACCATGTTCACGAGGGCTCACAGTCTATAAGGGATGGGTGAGGATACAGTAGGAGAGGAGAGTGGACCCTGTCCACGAGGGCTCACAGTCTACAAGGGATGGGTGAGAATACAGTAAGTGACAAGAGAGGACTCTGCACATGAGGGCTCACAGTCCACAAGGGATGGGTGAGGATACAGTAGGTGAGGAGAGAGGACCATGTTCACGAGGGCTCTCAGTCTACAAGGGATGGGTGAGGATACAGTAGGTGAGGAGAGTGGACCCTGTCCACGAGGGCTCACAGTCTACAAGGGATGGGTGAGGATACAGTAGGTGAGGAGAGAGGACCATGTTCACGAGGGCTCACAGTCTACAAGGGATGGGTGAGGATACAGTAGGTGAGGAGAGTGGACCCTGTCCACGAGGGCTCACAGTCTACAAGGGATGGGTGACGATACAGTAGGTGAGGAGAGAGGACCATGTTCACGAGGGCTCACAGTTTATAAGGGATGGGTGAGGATACAGTAGGAGAGGAGAGAGGACCCTGTCCAACAGAGGTCACAGTCTACAAGGGATGGGTGAGGATACAGAAGGTGAGGAGAGAGGACCCTGTCCAACAGAGGTCACAGTCTACAAGGGATGGGTGAGGATACAGAAGGTGAAAGTAGACCTTCTCATGTGGCGGTTCAGTAGACTGAGAGTTACTGCAGGTTGCAGGCTTGTCAGAAGAGATGGGTCTTCAGGTTCCTTTTGAAGATTTACACGGTAAGCAAGAGTCTGATGTGTTGGGGCAGAGTTCCAGAGTATGGGGGTGCATGGGAGAAACCTGTTATGTGGTTGTGGGAAGAGGTGATAAGAGGAGAGAGAATAGATCTTGTGAGGATCGCAGGTTGCGTGTAGGTAACTATCGGGAGACCGTACTACTTTCATGCATTTTCTGGATTAGGCTAGGGTCACAGTTGCATTTTTTCCAAGCGTTTTTGGAGACCTGCGTTTTCAAAAACGTAAGTAAAAAACGCACCCATAGGCCCCCATGTTAAAAAACGCATGCCCTAATAGCAAAAACGCATGTGTGACAGTACCATGCATTTTTGGTGCATTTCCAAAAACGCATGCGTTTTTAAATATGTGCCCCTATGGGAAACGCATGCAAAAATGCATGTACAATTAGTACCATCCAAAAACGCATGCGTTTTTCAAAACGCACCAAAAAATAGTACAAGCGCTATTTTTTGGTGCGGATTTAAAAACGCAGCCGAAAACACAGGGAGCCATCACACACCTTAAAAAACTCATGATGACATGAAAAACGCATATAAAAACACATACCTACTGTGACCCCAGCCTTAGGCTGTGGTCACAGTTGCCATGCGTTTTTTTAAGTGATTTAACAAAACTCATGCTTTTTTTCATGTCAGCATGAGTTTTGTAAGGTGTGTGATGGCTCCCTGCGTTTTTGGGTGCGTTTTTGAATCTGCACCTAAAAATAGTGCTTGTAGTATTTTTTTGAGCGTTTTGAAAAACGCATGCGTTTTTGTAGAAAACGCATGCGTTTTTATAACATGGGTTCCTATGGAAAACGCATGCAAAAACGCATGTACAGTTAGTACCTTTTAGTGCCATTCAAAAACGCATGCGTTTCCCATAGGAGCCCATGTTAACAAAAACGCATGCGTTTCCGGAAACGCATGCGTTTTTGTTAACATGGGCTCCTATGGGAAACGCATGCGTTTTTGAATGGCACTATAAGGTACTAACTGTACATGCGTTTTTGCATGCGTTTTCCATAGGAACCCATGTTATAAAAACGCATGCGTTTTCTACAAAAAACGCATGCGTTTTCTACACAAACGCATGCGTTTTTGGATATGCTCCAAAAACGCATGGGACAGTCACACATGCTTTTTGGCTATTAGGGCATGCGTTTTTTAACATGGGGGCCTATGGGTGCGTTTTTTACATGCGTTTTTGAAAACACAGGTCTCCAAAAATGCATGTGAAAAATGGTACTGTGACCCCAGCCTTATTTATTATTATGTTGCTGTAAAAAACAATTGTCCTACAGATAATATGGATTGTATACAAACATAAAAAACGGTCACATGGATGGAATATGGATTGATTACAGATGACTATATGGATGGAAAATTGTCAGTTTTTTCTAGACTTAAAAACGGACTGTGAACCCAGAATAAAACAAAAACTTGACAAAAAAAAAGCTGTATCGAGTGTCTGCCAGAAGATGGCACTAACAAGTCAGTGTAGAAAGTTAAGCTTTGCAATATGAGATGACTAGGATATCCTAGTACAAAAAAGTAAGTGTGGAATTGCTGGGATTAAGTTTTTAGTTTTTGTATTGTTTTAATACCTAATGGTCCAATAAATAACCAAGACATACAAATCGCACTGTATATGCCTCTATACGTTTCATATAGCTCCAATAAAAAAAAAATTGATAGGCGATACAGAAAACTTTCTTTGAGTTATGTGCACATGTTAAGGATATGTTGCAGTCATTTGTGCACTAAAAACATGTATTTTAGCAAGAAAAATGTGAAACCCAAGAAAAGAAACAAAAATGAGCAAATACCCTCAAATAAATAAAGTGCAATAGTGCATGAAAATAAAAATAAAGTACTTGGTAACATGTCAACGGGTACTGTGTGCCATAGACTTTACTGAACGGTGTGAAAGTCGCCATTACCGCACCATGTGGCGTGCGGGAAAACGAGGATGTGTGTTGTCATAGGAGGAACCCTAGGGAAAGCATGAAGAGAAACTCTGCCCCGCCCCCTGACATCAGCCAGTGGGAAGCAGGAAGCCCCAACCCGGAAATCCCCTGTGCACTCGATTCCCCGCCTGTGGAGCCGCAGACTGATATGTGAACTGAAACTGAGAACCTGGCCTGCGGTTCACTGGGGGGAAGGAAAATGTCTAATCCGGGCGGAAATGCAGCGGCAGCCGCAGTATTTCCATTATCAATGCTGTATACACCCTGGGCAACTTGGCTGCCTCAGTATTCAGTGGAGTCGCACACTCTGAGCGACTTCAAAGAGAGACTGAATAGTTTATTGAAGTGTATCTTCTGACAGAGAGTCCAAAAGCCAGCATCTTTATAGGGAAGCTAATCGGTGCAGCCCAGAGGGAGGTATAGTCCTGGCTGGACATGGACAAGAGAACTGTTAGACAAATACTGGCCAGGCTGAAGGATTCCTTTAATATCCGCACAGCAGTGGAGATTAAAATGAAGTTCTACAGGTGTAAACAAAGGGTGCAGGACAGTGTACGGGACTATAAATCACTAACAAAATTCTAGAGCCAATTGTCTTGAATATATCACTGGCCGCATAATCTCACTCAAAGTCACTTTTACCAGTTAAAGATAAACGGCGATCTCTACACCACACTTAGGTATATAGTTGCAAATACTTTTATTTATTATAGGATCAAATTCACACTGAATAAAACCATCCCCTAAAAGCAACCCCAAAGCAGTGTGGGTACAGTAACAATTATTCACAATACAGGCATTATGCCATTTTAACACAAACACTACTATGACAGCATATGAGGAGTAACAACCAAATCTCCATTATACATGCCCCATCCCCTTTACATACCCTCATAGAGGGAAGGAATACAGCACAGTATACAATAAAAGTTTCCTATCCTACATAATGCTGAAGTATCAAGTAGGACTGTGACCATACCGCACCTCAACGTTTCTCTCTCCGCTTCGTCAGGAGGTTGTGTTAAAATGGCATAATGCCTGTATTGTGGATAATTGTTACTGTACCCACACTGCTTTGGGGTTGCTTTTAGGGGATGGTTTTATTCAGTGTGAATTTGATCCTATAATAAATAAAAGTATTTGCAACTATATACCTAAGTGTGGTGTAGAGATCGCCGTTAAACAGTGTACGGGACTAAGCTGTAAACCTGCAAGAGGCCGTGTAGGCTGTTAAACAAGTGGACCCCGACAGTGTGACAGACGAGGACAGACTGTTGAACGGGCAGTTAATCGAGGGGCTCTTGTCTAGAGCTCACCGGACACAGCTGCGCATTATGGCCCTACAAAATCCGGACCTAGACTTTGCACATCGGACCATTCAGGTACTGCGAGAGGTAACCACGAGCGGCACTGCATCCAACCGGCTCCTCACTATCACATACAACCAGGAGGCGGTGTCCTTTTCCCCAGCACCCATGAGGGCTGATGAACAGACTTTTGATGATAATTCCTCTGCAGATCTATGTGCCCAGATCCAGGAGTTTACCAAAAGTATAGCTGCTCTAACCAAAACGGTGCAGTCCATGCAAGCTTCACCACAGAAGGAAAAGATTCAGATAGCATCCAGTCCAGATGATGTCCCATGGCGACGGCAGAAAAGAATCCCACTGATCCGGGAAGAGAAAGGGATCGTTATGATACAAGTGGACAACCGATTTGCCGCCGCTGTGACGAAGCGAGTCATCTGGCAAGATACTGTCCTTTAAACGAGCAACCCCCTAGGACAGAGGACCAACCCCCAGGCATAAGGCGACCAGGCCCATAGAGTTGGGGGGGACATATATGTAAGGGGACGACCGATCCTCCCAGTAATGATTGATGGTATCCCACTGAACGCTTTATTGGACACTGGATCCCAGGTGACAACGATGCCATATATCATTTATAAGCGTTATTGGGCTGACTCTGAACTGACCCTCAGCCCAGATAATGACTTGACAATAATTGCCAGCAATGGTCAGCCTCTACCACAAGTGGGGTTCAAAGAGGTCACCATAAAGTTTGGCTGAGTAGAGTTAAATCTCAAGGTTTAGTTGTTGTAGACATTGATTGTCGAGAATGCAATCCAATGATGACTCTAGGTACCAATGTGATAGAAAATTGTCTTGCAGAGATTATTGTTCTATTACAACAGTAGCTGAAACTGCCAGTTCTGTTGAGCAACAAGTCCTGAAGAGGAAATGAGGGCTCTGATGCAGAGGCAGCAGGTGGAGCTGTCTGGTGGAGAAGTCAGCGGTGTACGAGTAACCATTTCCCATTGCAATACTCCCAAGAAGTGAAATGTTAATCTGGTGTCGGGCAGCAATAGGCCTCAGAGGGCTCAGATAGCAGGCCCACTATCCTGACAGCCAGGGGGTAGTTGATGTCTGCAAGGGGAGAGAGTACCAATACACATCCTGAATTGTGGGAGGATGAAGTCAAACTACCCGGTATGCTACCATTGCTAAGCTGTTCACGGTTAGTAACAACACAATAAAGGCAGTGGAACCCTTGATTCCGTCCGACCAGATTGAGGACAATGGCCCAAAGAGCAGCTAGAGGATTGGTGTCAGAAGCTACATGTATTGCCTAAAAGATAGATTTGTGTCAATGTGGAGCGCTCATAAGTAGTGAGACAAGAATATTGTATTATGCTGAAGCATTCAACTTTATTAATATGACATACCACTATGCGTTTCTACAGCGGACCACTGTCTTCCTCTGGTGGGTTTACAGGGAGATGGGGGTTATGACCTTGATGGGAAGGATAGGGGTAGAGGACAGGATATATTCAGGTGACCATCAGCAGCCAAATACAAAACCAACACTGAATCCAGAGAAAGAGTGATTGCCTACGCCCACCAAGAAGTGCAGTGTTGGTTTTGTATTTGGCTGCGGATGGTCACCTGAATATATCCTCTCCTCTACCCCATCCTTCCCATCACAGTCATAATCCCCATCTCCCTGTAAACCCACTTGAGGAAGACAGTGGTCCGCTGTAGAAACACATAGTGGTATGTCATATTAATAAAGTTGAATGCTTCAGCATAATACAATATTCTTGTCTGACTACTTATGAGCGCTCCACATTGACCACAAATCTATCTTTCAATCATGTAAAAATCCCCATGTGGGGTGTGCGGCTGGAGCTGCTGTACGTGGGAGACATCCTGTGAGCCGGCTGAAGGACCTGCGGTTATGTCACGGTGAAGTGGCATTCACGTGGCCAGAGTTCCCCACGTGATCCGGACCAGGAGGGAGACAAGGAACGAACCCAGGGCCACGCCCTTACAGCAGAGCAATATACTGGCGTTGTGCAGGGGTGCTACAACAACAGAAGGTGAGCGACCAATCCCCCCACCACCATAAACATATCCCCACAAGACTTCCAGGTTTTTTTCATGTGCGCTCTCTCTTCTCTCTTTTCTATAGAAGCTACATGTAGGCACTGATTCCATCCCTTTACACCAAAAGCATGGAGTTTACCGGGTAGTCCGAGAGTATGAACAGGTCTTTAGCAAACACCCACTAGACTTTGGGCAGGTAAAACGGGTCCAACACCATATCCCCACCGGAGACCATCCGCCCATTAAGAAGAGGTACCAGCCTGTGCCTCCAGCTCACTATCAATGTGCCAAGGAATATTACGGGAGAAGAAAGAGGCTGAGGTGATTATAGATAGTAGCCGCTGGGCCGCTCCATTAGTCCTCGTTAAGAAAAAAGATAGCACGATGAGGATGTGTGTTCATTACAGGCAGATTAACCGCATTACACATAAGGATGCCTACTCATTGCCCAAATTGAGGAATCATTAGTTGCTTTAAAATCTGTTAACTATTTCTCTACTTTAGATCTCACCAGTGGGTATTGGTAGGTTCCCGTGGTAGATGCGCACAGAGAGAAGACGGTGTTTACAAACCGATGGGGCTCTGCGAGTTCAACTGCATGCCATTCGGACTCTGCAAAGCACCGGGAATGTTCCAGCGGTTAATGGAGTGCTGCCTAGGACACAAAAACTTTGAAACGGTCTTGTTGTACCTGGACGACGTCATCGTCTACTCCAAGACATACAAAGCACCACTTGGAGAACCTGGCTGAAGTGTTCGAGGCCTTTTCCGGTTTTGGCCTGAAAGTAAAGTCTTCCAAGTGCCACCTGTTGAAGCCCAAGGTGCAGTACCTAGGTCACTAGGTAAGCACCGAAGGTGTGGCACCAGACCCAGACAAAGTCACCATGATCAATGACTGGACAAGACCCTCCACTGTCAATGAAGTGAGGCAGTTCCTCGGGCTGGTAGGCTACTACAGGAGATTCATAAAAGGGTTCACCAAGATAGCAGCACCCCTACAGGACCTCCTAGTGGGCTGTCCAAGAAGGCCCAAGAAACCGAGTCCTCCGTTCAAGTGGAGTAAGAAAGAAGAAGACTCCTTCACCAAGCTGAAGACGGCTCTTACGAGAGATGAGGTCCTGGCCTATCCTGACTATAGCCAACCCTTTTGGTTATACACAGATGCCAGCAATGTGGGATTGGGAGCCATGTTATCTCAGGTGCTAAAGGGTAGGAAAGAGTGTTTGCCTATGCAAGCAGAAAGCTTTGTCCCACGGAAAGGAACCCTGACAACTATAGTTCCTTTAAGTTGGAGTTTCTTGACATAGGGTGGTAACGGAGCGCGTCAAGCATTACCTGGCTTCAGCGAAGTTTACCATCTTTACAGAACACACTGCACCTTGACGCAAGTTGGTGCGCTGGAGCAGCGATGGATGGCCCGGCTATCTAATTATGAGTTTACCATCAAGTACTGGGCAGAGCATAAGAATACCAATGCAGATGCACTGTCTAGGACACCCAACCTGCCAGACGTGGAAGAAGACCTGGAAGAGCTGGAAGAGATAGAGCTACCGACTTTCAACCGTCGTGGGGTGAACCAGTGCTCCCACTGTGTAGGGAACAAGAGTCATCCCGTGCAAGAGCCCATGTTTAACCCTCTGCCCCACCATGGATGGGCAGATACGCAAGACAGTGACCCAGCCATCTGCCTAGTAAAGGAATTGTTGACACAAGCAGACTCGCACCCTGTTCTCTCTTCTTATATCATATGTGATGTGGTTAGGCTCGATATGATAACCCTTGTTCGTAGCACTGCTCAACGAGGACCACTACATAGAAGCGGTCTATCCAGTACTACGAACAAGGGTTATCATATGAAGACTAACCACATCACATATGATATAAGAAGAGATCCAAACTGAAGTGCCCCTGATGAGCCTCCTGTGAAACAATAGAGGCGAAACGCGTATAGCGGGATTATACCACATTGGTGGATCATGCATCATGTATATCATACCATACCACTGATTTAGGCCCTGTGACAAGGGGGTGTGAGCAGACCACTTGACCACATTAGGCAAACGCTGAATCTACCTACTAAGACAATTGTACTAAGGGAGACTGCCGTGGGTTGTATCTTGGAGACGGAATGTGTCCATGAACACCTATGGCAACAACTCCAACGCTACACTGAATAAACAGGGATAGGTACTGTGTTTGACATCACTCTCTTTACAAACCTAATAAGTGGAACCTGTCTTTTACCTTTACTATCTTTCTGGGGGGAGGGTATTTTTATTGTTGTAAAGTTGCACAATCACTTTAAACTCTAATCCACACCGTTTTTTAAAAAAAAACTAAAATAAAAGCATAAAACTGTGAAACAGGTTTTTCCAATCTTTATTAAATATAGTATTTAAATGGAAAAACCTAAACCAATAACACTGGGGAACAATTTGAAAACAATTTTCTGTTGAGTTACGTTTTTGAGCTGATTTATACTAAAATTGGCATGCTGATTCCAAAAATGTAGTCATTGCCCGCGACCACAGGAAGGCGGAAGACGCGGAATGAAGCCCGGGATCGTGATGTCGGCAAGCGGCGGGACAGCGCGACAGGACAGTGATAAGTATGATTTTACTTTACAGGTGTGCCGCTCAAGGGGGGGGGCCCTGGATCATGATGGGGGGGCCTGTATACCTCCGGGGGCTGCTGCTCTATACTTATACTGTATACTCGCGTATAAGCCGAGGGGGGACTTTTCAGCCCAAATTTTGGGCTGAAAAACTCGGCTTATACGCGAGTATATGCGGTATTTCATTTTTTGTTCATATTTGTACTAATTAAAAAAAACAAAACACTTTTTAGGTACAGTAGTTTACATATTTTTGAGAAGACAAAAATCCTATAGTTCAAAAACTTGACGTGATAGAGAAAAACTGAGATCATTTCTGGATTCAGCATCCAAAAATTAATTAAGAACAGTTGTCTGACCTAACTCCTAAAAAATTGTGTTCCCCAGTGTAATCGGTGAACCTTTTGGCAAATAGTGGTCCCAAAGAGGGATACCTCGATGGTCTTAGAAATGTACCATGATGGAGCAGGGCACTTCGGGTGGAAGAAACTGGAAGTTATGCTACGTGAATGCTTCTACTGGGTTGGCATGAGGAAAGCGATCGAGAGGTTGTGTTGCGAATGTGGTCCATGCAACCTGAGGCAGAAAGACTGTGATAACCAGAAGGCTCCCCTACAGCCCATAGTCACAAAACAACCACTTTAACTGGTAGCCTTGGAACATGTGAAGCTAGCTCCAAGCTGGTCAGGCTATGCCTATGCCCTCACGATTGTTGACCATTATTCCAGGTTCCTGGTAGTAGTGCCTGTCAAAGATCAAACGGCTAAGACAGCAGCCAGAGAGTTTCAATAACACGTTTGTAGACCACACGGTTACCCTAAATGAGTGCTTACCAACGAAGGCCCAGCCTTTAAAGCAGAAGTGTTCCAGCAGTTCTGTAACCTGTACAGCTGCAAGAAAATTAGGACAATGCTGTACCATCCCCAGACCAGCAGGTTGTGTGAAAAAATGAACCAGGTAGTAATAGACCTGCTGAAGACCCTGCCTCTTGAAGAGAGAAGTCAGTGGCCAGAGTATTTGCCAGATCTGTTTGACTTGTATAATCATATGCTGGTGGACTCCACCAATTGCACACCAGCCTATCTGATGAGGGCAAGACCTGGCAAGTTACCCATTGACATGGACATGGGAGTCTTAACGACTGAGGTAACAGCACCAGAAGCTGACTGGAATACAGAGCGACAGCAGCCGTATCGCCGAGTTCAAGAGTGCGTAGAGAAGAGTTTGTCCCAGGCTAGACAAAGACAAGAGCGAAAATATAACCAGCATGCCCCTGCAGTTCCTTTAATACCTGGAGAACAAGTCCTAAAAAGAAAAAGACAAACGAACAAACTTGATGACCAGTGGGAGGCAGATACTGTCTTGGCTTCGAACTTTAACAATCATAAAGTGTGCCTCATCAGTAAAGATGGAGGAGAGACTTCAGCAGCAGTGTCAAGGGATCATCTGAAGGTATGCCCTGACCAGTTGAAGAACCAAGAGAAAAGTGAAGACAGCCCCAACACACAGAAAAGACAGAAGGAATGATTCATACAATTCTTGGAGAACTTCCCCGGTCCTGGACACAGGTGAATAATGTAATTGTCGTACCTGTCCTGACCTTTCCCCAGATTGAAGTAACTGAAGCAGCAGAGACTCTAGAACAGCCTGAAGACCCGTCGGCTCCGGAAACAGTCGCCACACTCGCAGCGGAACAGAAGAATCAACCCCCACCAGTGGCGAGCCTGTCATGCCCATGGTGAGTCTAAGGAATCGCAAGAAGCTGCCTAGCCTACCCATGAGACATAGGCCTACCTATAGTATAGACACTAGTGGGTCCACAGAAGACACCATTAACCAGGATAGGTCAGTAGAACCACCCGTCCTACGTAGGTCACAACATAGCACCCAGGGCCAGACCCCCGTACGCTACAGAGAGTAAATAGATAGCTCAGTTAAAATAGTAAATGTAAATGTGTTTGTTTTTATGCAACCATCAAGCATACCGTACCTACAGAGACTGCTGTAGGAACTTTTCAAATATTCGTATATGTAAATATGGACAAATGGGCCACTAGACTAGGTGTGGTCAGGACAATACTGTATATAAGTTTAATTTTGGCCTAGAAAATAAACCACCAGCGTGGCCGAAGACCAGGCCCATTGACAGAGTGCCCTCTCCCTCTCCAAGATGGCCACCAAAGGGAGAGGATGGTGCTGAAGGTGCTCCTGCTAACTAATCAGCATCCAGAGCCATCCGGCCCTAAAAAGCCCTCCAATACAGGGGTCCCCAACCTTTTTTGCACCGGGATCGGCATCATGCAACACTGTTTTTCCGAGGCCCGGCAGGGCGGGGCTTTGAACATATGGGGCAGGGCTATGGAGAAGGGGTGGAGTTTACTACCCTGTTTCCTCAAAAGATGCGCTACATCTTATTTTTATATTGTATAATGCAGCGTCACAGCCGTCAACATTGTATAATGCAGCCTCACAGCTCTCCATATAGTTTCAATGCAGCATCACAGCCCTCCATAAAGTATAATGCAACCTCATATCCTGCCATATAATATAATGCAGCTTCATATCCCTCCATATAATATAATGCAGTGTCACATCCCTCCATATAGCATAAATTCTCCCAACACGCACACATTGCCCTTGTATAACCCCCACACACACAGACATTGCCCCTTGTATAACCCCTCACACATACTGATCCCTGAATACCCCCCACACATATTGCCCTACACACAGACATACTGACCCCAGTACAATCCACCCCCACACAGACTGACCCCTGAATGCCCCCCACACAATTGCCCCTACACACAGACATACTGAGACCAGTTTAATCCACCTCCCACACACAGACATTGCCCCTTAAACACACACTCACACACAGATGCTCTTCTGCTGATGCTCACCGCTCCTGCCGGCAGTACAGCTAAGCAGTTGAGGCAGAGACGTGGACGAAGTTTTTTCATATCTCGCATTATTTCCAAGTGCATCACGTGACGAGGAAGCCATGTCACTGATGCGCTTGGAAATAGCATGAGATATGAAACTCCGGCCACGTCTCTGCATCATCTGCTTAGCGAGCGAAGCCGTCAGCCAATAACAGCGCAGCAGGGCACGGCTGCTGCACTGATTTGCCGACAGCTACCCTCATACATCATACATCTATGCACGCAGCTGAGGCAGAGGCCTCAGCTCAGAGCAGCATAGTTCGGGAAGGTGAGCGTTGTGGTGGGCGGGGACATCACTGGGGGCGGAAGAAGCCGGCAGCTCGCCGCGGACCGGCTCAAAGACCCCGACGGCCCAGTCCACTGACCGGTGGTTGGGACCCCTGCTCTAATAGACCCCGAACTACACCCATCTACTCCTTGGAGAATAGGGCACCGAAGACAGGTCAACTGGAGATTCCCGGGGCCTGAGACAAGCTGACCGGGCCTGATATATCTGCGCCCCCTCCCTCCTGCCTGAAGAGAGGGCTGTACAGCCTCGTAGATGGGGTCGCTGGCGACTGGGGACGGACGGGAGACGACTCCGTGCACATCAGAGACGGATTGCGCCTCCAGGCTGCCCGCAGAGCCTACGAGAACCTTTGCTGGAGGTGGAAAGGGAGAAGGTACACGTGGAGTGTGGCGGCGCCCCCTGTCCTGCGGCTGTTGCTTGGCGGTACCGGCAAGTGGCTGCGGAGGTGCAGCGGGGCCAGACTTCGCTGGCTGGGCTGATTCAACCCCTGAGGCTGTGAAGTGCTGCTCCCCGGGCCGCCGTCCCCGTTTTCTGGAGAACCCGTGGCGCTGCCTGCCCTGTGGCCCCCACTCCCAGGGGGGCACCGCAGTCCCGGAGAGGGAGGATGTCGGTTGCCACATTCCATTCAAGGAAGATCTCGGGACACTGATAATAAGGTACCGGGCTCAGGAGGTGGGGGAGTCAGGAGACTGTTTACAGGGCTCCGCACCCAGCAGGGGGACTTCAGTCGAAGACTTGCCTGCCACCACTCGGTGGGAGACCTGTGACAGACTACTGAGAATCAGTGTGCATCAGTGTAAACAGTTCATGCCAGCAGGCAAGAAACCAGGAATGTTACAGAGAGCTGCTGGCAATTGGAGTGAATATAACCACCCCTGCATTGGATGCGTTCTGTGAACTACAACTTCTCACTGGCTGCTTGTCCCTGGAATCTTTATCAACACAGCTGCAGTGTTTGCATTCCTCCCTGCACCCACCAACAGTCACTGCAGCGCCACCTACTGTACAACAATTCATAAGTCACCAGATCCTCTCGTACTCACTGTGGCATAATATTCCTCGGCTGAAATAAAAAGTGACTCTGTCACACGTCACACTGAATAAGGTGATATAAGAGTGTGTATACCTATTCACTGCCCATCATTTTTTGTGGATTGATACACACACATATACACCTTGATTATATCTTCTATTTTGGATCTCCAAATAACCCACTTATCCACTAACCTTTTACAAACTTTCAAAGTCTCTGGGTAGGTGTGGCCAGAGTGGCCGATGCTGGCAGTAGGCGAAGATCAGCAGGCGTGATGTATAAGGTAGCACAGCAGATTCTGGACCAATTTAGGCAAGTGTAAGCAGCTCAACGGATGCAGACAGATGCAAGCTGGTATAATCATAACTGCAGGGGCAGACAGGTGAGGCAGGTATTTGTGGTACAGAAGATGCAAGCAGGTGCAGGAAAATATATGTGGCATGGCAAATGAAGGCAGTAAGACGAGACACAAGTTAGAGGATAGGGAACACAAGCACAGGCACAGGCTACTTTTCACACATGACACTGGCACTGGCAACCTTCACATAAATAAAGGAAAGATGAATGGACAAATGTACCAAAGCATTTTTGATAAAAATCTTGTTTCCATCTACCAAGAGGCTGAAGATGAAACAGGTTGGACATAACTCCAATCACCTGACCTGAATCCAATAGATCATTTATGGAAGGAAATAGAGTTCAGAGTTCATAGAAGGAGCCCCAGAATTTTCAGAAGTGTGTTTGTGAGGAAGAATGGACCAAAATCACACCTGACAAATGCATATGACTCGTTTCTCAATACAGGAGGCATCTTGAGGCTGTCATCACCAACAAAGACTTTTGCAAGATGTATTAAATGTATTTCAATTATATTGTTCAAGACTTTTTCCCTGTGTCATTTCTTATTAATATACATCACTAAATTTGGACAACTGCTGTTTGATTTCTTTGCCTGTGTGGATTGGATGGGTTGTTACCAACATATGGTGAGAAATTCATGTCAATAGCACCTTTTGAAATATATTTAATTGGAAAATTGGTGACATGTTCAATAAGTATTTTATCTAATGTAAATGACACTGGGTGTATCACGCATGATCGAAATAGATACCTGGCTTTGGATGTATCACACATGATCAGCATTAGATACATGGCTCAGGGAATATCACTCATAATTGGCATTAGATACACAGTTTTTAGAGATCTCACACATGATCAGCATTAGATACACAGCTTTTGGGGTATAACACATGATCAGCATTAGATAGAATTGAAAACATAAGTTTACATACACTATATAAAAGGATGCATATTCATGTTTTTCTCAAATCTGACATGAATCAGAAAAAACCTTTCCGTTTTAGGTCAATTAGGAGTACCATAATTATTTCATATTTGCCAAATGCCAGAAAAATGAGAGAGAGAAATTTTTTTTATGGCATTTTGTATTACTTTCTGCAAAGTCGACAGTTATACATTTCATTAGTATTTGATACATTGCCCTTAAACTCTATGACATTGGTCAAATGGTCTGGCAGAATACTCTCCACAAGGAGAATAGCTTACCTCAGACCTATTGTTTTGCCTGCACTGCACACTGCACTGATGAGGGGCAGTCACCCTGAAACGCAGCGTCTGCAGTTTGGGCTTCTGATCTGGCACAAATCCTAAGTCATATTAAAAGGCTTGTTGAAGAGTCAATTATGAGTTTAAGGATTGCTACTTTATTAGGTGGCATTAGAGTTTTTCACTTCCTCACTGAAGTGACAATTTGCATATGCAATTTCCCAGAGGAGCATTGCGGCTTAAAGTCTCCTTACTGCCGGCTGGCAGAATACTCTCCACAAGGAGAATAGCTGTTCCCCCAGACCTCATCTTTGTCTCTCATACAGCCAGATCAGAATTCCCACACACTGCACTGATGAGGGGCAATCACCCCGAAATGCAGCATCTGCAGTTTGGGGTTCTGATCTGGCACAAATCCTAAGCCATATTAAAAGGCTTGTTAAAGAGTCAATTATGACTTTTAGGATTGTTACCTTTATTAGGTGGTATTAGAGTTTTTCACTTCCTCACTGAAGTGACAATTTGCATATATTAGTATTTGATACCATTGCCCTTAAACTCTATGACTTTGGTCAAACGGTTAGGAAAATGTGGGCCAATTTCCTCTGACAGAACTAGTGTAACTGAAGCCATGTTTGTAGGCTGCCATGCTCACACCTGACTTTCAGCTTTGCCCATACATTTTCAGTAGAATTGGGATAAGGGCTTTGTGATGGCCACTCCAAAATATTGACTTTGTTATCCTTATGCCACTGTGTAGCCAGTGTGGCAGTATGCTTTGGGGTTGTTGTCCATTTGGAATACACATTTCCCCTAAAGCTTTAACGTCCTGGCTGATGTGTTAAGATATTGGCTTCAGTATTGCCAAATAATCTTCTTTCATCATGATGCCATCTATTTTGCAAAGTGGACCAGTCCCTGCTGCAGCAAAACAACCCACAACATGATGCTGCTATCCCATGTTTCGCGGTTGGGATGGTATTCTTAGGCTTCCAAGCTTCTCTCTTTATCCTCAAAACTTACCGATGGTCATTATGGCCAAACAGTTTTAGTTTTGTCAGACCACATGACATGTCTCCAAAAATGTTAGTCTTTGTTCCTGTGTGCATTTGCAAAAAATTAATCTGTTTTTTTATCTTTCTTTTGGAGTAATGGCTTCTTCTTGGCAGAGTGACCTTTGAGCCCATATTGGCACTGTACTCGTTTCACTGTGGATAATGACAAATCTTACCACCTTCCCCATGATCGTTACAAGGTCTTTTGCTTTTGTTCTTGGGTTGATATGCATATGTTGGACCAAAGCACGTTCACTTGTGGGACATAGAACCCATCTCCTTCTGAGCAGTATGATGGCTGGACATTCCCATCTTGTTTGTACTTGCGTATAATTGTACAGATGAATGAGGCACCTTCAAATATCTGGAAATCACACCAAAGGATAGACAGACAGTACAGCTGGGTATCGCAGTTTTTCTTTCTGTGATGTAAAACAAATTTTTGTAGAATCAGAAAGGTAGAGTTGAAGGACTCCGGGATCGTACAACTCCTGTATCAGATTCACTAATATCCAGACAGATGTTTGTCCAGCTTGTTTGAAGACTTCCATTAAAACTCACCACCTCTCGTGACAGCCTGTTCCATTCGTTGATCACCCTTACTGTCAACAAGTTTTTTCTAATATCTAATCTGTGTCTCCTCTCATTTAGTTTTATCGCATTGTTTCTAGTTTTCCTTGTGAAAATGAGAATAAACCTGATCCCTCTACAGTGTGACAGCTCTAAGATATTTGAAGATAGCTATTAAGTCTCCTCTTAGTCTTTTTTTTTGGCAAGCTAAACACTCCCAAATTCTTAAACCTACATGGTTTGCATTGCAGATCGGTCACAATTCTGGTCACTCGTCTCTGAATTTGCTCTAGTTTGTTAATGTCTTTTTAAATATGTGGGGCCTAGAACTGGACACCATATTCAAGATGAGGTTTTGACAAAGAGGAGTAGATGGCGATAATGACTTCACATGATCTAGACCAGAGGTTCCCAACTCCAGTCCTCAAGGCACACCAACAGTGCAGGTTTTCAGGATTTCCTTAGTATTGCACAGGTGATAATTGAATCACCTGCACTGGGAATGATTCCAATTTCTAAGGAAATCCTGAAAACCTGCACTGTTGGTGTGCCTTGAGGACTGGAGTTGGGAACCTCTGATCTAGACTGTACGTTTCTATTAATACATCCCAAAATTGTGTTTGCCTATTTTGCTGCTGCATCACACTGTTGACTCATGTTCAGTCTGTGATCTATTAGTATACCCAAGTTTTCTTCACATGCGCTGTTGCTTAGACCTATTCTGTCCATCCTGAATATGCGCTTTTCATTTTTCTTTCCCAGATGTAGGACTTTGCATTTTTCCATTAAAAAACATTCTGTTAGTTCCTTCCCACTGTTACAGTTTATTTAGATCTTTTTGATTTCTCTCTCTTCTCTAGTATTAGATGTCCCTCCTAGCTTTGTGTCATCAGCACATTTAATCAGTTCACCCTCAATTCTTTCATCCAAATTATTGATAAGGATGTTGAACAACACAGGGACCAGGACAGAGCCCTGTGGTACCCCACTTAAGACATTTTAACAACTAGATGTGCAGCCATTTATAACCATTCTTTGGGTCTAATCACTAAGCCAGTTATGATTCCACCTAAGAGTTGCCTTGTCCATTCCATACTTGGTAATTTGTTTACTTTGTCAAATATTTTGCTGAAGCCAAGATATACTATATCTATTGTGTTTACCTGATCCACCCGGTCAGTGATTCTGACATAGAAGAAAATTAAGTTAAACTGACATGATTTATTAGTTACAAACCAATAAAGGCTCTGGTTAATCATTTAATGCTCAGGCATACAAGATGTTTAATAATTTGTTCAAAGAACTTTCCTGGTATAGAAGTAAGGCTCCACCTTTTTCCTCTTTTTAAAGATAGGACAACATTTGCTCTTCTCCAGTCTTCTGGGGCTTTTCCTATTCTCTCAAAATTTTCAAAGATTATGGAGTGTTCAAAAATTTCCTCTGCTATTTCCTTTAGTACACTGGGGTGTAATTCATCTAGACCTGAAGGCATTAATTAATTTATTCATTTGTATTCCCTCACTATCTCTGTTCATATTCCTCCCTCTTTTAGGGATTGTTAACAATTGTGTTTTAAGAATTTCATTTTTTAGAATTTCCCATTCTTCCTGGATATTTCTGTCCTTAATGACATCCAAACATTGGATCCCTCCTATCCTTTTTCTGGGTCCCTTACAATCTACCTTCTGAAGTCCAGCCTTGATGTCTGAGTATTCAAAGGTCTTCCTCCTCTGGTTATCCAAAATTTTATAATAGGATGATCGCTGCCTCCTAAGTCCTAAGGTCCCAGCCACCCATACCTCCTCAATAATTTCCTCCCCATCTAGAAGGATAAGATCCAAGGAAGCAGATCCCCTTCTTTATGGTGACATATATACTAGGATGGGGGCCATATATACCAGGATGGTGGACATATATACTAATTGTAAGACATACACTGGCGTTATAAGACAGACCCCATTTAAGATTTTAAATGATTTTTTTTCTCTTTTCCTTCACCAAATTTGGGGGTGCGTCTTATAATCTGGTGTGTCTTATAAAGTGAAAAATACGGTACTTTTCTGAAAATGAACTGGAGAATTCCAACTCAAGAAAAAGTTTTTTTTTTATTGTTAGGGTCAGAGACCTTCAAGTATTGCCTATAGACAAAATAAGAGGGCGGGGGGAAGCAAAAAGGAAAATATTTTACCTAGTCAGGTAGGTAGTGTGCTTGGAAGCTATGCGCTACAACACAAGGTCAATTTCATGGTGACAAAATCTCAAGGGATTTATCTAATAAACATACCTTCTTTACTATGTGGGGTAGTAATATCAACCCTATGATTCTTCCATATGTAAGAGAAAAAAAAATTCCCTTCAGATTTGTCGCCATCAAATTGACCTTGTGTTGTAGCACATAGCTGCCAGTCACACTACCTACTAGTCTAGCTAAATAATTTTCCTTTTTTCTCCTCTCATCCCACCTTTCTTTGGCCTTAGGCAATACTTGAATGGCTCTGAGCCTAATATATATCTTATTTACTTTTCTTATTCTTATCATCTTATATTCAATTGATGTAAAAAGTCCCTCATGCCATGTTAATGGTACAATTTAACAGTACTGTATATATCACATTATTCACGTTATCACCTCATATACATGGATACATTTTATTCTCCTTGCACAGGTTTGCCACTTCCTGAGAGGCGCTATGCATGTCACCGTGTTACCATATATTGTTTATGTGGATTTGTGACCTTGGATTTTTTCTGTATTTTTGGCATATTTCCATGTTGTCAGATCCTTGATGAACGCCTAAAAGACGAAACTTTGGATGGAATCTGAATTGTGTGATAACAATAAAAAACACCCTTTTCTTAAGCTGGAATCCTCCAGTTCTTTTTCAGAAAAATACATGTACGGTGTGCCAGGGTACTATCTCAACAGTTACTTTTTTTCTCCTGAGCTACCATAGGTGGTAGTGCCTGTTTTAAATAAATATCTAGAAAAAATGATAAGGTGTGACTCTAACCAAAGTAATATAATCTACAAAGAGTGCACATTAAAATAAATTCTTTATTAATTATTGCTAAAATCAGTCAGTGGTGTGTGTATTCCCTACACCTGTATCTTGGTAAAATAGCTGAACAGTGTGGAGGCAGACCCCTCTACATCTATCCTTATCCTACCAACTGTCCCTGCCTGACTACGGAGATTTAGACACATTACGTACCTGGTGTCTCCGTTCAGCGGTGGCTTACCCTCAGTGTCCCTATTTCTACATCAGGGGCAAAAGCTACCGGTCGGAACCTATGCTGTATACTGAGTAATACTGAAAGAGAGCCTGGGTCAACCACCAGTACTCATCCTGCATGTGTGCGTAATAGTATAATATCTAGATTGGAGGGAGTGATATCCTAGGTGTATGATCGAAACCTAGGGGAGTACTTATCGTAATATGGATCAATCAGTACCTCAGTCCGTAGTGCATGTTTCAATCAATCAATGCACTGAAGGAAAGAGTTAAATAACCCCACTCCTCACCATTTCCTATAATCTCTGACCGGCCACACCAGATAACATACCCACTTTCATATATGTCTCCTCCCCTCCTTCTGACAGTACTTATATCTCTTATGCACACCGTCACTTATGCATTGTTAGGTAGTACCACAGTTACAGTAACTAACACAGATACCATACATAGGTCTACAGCCCTGTCAGGTAATTAGATGTCAAAAATCACTTATCTGATGTAAATCGATGTTTGCCAGTCTCAGTCCTAGTCGTACGACCCCACTCGTTATGGTCACACGACTTTACTCGACGCGTTTCTGCCCGCAAATAACGCTGGGCGTCCTCAGGAGTGACTGTGCTCAGTCTGTTACCAGGTTGTTCCAAATGTATCACCCGGGGAGCTGAAGAGAGGTGGCATGATACTCTCCCCTCTCCTCCTCATTGGTGTCCATCTCTAGGTATGAAAAAGCCAGCCCACATGAGGTCATTAGGGGGAGGTCGGTGGGTGGAGCTGAGGTTGACAAAAGCCCCCTGCTATATTTCGGCAGTGTTATTCTTCAAGGGGGACTGCTCACGCCACGTGTTGAGGAATTACCTCAAGCAGGACCCGTGGCTCTACACTGCTTTTGTGTTTTCACAAGTATCAAGGAACTGGTAACTGGTTATATTTGTCTGTATATCTGTGTGTATACCATGTATCTTTTACTTGCTTAACTGACGGTAACATTTGTAATATCTGTATAACTCATCTGTATATATTATCTAGTTTGCCCTTATGGCGATTAAATATACACACGATGTCTCAAGTGGTTAGCACTGCAGCCTTTGCAGCACTGGGGTCCTGAGGTCCTGGGTTCATTTCCCACCAAGGATAACATCTGCAAGGAGTCTGTATGTTCTCCTCGTATTTGCGTGGGTTTCCTCTGGGCACTCCTGTTTCCTCCCACATTGCAAAGACATACTGATAGGATGTTTAGATTGTGCGCTCCAAGAGAGACAGCATAACTAATCTATGTAAAGTGCTATGGAATTAATAGCGCTATATAAATGAATAAATATTATTATTATATTAATTTAATATAGGGTTATTCTGTTATCTCGATCACGAAATTCCCACGTCCGGGTGCTCGTTTAATATTATAAGCTACCTGAGTTGGTTCCTGACCCTGATATAACTCTGTGGATGGACCGGGTTTATATCTGAATGAGGGCCTGGTGGCAGCAAATGGTGCTTGCGTTATTTAGGACCTCTATCAGTGACAGGGTGGCGGTTATTATATGTACTCTGGCCTGAGACTGGAAGGCATATGCCACTCTCACTGAGGGCACCTAAATAAACCAGCACTTACAGGGCAGCTGCAGTCCCTCCCTTATCCTCAGTCAGTTCTTTGACTGTCCTGAGTATAAGAGGGGCGCTAGAGAGCTGCCAGGGTCGGTGGTAAATTAGTCACAGTGTAAAAGTGGTAAAACATAAAATAACAGTATAAATGTGGTATTGTTGTAATCGTACTGACCTGAAGAATAAAGCAGTCATCACTTTTATGACACAATAAACTGCATAGACGCCTACACCCAATAAAAAAAATCCTGAATTGTTGTTTCTTCTTGACTTGCTTCTGCCTTGCAAAAAGCGGAATAGAATGCAATCAAAAAATGTTATGTGCCCCCAAATAATACTAATAAAACGTCTAACTCTTCCTGCTAAGTACAAGCCCTCATATGACTCTGTTGGCAGAAAAATAAAAAAATAAACTATAGTCTTCAAAATATGGTGATGCCAAAAAACATTATTTTGTAAATAAGTATTTTTTGTGTGATAGCAGCTAAACCTAAAATGTATTCTTATAAATTGCATGTTTTAAAGTGTGCACAAAAGTGCAGTCAACCACAATTTTGTACCCCTTTCAAAAGAAGGACACCATTGAAAAGAGGCCAAACAGAGTTCAGAGTAACTCTGCCACCTCTTTAGTGAATTGATCAATTGAGGCTTTCACCTGAATCATGCATTTTGGAGATATAAATGGAAGCCTTAAAGTAAGAGCTCAGTATAGAGCACAGGATAAATGTGAACTGATCCAAAATGTTCTGTACCCCAAACTGCCATCAACAGCATTCAGCTCAGCCCACAAAAAACAAGTCCCCACTCGGGTCCATCATTTGCTAATGGAAATATAAGGGGCATCATCATTACTGGTAGCACAAAGGCCCAAAAAAGTGCTATAACCCCACCCTGATCCCACGATCTGGGCAAAATGTATTGGCACTACAATATACTTGGGTATTTGCAATTTTTAATTCTGCAACATTCACTGTTTGACACCATGGTTTTTTTTTCCAGAGACAAAGTTGTAGATGACTTCCTAGGGGAAGCACCTTCATCCCAAACCCTGCTATGTGGTCAAACAGTGCTGTATGGTCACATGTGGAGTATTGCCAAGTTAAGAAGAAATTGGTAACACATTATGGGGCCTTTTTTACCTATTTCCCTCTGTGAAAAATGAAAATCTGGGGCTTTTTTGACATGTCAATTGTGCTCTGGCAACCTGAAACCATTGACAGCAAAATCTGAACTTTCAATATGGCACTCCTTCCGTTTTCAGTTTTGCACTGTGCCTAAAAAGAGTTTTCGCCACATATGGGTTATTGGCGAACTCAGCAGAAATGGTGTAACAAATTGTACTGTCCATTTTTCCTACTGCCCTTTGTAAAATTTTAAAACTTTGGGGCAAAAACAACATTATAATGCAAATAATGGTATTTTTTATTTTGACAGCCCTGTTATATACTTCCGTAAATCATCTGAAGGTTATAATTGCTCACTTCACCCCTAAATGAATCTTTCGAGGTGTAGTTTCCAGAATAGGTTCATTTGTAGGGGGTTTCAGCTGTTTTTGCATGTCAGAGGATCTTCAAATGCGACATGGCATCCACAATTTCCACCACATATTGGATATCTCTTTACTTAGTAGAAATGGCACAACATATTGTCTGGTCCATTTTCTTCTGTTACAATTGTGAAAATGAAAAATTGGGGCTAATCCAATTGTTTGGTGGGAAAAAGTAATTTAAATTTTTTCCTTAAAGATTGCTTTAATTTCTGTGAAGTACCTGAGGGTTAATGAACTTCTTGGGAAAGTGGTTTTGAGCACTTTGAGGGGTGCAGTTTTTAAAATGGTGTCAATTTGGGGTATTTTCTGTCATATTTGCCTCTCAGAATTTGCTTCAAATTTGAAGGGTTCTTAAAAAAATAGGCTTTGTAAATTTTGTTGGAAAAATTAGAAATGACTTATAAACTTTTACCCCTTCTAATGTCCTAACAAAAAAAACTGTTTCAAAAATGGTGCTTATGTAAAGAGGACTTACGGTAAATGCTATTTACTTACGATTTTGTGCACCATAGCTACCTGGTTTAAGGGCATAAAAATTTAAAGTTCAAAAATGTTAATATTTTTAATTTTTTGTCTCTGGGTTCCTGAGTTCAAATCCTACCAAAGACAACACCTGCAAGGGGTTTGTATGTTCTCCCAGTGTTTGTGTGGGTTTCAGTTTCTTCCCACACTCCAAAGACATACTGATTGGAAACTAAAGGCCCCGTTACACATAGCTGATATCGCTGATGATATTGCCACATGTGTCCGGAAAAACATTCTTGGAAACACTGGGATTCGTTGAAGCGTTCCAGAGTTAATCCCGCATAAAGTGACACTGGTCAGTATAGTAAGATTTGACCTGGTCAGGAAGGTGAAAACAGGCTTGAGGCTCCAGGTGTCATGGTATAGTGAGAATGCTGAAGAGGGAATGGCAGTTATGGGCAGGATGACCAGGGAAGACTAGTCTGACCCTAGTCTAGGAACCCTGAATGGCCCTGATCCCAAAGGTATCTCTGAAGGAGAGAAGGTTCGGCCTGCAGCCTCTTCCTAAACCTCCTCCACCAGCCCTGCGCCAATTCCCCCTCACCTCCCTCCACAGAACTGAGATACAGCAACTCCAAAAGACTTCAGTAACACAAACACACAGGTCAGCACAGCACAGCTTCCAAGCATAGAGTGAAACTCTATCAGCAGCACCACCTGTGGAAGGAAAGGCTGCTTAAAGGCCAAGAGGAGGGGAGCCCAGGTGAGTCACACATTAACCCCTCAACCAGAAGCTGAACCTCACAGTGAATGCAGTTCTGGAGCACAACACAGGAGCCCAGGACCTTCACAACTATCAACCATGCAGCTCTTAAAGACAAACACATACACAGCAGCATCCAGCAAGGTCTGCACCAACTAACGCGTGACACCAGGTGTTAATGAAGGTTTCTATTTTCAACCATATGAACTATGTAGCCTGGATTCATAAAACTCCTAGCTTTAGCAAGAAAAAAACATTTAAAGTCATTACATAATTTTCTTCAATGTTTTAAACTTTTTAAAGACAAAGACAACTTGATACAATTAAACTTTTGACCAGCTGGATATCTGATACAGTGAATTAAAGCTGAAATATATCCGTCTCTAATTGATTGTTGCCAGATCAAGTCAAATGTGAACAAGATAGAGTCTTTAATTACTATAAATTATTGTGAACTTTAGGACTCAACTTTATCTATTTGTTTTATCATGCAATGTACTATATATTGGGAAATACATAAATGAAGCTGAAAGGATTAAATGATATAAAACGTAAAACAATTTTTGTGGTTAATTTTTATTATTAATTGCATTCAAAATGTACAATTAAATCCACTAATTCCAAACCAGCTTGAATAGAAAAAAAGTGCTAATTTTAGATAAAATATTTTTACAACAAGACAGAGTGGTCACCTAAGATTTAAGAAACGGCCATTGTAAAATAGAAACCATCTCATCATCTATTTTATAGTTAGCAGTCTATGTGACGGACAGTTTTCAAAATTTTCAATGTTATAAAGTGTGAAAGGCTCAGAAAAACAACACCCTCTGTGTCCGTGTAAAAAACTACGAGAAGAGGACAATAAACAACAGTAAATTTACAGTACAAAATCTCTGCCGCGCTCATCCCATGCAGCTTTATAAATATCTGGTATTCTCACACAGTCACAAACACAGACGTTTCACAAACTATCTTCACTTTTTATTTATCCCATGGTTACAAGTAATGATTTATCTAGAGAAGATTTTTTAAACAGGTTAAACAAATGTGAGAATAAAAAAAATGTACAAAACATGACACAATCATGGCTGGAATGGTTAGGAGGGATTTCCTTGCATTATTATGCACAGTAATAATTATAGGGATTACACTATTTATCTGTACTCTCCATGCGTAATTAGAGAGTTGCCTGGTTTAGTGCAGAATGAATTCCCCTATTTGAAAAAATACAAATAAAGTGTCGTAAAATCTGCTCAATTGACTCCTAGGATGTGTAAAGTGAATTCTCTATGACAACAAAGGCCACAAATCAAAATCATGCAAAGACTTCTAAGGGAACCTGTCATATCATTCATGCTGCCCAAACCATAGGCAGCATGAATAAGAGCCTGACTGCACGTTTTCTCTGAAACGTTCCGATGTTTTAGGCTGGAAACACACTATCCTACTTACATGCGAGTCTCTTGGATGAGACTCGGATTAATGACCCTGAACAGCCTCTTCCTCTCTGGACGTGAGTGTGATGCTGCACAAAAACACAAGCAGCTGACACTCACATCCGAGAGGGAGAGACCGTTCAGGGTCACTGAACCAAGTCTAGTCTGAGAGACTCCAATGTAAGTAGGATAATGTGTTTTCATCCTTGAAGAACATATACTTTAAACATTTGAGAACCAAAGACGGAAGTGAGAATAACCCGACTCTGCTCCGGACGGTTCTTCCCATCTCTGCTATAGGTAAATGACAGGTCTCTCCCTATGTACACATGAATCATATGACAGGTTCTGGGATCTGAAATGCCACATAATGTTTCAAAGAACAACATGGCCTTATTCAGACGCCTGTTTTTCATGTACCTATAATTGCGAATAGAATGCGTACCAATTCTAAAAGCTAAGATAAAAACAAATAATCAGGCCTGGTTGCATGTAGCAAGGTGCACTAGTAGAGGTAGGGACCATCCTGACACACTTAGACACCGTGGGATGGCTTTTATGATATTTTGATAATAGTGTCAACTAAGTACCCTACATGTACTATTACCAGGGGCGTAACTACAATAGGTGCAGGGGTTGCGATCGCGCCTGGGCCCTGCAGCCTAGGGGGGCCCCAAAAGTCCCTTTGGCCTATAGAAAAAGACTAATGCTATTAAAGATTTGCAATAATTGGGGGACCCGTTGGAGCTTTCGCATTGGAGCCCCTGGGCCTGAAGTTACGCCACTGACTATTACTATTCATTTACTTACTGTGGGGTATTTGCTTATTTTTATCCTAGGTTTTGTCTTTTAATGGCCACAGTGTGAATGTACACCTACACAGTACACTTATTCCAACAGGTGTTTTTCGGCATTATGTACTTATTATACTCCACGTGGCTATATATGTGTCTGCAGAAAAAAAAGAGTACGCCTGCTTTTGATATGAGTCAAAGATCAAAATCACCCATACAAGTCCATGGGCTTTTGAAAAAGCCATATGTGTGTTGTTCGTTTTTAACATTGTAATGGGAGGGAACGCTTTTGATATACAATGTATCTATACCTGAATCCATGTTGAATGGTATTCAGATGAAAAAATAAGAGGAAGCAAACAAAAAAATAATGTATATGAAAGTGTAATTCAATTGCACATATGGCAAGGATAAAAGGCCGCTTTACATGTCGCAATATCGTTCCGATATTGCATACGATTTCACGGGAGCGTGCACATTTTTGCACTTGTCCAAGATCGCATAGGAGATGTGACACAGGGAGATATCGGCAGACAACACAACTACGATGTTGTACGCCCCTATTTCACACCGTGTATGAGCATCTCAGGGAATGACCAATTAACATTGTAGTGAATAGGGGAAGTTGCTCTCCAAATCGTAGTTGCGCTGTCACACAGCTCGATCCTGCCACATCGCCTAGCCAATATTGCATGGTTGACAGAGCATGCACAATTCAAAAACGATATCGTAGTTGCATCGTTTTTGAGTCGCGTTGCCCATTTACACGACACATACGCAAGAACGATATCAGCTGCAACGCCCGTACCATGTGACTTTTTATCGTAGTTGCATTGCGATATTGTGACGTGTAAAGCAACCTTAATACTTAGCCGAAATGTCACCATGCCGCATAGGCAAATAAATTCCACTTTCATATATTTTTTGTATGCTGCCTTTTATTATTTCCTCTCTCTCTATATATATATATTGCAGTACATGCACTCATATATAAATATACTTTTTGTAATCATATTACTGATGAAACACTGGTGGTGAAAGCTGACAGACTGAACAAATACTGATGAATATCTGATTCAAATACTGATAAAATTTGGTAATTTTTTTGCTTACAGAGAAATTCACCGACGTCTGAATGAGGCTTGAGTCTTGACAAACTGTTTGTGCCTGTTAATGCAAACATACTTTATATTTCATATGGTCTAACCCTGGTGTTCAATATCACTAATATTAGTTTTAATTTGGAACCAAGTTCTGGCAATGCTACAACATCCTTGGTGCCACTAGGGCAGATATTGATGCTCCAGAGCCATATGCACCTCCTTACTTAATGTTTGAGGAACACTATCACATGAATATAGGAAGTCATGAAATAAAATTGTCAATTGACTTTAAATAAGTGTAAAAAGGGTTGACTGTGACTTTCGTAATGATGGCCTAT
Source organism: Allobates femoralis (assembly GCA_033576535.1). Taxonomy (NCBI): domain Eukaryota; kingdom Metazoa; phylum Chordata; class Amphibia; order Anura; family Aromobatidae; genus Allobates; species Allobates femoralis. The sequence goes on from JARQOC010000003.1 coordinate 716,125,980, forward strand.
TCTTAGGAAGGTCACCAATATCTGATGAGTAGAGGTATAACACTTCCAATCTTGGTACAAGTACAAACCCTATAAGTCCACAGTGATTTATTTTGGCTTTATCTCATTAGTTGATTTCAACTGACAATGAAATCATGGGAAGAGGAGGTTAGATTAGGCAATATTCCTGAGCATTGCACAAAGGCAATTCTTTGTTCTAACAGTCTGGTTCATGCAAAAGCCATGGTTCTACAAAGGCCTATTTATTAAAGCATCCTCTTACAATTATAATTACCATTCAAGCTCTGGGATAAAAAACCTAATGTTATTTTTTACATTGTCTGATTATTTATATTTGTCACAGTAATTTTTCTGTACTTTTAAGATTGGATATAAATTACGATGTAGAACACAATCTTCTCTGATAAGGCTGGATGTTGTTAGCATTTAGGACATTATCCAAGAAAGTTAAATATCCAGGTTTTTCTAATGATATGGTTGTCAAAGTGGCTTGAAGTTACTTTTGCCATTAGACATCCGATGTAAAATATTGTGGGAAAAGAAAGAAAACAACACAAAGTGTATAAGCTCCATGTCGTGTACTAGTCTGGAATCTGAGATCAGGAATGCTGGGGTTTAACAAATAAAGTATTTCATGATCCCCAGATCATTGTGCAAAAGAAACGCTTAATTATACCATTTATCTCCATCAAACTGTGCAGACAACATCAATGTTCTAACTTTTTACAACCATTTTTTAATTTCATTTTTTAACTCTTTGTGTGTTTGCGTCAAGGCAGTTGGGTCATTTTGGTTCCTTAAGTTTTAATAATTTTCAGCAATGAATTTTAGACTTCATTGGTTTGACTTTGTCAGTTATTCTGCTTAATGGTCTTGAATAGGAACTTTCATGGATTTTTTTTATTTCATTTAACTCCACCATTTTCACTGCTCCACTGATACTGGAGCAGTTTTTCCTCTTTTTCTCCTTCTTTTTCTTCTTCTACCTCTTCTTCCATTTCAAAGTTTTAACCTTTCTTGAAATAAAGGTGCAAATTTTTCCTTCAACTAATCGGGCATATGCCAGACAACTTTACGAATCTGCTAGCTTTTTCTCCTTTGATGCTGGCCAATCAAAACTTGGCCATGCCCACAAAGATGTTCTGTGATATATGCCCAGTTGGTTAAGGAAAAATTTAGCATTTTTGTTACCAGGGGGGAAATACCTTGTAATGGAAAGAAAATTGATAAAGTCCGCTAACTGATAACCTTCTTCCCAGTGCTTCCTCTTCTCTGCTCGGATAGCAGCAGGCTGCTGCAGTTAATACAACTGATGTCTCCTCACTCACTGGATTCTGGTCTAAACTTGTAATGGAGGGATACAGATCACAAAGAGAAACTTCCAGGATCAGTGGAGCCACAGAAATTGGTCACAGAACTCAGAATAAATAACAAATTCCAATGAAAGGTTCTTTTTTCATGTCACTCCAGTACATTGGATCCTGAGCTACGAATCGACATAAACATAGAGGGAAGTAGCTTCATGGGTGCAAAAAGCTCTCAAACGATAAATGAAAGTGGGACTGGACAAGCAGAAATGTCATCATTGACGAGTTTGGATTTAACAATTTGGTTTGTGACACATACCCAAATAACTAGAATGCATTGAAAATCAGCATTTTATGATAGAGACAAAAACAGAGAAACTATTCTGAATATTCTTCTCCTGTGTTGAAGCAATCCATTACATTTCAAATTGACAAAACCTGTTCGCCAAAACTACCTAAAAAGGGAATAATGAACATCAAATTATCTGATAAAATTATAAACAATGGGCAATGGGATGAACTTGTCAGTAATAAATATCATATACAATAATCAAAAAGACATCCGATGAAAACAGTAAAATAAAATATTACTTTTTTCAACCAGAACTAAAACCAAAACATATCGCCATTCCTTGTCCATGCAATCCAGTATGAATAGATGTGTGGTCCATATAAAACTTCTACAGTCACACAGAAGTACCCACAGCAAAAACAAACAAAAAACCTTCATCTGAGTATTAAAACAAGACAGTAGATGGCAGGCCATAGGAGAACCATGGTCTTTGCTGGTGCTATGATAGACATCTTCAATAAGACGTCAGACTCATAAGAAAAATTCTTGTACGTCATGTTCTTCAAGATGTATGTCACTGAAGAGAATCTTCATTGATCCACCGACTGATTTATGCCTGCGAAGTAAAAAAAAAATAGATTTTTGTTGCATTACTTTTGGATATAATAGCTGGTAAGGACATGGAAAATAAAATATAGGAATGTCAGCTTGTGAATTCTGGGTTAGTAAATGAGTAATGAAAAACATACATTACTATATTAAAGATAACCTAATTTGCTGAGAATTTCTCTTTAAATCTGGAGACAAATTAGACCAACCTCTGTAGTGTCCAAACAGCGCAGAAAATATTTTACTTGGCTCATATTACGTTCAAATTAGAACTATGAATTATGTCAAATATAATATGATTATAAAAGCAGGGTTGAAAGAAAGTAAAAAGGAGAAATCTTTTAGCCAGAGATGAGGTTGGCTACACATATTTGACCTCAGTGCTTTGCACATCCAGCATTTTAATGGTTACTCCCCTGTGGTGGAGCAAATGGGACCAAACACTTGTTGATGGGTTTTCGTACATGTAACAGAAAATTGCTGGGATCTCTAGCAGAGTAGGGTTTGGGGGAGGCGGTGGGGGAACACCTAAAATCCTTATCGTCAGTACAACCTTCAAAAAATGTACAAATATTTCAAGTTCTAAGTGGACACGGAGGGAAAGAGCGCATATGGAAGGAAAAGAAGGAAAAAGCACAAGGAGAGTAGAGAGAGAGAGAGTGTGGGAGGGGCAGAGAGAGGGGTGGGGGCAGAGAGCACTCAGTGGGGCAGAAAAAGAGCACAGGCGTGGCAGAGAGTGCACGGAGGGACAAAGGGTGCATGGTGGGAGAGAGAGTGCACGGTGGGTGACAGAATGCAAAGGGGGAGCAGAGAAAACGCATAGAGAAAGAGAGCGCATGTGTCCATGGTGGGAGAGAGGGGGGACAGATGAGAGAGTGCACGGAGGGAGATAGAGGGCACAGAGGGAGAGAGGGCACATGGAGGGAGAGTGGGCACACAGGGGGGTGACAGCTCATAGAAGACAGCACATGATAAAAGAAGACAGCACAGGCAAGAGAGACAGCATACAGGGGGAGAAGACAGCACAGGGGAGAGAGACTACATACAGGGAGGAGACCACACGGGGAGATAGCACAAAGGAGAGAGCAGATGAGGGGAGAAAGCAGCGCACAGGGAAGACCTCTCAAAGGAGAGCACACATTACAAAAGACAACAGCACAGGGGGAGAGAGACAGCACAAGAGGGGGGAAGAAAGACAGCACAAGGGGGAGAGGGACAGCACAAGGGGAACAGACACCCGCTGCTTCCAGCACCACAGAGCTCGCCCCGTAGTAAAATCACCGCCCTTCCGATGCAACAGCATCGGGCCCACATCTAGTGAAAGAATAAGCCGCAGTGGTCATTTGATTGCAGTGATTGCCTCAAAAGCTTATGCAACAGAATATTAAGTTAAGGGACAATCATTTCTGTCCAGGCCTATTTCATAAGTTTAATTTTTTTTTTTTTATTCTGTGGAAGCAGGGTTGAAAAGGAAAGTCTGACTTTCATTTGTTTATTTTCATAGATTTTTTTTATTTATTACTTTTGTCAGATTCAAGTTATTTGTGTGACCATTGTGGGTTTTTCTTTCATTAAATGAGGGGTACAAACAATTTTGACCACGTATGTAAAAGCGAGCCATGATCTCACTGAAAAGTGTGGCTGATAATACTCCAAATGTTGGCAATTTTAAAAACATGATCTCCATCCTGGCTTTGCACATAATTATTCTCAAATTGACTCGTATTGTCACCACAATTGTAGAGGGTTTTTAAGGGGAAAGTATGGAATGCATAACTTATAAAGAATACAAAACAAAAAAGTAGCCAGTATCCATGATCCGATGTCTTATTCCAGAGTAATCCTTTATGTCTGTTATACGTATGCAAACAAGTTGTTAAATTCCATGAGCCAGACATAGATTTCCTGAGAATCTGACACTACAGCTAATTTTATTTTATTTATTTTTTGCATTACCAGTGTGAGACATGTAATAACTGACAGGCTGCTTTCCTATTCTACATGTCTCACACTGGTAATGACCCATCATCAAAGATAACCTCTGGATGCAGATTCTCAGTGAGGGCCGCTACACACTGCGGCATGATCCGGTCCGGTTCTGTCCAGGAGGCCCCTGACAGCCGCGGACCAGATCAGCACACAGGACTGGGGGGCTATTATGCCCTCCAGTCCAGTGTGCAACGCACACAGTTCCCGCGGCTGATAAGTCAGGAACGCAGGCGCCGCGATCCAGACCTGTCAGCGGCTGCAGCTGCGTGCGCTGCACACAGGACCGGAGGGCATAATAGCCCGCCAGTCCTGTGTGCTGATCCGGTCCGCGGCTGTCAGGGGCCTCCTGGACAGAAACCGGACCGGATCATGCCGCAGTGTGTAGCGGCCCTAAGGGCCCCGTCACACTTGGCGACGGATCAGCGATCCCGACAATGATCAGACTTGTAGGGATCGCTGGTGCGTCGCTACGTGATCGATGGTGAGATGTCAAACAGTCAGATCTCACCAGCGACGCAGCAACGATACACGACCGTTGGGACCATGTCATCGTTGGTCATTGTCCCTGTCAAACACAGCGATGCACGCTGCCGAGCAGGAGCGCAACAACCAAAAAATGGTCCTGAACAGTTTGCAATGATCGGTGATCTCACAGCAGGGGCGTGGTTGCTGCCAAGTGTCACACAAAGCGAGATCGCTGTTGAGGTCAGCAGCGATCTCGCTAGCGATCTCACTTAGTGTGATAGGGGCTTATGATCTAATTCCAACCTATAGAGCTTAACAGCTAATTTGCATATAAGAAAGATGTGTATTTATAGAGAAACAGACATCGGATCACAGATATCAAGGTATCAATTTATTCAGCCTGGATGTTCATGTAGACGACTTAAGAGGGTTGGTCCTACTGAGATATACCCTTTAAACTGACAGCTTTCTCTATGACACATAGAACTTGACTTGGCATGAGAGATCGAAGACATGTTGCCCTGGCATGGGTCAAAAAACTGGCATTACAGCTTGGTGTACATTTTTTGGTCAAGGTTTGGAAAAACAAATTGTGTTATTCTAAAAGTTCCATAAACTGGACAATAGAATGAAAATTGGTTTTGAAAAGTCGGACTCAAAACTATTTTGCAGCTGTCAGATGTCTAAGCAGGCAGCAAATGTGCTGAGTATGCAGTAAACACATGTACAAGATCTTGGCCTATTTATGTAGTCTACAGCTGCGTAAAGAGTGACGGTCTACATGACCTCCGCTGGTTTACTAATGATGTTAGTGTATAAAGAAGAGAAATGATAGATCTAGAGATAAAAGAATAACTTATGAAAATGATAAGAATGACCGGTACAGTAATTCTTCACAATAATTATAATAGAAATGCTTATATGAATTTTATATGTTAAGCTTTAACCATAAGACAAGCTCTCTGCATTCATTTTGGCAAGATTGAGAAATATTGGTGAAGCATCAAGCATAGATGATTGCAGATGTCAGTTTAGCTTTTTCTCAATAGGAATGATGGATCATGTATTGTACGTACACCAAACACATGAAACTGTCTCATCCATATGTTTCTCAGCTGTTCCCAAACATTTTTAGACAGATGCTTTTGTCAGAGAGTACAATCTAGGACATTTTAGGAAATTGACAAATGGGGTGTAGTCAAAAACAGTAAACATACACAGAATAGAGGTAGATAGATAGATCACTGAAATATAATGCAGAAAAAAGATATACCGTATATACTCGTGTATAAGCCGACCCGTGTATAAGCCGACCCCCCTACTTTTGCCCCAAAAATCTGGAAAAACCTATTGACTCGTGTATAAGCCGAGGGTGGACCTCAGCACAGGTATACAGCCACCAGCAGTGTGGTATACAGGCCCCCCCAGTGGTATACAGGCCTCCCCAGTGGTAGTATACAGCAGCCCCAGTGGTAGTATGTAGCATCCCCAGCAGCCCCAGTGGTAGTATACAGCAGCCCCAGTGGTAGTATATAGGAGCCCCAGCAGCCCCAGTGGTAGTATACAGCAGCAGCCCCAGTGGTATATACAGCCCCAGTGGTGTATACAGCCTCAGTGGTAGTATATTGCAGCCCCAGTGGTGTACACAGCCCCAGTGGTAGTATATTGCAGCCCCAGTGGTGTACACAGCCCCAGTGGTAGTATATTGCAGCCCCAGTGGTGTACACAGCCCCAGTGGTAGTATATTGCAGCCCCAGTGGTGTATACAGCCCCAGTGGTAGTATATTGCAGCCCCAGTGGTGTACACAGCCCCAGTGGTAGTATATTGCAGCCCCAGTGGTGTATACAGCCCCAGTGGTAGTATATTGCAGCCCCAGTGGTGTATACAGCCCCAGTGGTAGTATATTGCAGCCCCAGTGGTGTATACAGCCCCAGTGGTAGTATATTGCAGCCCCAGCGGTAGTATACAGCAGCCCCCGTAATCCAGGGCCCCCCCAGCCTGACTCCGGTCACCTGTAAAGGAAACTATACTTATCACAGTGCCTGCCGCTGTCCGCGCCCGCTCGCACCCGCTCGCAGCTGCCGTACGCGATCCTCCATCTTCATGCCTCTTCTTCCTGTTTCCTGTGCTCGTCGCAGGGAATGACGTCATTGCCTGCGACGAGCACAGAAACAGGAAGAAGACGCATGAAGATGGAGGATCGCGTACGGCAGCTGCGAGCGGGTGCGGACAGCGGCACTGTGATAAGTATAGTTTCCTTTACAGGTGACCGGAGTCAGGCTGGGGGGGCCCTGCATTACGGGGGCTGCTGTATACCGATGTATACATCGGTATGTACCGATGTATACATCGGTATACAGCACTGACTCGTGTATAAGCCGAGGGGGGTACTTTTCAGCCCAATTTGTGGGCTGAAAAACTCGGCTTATACGCGAGTATATACGGTAAATGACCATTCCTTCTGACAGCTGCTTTAAGCCAATAAGGAAAATGGCCCCTGCACTTTGTGCAGGAAAAATGAGTGCATAAATTACATAGCACATAGCACACATTACATTACATAGTAGATGGGTTTACATGACACAAGTCCATCATTGTATACAGTCACAGTATGATTCACAGCCTAATTAAATACATTGTCCAAGAGGACTAAATCAAGACTGCCATAGTAATCTATTATATGCAGACTGGCAGCTGAAAGTTATTGCAACATCCCATAAAGTGCACACATCAGTATAAATAAACTCAGCATCACAAATCCATTATACCAGTAAGGTGCTAGTGCAGGAAAAAGAGAGTGAAACCCTCTAAATCGGACTCCTTACGTACGTTTCACGATCTTTATAAAGGCACATGCTTCAACATCAGGAGTAATGTGTGCTATGTAATGTATGCACTCATTTTTCTGCACAAAGTGTCTTTATACATATATATATGTATATATATATATATATATATTATAGATATCTCTATGATAAACTAAGTTTTTAAATGCAAAACGTTTGAAAAGCAATTTTTGCTCCACATTTTCTCCTTTTGATGTATAGTGACTTGATTAGAGCAGCATTGCTGTTTCTTACACAACAAGTTGATGTCAGAATTAGATTCCCATCAATAAAGCCAGTGATATGCCATCACTATATACAATGGGAATACCCCTTTACAGGGCTGCCACTAGGAATTTTGATGTCCTTCACTGGCAAAATTTTTGGGGCACTCCTGAGACTCTGCCCAGCCTCCACCCAGACTCTGCCTCCACCCAAACACCTACAAACATATGATATTATATATATATTTATACACACATGCACTTGAGACTGTTTTGGGCTGAATACACAATAGCTGTTTACAAAATAAAGAAAACACAATAGAGACTGCTGCTGGTCATATACACAATTGCAACTGCTGAGGGCTGTATACACAATGGAAACGTCTGTGGACCGCATACACAGGAAGACTGCTGCTGGCTATACACATAATAGAATACACAATAGAGACTGCCACTGGCTGTAAACACAATACAGAGTGCACAATAGAGACTACTGCTGGCTTGTACACAATAGAGAATACACAAGAGACTGCTGTGGGCTGTAAACACAATAGAGAATGCTGCAAGCCGTATACAAAATAGAGACGGCTGCTGCCCGTATACCCACTGGAGACAGTTGTGGGACATACACTAAATGAAGACATATGCACAATGCAGATGTCTGCGGGACATATGAACAATGCAGATGGCTGCGGGATGGATGCACAATGCAGACGACTGCGGACATATCAACAATGCAGACAGCTGCAGGATGTATGTACAGAGACTGCCAGCCGTATGTACAATACACTGATGCCTATGTGCACAATAGGCTGCCAACTGTATGCAGAACAGACTGCAGGCTGCATACACAAAAGACTGCTGGCTGTATGCACAATAGACTGCTGCCCATATGCACAATAGACGGCCAGCCGTATATTCAATAGCCTGCTGGCCATAAGCTCAACAGACTGCCGGCTGTACACACAAAACACTGCCGGCTGTACGTTTTGTATACACAGCACTATACTGTATATACAGGTCCACACTATATACCTACAGTATATAGATACACTAATACAGCATGGACTCGTACATAGAGTATAGTGCGGAGTAGAGACAGACACACAGATACACAGACACACACACAGACCGACACACACAAACAGTCCGAGACACAGACTGCACACTCACCAGCAGCAGCTCCATCCTGACTCCTTTCCATCCTGCTGACACCAGCACTGCTTTACATCCTGCCAGCGTAATTTCCAGTTTGTACTGCGCATGGCAGTCTATTGGGTGCATGCACAGTACAAACCTGGCCAAGACTGACGTCACTGAAGAGGTAGGGGGCGGGGAATGGAGAAGATTGGCAGGAGAGGGGGCCTGCAGAAGAGGTGAGGGTGCTGGGCCCTGAGAAGATTGGGCCCATCCCCTCACTTCTCCTCCAGGTCCCCTCTCCTTTCAATCACCACTGGGCCCTCACGCCAGTCACTCCAGTCATGCCCTGTCAGGCGCCCTGCCCCTTTAAATAAATAATACTAACATAATTATTTTGTTATTCATTACAAATACATACATTATTATAATACCGGCATTCAATTGATATTGCAGGCATTAATTTGGAAAGGTTACAATACCCGCTGTCTACAGTCCTAATCCTAACCCTGGAAAACAAGTCCTGCGTAGAAGCTTCCATGGTCTCTTGTGGCTGCTTCTTACATTTCTAGAAGTCCCAGAACCACTTAATGACAGGGTTAGCATATGCCAATAATTCCAAGGAGAGACAAATCTTGTCAGGGTTTAATTTACTAATAAAGTCTTATTTTATTCCATTAGTCTAGACCTGGAACACCCAGTTTGTAGAGAACTGCTGACCATGTGGATATGCTTGCGATTTCTTCTTGGGAAGATCTGCAAATTATAATAATGTTGTACAGTAATTAAGTTGTGTATCACCCACACGACGCCTGTGGTTAGGTTTATTTCCACAATGTGGTGGCTTATCTGTTAATAATAAGGAAAGGGCACTAAAAAATGTACAAAGGTTGGACCGTGGTATGGGAATCCCCCATTTTTTAACATACTCAGATTTCATGGGTCTACCAGTGGAAAGACGTGAGCATGATATTGCTGCTTCTCATTAGCTGCGAGTCAGGAATTGTCACCACATCCTAGTTTGTTACATATTTGTATCATTTAAAAAAAAAAAGAACAAATTCTGTTTTCTTTTTGGTGTATTCTTTCAGAAATACTGAACACATAAAATACTGATATTAAGGGTGATGCAGCAGCCATGACTTGCGTCTTACCAAGAGTCATATTGGACACACAGAGCAGAAAATCTGCACAGCTCCATGGGCCTGGACCTGAGGTCACATGAATTACCAATAGCTGCATTATCATGCACATGGTCACCAGTAACGATTTACCAGGAATATGCAAGTTTAGGACACATGATTATATAATGTTTATTAATGTTTTAACCCAATGGCGATCCTCAAAAGAAGACACCAAATTAACAGCATACTAACTCCAATTTTGCTGAATTTTTCAGGGACTGAATCTGAAATGTGTGCCAGAAAAAAACATTTTGGGACAATCATAACAAATGAATTAAATACAATTCATCAGATACAGCTGTAAAGTTGTGATAACTATGCCATAAGTATGCCATATCAGTGAGAGTCACAAAAGCCTCCATAACATAATCTATGTTTATAACTGGATCTTGGCCGCATATTGCTGCTGCCACACATTGTTCAGCCACATGCGTCTGCCGCTCCTTGTGTCCTTGCCCTACAGCAAATACATTAGACTAGTATGTAATTTAGGTGCGGTGTGTGCCTCAAGTCTTATGTAGTGCAACTGTTCAATATTCTTACTGCAATTCTGGAGGAGAACTAAGGTGTTTCTCTAAATAGTGGACTGTGACATGCTGATGATATGAAAATGGTATGCATGGTTCCTAAGGGACTAGGGCCCAGAATTTATCGAGACTGGTGTTGTTCATGTCAGTCTTGAGGAGGTGTGTAGAAGTCAGATGATTCTGATTCATTAAGACACGCATGCTTTTTTAATGAAACAGGAAAATCATAAAACCATACTGGAGAAAGACATCTGCTGTATGGTACGTCACAGCTCGTTACGAAGTAGCCTTGCAGCCAGTGTACTGCAGTTCTGAAGTTTGTTTGGGAAAATAGCTGAAACTAGAGTGAAAACACTCAAAACGTGCAATATTCTTGTTCTGCTATTCTATTGTCTTACAAATTTTTTAGAAATGCTCCTGGGGAGTTAAAACTGTATGCCTAAATCTAAAAAGAAAAGAGAACAAAAGCAGAAAACAACCTGTTGTGTAGGTGCTCTAGTATAATAAAATGAATGCAGAATATTTCAAAGAAATGGGTTCCTTATAGACACCTGTATATATGACAATGCATTTCGAAGCTGAACTGGTTTCCTCTTTAGATGCATACATGTAAACATCATCTAGAAAGATGCAATACTTAAAAGAAGGTGTCAGGAGTTATAAACAGCATGTTTTTTATGTGGCCCCATTCCTGACACCATTTTCGGTTAAATCTAGCATCTATTGTAGCCGAAGACGGTCCAGCAATGAAACGCGTTGTCATTAGATATGAGTGAACCTGGAGTTCAGGAGCTTTATGTATCCCAAGCACTTCAGCCAGCATCGCTGTGCTCATGTACAGTTGATGCTTGGCTCAGTGCGAGCAGTGTCTGATTGTCGCGCACTGGGGACAAGAGCAGAGTTATCAGTTGTAGTGTGTTTGCAAAATTAAAAAACACAAATACCCGCCCTCAAAAGTTGTTTGCTTATTGCTGCACAAACTGCACAGTGTCTTCAAATGAGGCTTGCATCACGTTTTGGACCAGAGCATACCTTTAAAAAAAAGTCGGGCTTCACCACCTGAACCCAACCTTTGACAGGTTTGCTCATCTCTACTTGTCTTTTGTACGTTTCAATAAATAATTTTTCATTTGGAGCAATCTGGATTTGTTCTATTAGACTGCAGCACCTACACCACAGGTTATTTTCTGCATGTGTTCACTTAGGATCCTTACGCAGTATCTGACGACTGCAGAGGTTGCAATTTCTCTGGTTAACTCTGTTGTTGAGTACTCAGTATAATAGAAGCTTAGTGGGCTAACTACCTATTACCAGACATGTGCCTATGGGTAATGAATGATGTGGGCAGGTGTTTTTATCTTTGACAGATAAATGTACATTTGGAGACACATAGACAAGGGCTCATAACAAAATATGGGATACAGACACAGCTGCATGCACATCTCCTTTCTATCCGTGTAACATATGCCAATATACTGTATGTGAATGTCTCCGTTATGGCTATTAAACTTACTGCACTAAGCTTTATTTGTTTAATTCATGGATTTAATAAAAATGCAGAATTTAATGAAATTCACTTGCTTTAATTAAAATAAACATTAACAGACTCAGCAAAGTTCATGGAAAAAAAAGAAGGACCAGAGTAAATATCTGAAAATAGCAACACCAAAAGGTTTACATTACCAAAATAGTGCTGCCAAATCGAACGGTAATTATGTTCAAATTATTACGCAAGTGCGACCTCCCAAGACCACGAATCCTAATACAACATGTCCAATACAACAAATTTTTGGCCCACAGCAGAGAAATCTCAACTATTTTGTCATAGAAAGTACCACCAGCTCCCTAGAAAATGATCACCTCTTTAACTCCTTAAGGACGAGGCCTCATTTTTGCAATTCTGACCAGTGTCACTTTATGAGTTGATTACTCTGGAACGCTTCAACATATCCCAGTGATTCCAAGACTGATTTTTCATGACATATTGGTTTCATGTTAGTAGTAAATGTAGGATTATGTTCCGCATTTCTGTGACCAAATAGAGTGTATACAGTCATTGGTTATTAAGGGTTTAATCAGTCACTTAAAGGGAATGTCAGTCGATGCATACTGGCCAAACCACGGGCAGCATGCATCAGAGATTGGCAGCATGGCTGCTGCGAGGTATGTCCATTTGGATAGATGATAATTTTAAATGAGGCGAATAACCCGTGACATGTCTATAACTTCTAAACAACATCTGAAGCTTTCCACCATTTGACAGAAATCATAGTTTGAAGGGCTGGCCAGGAACCAAAGCGGGCAATGAGACATCTCTGGTGTAGCCCCTTGTCAATAAACTTGAGCAGTGAGGAACATTTTGACCAGTGGAAGCACCAGACTAGTCACGTATCTTTCTACAGTCCCAAGCAATCCCTTCAAACTATGTTATTCTGAAATCCAGGAGGGTTACCTGACCCAATCTTGCTGCTAGAGTCTGATTCCTGTTGCCTTGGTTTGCAGCACACATTGACTGACGGTTTCCTTTAAGGCAGGCAAACCATGATTATGCTTTATTGAACCCAGAGAAGAATGCTTACTGCATAAAACCAAGGACTACAAATGGCAGGACTTCATTATAGTTTCTTCTTTGCTAGATGACACATGGGCAAGTTGTACAATTGGAAAACAACAACAAAGAAACTTAGGGTTAGGACTGTGATCTTTTGCACTAAAAAATGTTGCCCCATTTATCACCACAGGATATAACCACACCTGAGAACAGGGGTCCTCTACTAAATAAATAGCTAATGTTCATGTGTTACCATTGATAAATTAAAGCGTTATTTTCAAAATGTAAAGTTTTCTCATTGGATATGTGACAACCTAGGAGATCAGAATGGTAGAGGTCAGATATGTGGACACTGCTCTTTAAACGAGGCATTTCAGCATCCTGTTTCCATAATAAGTTGGGTAGGTGACAAACCATTTAAAAGGTGATACCTTAATGTACGATAACCCATGACCTGTCTATAACGTCTACAGACAAGTAATGGAGCAGTGGTACAAAGGTATGCTAACGCTTGAATCACACGGCAGACTTTAAGACCTTCGTTTTATCGACCTGTGGGCGTTTAACATTCTCAGGGTTCATAGATTGTATCACCCATCTTATGGGCAGGTGATATATGGGGTTTATGAGAAAACCCCTTTTAAACAATCACTTTTCATAGGTCTACCACAGGAAAAACTAAGATATGTTTACTGCAGGATGGGAACATTCCTCCCTAGGTAGTTGGCACAATAGTGTAGTTTTTGGCAAACATCAGATCTGAGAGATCAAACTACTTATCAAGTATAATATATTGTGCAAAATGCTTGGCCTATTTTCTGATACCACTGTGCTTGCAATCACTGTGGGGCCAGTTTCATCACTCCCATACATATGTCATACATACATATGTGGGTGGGCACCACTGACTCACTGGCAGCGATATTTTTCTATCCATAGATCTAGATAATAAATCACATAGCGGCCATTCCAAGGCGATCTGTAAATATAGGTGTAGGCCCGCCATTGTCATCACCTCAGCAGCCTTCCCTCCATAAATCTAGATTTTGCAGTGCAGAATACTATGAAATGTGTACTGTGTTAAAGCAAAGAATGTAACACCTTCCTTCCCATCGTGTAGGAGATTATAAATTCACCGCTGACACACTGTAAATATAAATAGAATTTTAGAAGAAAAAAGATGATTTTCTGGGCTGGGACTGTACAGGATTGAGCATTTTCGAGGTGACTTTCCCACACATGACAGGAAATGTGGTTTCCATACACATCATCTGTTAAATGACTCCTGCTCAGCAGAGACTACATGCAATGCCAAGATGTAGTATGCGGCAAGATGGATTTATGAGAAGTCCTCTCTCTTTATATGAGGCTTACCGGTACGGCCAAAATTGCATCGCTCGAGCTGTCAGCAGGGTAGTGCATTAGATGTTAATTGAAGTGATAGAGCTTGATAAAACCTACAAAGTGAATTTACATCTCTACTAAAGAAAAGAATGCAATGAAAAGGAAAAATGAAGAAGAGGAAAGAAGTGAACGTGTTTAATCAAACCACCACCATCACCACATACCATGCATGATTAGGAAGGAGGTCCTCAAGCAATGCCCTAGAGGACAGGTTTGCAGAGCAGATGAAAGGCTCCTGAGAAAGTTCAATATACAGGTCAGTACATGCATCGTGCAGCATGCTTATAAACAGTTATAGTACATGGAAGTAAGAATGGAGTTGTTTATATAGGCATACATAAACGTACATGACCTAAACTTAGAGTGATAGTAAGATTTTTATCTTTTAGACGCACTGTGAAGGAGTCCTTGTTTTTTTGTTTTCATTTGTGCTATCTGTGCATTACTGGATATTTACAGTGTGGGCCATCTAGATAGATACATCTAAATAAAATGGGAATGAATGGTGATATCAACTTGAAATAACTCATGAAAGAATAAAGATAAGTTAAAACCAAGCACACCATTGTTTTTCTTATTGAAATTCTCAATACGTTTGATGTGTCACATGACCCTCTTCCCATTAAAAAAAATAAAGATGGATCCAAAATGGCCAAATTCAAAATGGCTGCCATGGTCACCACCACCTGCAAAAGTTTTCCCCCTCCCACACACCAATGTGCCACACACAGGTAGTTGATATCACCAACCATTCCCATTTTATTTAGGTGTACCCACATACATGGCCCACCCTGTACAAAATAGCCAGGGAAGTGCAAAGGCTAGCAGGAATTTAGGGACCAGATTAATAGGAGTTAGGCCATGTTCACACAGTGCATTTTTGCTATGGATTTGGGTTCAGGATTTGCCTTGGTTTTATGTAAATCTGCGTTTTTGGTTCCGAGCAAAACGTATGTGATTCTGGGATTAGCTGTCCACACACATTGTTTATTTTGCAAGGTCAAAAAGTGCCAACACCCAAAATTTTGCTGTGGATGTGAAAGAATGAGCATGTCAATTCTTTTCCTGCATTTTTCCTTTGTTCTACGGGCAAAAACGCAAAAAAAATGCAGACAAATCCAGCAAAAACACGGTACAAACGTGCAAAAACTAACCAAATCGTGGGAAATCCGCAGGAAAAGCTGCAGCATACCTCCTGTGAAAAATCCAGGAGATGCTGGAAACAACACAGGTTTTGCAAAACAAAAAACAATGTCTGGACATAGCCTTACTGACCAGTGATCAACACAATTAAAACCACTTAAAATGTAGAGAAAGACCCATCACCCCCCAAAAACAAAGAAAAAGGCAGGATAGATAATGGATCCAAAAATGACTGCAAATAACAATAATTTGGCAAATGTATTAAGTGGAATACGCTATAATAACTATAATTATGGATATCAAATAGCAGCCTGCACTGCAGGTATGTGTGCAGAGCGGGCTGTCAATCATATAGTTGAGGAGTGATTACACTCATTGTATAGTAAGGAGAGGACAGCTCCCTGCACCGCACGGATGACTGGAAGAAAGCGGCTACATGTAAGGATATAAGTTCATTTTCTCCCTGAATCTGCTCATCAAATTAGGTTAGGGTCACATGCCATGCGTTTTTTTAGGTGTTTTTTGGCCACCTGCGTTTTTGCTGGTTAGTGTTGGTGGGGCCCCCTTAAAAACGCATGCCTTTTGTTTAAAAATGCATGCGAAAATCATGCAAAAGATGTCCATTTTGACACTTTAAAAAATGCATGCGTTTCCATGGGGCCCCATGTTATAAAAACGCATGCGTTTTTGAAAAAGCACCAAAAAACGCTATTTGCTGCATTTTTGGGTGCGTTTTTCAAAAAATGGTGCACCATGCAGTATTTTTTGGTGCTGAGTCAAAAACGCACCGAAAAACGCATGTGCCATTTAGACATGCGTTTTTGCTATTGAGGCATGTGTTTTTTGCATGGGGGCCTATGGGTGCGTTTTTACATGCGTTTTTAGAAAACGTAGGTCCCAAAAACGCAAGTAAAATCTGCATATGTGACCCTAGCCTTAGGCAGCAAGGCAGAATTATTCTACAGATTATTCTATATATGCAAGTAAATAGCATTTTTGGACATCACAGGTTCCCTTTAAACCCACCTGACAACTGTAAAGAATGGTGTGTTTAACCTTCTATATGACGTTTGATATTCTGTGAAGTAAGAGACTGGCATGACCTGGTAAAAGTTTACTTCAAATACAGCTAGGAACTCATGATATAAAGAAAATCATAGACTTATCGGAGAAGACAAGCATGACAAGGTATGGGTTCAAGTGGCTTTAGGAAGGTAAATTCTTGTAATGTGATGGCTAGGATTTTCTATCATTTTTATAAGACCAACCTCTAGGATCCTCTCCGATCTGGAGAATGGAAGGCTATAGTGCTTATTTAACAATGTGTCCCATTTCAGGCAGCCTCTGAAGCCAGGGCATGCGTGCAAGGAACTAAAGTGAAGGTGACGCTGTACTCAACTAGCTCTGCAACTCCTTTATTCTCAGGACCGGTGGGAATTCAAACAGTCAGACCTCACTGCTCATAAGGTATGGAATATTATTTCCATATGCCACGACATTATAAGATAAGAATGGTCCTTGAAAAGTGGGAGAAGTACCATTGTACCCGTGCAATCACTACCGACTTATCATACCAAGGAGATAGTCGGCTAATGAGATAATTTGCTACAAATCATTTATTTCTCAATTTAACAGTTTCTGGAAAATAATAATATAGAAACTAAGCAGTATACAAATACTTTTATAAACATTCATTTATTTTACATTCTTCTTACTCACATTTTTGCTTTTCCCTTTTGTATTGCTCGAAGGTGACGCCTTTGTATCTCCTGCCTTTCTCCCTAATGAGGAAAATGATAGTGAAGATGATGATGATGTTTTCACAGGATTTGCAGAATGAGTATTATTATTGTTGTTTTGATTTCCACTAAAAGTCTCCATTATTGATCGAAATGCACCAAACGGTTTTTTATGCTGCTCTCCATTTTCTCCATTAGATTGCGACTTTTGTGTCTTTCCACCATCTTTCTCCTTAACTTCATTGGGATCTACTTCAGTCTGTTCCACTTGAACAATAGGGTCCTCAAAAGTTACCTAAGTTTCAGATTTTGGGAAGTCCTGCGTCTTGAAGACGGAGATTTTAAAGCACTTTTAGGGCTTGTAGTCTTTTGGGCTGAAGAACTTGAGTCTGTTGAACCTGAAGATTGAGGTATACTCCCCATTTGGTACTGAGGTCGTAGTCTGGATCACTACTTTCAGATGTTGGCGATGGACTATGGCCATCCACAGATTTAGATTTTAGCCCTAAAACAAAGCGTCGTCCTGCAGTGTTTGACTGTGTATGTTTTTTTATCATAAGCTGAAGAGCTTCAGAATTCTCCACATTTTCTACTATAGGCTGTGGCCTTGGCTTATCAGCTTTTCTAACGGGAGTATGCTTTTGATCCTCTGAGTTATTAGAGTCAGTATCAGACTCGCTGAGAGACCTTTGCATAAGTTGCCGTAATCGAGCAAGCTTAAATTCTCTTTTCTCCAGCGGGATCCGTTTACCACTCTTGGATGATGTGCCATCCTGGAACTCCAGTGATAATTTTTCAGGGCTAGAAACATTGTCTGCCAAGTCTTTACCTAATAACTGCCGCAAAATCTTATCAGACTCTTCATCTAGTGCTCTACACCTGAGTCTGCTGGGAGCAGATGTGCTTAGTAACTGATAGCTGTCATGAACGCCATTTAGTTTATTTTTCTGTGTAACATCATCTAATTCAAGTGACTTCCGTGGGAGACTGCCTGAAGCAGGGGATGATGGAGAACTGTGAAAAGAGAATGTAATGAATGCAAAGAACATTCAGTCTGAAAAAACAAAGCAATGCCACTGAGGCCCCGATTCATCTAATAGTTTTCACCAGAATTCTACTTAAAGTTAAACTTTTATCATATCCACAGTTGCAAAAGAATTGGCGATTCCTGCCATTCATACCCCAGTCTTGACAAACTCCAGCAATTGTTTTAAAAGTAGCCGAAGCTTACAAGTGAGGGGGCTCGGTCGAGTGCGGCAGCAAATTCATCATAATTTGAACAGGTCCTCATTAGAATATATTAGGATATGTATATATCTCAGAATGTTTTATGTTCTTTAGGTATTCATTTCTATCTCACAATTCAGGGATTCAATTTCCTCAGATATGATGTGTGGTGTGTCATGGTTACCCTCTTAGAATTACAGTGGGGAAAAAAGTATTTAGTCATCCACTAATTGTGCAAATTCTCCCACTTAAAAAGATGAGAGAGGCCTATAATTGACATCATAGGTAGACCTCAACTATGAGAGACAAAATGAGAAAACAAATCCTTAAAATCACATTGTCCGATTTGGAAATACATTTTTTTTTTCAAATTTTGGTTGAAAATAAATATTTGGTTACCTACAAACAAAGCAAGATTTCTGGTTCTCACAGACTTGTAACTTCTTCTTTAAGAGGCTCCTCTGTCCTCCACTCATTACCTGCACTACTGGCACCTGTTTAGAACTTGTTATCAGTATAAAAGATACCTGTCCGCAACATCAAACAGTCATACTCCAAACTCCATTATGGTGAAGACAAAATAGCTGTCGAAGGACATTAGAAACAAAATTGTAGCCCTGCAAGAGGCTGGGAAGACTGAATCTGCAATAGGTAAGCAGCTGGGTGTGAAGAAATCAACTTTGGGAGCAATAATTAGTAAATGGAAGACATACAAGACCAATGATAATATCCTTTTTCTGGGGCTCAACGCAAGACTCACCCAGTGAGGTCAAAATAATCTCATGAATGGTGAGCAAAAATGCCAGAACCACACGGGGGGACCTAGTGTATGATCTGCAGACAGCTGGGACCAACGTTACACAGGCTACCAACACACTATGCTGCCAGGGACACAAATCCTGCAGTGCCAGACAAGTCCCCCTGCTTAAGCCATTACATCTCCGAGCCCATCTGAAGTTTGTTAGAGAGCATCTGGATGACCCAGAAGAGTATTGGGAGAATGTCATATGGTCAGATGAAACCAAAGTAGAACTGTTTGGTAGAAACACAACTTGTCATGTTTGGAGGAGAAAGAATGCTAAATTGTATCCAAAGAACACCATTCTTACTGTGAAGAATGGGGGTGGCAACTTCATGCTTTGTGCTTCCCAAGCACACCACCAGGGCAACGAAGGAGTAGCTTTGTAAGACACATTTCAAGTTCCTGGAGTTGCCTAACCAGTCTCCAGATCTAAACCATATAGAAAACCTTTGGAGGGGGTTGAAAATCCATGTTGCCCAGCGACAGCCCCAAAACATCACTACACTACAGGAGAACTGCATGGAGGAATGGACCAACGTATCAGCAACAGTGTGTGCCAACCTTGTGAAGACTTACAGAAAATGTTTGACCTTTGTTATTGCCAACAAAGGATAAAGAACAGAGTTTTGAGATACATTTTTGTTATTAACCAAATACTTATTTTCCACCACAATTTGGAAAAAAAAAAATATTTCCAAATCAGACAATGTGATTTTCATTATTTGTTTTCTCATTTTATCTCTCATAGCTAAGGCCTGCCTATGTTGTCCATTACAGGCCTCTCATTTTTTAAAGTGGAAGAACTGCACATTCGGGGCTGACTAAACACTTTTTTTCCCCACTGTACATGGCATTACATTATCAAAAGAAGGTCAACATCTCAGCTCCTACATGAAATTAAATGGACTATAGCACTAAAGTACTGCACATGGGGTAACCGAAACTAGTATCACAGTTGCTGATGTTGACTAGACAGCTCCTGTCACAGTTATAGTGTAGGAAGTCACAGTTCAGCTTGCATGACTGTATAATTGTATAATCTATTAGCTTTTTTAAAAGAATTAAGATGAGTGGAAATCATATTGTTACTGAAGGAGGCAGAGATATTACTGGCGCCAGATACCCATGTCATGCTGTGCTGATGTATCAAGGGATGTACAGAAGAGCATAGAGGAATAAAATGCACATCAGGACTCTGGATGGAAACTGAAGAACAGAGGAGGCTGAACTGCATGTAAGTGCAGAATGTGATAGACAATGAAATGGGGGGTGAGGATGGGTATGGGAGTTTTTTTAGTGGGTTGTCCTATATTTTTTTTTAATTTGTGTACAATAAAATAATTTCTGATCTGTAACAATTACACTATTATACTGGAATTAGAAAATTCTTTCAAACAATGAAGCTTTGCCACCTTGTTACAAAGCTTACGTCCTCAGGCTACATTCTGTTAATGGGTTTTCCCTAAACCTATAGCTTGCTTTGCGGTGGGAAATTTATATTCATGAAGTACAGATCTGTTCTGTAGCTTACTGATTATATTACACTGTAGCATTTTGGATGATGAGATTCTTAGCTGATCACCATCACATCATAATGGTGTGCTATGATGGTAAGACTTCTCCTGCATGAATACCTTACACAAATAGTCCATGTATTACAAGAACCGTAAGTGAATTTCAAGATGTGAAATCCTAGCCGGTGATAATGTATACATAATGTGCAAGACTTTGTGAACGAGGTAAAAATAAAACTAAGCACAGATCAATATTTGAGTATATAGCGTTTGAGGCCTCATCTATTAATCACAGCCCATAAAATACATACACTTCAACTCAAGGGGTCAAAGAATTGATTACTATATCCAAAATTATAAAATAGTACAAGACTTCACATCTACATATCATATCATTTTCATGACACCATCATGCTTTTGTTTAAAATCATGACTATTGTGGTGGGTTTGTTTTCCAATAGATACAGACAGACACAGATGAACCAAGCTTACTATGGTGCAGTCTGATACAGTTTTGGTATTTCTGACTCAAAAATGCTGGAAAACAAACAAGAAACCACAATGGATCCTCCGAATAGTAGTAATGACAGATCCAAAGTGAAAATGACAGCTTGAATTGGCATTCTAGTACCTGGGGGATGTTGGTAGGGACCTCTGGGCTTCCAATAACTGTTGGAGATGTGTTTGTAAAGTGATCCGCTCTGTCGTTTGCCTGTAAAGAAAGAATGTTGGTTCTTGTAAAAAAAAACATGTTGTTTGTAATCAAACTATCAATGATATCTCCCCAATGAAAAGCTGTAATGGCAACAGGACTTCAGGCTGCTGGACACAGAGGAAAACCAAACACAGAACACTCATGTCACTCCTCTTCTTATGCACCCATTCTATATGCCAGGGGCTATTATATTTTATAGACTCTACATGGTTGACTACACAGTAACATATTACCATATGTTTGAATTAGGAACAAAATGGAAATCATGGCAAAAAAGTCTGGCAAATATGAGTTATTTAAATACTCGCTAATATGTATTTTAAAGGGAACCTGTCACCTGGAATTAACCCCCTGACCTATCACTACCTGTCCCTTCACCTTCCTAGGTGCTACCTAACCATCCCTCTCTGTTGTAAATCTGACCTGCAAAGAGTTAGAAAAATGACTTTGAACTTACTGCACGTCACTCAGTCAGGCGATTGGAAAGGTGGCTCCAGGCTCCATTGTCCCCTCCTCGCTACTTCACTGCACGCCCCGCTGGGCAGCATATTTCTTTCTTCATCTCCTCCTGATTTTGGAATCTCCTGCCCTCTTTTCATCCTATGATGCACCGGCCGGTACATCACATCTGGCCTGATGCTTTACGGGCCTGATCAAATGATCGGCCCCGGTGCATTATGGGCTTGATCACATGATCAGCTCAGCTTCATTGCACATGCACGGAGCCAGGCCGATCATGTGATCAGGCCCATAATGCACCGGGCTGGATGTGACGTACCAGCTGATGCATCATAGCATGAAAAGAGGGCGGGAGATTCCAAAATCAGGAGGAGATGAAGAAAGAAATATGCTGCCCAGCGGGGCATGCAGTGAAGCACAGAGGAGGGGAGAACGGAGCCTGGAGCCGCCTTTCCAGTAGCCTGACTGAGCGACGTGCAGTAAGTTCAAAGTCATTTTTTTAACTCTTTACAGGTTGGATTTACAACAGAGAGGGATGGTTAGGGAGCACCTAGGAAGGTGTAGGGACAGGTAGTGATAGGCCAGGGGGTTAACTCCAGGTGACAGGTTCCCTTTAAGTTTATCACCTACAAGATTAAAATAATATGTACAATTTAGAAATCTCGATGAGAGAATACAAAAAGTTTTATCTTATACAGGAAGGCTATTTTCACATCAGCATTTTTTGGCATTTGTGGCAGATCCGGAAGTTTTGCTGCATCTGCTGCCTAACGGATCACTCGTGGCAAGACTGTGCTTGGCCTAATTGATTCCCTATGGGACTTGAGGACATGTGCGGCACTTGCGTTTTGCTGCGATCCGGCAAATCCGGCACTTGCAGCAACAGACAAAAAACGCTGCTAGAAGCGGATTTTCAACTCACCCCAAGTGCCGCACATGTCTGCAAGTCCCATAGAGAATAAATTAGGCCAACGGCTTTCTTGCCACAAGTGAGCTGGCAGGTGGAAGATTCGGCAAAACTGCTGGATTTGCCACGAATGGCGAAAAACGCTGATGTGAAAGCAGTCTAAGTAAAAAGAGGAACGCCAACATTTATTTACTAGTTTTGCAGCCAAAATCTCTCTTACCTATAGGGTGCAATATTCTAGATGGGCTATGGCAGACCAGGTAGTGATGTACAGATTATATATTTGTTCTCATTATTGTAGCAATTACAGCACTTCTATGAAGACCTTGTATCCTTAGTTTTTCCATGTAAACGACATTTCACATTCATTCTACGGGAAGCTTCCTTGCTTCAAAAGAAACCTATTAACTTCAAACTGTTTTATGTATCTCACATTACAACTGGCTGTAAATTACTCCTCTGCCACACAACTCGTATTGATATCTTGGGTACGACTATAGAATGGTAAGTAATTATCAAGGAAGCATGAATAGCCCACCACTGACAATTTTCATTTTTTGTACTTTTGATTTCTCTACGCCTTCTTCAAAGTGTTATAACATTTTTATGTTCACAAATGAGGGCTTGTTTTATAGCAGGATTAACCGTACCACTATTTGTTTTAGCACACAATATTGGAAAATAGGAGAAAAACAATCCTAAGAAGTAAATTTGTGAGTAACAAGTCCAAAATTCTTATACTTTATTTATTTTTACATTTTTAAAAACATCATTGCTTGCTCTATATCCTGCAATAGCACAGTAATGCAGTATATATAGAAAAAGACGGTCTGCTATGAAGCTCTCCCAAAGGCTGGGCTACGATGGAGGACCAACAAGGCAGCTGGAATGGGAGTTTCATCAAGCTCCTGGATATCATGACAACCCATTGGCACCCCACAAATGAAGGACACAGGGGATAGGAAGAAGGGACATGGGATTCACTACAAAGAAATTGACAGCAACATTTAAAGGGTTAAACAGCAGTGTTTGGGGAAAGCTTCAATTTTTACTCTTACAGGCAGTGTAACACAGCCATCATCTGCCAAGTATGGTGCAGGCTCAAGTCCAGTGCCTGATCCACTCATGTGGACCTGAAGCAGTACGTACTATTTTCTCTTTCGTCAAGAAGGGGTAAGTGTCATGCTAGGGCAAAGATGATGGACATGGCAAACAGTTTTTTTTCAGTGTCTTCCACAAGTCTGCAGCGAAGCGGCAGTGGAAGGTCTTCTAATAAAGTGAAGCGATGCCCCTAATCAGCACAAGTTCTTTCTGCACTAAGCAGTGGGATCCTGCGATAACCTGTGGGATCTCACTGTTTAGAGCAGAGAGAACGTAGGGAGAATGTAACCGCCAGGGACATTGCTTAATTTATTAGAAGACCTCCCACTAGTGTTTCATTGCCCACCCTCTGCAGTAAGTGCTATCACCTCTGTCTTCCCTGTTTCTCTACGAAGCGTCATGGTCTATCGCTACCACACTGCTCTTTGCTTTGCTGTGATCTGACTATTCTCTCTGATTAGAGCAGTGACCTGAGTGACAATGAATGACAAGCAGGTTAAACTCCTCTGACTAAGTAAAACTCTGTCCTCAGGAGCAGCACTCTTCCTGCTTCTCTATCTGCCTACTAAAAGCATGAATGGGGTAACGGCATCATTAAGAAGCCATGCAGCTAAATCAAAGGTATTTAGATAGATACTCACTAATACATGCATACAAAAAAAACATTTTTTTTTTATTTTTATTTTTTATAAAAGTGGCTTTTTGATGGCAGGTCCTCTTCAGAAGTTATTGGACAATGGCAGTAACATTGCGTGCTCAGAGATGAGAAATCAGACGTTTCAGCACCTATAGTTCTGCCAATATGCAGATGAAAAGAAACTGCTGAGATATGGATATGAGTGAATGGCCAATTACAGAGTGAGAAAATCGGGCAGGCTTTGGACATATCAGACTGGTATGTGCATGAAAAACAACTTATATACTTGTGAGGGTGACAGTAGTCAGACCTTGATTTTATGAATGATTTGTCTAAAAAGGCAGATGTCCTTTGAGTTACCCATAAATCCGCTGAACCGTGCTTTACAACATTTAAGAAATGAAAATTCATGATTATAGGACCCTATTATGGCTTATAGTTTAAAGATCTGGGGCCCAATTCATCATTTGTAGGGTTTTTTAAAGTCACTGTTTTCTGTTTTGTGGACTTTGTTACTGTTTTTGCACCAAGTTCTTCAAAATAATGCCTGTGTTTTAAGAATTTTGCACAAAAAATAAACAACTGATTTTGCAACTTTTAAGAGTAATAAGGGAAACATTAAAAATTTGCGCCAAAATAACGTACATTAAATTCCTCTAGGGTTAGGGAACGTGACTATAGGAGTACATTTATGCAAAACGTTTAAAAAAGTTGCAATTAATGAATCATCCAAAAGCTTCTGGAAAATATGAACTAAGCCCACAATAAAGAACATAAAAAACAGCAATAAAAATGCAAACATATCAAATAGGATTTAAAAAGGTGCAAATGAAAATAATTAGATGCAAATAAATAGCATCACAAAAACAACGTACTAGTCAAAAAAGGTGTAAAATGCAATAACGATTCAGGCCCCCCAAAAGTAAAATGTAACGTTCACAAAAATGTCTATTTGCTCAATTTTATAGTTTTTTTTCCTTATATCTGCTGTTAACGAAGAACAAGGATACTGTTGTTGTAAACTGGGACTGTCTGGGACACAAATTTGTTGGGGGATGGCCTTTTATGTAAATTTGCCTAAAGGGGCTGTGCCATGAACAACTGTACATTTTAATTAATGGATCTTGGAATAAAAATACAGTTGAATCGATGTTTACATGTTTTTCTCACTATATGACATAAGATCAGAATAAACCTTTCCTGTTTTAGGTCAGTTAGGATTACCATGAATATTAATATTTGCCAACTACCAGAATAATGAGAGAGGGAATGTTTTAAGGTATTTTTATTATTTTCTGCAAAGTCACAAGTCTACATACACTAAGATTTGTTTGCCTTTAAACAATTTGGGACAGCCTATATGATGATGTCATGTGTTTGGAAGCTTCTGATAGGTTTATTGGCAACATCTGAGTTAATTAGAGATACACCTGTGGATGTACTTTAATGCACACGTGAAACACACTGCTTCTTTGTGTATTATAATGGGAAAGTCTAAAGAAATCAGCCAAAATATGAAGCGAATTGTGGACTTGCACAAGACTGGTTCATCTTTGGGTGCAATTTCCAGATGCCTGAAGGTGCTTTGTTCATCCGTACAAATAATTACATGCAAGTACAAACAAGATGGGAATGTCCAGTCATCATACGGCTCAGAAACGAGACAGGTTCTGTGTCCAAGACATGAACATGCTTTGGTCTGACATGTGCATATCAACCCAAGAACAAAAACAAAAACCTTTTGAAGATGGTGGAAACTGGTAAGATTGTGTAATTATTCACAGTGAAATGAGTACTGTATCAACATTGGCTGAAAGTCCACTCTGCCATGAAGAAGCCATGACTCCAAATGAAACATAAAAAAGCCAGAATAATTTTTTGCAAATGCACACAGGAACAAAGACCTACATTTCTGGAGACATGCCCTGGGGTCTGACTAAACTAAAATAGAATTGTTTGGCGATAATGTCCATCATTTATTTGGAGGAAAAAGGGAGAAGCTTGGAAGCCTAAGAACACCATCCCAACTGTAAAACACGAGGGCGGTAGCATCATGTTTTGGGGTTGTATTTCTGCAGAAGGCACTGGTGGACTTCACAAAATAGAAAATAGATGGTATCACAAGGAAAGAAGGAAAGAAGATTATGTGGCAATATTTAAGTAACATCCCAAGACATCAGCCAGAAAGGTAAAGTTTGGGCAGATATGGGTTTGCCAAATGGACAACAACAAGTTGCATACTACCAAACCTGTTACAAAGTGGCTTAAGGATAACAAAGTCAATGTTTTGGAGTTGCCAAGGCGAAGCTCTGATCTCAAATCTATTGAAAATGTATGAGCAAAGCTGAAAAGGCAGGTGCGAGCAAGGCGACCTACAAGCATGACTCAGTTACACCAGTTGTGTCAGGAGGAATGGGCCCAAAATCCTACCAACTATTGGGAGAAGCTTGTGGAAGGATATTCAAAATGTTTGACCCAAGTTAAACAGTTTAAGGGCAATGGTACTAAATACTAATGAAATGTATGTAAACTTGTGACTTTGCAGAAAGTAATACAAATGCCTTAAAACATTCTTGACAAAGCATTCACTGATCTCAGGGAGACCAATCCAAGAAAACACTGCGGGCAGCCGGCTAAAGCGCTCAACACAGTGAATTCCTAGGCGCATTGCCTCCTGGGAATTATGAATATGCAAATAGAGTCCGTGGAGCCTCGGTTAGGAGTCTCAAACACAGGACTAGCCAGATATCCTTCCAGGGAAGGACCCAGCCAAGAGGTGGCTCCTTGCGGAGAACACCATAACCACCATGTTAAGTGGCCCTTTTAGTCAATATCCAGCTCTTTTACAAGCTTAGAGATATGACAAGGGAATACCAAGGCCAGGTATCCATCCACAGACAGCTGTTTCGGGGTGTTGCCCCTCATCAGTGGGGAGTAGGATTCTATCTAGGTGGAAGCAAGGCCTAGTAGACCAACATCTCAAAGCATTCACAAAGCATTAAAACATTCTTGAGCTCTCATTATTCTGGTACTTAGAAAATATTAATAATAATGGTTATTCTAATTGACCTAAAATGGGAAAGGTTTATTCTGATTTCATATCAGATAGTTAGAAAAACATGCATATTTGTCTTTTTATATAGTGTATATAAACCTACCTCTGGTTTCAACTGTAAGTTCCACAATTGTATGTGTTAAAAAAATGTTCCTGTCTCGAGATATTTCTATAAATGTGTCCCTGTGTAATGTGTGTTCAACAATGCAGGAATAGGTCAGATTACCACAACTCCTGGGCAGGGAAGGAAGTAAAGCCGAGGATCGCAGCTGATTCTTTCAGTGATGGGAAATGTTTTTTTTTAACAGGCAATGAAATGTTTTTCCTTACAAAAAGAATCAGCCATGGTCCACGGCTGTAATGTCTGTATACTCTTTTACTTCCTCCCCTGCCTAGGAACTGTGGTACATCAGACTTGTTCCTGCATGGTCGAACACATACATTACACAGAAGCACATTTATAAGAATATCTCAGGAATATCTCGGGACAGGGATTTTATTTTAACGCATCCAATTGAAGAACTTATTTTTAATTTAAGATCTATTATTTAAAATGCACAAGTAGACTAGGTCCACCTGCAGTGAACGTATTACCTCCGAAAATGGTACCTGACATAGCACACGTTGACTCTGTCTGCACCATTAAAGTCAATGGCCCCATCAATGCATATGTCTAAATACTGTATGGTGGGGGGTTCAGATGAAGCCTCACAGGACCACTGAATGTATGCTAGAATGCAATGTGAAAGTACCCTTAAAAACCACATAATGGAAATACATCTTATAATTGTATCCTATCTTACTCTTTAAGTTGCTTGGTCAGCTTGACAACTTGTGATGCTAATGACATGCAAGTCTCCACCACCACCAAGTATCGGGAGCACATGCTGTGGCCTTGATGTTCAGCACTTTGAGATGGTTTCTCTCCAGCATGATTCTGAATGGTGACATTTGCTCCATATTCAACTAATGTCTGAAAATAACATGAAAAAGTTACAACTGTCTTTCAATATATGATTTTGGAGATTTTAAAAGCAATTTAGATTTCTTTACCATCTTTTCAATTAGACATTAAAAGGTATCAACAACTGAGGACTCTCAGATTCTAATATATGTTTTTCTATCTACTGGCTAATACGGTACAAACATTTTTTACTTTATCTTAGATTTCTATGAAAATGTATATATTTTTACCAAATACACATATACTTAATGGTTGTGCAACCACATATTTGCTGCCATCTACTCCACGATCCATGTGTTAAAAGCTTTGATCTTTCCATCTTAAATCTTTCCATTCTGACCACATGGATTGACTAAAAGTGAAGAAACATTCACACCTCATTAGAGATGTGGCACTTCAAACATACAGCCCATCATGGCACTAAAACTATATATTAGCTAATAAAAATAGTATATTAAAAAAACAAATGAACAATTATGCTGTCAAATGAGGGTATTTGCTATCTAAGCCGTTTTTGCATGAAAAACATCAGTTTATGATATTTGGCACCAAACATAAAGCATCTGAAATGTTGGCTCTTCAATTTTATATTAATGTATATTTTAGAGGACAGCTAATGTTTAAGACATTGCCAAAACTTGACTCATTAAATTCAGACAACCTTTTGGCATTGGCTTTGGTATAGACTCAAAGATTTCGGCTTTTGATATGTTTTCAATTACAGAAAAGAGAAGAAATATAGTAGGTGCTTCTCTCCACGACTCTGACACTACCCATAAACTGCTTCTCTTTTGGGCTCAAGCTTGCCTGTCCCAGTTTTTCTTTATCTGAAACTGACTTTATAAAAAGAATTAAGAGAATTAATTTCAGTTGTACTAAGACAATGTTTAATATGTTTTAATATATTTCTCCATTGATGCCATAGTCGTACGTATTAGAGACATAAAGAGATACACAGAAGGGTACTTTCCTTAAAGACCACTACTTTTTTATTGATGTCTTATATTTAGGATATACCATCAATATATCATTGGTGGGGCTGCAACATTCAGCTGTTACCAGCGGAGGCCGGAAGTTCTTGGATGTTGCCGAAACACAGCAGTTCCGTGATTTCTATAGAGGCTGTGGCCAAATGAATAGGGGAGGATCTGTAGCATCTGTCTATGGGAATTATAGTTTAGATGGAGCTGTTGTGTTCCAGCAGCATTTGGATACATCTGTCCTCCACTGACACCAGTAAAACTGATTAATGGGGAAGCTGGGTGTTGCACCCCCACCATTCAGATATTCATGGGTTTTGCTAAGAATATGCCATCACTAAAAATGGATTGCACAAGCCCTTTAAGATAACTATCCTTTTTATGTTTTGTTGGCACCCACCAGACTCCTCTAATTGTTGTCAGTCAGAGTTCAGCTAGTAGAGCTGCAGATTTTCCCACCAGATTTTAAAATTTTATTTTTAACAAGTGATTTCCATTTGGATTGCTCTCTGGAATTAAACTGGGAAGCCATAAAAGATTAAGCACAGCTGATGGGGGTGGGGAATAGGAAGCTGTTCACCTCAACACTCATCGGATTCCCAGGCACCTGGAACAGTGGCTGGCTCCACCAATCAGTTCAGAAGAATAAAGGTATTTTCCAGGGCCACTGGACCATACTGACAGCAACTTTATTAGAACATATTTAAAAACACTTACATCCCGCCGGACGCGTTTCGGACAAGGTTTTTACTCATCGGCGTATAAACAAATATAAAACCAATACATTTATAGACAAATGAAAAAACTTTGCTGCAACATTCAAGGCCTTAATAGCCAACATGTGTCAGTTTAACCCCTTCAGGGTAGATAGAATAAGAAAACCACTCACAGTTCATGTAGTTCAAATGTTATGGGACCGAGAAAAAAAAAAAAAAAAATTATATATATATATATATATATATAAAATAACTTTTTTGCATAAATATGCATATCTTATCCTTACACAGATGATAATTGCAGTACATAACATGTACTGCAATTATCATCTGTGTAAGGATAAGATATGCATATTTATACAAAAAAGTTATTTTATATATATATATAATTTTTTTTTTTTTTCTCTCGGTCCCATAACATTTGAACTACATGAACTGTGAGTGGTTTTCTTAGTCTATCTACCCTGAAGGGGTTAAACTGACACATGTTGGCTATTAAAGCCTTGAATGTTGCAGCAAAGTTTTTTCATTTGTCTATAAATGTATTGGTTTTATATTTGTTTATACGCCGATGAGTAAGGACCTTGTCCGAAACGCGTCCGGCGGGATGTAAGTGTTTTTAAATATGTTCTAATAAAGTTGCTGTCAGTATGGTCCAGTGGCCCTGGAAAATACCTTTATTCTTCTGACATAAAAGATTAAGCCACACTCAATGTAGCAGACCCATGGCTATTGCATTGCAAAGCAGCAACACAAATCTGAGGGTGCCGTCACACGATACAATTTTATGAACGATATTGTTAGCGATCAGATGCACGTGCGATCACTAACAATATCGTTCAGATCGCTGGTGAGCTGTCACACAGGCAGACTCACCAGCGATCAATTGCCCAGAAACATCGTGGAAACGATTTAAATATCGTTTCCACGATGTCTTGCTCCCGCTGACAGCCTGCAGTAAGCGGGAGCAAGCTGGTATCTAAGGTAAACTGCGGGTATCTAGGCAGCGCGCGCTGCCTAGATACCCAACGTGTACCTTAGTTACCAGCCTCCTCTGCTCACCGGCTGGTATCTAAGGTACACAGCGGGAAACTAGGGTCCCTAGTTACCCGCTGTGTACCTTAGATACTAGCCGCTGAGCGGAGGAGGCTGGTAACTAAGGTACACGTTGGGTAACTAGGCAGCGCGCGCTGCCTAGATATCCACAGTTTACCTTAGATACCTGCTCCCAGCGCTTGTGAGAGGCGCTGGGAGCTGTGTTATCGGTCGTCTGCCGGTGTCACACGCAGCGATGCTGCGTGTCCACCGGGCGACGGACGACTGATTTGAGGACAGGACCTCAAATCAAACGATGAACGATCAGCCGACTGATCGTTCATTGTTTGTAGTGTCACATGCAACGATGTCATTCCAACATCGTTCAAGCATCACAAACCACGTGACTTTTGAACGATATCGGCAACGATATCGTTACGTGTGACGGTACCTTGAGAGTCAGCAGAATTCCGCTGAAAATACAAACTGGATTTTTTTAACTGAAGAACCATCGAGTGACTATATTCTTACAGTGTTTCATTACTACATGCCTAAAGAGGTTTTCCATTTTCAGCAAAGTAGATCTCAAATGTGCGCAGGTGTGTAAGATAACAATGATTGCAATCACTCTGTCCCGCTTCAGCGTTAGTTCTTCACTGCTTGCTTCATTCAGTCTCTGTATTTTGTCAGCAGTGGTGAAACACATAGTTAATGAGCTCAGCCTCACTCTTAAATATTTGGGGAGCATAAAAGGAATTTGCCAGTATGAATTCACATCCCGAACTATTTCAAAAGCAAGTCAAGCAAGAAATCACTGTTTTAATTGATAATCAAACAAAACTCTAGATCTGAGGCCTCTGTCACTTTGGCTCTATTCCCTATCCAGCGATGCCTACTCCTGCTTGACTGATAAATCCTTTGCCTCAGATCACGTAGCACAGAGGCTGACAGTTAACCAGGAGGAGATTTCTATGGGAGTAGAGCTGGAGTGACAGAGGCTTCAGTTCTACAGCCTCCTTTGAATATCAATAAAGCGCTGATTTCTCAGTAATGGAAGAACAGATTGGCCATGTATAGGTAGTGCTGGACTTGTGAGATCTTTCTGACAGATTCCCTTTAATATTTAAAAAATTTGTCACAGCTTATAAGAGGACAAACTGGATGTGATTTTAGTTATTCTTCTTACCTGCACACAGCCCAGATATCCATTCTGAGATGCTATATTAACTGCACTGTTCCCACATTTGTCAGTTTCATCCAAAGAAATCCCTTGCTCTTGCATAAATTGAAGAAGCCACAGAAGAATTTTTTCCTATGTAGGAAATCATGAAAGACAGTTCTCAGTTAATAGAGCTCATTTCAAGAGCAATGCTATAAAACAGAGGTCACTAAAACCTAGGTATATTGGCAGAGGGAATGAGGCAATGTTTTATGAAGCCACTTAACAACTGTTATCCATTAAATATTCTGCATTTCATATCCCCTCTGGTAGATGCATCATGCTGCAGTAAACCTGGAATGGCTTCTGCAGACGTCTCATACACTGCTGAGGGCTCGGAGCAGAAAGAGGCTTTTGTCAGGTTAGAATAATAGCCATACGCTTCACTTCTAATCCGCAAAGTCAGGCACAGTGCAGAAACCACAGGTCTCATTGCTATACTGTTGATTGGGTTATGGATGTTGGGGTCTACTTTAAGGGAAATCTCTCAACCAATTTTTGCTACCCACCTGAGAGCAGCATAATATAGCAGCAGATACTTAAATTCCAGCACAGTTTTACTTACTAGGCTGTTTGCTCTTGATTTGCTGAAATTACCATTTTAGCAGATCCAGATCTGTATAACCCTGCCCAAACCACTGATTGGAAGCTTTCTGTATGCACTCTGCATAGGCAGTATGTTGTCAACCAGTAGTGGGCAAGACTGTATGACACAAGACAAATAGCAGTCTCCTGCTGATAATACAGAGATTTTAACAAAACTACAGAACTATAGCAAGCATCCTTGTAAGAGACACATCACTGGCATCAGGGGTCTCTGCACCCTGCTCTTAGATTACAAAGCAAAAACCAGGTGATTCCCTTAAAAATATATGCAAATTACTGGTGCAAACACAGGAGTAAAACAAAAACAGAAAGGACTTTGAAAATGTCTTCCTTTTTACTTTATCTTCAGATCTACTCTGTCATGTGTGAATCCAGTCTAAGGCCCCCTTTACATCACGATTTTTGGGGATCTATGGATAAAGCAATGTGTTAAAAATCAAAACAAGTAAATCCTCACTTCGCCAGCTGTCCAAGACCTGAGATGAAGACGTCCGAATGCTGCCAAGACCTTAAAATGTGATTGGCTGGTAGCGATCAGGTGGTATGTCACGCCGCATATCACATGATCGCTACCGGCCATTCACAGATCTTTAAGGTCCTGGCAGCAATCAGACGTCTTCTCTTCGGGTCCCGGACAGCCGGCGGACAGATGAGTATTTAATTTTTTCTCTTTGATTTTGCTTTCACAGTGTATGTAGATACACTGAGAAAGCAAAACTTCACATGGGGGAAGGTACACAGGATTCTTCCTCCCCCCTTGTGACATCACAGCCCCAACACCACTTGCCTGCGCTTTGCATGCTTGCACTCCTCCCAGCTCTTTCTGTGTCCGGATCC
Source organism: Allobates femoralis (assembly GCA_033576535.1). Taxonomy (NCBI): domain Eukaryota; kingdom Metazoa; phylum Chordata; class Amphibia; order Anura; family Aromobatidae; genus Allobates; species Allobates femoralis. Next base: position 716,160,151 of record JARQOC010000003.1, read on the forward strand.
GTCAAAATTACGGATACGGACACAGAGATGACATCTGGAATTCACATCCAGGTCTGTCCGTGGGGACCTGCAAAAACAGGATCCCCATGGATGGGAAAAAATCATAATGTGAAGGGGGCCCCAACAGAAAATGTAAGCATTAGATGGCCAAACATTTGTTCTCTCCCAAGTGAGCCTGAATTAGCCAAGCAAACGTGTTTTGTAAAAGGAGAGGTGAAAAATCATCAGAAACCTCTAAGGAAAACAGGATGACAATATTCAACATATCCAATCCTTCTCTCCCCTGAATTATCTGGGAAAATTGTGATAACCCATGTACATCACATGGTCAGCGCAGAAATCAGCGAGTTTGACTGATTTTCCTGTTAAGTGTATGAAAACCTAGTATTTATTCACATAATGTGGTCACATTGAAATTTTTGAAGTTCTTTTTCTAAAAACTCCAAAGACAAACTGAAAGGGAATCTTAATTGTCAGCCTCAATGGAACAATGATTGGTGGGGTATGTAAAGCATTGCGGAATATGTTGGTGCTTTATAAGCTTAAGAAATAATATAACTGCTGCAATACGAGAGTTTTCCATGACTTAAAAATTGGTGAAGAAACCAATATAACTGCAAATTCAACATACCCTGGAATACGTTTGCAATTTCATTGATGTAGTCTGGGAGCTATGCAATATATGTTGAAGCACATAGTTAAGGGAATTTAGGCATCAATGAAAAAAGCTAATAAGAAAACACCAAAATAAATGATGTAGCATCTAAGTTTTATTTGACCCAGTAGCTGAGGATTTTGTGTAGCCATTTTGAAAAGTTGGTCTTTAACCCCTTTACGACTAATGACGAGTATACTCGTCATGAAAAGATGTCAGTTCCCGCATCATGACGAGTATACTCGTCATGGCTTTGAACTGTCACTGCTTGTAAACAAACAGTGACAGTTCAATTCTAACTGCTGTCAGTGACAGCTGAGGGTCAGGGGCAGAGGTGTGGGGACCCTTTTTAGGGGTCCCCACACTCAGAGCGATGTGATCGGTCAGTCAATCTAACTGACCGATCACATCAAGATCGCACAGGGAAATGCTGAATATCAGTGTTTCCCTGTGCGATCGCTGCAGGAGCCGGGCTGTCAGCTGTGCCCGGCTCCTGCAATCATCCCCTGCTCTCCTGACCCCACTCCTGGGTCTCCTTCCTCCTCCCTCCACTCCCCTGTTGTCCTCTCACTTCCTCCTCCTGCCGCTCTCCTGTTCATCCGGTCCCCGCTCTCCTGCCCCCACTGTGTCTCCTTCCTCCTCCCTCCTCCCTCCACTCCCCTGTCGTCCTCTCACCTCCTCCTCCTGCCACTCTCCTGCGCCCGCTCTCCTCCGGTCCCTTCTGTGCTGCTCCTCCGGTCCCCGCTCTCCTGCTGTGCTGCTCCTCCGGTCCCACTCTCCTGCGCCCGTTCTCCTCCGGTCCCGCTCTCCTGCTGTGTTGCTCCTCCGGTCCCGCCTCTCCTGCTCCTCAGGTGCCCTGCTCCTCTGAGCCTCATCCCCTGCATGCAGGAGATGAGGCTTAGAGGAGCAATCTGACAGCCAGGGGCAGCGATCACTATGTGGTCGCTGTCCCTGTGTCGCCCCCTAAGTGCACTTAGAGTCTGGGGAGAGGGAGTGCAGGGTCACTCCCCTCTCCCCATGGTGATCGCCCCATTATAATGTAATTGGGATGAGCCGATCACCATGGTTAACCAGAGATTGCCATGACAACCTGAGGTTGTCATGGCAACCTGAGGTTACCATGGCGACATCTAGTAACCTGACCCAAGCCTCAGAGATCATGTGATCTCTGGAACTTGGGTCAGGTTACTAGATGTCACCATGGCAACCTAAGGTCCCGTCACACGGGGCGATATCACCGCCCATAACAGAGGTGACGTGGGGGCGTGGCCTATCGGCGGCATCATCGCCCCTACGTCGCCTCATGTAAAGGGACGATGTCGCCGGTGCCGGGAGATCGCCTGGTTTCAGAGCAGTGCTCTGAAACCAGGCGACCATCATGGGGCAATGTGCACACATCGCCCCATGTAACCGGGCGCCGGCGACCTGTCAGGCGATGGGAGTCATAGGCTCCCATTGTCCTGCATCGCCGCTGGGGTTTCCAGACACCCCGGCGGCGATGCCGCCTCACAGATCGCCGGCGCGGCGCTGGAGGAGTCGCCCAGTCTAAACGGGGGATGGCGACGCTGACGAGGGCGGCAAGAGCGTGAGGGTCCCCGCCATTCGCCGCCGACATCCCCAGCCCCGTCGCCCCGTGTGATGGGGCCCTAAGGTTGTCATAGCAAGCTGAGGTTGCTATGGCGACATCTGGTAACCTGACTGCTGTACTGTATGGCAGATCATTGCCCTACAGTGCAGCATCAGTGTGACCCCCCCCCAGAGACTGCAGCTAAAGGACCCTTAATCCTTTGCTGCAGTCTCTGGAGGCGACTGACCGTCGTGGGACTATTGTTGTGGACTACGTCGGAGGGCATGGGGGGGGGGGGGTAATAAAGATGGAGTCAAAATATGTGTTTGTGTTTTTTCTTATAATAAAATTATTTTTTTCACGGGTGTTATTTATTATTGACTTAGAGGTTCCTAATGGCCGGGTCTAACATTGGCCCGACATTACGAACCTCGGGCTTAGTGCCAGCTGCCAATACAAAGCTGGCATTAACCCCGTTATTACCCAGTTTGCCACCAGCACCAGGGCAACTGGAAGAGTCTGGGTACAGCGCCAGGAAATGGCGCTTCTAATGATTGCGCCATTTTCTGGGGCGGCTGCAGGCTGCAATTCGCAGCATGGGGGGCCCAGAACGCTTGGGCCTTTCCATGCTGAGGATTCCAGCCCCCAGCTGCCTAGTTGTACCTGGCTGGGCCAAAAATATGGTGGAGCCCCACGTCATTTTTTTTTCTAGAATTAGTTCTAGAAATAAAAAAAAATGGGCTTCGCTGTATTTTTGGTTGCAGCCAGGTACAACAAGGCAGCTGGGGGTTGCTGGCAGTCTGTAGCTGCCAAGTTGTACCTGGCTGGACCAAAAATATGGCGGAGCCCTACGCCATTTTTTTTTTCTAGAATTAGTTCTAGAAATAAAAAAAAATGTGCTTTGCTGTATTTTTGGTTGCAGCCAGGTACAACGAGGCAGCTGGGGGTTGCTGGCAGTCTGTAGCTGCCAAGTTGTACCTGCCTGGACCAAAAATATGGCGGAGCCCTACGTCATTTTTTTTTTCTAGAATTAGTTCTAGAAATAAAAAAAAATGGGCTTCGCTGTATTTTTTGTAGCCAGCCATGTACAACTTGGCAGCTGGCTGACTGGAATCCTCAGCGTGGAGAGACCCAAATGTTGTGGGTCCCCCGCGCTGCAAATTTCAACCCACAGCCATCCAAGAAAATAGCGCATTCATTAGAGGCGGCATTTTCTGGTGCTGTACCCCAACTCTACCAGTTGCCCTTGTGCTGGTGGCACACGGGTTCTCCATATGCGACATGGTGTCCGCTAACAATTTCAATAGAAAATTAGCTCCAATTGTTAGCGGAAACCATGTCGGGTATGGAGAGACCCTCCCTGTGTGCCTGAACATTGGAGCTCCCCCACAAGTGACCCCATTTTCGAAACTAGACCCCCAAAGGAACGTATCTAGATGCATAGTGAGCACTTTGAACCCCCAGGTGCTTCACAAATTGATCCGTAAAAATGAAAAAAGAAACTTTTTGTGGAAAAAAAGTGCTTTTTCATTTTTATGGATGAATTTGTGAAGCATCTGGGGGTTCAAAGTGCTCACTATGCATCTAGATACGTTCCTTAGGGGGTCTAGTTTCGAAAATGGGGTCACTTGTGGGGGAGCTGCAATGTGGAGACACACGGGGACCATCCAAACGCGACATGGTGTCCGCTAACAATTTGAATGGAAAATGAGCTCAAATTGTTAGCGGACAACATGCCGCGTTTGGAGGGTCCCTGTGTGTCTCCACATTGGAGCTCCCCCACAAGTGACCCCATTTTGGAAACTAGACCCCCAAAGGAACATATCTAGGTACATAGTGAGCACTTTGAACCCCCAGATGCTTCACAAATTGATCTGTAATAATGAAAAAATAATTTTTTAGTGGAAAAAAAAGTGCTTTTTCATTTTTACGGATGAATTTCTGAAGCACCTGGGGGTTCAAAGTGCTCACTATGCATCTAGATACGTTCCTTCGGGGGTCTAGTTTCCAAAATGGGGTCAATTGTGGGGGAGCTCCAATGTGGAGATACACAGGGACCCTCCAAACGCGACATGGTGCCCGCTAACAATTTGAGCTCATTTTCCATTCAAATTGTTAGCGGACACCATGTCGCGATGGGAGGGTCCCCGTGTGTCTCCACATTGGAGCTCCTCCACAAATGACCCCATTTTGGAAACTAGACCCCCTAAGGAAAGTATCTAGATGCATAGTCAGCACTTTTAACCCCCAGGTGCTTCACAAATTGATCCGTAATAATGAAAAAAGAAACTTTTTGTGGAAAAAAAAAGTGCTTTTTCATTTTTATGGATGAATTTGTGAAGCATCTGGGGGTTCAAAGTGCTCACTATGCATCTAGATACGTTCCTTGGGGGGTGTAGTTTCCAAAATGGGGTCACTTGTGGGGGAGCTCCAATGTGGAGACACACCGGGACCCTCCAAACGCAACATGGTGTCCGCTAACAAATTGAGCTCATTTTCCATTCAAATTGTTAGCGGACACCATGTCGCGAATGGAGGGTCCCCGTGTGTCTCCACATTGGAGCTCCTCCACAAATGACCCCATTTTGGAAACTAGACCCCCTAAGGAAAGTATCTAGATGCATAGTGAGCAGTTTGAACCCTCAGACGCTTCACAAATTTATCCATAAAAATGAAAAAGCACTTTTTTTTCACCAGAAATTTATTTTTGCCTACATTTTTTCAGTTTCACATGGACAAAGTGATAAAATACATCCCAAAATTTGTTGGGCAATTGTTCCTGAGCACACCGATACCTTATATGTGGTCATAAACCACTGTTTGGGCGCACGGCAGGGCTCAGAGGTGAAGGAGCGCCATTTCACTTTTTGAACGGAAAATTGGCTCTAAAATTCAAATTGCGCTCCTTCCCTTCTGAGCCCTGTCGTGCGCCCAAACAGTGGTTTATGACCATATATGAGGTAAAAATTTAAATGTCCATTTTTTCCTTCAACTTTATTTTAGTTCCTGTGAAGCACCTGAAGGGTTAATAATCTTCTTGAATGTAGTTTTGAGTAGCTTGAGGGGTGCAGTTTTTGGAATGGTGTCACTTTTGGGTGTTTTCTGTCATGTACACCCCTCAAAGGGACTTCAAATGTGATGCGGTCACTAAAAAAATGGTTTTGTAAATTTTGCTGGAAAAATGAGAAATTGCTGATGAACTTTGAACCCTTATAACGTCCTACCAATTTTTCATATTTCTTCCAAAATTGTGCTGATGTGAAGTAGACATGTGGGAAATGTGATTTATTAACTATTTTGTGGCACATAACTCTCTGGTTTAGCAGAATAAAAATTAAAAATATGAAAATTACTAAATTTTCAAAATTTTTGCAAAATTTTTGATTTTTTCACAAATAAACGCTAAAGTTATCTACCTAAATTTAATACTAACATGAAGCCCAATATGTCACGAAAAAACAATCTCAGAATCGCTAGGATCGGTTGAAGCGTTCCAGAGATATTACCTCATAAAGGGAGAGTGGTCAGAATTACAAAAAATGGTTCGGTCATTAGGGTGCAAAGTGACTCGGTCCTTAAGGGGTTAAACAAACGTAGATCCCTTGGTTAATGACAAGGAGATATCTGAGTGATCACAACTGGGTATTTAAGGCTTTGACGATGCACTGAGGTGGAATTTCCATTCTTCACTTAGACTTGTCCAGTCTGGCAGATTAGAACAATTATTCAGTCTCGCCATGAGAATATGAACTTTGTGTAAGGATCAAAGTACTGACTGTATGTAGGGCAATAAATTTCACTGACAGTCGTCATACTGCATTCCTACATTATTTTTAACCCTTCACCAAAAATTCATGCATTTCTTCAAGTGTTCTAGTCAACATTGATCATCAAGTCAGGTATGATAATAGATGCAATTACACATAGTAACTGACGAAAGCAGTCGATGATGATATTGCTCACTGGTACGGTAATGTCACTGTACGGATCATCATTTGGCTGACAGCTATCTGAAGTGTATGAGGAAGCTTTTCACACTGTTGACTAATCCTTACGTGGATTTTCATTATCAGATTGATGAGGTCTGACACTTGCAACAAAGTCCAATCAGCTTTATCATCCCCAGAGGTGGCAGGATGTAAACAATGTACAGAGCTGGTACAGCACAGCTCCTTACCTCCACACTGGCAGTGCAGCTAGGCTCCCAGTGGAAAGCATAGGAACTAGTCTCTCCAGTTCTCAGGAGCTTATAAACTATGTTTTCTCAGAAACATTGCAGCATAATAATAATAAAAATAATAATAATAAAGCTTTATTTATATAGTGCCAATATATTCCACAGCGCTTTACAAAGTAGGGGTTAGAGTACAGAAAATATAATACAGTAAGTAATTACAGTAGAGAACAAATACATTACAATAATTGGATACAAAACAGTAGGCATAGAATCAATGTAAAAAAGAAAATAGAATAAATAAAGCAAGAAATGAAGGTGATGCAGCATTTCAGAGTCAAACATACCTAGCTGAAATCATGCAGCCAGGGTCAAATACATGCGGCCAATGGATTGGCCAGCATGTATTAGCTAAATCTCCTAAAAATAGAACATTAATATCAATGAACATTAATATGAACATTAATATTAAAGTCTCGGACAACTCCTTTAAGTGGATTGTCCACTACTTGGAAAACTCCTTCTCATTCCCCATATGCGCCCTCATAAAAATAAAAAAACTATGTTCACTTCCGGTGCCGGCGCGGTTCCAGTGATGCAAGAACTCATGTTCCAGGGGCGTAGCATTGTTTGGACACACAAGCCAAGTGACCAATCATCATCAGCTTCCACCTTTGTATGGTAATTAACAAGAAGTGAGCGCTTTCACTGCCACTCACTTCCTGTTAACTGATCCTCCCTCTGGAGGCAAGGAGAAGGAAGCTGGTGGTAACTGGTTGTGGGGCTCGCGTGTCATAACAATGCCACGTGAGCCATGGGAATGAGCGTTCCACCACCACTGAAATCGCGCAGGCACCGGAAGTGAGTATAAGCTTTTTTATTTTTATTGGGTCGCACATGGGGAAGGAAGGGGATGTCTAAGTAGTGGACAACACCTTAAACCAGAGATAATCATGTAAACTTAATACCTCTATATTTTGGCTTTTAAAGTGTTTTGACATATTTTAGAAGACAGAATAATACAAATGACTATTATATGTTATATTATTTACCTGACCATAACTGGCTGCATAATGGATAAGGCTAGGGTGATCCTTCGAACAACTTAACTCAGCGATGGCTTCTGTTTCACTGACCATCCACCGAACACACTCCAGTTGACCCGTCTGAAAGAAGAAAAATTAAATGTTCTTAAATTTTTTTCAATTTTATTAGTTTCATTACAAATGCTGTAATGTAAATGACAGCTTGACTAAATTCAGGTTTAGCAACGCTGATTTTATGTCTTATTTCCATTGGACTTTTTTTGCCAGAACTCACATATCATAAAAAGTTACCTACTGTTAATAAACTACAACTGTTAGGGCTACACCAAGATTGTGGAGTGCAGCTGTTTCACTAGTTTAGTCTGTCCATATCAAAAGGGGAAAGAATAAAATATACTTCTGTTGTATTAGCAAAAGGTTAGGTGAGGCAATGTGCGCACGCTTAAAATTTGTTTGCAAAACTTTTTGCACCAAGTCTGCATCTCCTGGTGGAAAAACACCAAAAACACAGTGCATTTATAACATGTTTTGACCTGTTTTCTGTGGTTTTGACATATGTTTTTCATGCATTTGGAGTAAAGATATTCTGACAAAAACACACCAAGAAATGAGAAACACTGCAGATTTATTTCTGCACCAAATCTGCAAGGGAAAAATAAGCTACATGTGCACAAAACTTCAAGATTCTTATTGGCTTTGTGCCCTTGTGCCAAAACTGCACCAAAAAAACATCAAATACGCATTTGCATCTTAACACAGATGAGTATATTTCTTTTTCATTAATATTAAACATTTAAAGCAAACCTGTCACCCCCCCCGGGCATCAAAAGCTATAATAGCCACCTTCTGCAGCACTAAGGCTGCATTCAGGGAAGGTGGCTATAGGCTTTTGATGCCCTTTATACTATGAAATATGAAGTTAGGTAAATGCTCACACTTCTGAAGACCAAAGACCGGGAGGCGGGGTTTCATGCTCCTCTGACCCGCCCCCTCTTGTCAGTCATGGTGCTCGCCTGCTGCTGCCTCCCCTGACTGTGTAAAATGAACGCGCGCCTCCATTCTCCTGCACGACGCCGCGCATGCGCTGTGCGCCCGGTGTCCAGGAAGTAATCGGCAGCGCGCACAGCGCATGCGTGGCTCCATGCAGGAGAACGGAGACGCGCGTTCATTTTACACAGTCAGGGGAGGCAGCAGCAGGCGAGCACCATGACTGACAAGAGGGGGCGGGTCAGAGGAGCGTGAAACCCCGCCTCCCGGTCTTTGGTCTTCAGAAGTGTGAGCATTTACCTAACTGCATATTTCATAGTATAAAGGGCATCAAAAGCCTATAGCCACCTTCCCTGAATGCAGCCTTAGTGCTGCAGAAGGTGGCTATTATAGCTTTTGATACCCGGGGGGGGGTGACAGGTTCGCTTTTAAACTAGTTCTTTTCTTTTTGGGGTAATATCTGCTTGTAATTAAAAGGCAAATCCTGAAGATGTAAATGTATACGATAGGACACCCCCTTGGAAGTATGCATACAAAGTGTATGAGGTTTAAGAGCACATTTTAAAGATTATATAATCAAATTTACATATTTCCCAGGTCCTGTTTGCCCTATGTGTATCTATATAGGACAATCAATCCTTATGTGGTCTTTATGCTACATTTATAATTACTTCTATTTTTCTTCTACTTCTTGCAGATTTAACAAAAAGACAATATATTAACGGGAGGTAGGGGGCGGAAGGAAGGTAGTATAATTGCAGGATGTGACTACAAAGGGTTTGTTTGTAGTCTGTTACTATGGTGACACTTATGTCTCCCTACAAGCTGTCAACAATGGATAATTCTAATAAAGAACAATTACACCATTGCTTTGTTTCTTAAAAAAGAAATTTGGTTCTAAATGTTTTCACACCCTACTTTATTATGCTGGAATCTGTCAGGCCAGTAGATATGAAATGAGTCTTCTCGCTAGGATTTTACGCCCTACAGACTCCACCAACTATCAAAACATTATCTCGTGACTGTATCTCTTTAGGAACAATGAAAAAAAAGTGACATTCTGAAATGATGGAAAATCTTTATTGTCAATGATATGGAAATTGTCTATTGTTATATAGGACAACAAATTTCCTTATACAACGCAAAAAAATGTCAATGAAGTTATTATATATCAAATATAATATGTCAGTATTAATTTGTACTTAATAAATATAAATAAAAAGAAAACAAGTTGCATTTATTCAAGATGCGGCACCCCATGATCACCATGCTCACCGGCATCCTACATTGAGCTGCTGATGTTCTCTCTTTTTATGTATCTTGACTTTTCCAGTAGTATTAGATTACTTAGTGTGGAAACAATCCTTCAGTTTCTTAAGCAAAGATACATTCTCAATTCTAATTGTTCTTGACCAGTTGAGTGTTTGGCAGAATATGACAGATGGTCCCTAAGAGAATATCTTATGAAATCTATCCTCTGACTATTTACACTGGTTGTACATCCCAAGTGATCTATCCATAAAAAAGTTTGTAGTCAAAGGAGTCATTTCAGGTTTCTTTTTACAAATGGCTGCAACATAGCGGATATCAAAATCCAGTAGTGGAGTAATTAGTATCACATATACAGAGCGAAAGGCAGCAATGTTCAATTTCACTTTTTTCTTACAAGTGGATCACACAGTCGCGGTTGGATAAGCAGCTTGTTGATCCTTTATTTATCCTGAGCATAGCAGGTAATTAATGTATATGATTCTGATATGTTGGGCTAACTGTTAGTAGTTTCCTCATGGTAAAAAACAAAACTACAGAGTGTAAAATATAACATTATTTAAAAAATCACAAAAATTACTCAATAAATTCCAAGAACTAATATTAACATTTTATTTAAATAAATTGCCCCCCCAAATAATCAATTAGTGATCCTTAGTCACAGGACAAAGGCCCTTTTCTTTTTAGGATATTGCATGCACAGTAATTATTCCTGAGGATTTCTGAAAATGTTTAGTACGTAAAATGCATAAGAAGCAAAAGGTTAAAAAGCGGTAAAACAGAGCCAGGTCTCTCAATTTCAGTGATCAACCAACTATTGAAGAATTGATTAATTAGTTTTGCTTAGGGTAGAGTCACACTGGTGTATAACTCGCAGGAGTGCAATGTGAGAAAATCTTGCATTGAACTTGGCCCAAAGTTAGGCAGCTAAGTTCTGCCATGATCGAACTGAGGAAAAAAACGTAGCATGCTGCAATTGTCAGTGAATCTCAGATCACTCTTACTTATACAAGTCTATGTGTGCAAGTGAAACATCAGCCTGCACTCGGATGGCATCCAAGTACAGTGCTATATACACTTAGACAAGCAATGGAGAAGATCGAGAGATTAACCTCTTTCTCATCCCCGCACCTGTCTGACTGCAGAATCGGATCACAGTAGAAGACACTTTGCTCACGCTCGCAGCAAAGCTTGGGCAGAGTGTCATCAGCATATTGCATCCCATGCTCTAGCGGCTGACGCAAGCGCTAAAAACTTAAGACATTTTCCCTGCAGCGCATAGCATTAACGCTATGTGCAGCCAGAGAACGCTGCCCCTAGTTACCCGATGCTTACCTTAACAACCAGACACACACAAAGCTGCTGGGAATGCGCTTTAGCTGAGCGCACAGGAAACGCTGCAGGCAACATTTCCTGTGCGCTGTTGTAAAGCGCACTCCCAGCAGCTTTATGTGTGCCTGGTTGTCAAGGTAAGCGTTCTCTGCAGCGTATAGCGTTAATGCTATGCGCTGGAGGGAAAAGTTCTAAGTTTTATGCGCATTCTGTTAGGCTAGGGTCAAAACGCTAGTGTGACTCTAGCCTTACACCAGTATGACCCCGGCCCAATAAAGGCATTTTTCCTCCTAGTGGCATATTCCTTATTAAAGGTTATGTCTACATGGCTGAATACCAGATTAATTGCTTATTGAAGCTAAATTAATGTGAAAATATGTCTTTATATTGGAAAACAGTCACTTTTTTATTTTTACAAATTTTTATTTTAAGGTAATATTTTCAGCACTTTGCGTTTTGCAGTGATTGTCTTGTGATTCATAATACATTGTTTAACTTTTGAAAAGGTAAGTCTATCATTTACAATAGACAAATTATTTTGAGAGAACCTCTGGACAAAGTTTTCCCATTTATGGAACCCATCTTAGGGCCTTTTGACATCAGCAGTAAGCTTAGATCGCGGCAGTTGCGGTGAAAAAAACGCAACTGCCGCGGTTACCGCATAACGGCCGCACTTGCGGTTCACTTGCGGCAAGCCCCATGCAATGTTTATGGGGCTTGCGGTAAGTGTGTGGCAGGTGCGGCAATGTGGTTTCAGCACTTGCGGCAGCGAAACAAAACGTGACTGACCGCAGTGTTTTCGTGCCCGCATCTGCCGAAACCGCAACTATACCGCACTTGCCGCACCTGCCTCAAGCCCCATAGACATAGAATGGGGTTTGCTGCAAGCGAACCGCAAGTGCGGGCGTTATGCAGTAATCGCGGCAGTTGCATTTTTTTCACCGCAACTGCCGCGATCAGCGCTTACCGCTGATGTGAAAGGGGCTTAAGTAGTTTGTCAAAATTAGGGCCCTTTCACATCAGCGTTTTTTTTCAAATCGCGGCAGATGCGGTGAAAAAACCGCATCTGCCGCGATTACCGCATACCGGCTGCACTTGCGGCGCGGTTGCGGTTTTTGCCATGCAAAGTATAGGCGGACTTGCGGCAGGTGCGGCAAGTGCGGTTTTGCACTTGCGGCAGGTGCGGCCGCGAAAAAAACCGCGGTCAGTCGCGGTTTTTTTCGCGGCCGCACCTGCCGCAAGTGCAAAATCGCACTTGCCGCACCTGCCGCAAGTCCGCCTATACTTTGCATGGCAAAAACCGCAACCGCGCCGCAAGTGCAGCCGGTATGCGGTAATCGCGGCAGATGCGGTTTTTTCACCGCATCTGCCGCGATTTGAAAAAAACGCTGATGTGACAGGGCCCTTACAAAGATGTCATTGACTGAAGGAACTATAGAAAAATTAGCTATTATGAGGCGTGATAAAATAATCTGCCTCGTAATTGTGATAAGCACCTGCCATTCCTTTTATCACAGTGCTTGTCTCATAATGAGACAATACCGTTCTAGATTAGACCAAGTGGTATAAGGAGAAATGTTTTCCTTGTGGATAGTGACATGCTGGTGTAAGGAAACTTATAGACCATGCATAATGCCGTCAGCGTCTTCACACTCCACAGGGCAGGGACGCCGATGCACTCACTGCCCCGGACGCACTGCTGCTATTCCAGCTATGTCTATCTGCTCCCAGGACCTGCACACACCACACAGGTCTACTGCTTGCACGCTTAGGTTGTGGGCATGCACACTCCCTGCCTCTTAAGGGGACAGTGGGTGCACTTTGGTAGTGTCCCCAACCAATAGCTGGAATCAACAGGTACTTAAGGGTCTCATGTTAGTCTGCACATTAGCTAGTTGTCAGGTTAATTGAACGTGTTCACTAACCTGTATTCCCTACCTGAGTGCTTGAGTCCGCTCCAGAAACAACTAAAAATTAGGAAACAAAAGCGCAATAGGGTCTTATCCTCTTAAACACTATTTGATGGTGACAATTGTCACTGCTCACCTGGGTTGGTTGTGTACCCACAACCAGTATATGCATACGGTACAGTTGCTGCAGGATCCACACTCCATGTTTACATAAAGGTGATCAGAAATAAACCCAAAGGGACAGTGTTTAGGTGATCCCCGCTGCTGTATGAAGAAAAAGACCACAAGATCTGTCGAGTAATGGTGGCTTTATTCAATGCATTTCGGAGCGTTATTCCGCTCCTTCCTCAGGAAAACAGCCATACTTTTTGTAAATGCTGTTTTCTCGAGGAAGAAGCAAGGAAAACGGTCCGAAACACATCAAATAAAGCCACCATTACTCAACAGATCCTTGTGGTCTTTTTCATCATACAGCAGCGGGGATCACCTACACACTGTTCCTTTGGGTTTATTTCTGAGTCCGTTCCAGTCCTGCATACCTGTACCCGTTTACCAGTATGCCATCTGCCAGTACCTGCTGACTTGCCATTCAGTCTGCACCAGCCGTCCTGCCAGTACCTGCCACTGTTTGTATCAGCTATTCAGCCAGTACCTGTCATCCAGTCAGTACCAGCTGTTTTGCTAGTACCTGCTATTCAGTCTGTTTCAGCCATCCAGCCTTTCTTAATTTCATATCTGCATCCCTGACCCCTGCTAGTATCGAGGAATGCCCTTGAGTGCCACTTGGTGACTACCCTCCAGCACAAGCGTAACCACACCATCAGTGGCTCTAGTGAACATGAGGAAGCCGCTTAGTTACGCCCCTCCAAGGTAAGCCCCACCATGTGGAGCAGTGGGTCAACACCCCCAGTGTTACACATGCAATGCTGTCCTGGGAAACTAAATATGCAAATAGCTTCTTCAGAAGGATGTCCAGAGATCTTTTGCTTTGCAGAAGACATTTACACTGGTTAGAACAAAAAAGTATATACTTCTGTGTGTAGATACTGTGATATATACTTAAAGTGGCACCAACTATTACTCAATTGATTGCCTTTAAGAATGTCCATCCAATGTGGCTGCAGCCATCAAGTGATATTAATGATCTTAGGCTAGGGTCACATTTACATTTTGACCCTAGCCTTTTAACTTAGTACTTTTCCCAGCACTGCTAGCGTTAACGCTATGCGGTGCTGGATAACGCTGACCCTAGTTACCGATATTTATCTTCCCAACCAGTCACACAGGAAGCTGCTGCCTAGAAGACCACAACGGACACAGAATCATGCTGAGAAGTAGCACCATCGCGAGGTAAGCACAGGTTTATTGACTGGTATTTTTAGTTCCCAACCCTTGGCCCCTTTAAAATAAATTTTGAAGTAAGGAAAAATCCCTTTTTGTATATGGGGCAAAAGTTTAGAGGGCAAAAGAAGTAAAATACAATGCAACAGTAAACAAGATCCATCAGCACAGTCTGTGTTGTTGAATTTCAGAATTTTGCAAAATTATTTTCTGATATTTGCAAAGTTTTGTTGGGGAATCTGCACACGTGAAAGAACGGAAACTTCTGCGTTATTTATTACTTCACTGTATTTTTAAGCCGAGTAATATAATTAAGTTATGGCTACCATATTATGACATTAACATTTATTGGAAGAAGCTCTGTACTTGCTGAAATCTTTACATGTCTCCTAGCTACATGACCGCATTCTATGACTTGTAATATAACTAATCATTTATTAATATTGGGCTTAGGTCAAAATTCCTAGAATAAAAAACGCAGAAATTGTTAGCTGCACTGGCTGTTTGTAGTCTTAGATGTATGTTTTATGTGTTCTTTCCAAATGATTATGCCTTATTTACGACTGGAAGGTGTCTTAGAGAATTCCCTCTTTACTCTTTTTTCCAAATATATTTAATCTTTCTTGAACCAGACAGACTCTACATTGGAAACAATCCAAAATAAAAAAAAGTTCATCATGACTGAACCTTATGGCAAAAGCATTAGAAAACCTGTCAGTCTGCATGCGCTTGGGGTTATGAATCAAGCCTGTAAAGTAGACGCTTCTCCACTAAAATGACTTCAAGCTCCATTTATAATCAACATACTTTGCTTCTGCATATTTTTAATAGTTTGACATGAATTGAAAGATGGTATTTATGTAAACCTATGTAATAAAAGCAACAATAACATGTAGGTAATTAGCACAGAGCTATGCTGGGTTCCTACTAGTATTTCTGCTTTTTTGCCTAATCATAGAAATAGATAATTATAGGCAATACCAGATCCATCACACACCAGACAGGTTTTCGTAAACCTTTGTGGTGTACCTACATCTCTTGTTCCTCCTGGAGATGTCCAGGAGTCAATTTATACATATATGTCCAGGAGAAATAATACATCAAACATACAACGCATGGGTCTGATTCATCAAAACTATTTTGAGTTAGTTGCTGTGAAAAGTCGGCACAATTTTGGCACAACTTGAAACCGAGTCAAAATGCTGCGACCTTTGACACTGTCATACAGGTTTCTTCCAAAATAGGTGGAACTGGTGGCAAGACGCGTGTACAAAGGGGGTGTGATGCCACAAGTCTAATTCATGTCAGAAATATTACTAAGATCTCCGTTTTCATATCTAGCACAGGGCAGTTTCTGCATTATACATTTGCATTATACTCATGATCCTCTTTTCTCTAGTGCCACTTATTGATTTACATTTTTCATGAAAATAGTAGTGTCGCGGCAGATAACTATCTCTGTAAGTATATTATTTTCTGCCAGCACCTACGTTTTTGGTGATGCCAGTCTTACACTTATTTACATATTGTCTATCTTTGACTGAGCTCCCATTATATATAATTTTTCCCTATTTTTCATTTCTTTAGTCTGGTAGACACACAAGGACACCATTGTGAGATCCTAACACACACCTGATCATTGTTTTTAATCGCATCCATGGACATATAAATCCATTCACCACTCACCATTCCATTAGGGCATAGTGTCAGGACCTGGCAGTGGAGGCTCCTTGAAGTGGATGCCAGGCTTAATCCTTAGTGGCTACTAACGAGACTAAGATCTCTGTTTTCATATCTAGTACAGGGCAGTTTCTGCATTATACATTTGCATTATACTCATGATCCTCTTTTCTCTAGTGCCACTTATTGATTTACATTTTTCATGAAAATAGTAGTGTTGCGGCAGATAACTATCTCTGTAAGTATATTATTTTCTGCCAGCACCTACGTTTTTAATGATGCCAGTCTTACACTTATTTACATATTGTCTATCTTTGACTGAGCTCCCATTATATATAATTTTTCCCTATTTTTCATTTCTTTAGTCTGGTAGACACAGAAGGACACCATTGTGAGATCCTAACACACACCTGATCATTGCTTTTAATCGCATCCATGGACATATAAATCCATTCACCACTCACCATTCCATTAGGGCATAGTGTCAGGACCTGGCAGTGGAGGCTCCTTGAAGTGGATGCCAGGCTTAACCTTAGTGGCTACTAACAAGACTAAGATCTCCGTTTTCATATCTAGCACAGGGCAGTTTCTGCATTATACATTTGCATTATACTCATGATCCTCTTTTCTCTAGTGCCACTTATTGATTTACATTTTTCATGAAAATAGTAGTGTCGCGGCAAATAACTATCTCTGTAAGTATATTATTTTCTGCCAGCACCTACGTTTTTGGTGATGCCAGTCTTACACTTATTTACATTTAGAAATATTACTCCAGACACGGACTGAATTGTGCAACGGCGCACACCACTCATCAGCTGCTCCCGATACATGAAGATGTGGCTCACCTTCATGAATAAAGAGCGGTATGGTGGCTCAGTGGTTAGCACAGTGCTGAGGTCCTGCATTCAAACCCCCCAAGGACAATATCTGGAAGGAGTTTGTATGTTCTCCCTGTGTTTGCGTGGGTTTCCTCTGACTTCTCCGGTTTCCTCCTAGACTCCAAAGACATACTGATAGGATGTTCAGATTGTGAGCCTCAATGGAGACAGTGTTTCAAATGTATGTAAAATGCTATTGAATTAACCCTAGAACGCATACCTGGGGCCTCGCAGGCCCGCCAGGTTACTTGTTTTCTATTTTCTGTAAAAGTACTTTAGTTTGAATTTCGAAAATCTAGGTAATCCTCAGGTATATAGTTGTTAGTAATTTCCAGTTATTCATATATTTTTATGTTACAGACATTTCAGTATAACAACCTTTTTTTGGGACTACCCCATATTCACGCACCTGGGGACTTTTAGGCCCGTACTAGGTTTACATGTGATATTCAGTCTTTTTGTCTGTATTGTTGCTGGGGAAGAACTTTTATGACTCTGGGAAGAGTGTGGATTCTGCATGACAACATGGTCATGTGATCTTGGAAGGGAGGCTCCCTCACAAAGTCATGTGTCTCTGACCTCATCACAGGTCTTTTTGTCCTAATTGCTGGAGCTTTGGAGGAAGAAGTCAGCTTTCTTTTGTCTGGAAATAGAAACTTTCTGAGCTCCAAAACCAGAGGCTTCTACTGCACTACAAGAAAGTGATCTGTTGGAGGTAAGAGGAGGGGGACTGCACTTTACCTGCTTTATATTGCTTGGTGTGCTGGGACCCTAACAAAGAGTCTTATCACATACTGTTTACAGTGCACAAGCCTGATTGTAATCTTTTTCTCTTTTTCTTTTTTGTTTACTGACATCTAAAATTACAATGGCACAGTCATTCCGCCAGCCTTAGCTGGGGTCACCAGGAGGTCAGATCCATTACGGATCCCCTCCTGGCGGACCCCAGCGCTACTGGGAATGCATCCTTACTTTGCAATTGTAAAATAAATTTTGAAAAGTATTTTTATTTGAGTTATTCCGTGTTATTTGCACACAGGCCTGAAAGGCCCCAGGTGCGTGAATATGGGGTAGTCCCAAAAAAAGGTTGTTATACCGAAATGCCTATAGCATAAAAATATATGAACAACTGGAAATTACTAACAACTATATACCTGAGGAATACCTAGAGTTTCAAAAATCTAACTAAACTAATTTTACAGAAAATAGAAAACAGGTAACCTGGCAGGCCTGCGAGGCCCCAGGTATGCGTCCGCCAGCCTTAGCTGGGGTCACCAGGAGGTCAGATCCATTACGGAATCCCGTCCTGGCGGACTCCAGCGCAAGTGGGAATGCATCCTTACTTTGCAATAAACTTTGAAAAGTATTTTTTTTTAGTTATTCCATGATAATTGAAAACGGGCCTAAAAGGCCCCAGGTGCGTGAATGTGTAGATTTCTATGGGTATGCGTTCTAGGGTTAATAGCGCTATATAAATGAATAAATACTATTATCTGACTCCACCATGCCCCCTCAGCAAACCAGCCAGAAAATCACCGGTATTAATGAATCAGTGCCATAGAATTCAAGCTTTTACTAAATAAAACTATCTCTTTGGACACATAACTTTTCCTTCCATCAATATAGCCATATGAAGCTTCCATTTTTGAAGAACATGTCGTGGTTTTTATTAACTTCATTAACTTTAACCCTATAATGGACTAAAACTGGAAAAAAAATCTATGTAGGATACAATCTTGAAATAAATATAATTCTGTCATTGTTGCTCTTAATTTGATTTTTCTCTTTAGTATTCAGTGTGTGCTAAAAATGACCCCCTAAGTTTATTCTGCAGGTCAGCATGATCACTGTGATACCACATGTGTAATTATGTTTTAATATTTTACTAGAAATAGATCTGGAGTTACAGAGGCTTAATAGCTACATCCCCATTTAAATATTATGTCAAACGCTGATTTTTCAGTAACGGAGGAAGGAACCAGCAATATAAAGGCATAGCTTGACTTGTCTTTTAAAGAACTATCCCTGTACATAAATAATTTGGGCTGTGAAATCCATCTGACAGATTCCCTTTAAGCATTAACAGTATGGCATAAATCATTTTATATTTCAAATAATGTGACTGTTCCAGACACAGCAGTACCAAACAAGCTATATTTTTTTTACCATAGGAAAATAGGGTGATTTCAACTTTTATTTAAAGTTTTCACATACTTCTTAGTCCTTGTACAATTGACAATCTCCCATGAAGCCTATCCATAAGCAGTAGGCCCCCAGCTGATATGACAACACCATCGGCATCCAAAGATCACATAAGTGAAAGTGGAAGGGACTTTCCTTGCTAACCAATCATTTAGAGGTGGCTGTCAGCATTTATGTGGTTGGATAGTAGGGAAAATGTCTTCAAAAGAAGCAATCAGTGGTTTGCTGTTAGAACAGGGGTGTACAACCTGTGGCCCAGGAGCCACATGCAGCCCGTGATGTCATTCTGTGCGGCCCCCAACCATATGGAAAGGATAATGTTGGTCTGAGGGGTCACTTATATGTGAGTAGAAACACAGAATATTGAAAAGTAGCAGGGCATGGCAAATAGTAATGGTCCAGTGGATGCCTCATACATCTGAAGAATGGGGTCTTGTCACCTGTTCGGCACTCCAGAAAGTATGTGAGTTAGACTGGTGGCCTTCTGTATTTGTGGCTCACATTGCTGTAGATTATTGGAGTTCAGAAAATTTAGGCCACGTGAACACGTTGAGTATTTGTTGAGTTTTTTACCTCAGCATTCTAGCCAAAACCAGGAGTGGGTGATAAATTCAGAAGTGGTGACGTGTTTCTATTATACCTTTCTTTTGACTGTTCCACTCCTGGTTTTGGCTACAAATAACGAGCTAAAAAAATTCACCAAATATTGAATGTGTGAACACGCTGCAGACAACGTTTTACTGTGCGCTCAGCTAAAGCGCATGTCATGCAGCTTGGTGTGTGACCACTGCTAAGATAAACCCCAGGTTGCTATGGGGCTCCGGTTCATTGGCATCGCATAGCATTAATGCTATGCGCAGCGGCAGCTTTTCAAAGATTTTAGCGCTGCTGTCACCC
Source organism: Allobates femoralis (assembly GCA_033576535.1). Taxonomy (NCBI): domain Eukaryota; kingdom Metazoa; phylum Chordata; class Amphibia; order Anura; family Aromobatidae; genus Allobates; species Allobates femoralis. The sequence goes on from JARQOC010000003.1 coordinate 716,180,092, forward strand.
TCAAATGTGACCCTGGCCTTAGAGGTTCTTGCTTAAGTTTCAGGCAGCTTCTGAGCGCTCTCATGCAGCTGCATCCAACATACACTCAAAAATGGAATTGCAACACCAAGAAGGAAAAGTCATGGAGTTTTGGGAATCACAGGATTGATAGACATGGTAATGATATGCAAATTATGAAAAAGTGGAAAGTACATTTCCTAAACACAATTTATTCAGTATTGAGTATGAGCACCATATGAAGATACACCAATTTATGGGTTTAGCATGTTAGAAACTGCTGTGCGGCTGTCATGTCATCAGTTTATGGCGACCGATAGAAAATGCCACAGTCTTTTTTATGTCATATTCATTCAATAACTGACTATAAATTTCCCCAGAATTTTTTTTGGCAACAAATTCAGTTTATCTCTTCTTCTTTTGCAGCGTAAATTGAAATTGAGATTTTACCTAGATTTCTGGCTTGTATTTTAGTAACCATATCAGGTCACGCTGGTCTGCCCACCATCCCTAATCCCCAGCACCTTTTGATGAAAGTGATAAAACATCATTCAAATAGGCACATTTTGGGGCAAATGAGACATGTTCCAAAATGTGTTATTTTTTATTCCATTAAAGTGAATCTGTCAGCAGGTTTTTGCTAAGTCATCTGAGAGCAGCAAGATGTAGACAAAAACTCTGAATCCAATGATGTATCACTTAGTGTACTGAATGAAGCAGTTCTGATACAGAGTTTTAAGATTAGCATATAGCAAAATGCAAAAACTGCTCCCACTCACAATAAGCACTTTATGTACAATATCTATAGACAGTTAGCTACTTATCAGAAGAAGGGGTGTGTACATGTCGAACCAGGGCTCACATGCTGCTGTAGGTGATGTAGTCCAGGCAATGATAATCTCATGGTGCTAAAACAAACATTGCAAGTAAAACAGTTTGGACCTTGATAAGAGTAGCATTGCTGAAATCTTTGTTTTAACCCCTATGGAATGCTGTCCTCATATTGCATAGCAAAAGCTGCTGACAGATTCTTTTTAAAGAGGGGAACTATTATATTTTTATCGTAACAAATATGGTGAAATATGATTTGTAGGCACTTACTAATAAATTATTAGCCTTATTAATAGATCAGCTTCTCCTTCTCCACCTGTTAGTGCTCAGCTTTTCTGTTCTCAAAATGGCAACTAATGGGGGTCATGTGACCAGACCTGTTCATCAGTTTCCTCCAACTAAACACTATAGGAAGGCATTTCATTTGACAGACACTGAAGGAAGAGTCTGGTCACATGACCCTTCAGCAGAAGCCATTTTGTTCTGTGAGGAAGACTGCACTAATTTTTAGGCGACATTTTACAAAGATTAGAGCTGAACCTATAACCTCTATATGTACAGTACAATACTTGTTTTGAAACCTATGTGGCCTGAAGGTTGTCTAAAGGAAGAAACAAAATATATATAAACTATACATAACATCAAAGTACTGAATGCCAGATGAAGTATGCTGGCTCCAGCCCTGGAGGATGGGAGAAAACATTCTTCACTCCAATTCACTAGTGTTATAGAAAAACAAAACCTATTCTTCAGTAACTGAAGCATTGCTATGGTTGTTCACAGTGGCGCACCCAAGGGGGAAGACCTACGTGTCTGGACACCCCCCTTGGACGGCCCTGAGAAGCTGGGGGGGCCCACCATGCAGTATTAAGCATTAATTAGGTATTCAAATTTACAAAAATCGCTTGGCTTTTAGGAGGGCTTTGCTCCCCCAAACCCCCACACCGAGGGCTTTGCCCCTCGGAACCCCGCTGGGGGGGTGACACCCCCCTTTCAGGGCCGGTGTGTGTTTCTTGGACCCCTACCTTGGGAAATTTCTGGGTGCGCCACTGGTTGTTCATATAAAGAAAAATTAATGGACATAAAATCTTTGAAGACGTAAATGTCAAATTTTGAATGTGGAGATTTTTTATTACGGCTGTAAACTAAAAGTCATACCGTATATACTCGTGTATAAGCCGACCCGTGTATAAGCCGACCCCCCTACTTTTGCCCCCAAAACCTGGGAAAACTTATTGACTTGCGTATAAGCCGAGGGTGGACTCCAGCACAGGTATACAGGCCCCCCCAGTGGTATACAGCAGGCCCCAGCAGTGGGGTATACAGCAGGCCCCAGCAGTGGGGTGTACAGCAGGCCCCAGCAGTGGGATATACAGCAGGCCCCAGCAGTGGGGTATACAGCAGGCCCCAGCAGTGGGGTATACAGCAGGCCCCAGCAGTGGGGTATACAGCAGGCCCCAGCAGTGGGGTATACAGCAAGCCCCAGCAGTGGGGTATACAGAAGGCCCCAGCAGTAGGGTATACAGCAGGCCCCAGCAGTGGGGTATACAGCAGGCCCCCAGGGGAATACAGCAGGCCCCCAGGGGTGTAAGCAGGCCCCTAGGGGTGTAAGCAGGCCCCCAGGGGTGTACAGCAGGCCCCCAGGGGTGTAAGCAGGCCCCCAGGGGTGTAAGCAGGCCCCCAGGGGTATACAGCAGGCCCCCAGGGGTGTAAGCAGGCCCCCAGGGGTATACAGCAGGCCCCCAGGGGTGTAAGCAGGCCCCCAGGAGTATACAGCAGGCCCCCAGGGGTGTAAGCAGGCCCCCAGGGTGTAAGCAGGGCCCCAGGGGTGTAAGCAGGCCCCCATGGGTGTAAGCAGGCCCCCAGGGGTGTAAGCAGGCCCCCAGGGGTGTAAGCAGGCCCCCAGGGGTATATACAGAAGCCCCAGTGGCACTCGCCCCCCCCATATTGAGAAGAGCCCCCACACTTTGCAGAGCCCCCCCGCTGCATAATCTTACCATCCAGGGTCTTCTTCACCGGAGGTCCTGCAGTCCATCCTCGCGCGCTGTGTTCCCGGTCTCTTGTGACCCGGCGGTCGCAGTCGAATGACGTCATCGCGCCAGGTCACGTGAGACCCGAACACAGCGCGCGAGGATGGACGGGAGGACCGGCGGTGATGAAGACGCTGGATGGTAAGATTATGTAGCGGGGGGGGGCTCTGCAAAGTGTGGGGGCTCTAAACATGCTGGGGGGGCTAGTGCCACTGGGGGCTGCCTGTATACACTGGGGGCTGCTGTATACACTGGGGGCTGTATGCACGGCTCCCCCTGCCGCTGTGATGGGCGGGGGGAGCCGTGCATATCTAATGAGCGGCCCCACGAGATGGGCCGCTGTCAGCAGCCTCCCCCCCGCCTCCTCCAGCCTCCCCAGCACCCGGACCCATAGGATTACCGTATTGACCCGTGTATAAGCCGAGGGGGTGACTTTTCAGCCCAATTTTTGGGCTGAAAAACTCGGCTTATACACGAGTATATACGGTAATTCATGATAACTGCAGGTTTTTAATAAAGAAGCACTCCCCGCTAAACCTGTTAAAATGTATATGTAGTGTACAGTCATGGATGAAGGTGTTGGCACTCTTCAAATTGTTCCAGAAAATCAAGTATTTCTCCAATAAAATGATTGCAATTACACATATTTTGTTATACACTTGTTTATTTCCTTTGTATATATTGAAACAACACAAAAACGGAGAAAAAAAAGCGAATTGGACATAAGGTCACATAAAGTTGCAAACATAGGCCAGATGGCCAAAATTGTTGGTTACTTCAACTTAATATTTCGATTCTGGGACCGCTACTCTTCTCAATCTACACTCTCGGCCTAGGGCAACTCATTGAGTCCCATGGCCTCCAGTACCACCTCTACGCCGACGACACCCAAATCTACCTGTCTGGACCTGACATCGCCTCCCTTCTATCCAAAATTCCACACTGCCTGTCCGCCATCTCATCCTTCTTCTCTGCTCGGTTCCTTAAGCTGAACATAGACAAAACAGAGTTCATTGTCTTCCCCCAAGCCGCTCCCCCTCACTAACCAACCTATCCATCGTCGTCAATGACTGCTCTCTCTCTCCAGTCTCCCATGATCGGTGCCTCGGGGTCATCCTCGACTCTTCCCTCTCCTTCAAGCCCCACATCCAGGCCCTCGCCACCTCCTGCCATCTCCAGCTCAAAAACATCTCCTGAATCCACACTTTTCTTGATCATGACACTGCTAAAACCCTTATTCAAACTCTCATCATCTCCCGCCTTGACTATTGCAACCTACTGCTCTCTCGACTCCCTGCTACCTCCCTTGCACCTCTCCAATCTATCCTAAACTCCGCTGCCCGTCTAATACATCTGTCCTCCCGCTACTCCCCTGTCTCTCCCTTCTGCCAAGCCCTTCATTGGCTCCCTGCTTCCCAGGGATCCCAGTTTAAAACATTAACCATGACCTACAAAGCCATTCACAACCTGTCTCCTCCATACATTTCCGACATGGTCTCCCGATACCTACCCTCATGCAACCTGGTATCCTCCCAAGAACTCCTCCTCTACTCCCCCCTTATTTCTTCTTCGGACAACTGCATTCAGGATTTTTCCTGGGCATCCCCCATACTCTGGAACTCTCTATCCCAACACATCAGACATTCTCCCACCCTGGGAACCTTCAAAAGAAGCCTAAAGACCCACCTCTTCTGCCAAGCCTACAACCTCCTATGAGACCCGGTCCACCGCGCCGCCTCACGACCGCCACCTTCCCCCTCCTGCCGTGTCCCCACCCACTCCTCATAGATTGTGAACCCTCGCGGACAGGATCTTCTCCCCTCTTGTATCTGTACGACCAACTGGTCCACATTTATTGTACTTGTCCTTGTCTGCCCTTTTAGCATGTAAAGCGCCATGGAATTTAATAGCGCTATATAAATAAATAATAATAATAATAATAAAATATTTGGTTGAACACCATTTGGAATAAATAACTGCAATGAATCGCTTCCATTCAACAAGCTTCCAAAACCTCTCAACTGGGATTTTGGACCACTGCAATCTGCTCCAGTTCTTTCATATTTCAAGGTTGCATTCGCCCAACAACAATTTTAAGATCTCTGCACAAGCGTTTAATGGGGTTTAGATCCGGACTCAATGCTGCAATGCTGCCATTTCAGAACTCTCCAACGCTTTGTTTTCATCCATTTCTGGGTGCTCCTTGAAGTATGTTTGGGATCATTGTCCTACTGGAACACACATGACTTAGTTTGCAATCCCAGCTTTCTGACACAGAGCATTGCGACCTGATATCCATTGGTAATGTTCAGATGTATAAGATACCTTGCCCAAAGTCAAGTAAAAAATAGAAAGACCTATCTCACACTCTACAGTTGTGGTGGTGCTATCAAAAATGGAGTAAATCTGGCACACATCATGAAAATAGGAGTAAAGTTAATGTGATGAAAAACATCAGATTGTTTTACTTGTAAAACTAAATCAGGATATAGGTAAAAAACAATTCCCAACGTTTCGACTTACATTACAGCCTTTTTTTTACTCTAAACAGTATCACACCAGGTAATGGATGACTTTCAGTTTTATTTTGGTCTACACGACTGAAATCCCCCTGGTTTCCTCAGCAGTTTTTGTCATGATGAAGTAACCGGAGGGTTTTAAAAAGTATAGACCAAAATAAAGTCACATGTCATCCAACCCCTGTCTGGTGTAATACTGCTTGGCTTATCAGCAGCGTGGAACATGTCCTTTTGTTCCTGACGTTCATTGATTTACACTGCATAACCCGCGGCAACTGGTGTGATGCTCTGATAAGTATTGTGCCTACACAACCCTTCAAGATGAGTGCATTTTGCTTTTACTTTTTAACATATTTTCACAGATAAGACCCAATTGCACTTTTTTTATTTCCAGCCTTCCTGCATACCCATTACTCGCATTGCGCTTTGTCCTGGTTCTTGATCTTAACAGCAAAAAGTCTGATGAAGGTCTTAGTTTTAGTATGCCAGGGCTGTGGAGTCGGAGTTGTGGCATCGGTATCCATTTTGGGTGGAGTTGCAGTCAGATTCAGGGAAATTTAGGATTCGGAGTTGGAAGTTTGGCTTATTGACTTCACACCTATGGTTGTGGAGTCGGAGTCATGAAGTCAGAGTCCATTTTGGTGGAGTTAGAGTCGGATTCAGGGAAATTAAAGAATCGGATGTTTGGGTAACCAACTCCACAGCCCTGCTGTACGCCCCATTCATTCCCAATGGGGCTGCTCCATTTCGTTGCGGGGATACAAATTCACATCGGGGATGAAAATTCGCTACTCTACCAATCAACATGTTTGCACAGATCCTATAGATAGTTGATGACTTTTTTAAGTCAGAAGCATCCAACATGTGTTTGTATTAAATATGCTAATTTGTGGGTAGCTATGCATTGCGTGGTTCAAACATTTCAATCACCAAAGTGATATTTAAATCTGTCTGAAAACAATCTGTTCTGTACATGGCAATGCGGACTTCCTATTCAGACAATTGGAAGGCGTTATACAGACATGAGAACGTTTTTTCTTTTCGTTTCCTGAGTGTCTCTTCTGCAGTAACACAGAAAGGAGAAGGACTCTACTAATGAACTACATTGCAAGGTATAGGATTTCTCATTTAAAACTAAAGGGATACTTTAAAAGGATTTTCTAGCTCTTTAAAATTGATTGCCTATCGTTAGAAGATGCCATCAATATTAGATGGCTGAGATTCCGGCTTGCAGCATCCCCATTGATCTGCTATTTACATGGCCTGTGGCACGTCTGTGAGTCCCATGTCTTCTTTATTGTTTATACTGCAGACATCTGAACACCATACATGTAGCGAAGGCCATGTTGGATATATTTTGTTTGTCCTATTTACTAACTAAATATACAAATATATTAAATGAATGGTACAAAGAGTCTGCCCACCACCAACAAAACATAATATAGACTTGCTATAGATTATCTAGCTGTGAAAACATCTTTTAAAAGATAACAGACATTATATATGAAATTCTCAGAGAAAGCAATCTAGAGCATAGGTGCAGCACAGGAGAAGTCTTAAAGAAAGTTTTTCTGCTATGTCATTTTCTTCTTTTTTTCTATGATATATTATCAGATATTTTATTTCTCGTGTTATTATGTTCTCAGTTCCTCTTACTTAAAAGTGGAATAATGAACAGTTTGTGTTAATGGTGATATAATTGAATATTTTTACAGATTAAGAAAAACACTTTTTTTTTACTATTTTTAGCTTTGATAACACATTGTCTTAGAGCCCTACACCATCATGATGGACAGACTAAATAAGAAATAGAAAATAGGAAAGTGCCACAAATACTGTGATGTAAATCACGGAGCTGGTTAACATGCCTGGTGCCTTATATACTGTAACATAGCAGATTTAGAGAAATATACGAGTTTCATTTAGTTTCTACTCCTTTCATAAGTTCGTTGGTTTATAGGGATTTTATTGGGGAATGGCAGGTCTCCAATACCTTAAGTAATGCAGAAAATCAAATGTCAACACTTTAAATGGAGGTGACAGTTTTTTATTGGACTAAGGGCCCTTTCACATCAGCGTTTTTCGTAATTCGCGGCAGATGCGGTGAAAAAACCGCATCTGCCGCGTTTGCCGCATAACCGTTCCACTTGCGGCGCGGTTGCGGTTTTTCCCATACAAAGTATAGGGGGACTTGCGGCAGATGCGGCAAGTGCGGTTTTGCACTTGCGGCAGGTGCGGCAGCGAAAAAAACCGCGGTCAGCCGCGGTTTTTTTCGCTGCCGCACCTGCCGCAAGTGCAAAACCGCACTTGTCGCATCTGCCGCAAGTCCCCCTATACTTTGTATGGGAAAAACCGCAACCGCGCCGCAAGTGGAACGGTTATGCGGCAAACGCGGCAGATGCGGTTTTTTCACCGCATCTGCCGCGAATTACGAAAAACGCTGATGTGAAGGGCCCTAAGTCAAAGAATCTGTTTTCAAAGGGCACAGTTTGGTAAAAATCCTCCATATTATTTAAGTCGTAAGTAAATATATACTTGCAAAGTGGTAAAAGTATGAGAGTTAGGCGCAATGTTTGGCCTTATTTGTAATTATTGCATTATTACATCCATGCAATAACTAAAGTCCTAGCTAAGCATTTTAAGAAAAGATTTCTGCTAAACTCAAAGTCTGCATGATATCAAATGCAGGGACATTAATGAAATTTGTAATGATTTACACAAGGGTGTAGCTATCCAGGTGCTGAGGTAGGGTCACACTGAAGACCAGGTGCTCACAGAAGCCTAAACCCCCAATGTTACATAAGAGGGCATCAATTTTCTGCTCATTGTAGATGAAGGCCCGTTACAGGTTTCATAGGGGACAATATTTATTATCGGGACACAATTAAATTAAAATGCTAAGGGCATCTTTACATTTTAAGTCACTTTTCTTCTTTTACCTTGACGTATTTGCAGACGGTTATTGCACCAAATTTATAAAAAGACTGCACACAACCAATGAGTTTGGCACAAAGATAAAAAAGTTCTATTTTTCCTGTCATTAACCATTTTTTTGCAACTTTGTGAGCAAAAAGTCACTTCTTTTCAGCTTTTGAATAAGTTGCAATTTTTGAAAAAATGCATAAAGCTACACGGGGGAAGATTGGAGTAGAGTTGCGCCAAATTCTGTGACTTTTTAAAAGGTTGCAATTAACAAATCAGACGAAAACATCTGGAATTAATAAACTCTGGAAACAAAAAAGAAGATAGGCGAGCACATATAAAAGACAAAGAAGGCCCCAAATAATTAAAACAAAACAAAAAACAGGAGTGATGGCAGTGGTGAATGGTGGAATAAATCTTTAAATATCCCTTTTGAAAATATTTCTGTCAAAGTCAATGCAGTTTAGAGCAGAACCAGCAACTTGATCAAACACAGACATTGGGATTCAAGCAAACCACGGATGGAAAAAACGTGGAAAGTTGTGAATCCTTCAGAGAGTGGCACATCTGCTAAAATTTCACCAAGAGCAAAATCACGTATCCAAGAGGCCACAAAAGAACCCAGAAAACATCGCAAGAACTGAAAACATCACTTATCTCATAATTAAATATATGAAATCAGTGTCTCAGCCCCTAGCTCATGCTGTCCTCAGACTACATAGCAAAAACAGATTTCCTCTAGGTTCCGTTACAACTAAAGCATCAGCATTCTACCATCTGAACACCATACCACCAGTCAGACATGGTGATAGTAGTGTGTTGGTGTGGGGCTGCTGTCTATAAGAAAGTACTGGATGACAGTGTGGCCAGTCATGACTTAAAAGCTCAAGCACAGCTTTATTAAACAGCAGGACAATAATTTGAAGCACTTAAGTAAGTCCACCACAGTAGGGTTTAAAATTAAGCAAAAAAGGGTTTTGGAATGGCCAAGGAAAAGTTTTGACTTGTACTGAGATGCTGTAGCAAGACTTTAAATGGGCTGTTCATGCTGAAAAACTCACCAATGTAGCCGAATATACACAGTTCTGTAAAGTAGGAGAGACACAATCCCTCCACAGCAATGTAATAGACTCAGTATCACAAATGTTTAATGGCAGTTGTTACAGTCAAGAAGGCACAACAAGTTCTTAGGTTTAGGTGAGAAATCACTTTTCCGCAAGGGTAATACAGGTTTTAAATAAATATTTATCTTCAGTGAATAGAATGATTCCTTAAAATAAGCATTTTATGATTAGTCATTTTATCTTTATTGTACTGTAAAATTAATTGGGTGATCTGAAATATTTAGATCTCATAAAAACAGAAGAGACTGGGTGAGGGGCAAATGCTTTTTATATAGCACCGTATAAGACATGGGTAGGTGACATCATGACAACTAAAATAAAAAATAAGAAATTACAGTTTCATTAAATAAGTTTCTTGATTAGACTGGAACATATTCAGACTATCAACAATTGATACAAAATTTGGTGTACCTCTGAGAGAATGGGTATATTATGTATGCATTGATGTTATTACCCAGCAGGTCTTCCTTTGCTTTTACCTTGAGGTTAAAACTGAAGATTGTCCATCTCTATTTTATACATGCAATTATTTTGCTTCACCAACACAAACACTTAAAAGTTTTTGTTATCTTGACTATTACCTTTATCGCCAATCCAGCAGGCGTCAGCGTTTCTTCATTTCTTTCACTTAAGCAATCTTCCCCCATAAGTGAGGTGAGATGCTGCAGACACTCGGCATGTCCATAGGATGCTGCAATGTGCAGAAGATTATTCCCATTTTCATCATGGATTTGGTCTAAATTATCTACAGCAATGTGGGGCTGCGGAGAGAAAAGGATCAGATATCATGTTCGCAAGCATTAAGTAACCATGTACTGAAAAGTCAAGATTAGCTCTAAAGATAAGACACATCACTGATATGTTCTGGAAAGTGAAGACCCTTGGGACTAGGGATAACATCAAAGGACAATATCAAATATAAAAAAGAAATTGTCAGTGTCCTATAAAAACACAGTAAAACTTTGTTATATACACAACATATAGTCCCTAAAAAGTGTCCAATGTATTGTAGTGTATTCAGTAATTCGTGTGACATCTCAATTATGGAATTAATAGGGACAATCATTTCTAGCACAATCCTTAAAGATGACATTCTTCAAGGAACGTAGATTAATTTCATAGTAATCTATGAAAATTTCTGCTTTAAAAATGGATGAGCCTGTGGGGCTTAATAAAGGAGTCTAACCTAATTTTTGTGCAGACAGGACGAATGGGGCAGGATTCTGCTGCAGTGGGGTGTCTTACAGCCAGACAGCAGACGGAGAGGAGGAGAAAGACAAAAAGGAGATAAGACAAGGATGGCTACTGAGGAACATGGAGAATATTTCTATATATATTTCTCATTTTAATGTGGAAAAAATGGAAAAAAGTTAAATTGGATAAATGGAAAGAGGACTAAGGAAAAAATGATGGGATGTTCATTTGTGATTTTGGATGTAATGGAAATGTAAAACGTTCACGACACAGTGATATTATATCATGAAAGTAGGGTATTTAACTAGAAACGTTCAATGGTGATTTCTTGACCTCCAACAATATATTGAAAGAAAAGCCAACAATAATGTCACTGGCAGAATAACTTGTTATGTGGAAGGAGCATTAACTACAGCTTGACAACAAGGTCTCATGCTGTTTTCAAGTGGAGTTACTGTCTGCTGAGGCATGGCATCTGTCTCTTCTTGAAGGATGGCTCTCAGGACATTGAGGTTCTGGGGTACAGAGTTACGATCATCTACACAGCTACTCCATTGATCCCACTATTCACAAAGTGTAGAGGAGGTATGTATTGATTAAACACACCGTAACACCTCCACCATCAAATGCTCATCTAGTGACAACTGTGGCTAATGTTTAACGATCTCCTTGATGTCTCCAACATCGTTACTAGCCAAAATTTCTGCTTAGCGTGAATTGACTTTCATCAGTGAACAGTAATGAGGGCCACCTGTCCCTCATCCAGCAAGATGATGACACCTGCGCCTGCTGGTATGGTCAGGTACTCTTGCAGGTTGTCAAGCACACAGACCATGCTGATATAAATTATTTCAAATGGTCTAATGTAACAATTGGGTGCCTCTTACCTCTCTTAAATGTGCCTGGAGTTTTGTGGCATTCATCCAATTCCACAGGCAATATTCACAATGAAGAGGTCATCAGTGTTGGATGTGGCTAGAGGACATTCACTTCTATACTTTTCTGTGACTGTTCTAATCTCTCTGTATCTCTGTTGTAGTCTGATAATGACACACTGTGACATACTAAGCTCAGTGGCCACTCCCATCTGAAACCATTCTGTTTGAAGCCTCACAATGGCGAGGTAACGTTGATCAACTGTTAGAAGTGGACTTGGTCTCATGCCAAAATGTGAACAGCATGATGAGGAAAACTTATAAAATACTAATTCTAATTAAACCACGAAATGTATTGGATCAAACACTGTTGTGAATTTTGCCATTAAGCTCCTTGCTAAAAAACAGCAAGTTGTGTAAAAACTACTGAAACACTGAACAGTTGGACACGAGCATTCAAGAGTGTAAAGAAGGTCACATTAAGTTCACCTGAAGAGGTTAGAGGTTCATCATGAAATTTCCCCAGAAAGCTAAGTATTTCTAACTTTTGGTGAGTAGTGTATGCATGTTCTCCTCAAAATCCACCACCAGTTTATTAAAAAATTATCTTTATTTTTCCTAGGATTAATCAATATATATGTCTAGCTATCCCAATGCAGCGTAAAAAACAATTACTGGACTCTGGATGGATACTATCAACAGTGAGGGCACACTAGGGAAATTTCACTAAAACCAGTGCAATTAAAAAGTGCCTTAGGACCATGGCCAGACACAAAACTAGTCTGGAGGTGCTCCCGATTGGCTTCTTCCAGTGCCATTCTATAGTGAGAGACATGTCAAGCTACGTGGAGCAACACTGGGAAAAGCTGGCTATGGTCTGGACCTAATGTCTCTTAACCCTGGCTCTGGTCCCCAGATGGATCTTCTAACTACATTTTTTCTGAAAAATTTCCAATAGAAATATACTTGGCTGCAATTGAGCATCCAGGCTCTGATTCAAGCAACGCAAGAGTTGGACAATATGAATCCTGTGACATTTGACAGTCCTGGACATTTTCAATTCACTCAGCTGCCCATCATGTTCACCATAAATGCTAGATAACTAGTATCTCTGCTGGATAAGCTACACAAACTGTGACATCCAAAACATAAAGCAGGACCTGCTTGTAACAACGTTATGGCATTCATCCAACATTACATTGTTATTAGTTTTACAATGGAAAATCCAATTACGGTAATTTGGGTACATCACTTTAATTACAGTAATCAAAGCTGAAAAAGCTCCTTGTATATAAATGTAAATGTAAATTATAATAATAATAATTTTAAAAAATCTGAATTTTATTGCCTTTATTATATTTACAGTTTAATTAAGAATAAGGTTCTTTTTTATTTACCGTAATAGCAAAATGGTTCTCATTCGGTCTCTATCACCAGGATGTAGTACTTCCTACTAACTCATATTAGAGACTTTACTGTGCGGAGTAACATGTTTACAATGGTTTAATACAGTGGAACGACGGGATGTTTGATGGATGTACAAAAGGTGGTAACCAGAAAACCGAGATGCAAACCAGCGGTTGGGAAAATGTGTAAAAGTATAACAAAATAAAGCTGGCTGTATGGACCTCATATTATATTAGAGAGATTTCTTATTAGTGCATAAATAATATATAATTGTAAATAATAGTAAACAAGTATTATCTAAAGGAAACCTGTCACCAGGGTTTACCCATGTAAAGTAGAGTGAATGATCATCTGGATTAAAGCTACAGAAACTATGGAATTTCTAAGAACATTTGCTCCGCTCACCTCTTTTCTCTTTGCTATGATATGGATCATAACAGACCAGTAGGTGAAGGAAGAAAGTAGGTAGATGGGATTAATGCTGCTGAATAGATGTCGACTTTATCAGCACAGTACGATGTTTGTAAATAAAATAGAGGTTCCCTTTAAGGGAACCAGTCATCAGGTTTGCCCCATATAAAGTAGGGCTAACACCTGTAAGCCTTCTGTTACAGTATTGTACAGTTCCCTATATATGTTCCCAATCCGCTCTGCAGGGCAAAAATAAACACCGTATTTTCAGACTATAAGACACATAATATTTTGGGGGGAAGTGGGGGTGTGTGTTATAGTCCAGATGTATGGGTGATGGCTGTGGCTGGAGGGATAGACAATGGTGGAATGGGTCACTGGAGGCAGGAATGGGTCACCGGAGGCAAAATCAGGCCGTAGGAGCGCCTGCCGGTGTTTATGTTTACGGTAAATTAATATTAACTGCTCCCTCCTGCCCATCACCTCTCAGCACTGAAGACAGCGCTGAGAGGTGGGCAGGATGATGAGTGCGGGAGCAGCACATAATAAATCTTCGTAAACAGGGGGCACACTTGATCTACCGTCACTGCTGCGGCTGCGGGCAACTGCGGGTGTGGATATTCACTATTTCCCACAGTGAATATTCCATCACAGAACATTATACTCACAGTCCATCACTCCGCCACAGCATCGTGACATCCTCGTATGCAGGCAGCTGACAGTGTGTGGAGCACGGCACATGACATTGATGTCATCACTGCGTGCTCACACGCTGATCAGCTGCCAGCATGAGAAAACATAAGAGGATGTCGCACTGACGTGGGGGAGCGATGGACATTCAGTATCAGTGTTTATTTTTTTAAGTGTGCACCATGATGGTGGATCTATATACTAAGAAGAAAAAAGGTATTTTCCAGGGCCACTGGACCATATTTACAGCAGCTTTATTAGAACATCTTTAAAAACAATTGCATCCCGCCGGACGCGTTTCAGATAAGGTCTTTACTCATCGGCCGATGACGCCGATGATTAAAGACCTTGTCTGAAACACGTCCGGTGGGATGCAATTGTTTTTAAAGATGTTCTAATAAAGCTGCTGTAAATATGGTCCAGTGGCCCTGGAAAATACCTTTTTTCTTCTGAACTGATTGGTGGAGCCAGCCACTGTTCCAGGTACCTGGGAATCCGACGAGTGTTGAGAGGTGAACAGCTTCCTATTCCCCACCCCCATCAGCTGTGCGATCTATATACTAAGTTGAGGGACATATACCAGGATATATAGCAGGATAGGGCACATATACCAATATATAGGTCATATATCAGGATGAGGCTCATATGCCAGGATATGGGCCACATTCTGGGATGAGGCACAAATACCAGGATGGGAAACATATACCAGGATGGAACACATATATGCCTGGAAGGGGCCCAGCATGGAGACATTGGTACAGAATTTGGGGACTTTATACCCATAAGTGTAAGCAGCAGATCCCCCACATAACAGTGCTTCATGACCAACATTATTGCTTAAAATTTATTCCCCTATTTTCCTCCTCTAAAACCTGGCTGCTTCTTATAGTCCGAAAAATACAGTACCTTATATCAAAGGTCTCCAACCTTTCTGACCTTTCTGCTCCTCAGCTCTGACCCCATGGGACAGAGAATTTTCAGTCTGGCTGCTTAATGCTGCTGCTTAAGGCAGGAGGTGTGTCGGGGGCGTGGATGCTGGGAGCTGCAAGATCATCCTACATTCCAGCCCCCTCACATTTATGTATGGGAAGGGTGGGTGATCGCCACCCCATGGTCACACTACAATCCAGTCCCTGAAATACCATCCTATGTGACAGGGGAGTCCAGGCTTAAAATAGCAATCATGTCACCAAGTAGATACAAAAACACTCTGTGATCCTCTGCTTTATGATGATGCATAAAGTGTAATGTTATTGTCTGGCTAGGAGCAGAAGTAAATCATGACATTGATCGATTCAGCTCTGCATGGTCTCCCCTCCCCCATAGGAACATGGTAGTTTCCCATCCCTCCAACTTTCAATGGATCATCATTATCACTCCTCACTGGAATGTAGATGATCCTGTAACCCCCAGAGTCCATACTCCGGACACACCTCCTGCTTTCTGCTCCTGCATGAAGCTTCCAGGCTGCAATTTTATGTCCCATAAGAGATGGAGAGATCAAAGGAGCAGGTATGAATGATTTTATTGAATTATAAGCGATCTATAGATCCTAGAACTGCAGTGTACAGCTCTGCTTCATCATGTAGGAAGGCAGAAACTGTACTAAAACGTTTTCTCTCCCCGGAGTGCCCCTTTAAGAGCAGGGTTAAAACAGTTAGTGCTTCTGCTGAAATCGGCAGGTTCATCCAAATATGATCCAATGTGTATGGACACCTTTATTCTAGTTAAAAACACTAAATGTCATTTCTTATTTCCACTCATTTATTTACTGCACCTGCCTTATATTGTATCTTCATACATGCGATACTAGAATTACAGTATACACATGTTAAGAGAAACCTGATGCAAAAATTGAAAAACAGTGACGAAAAGAGTTACCGTATATACTCGTGTATAAGCCGACCCGTGTATAAGCCGACCCCCCTACTTTTGCCCCAAAAATCTGGAAAAACCTATTGACTCGTGTATAAGCCGAGGGTGGACCCCAGCACAGGTACACAGCCCCCAGCAGTGTGGTATACAGGCCCCCCCAGTGGTATACAGGCCTCCCCAGTGGTAGTATACAGCAGCCCCAGTGGTAGTATACAGCAGCCCCAGTGGTAGTATACAGCAGCCCCAGTGGTAGTATACAGCAGCCCCCTGGGGGTACACAGCAGCCCCCTGGGGGTACACACAGCAGCCCCTGGGGGTACACAGCAGCCCCTGGGGGTACACAGCAGCCCCCTGGGGGTCCCCAGCAGCCACCAGGGGGTCCCCAGCAGCCCCTTGGGGGTCCCCAGCAGCCCCCAAATGCTGGCACTCGCCCCCCCTTGCAAGGGCCCCCCCCGCTTCTCTTACCATTCTGGACTTCTGATCCGCGCCGCTCCTCGGCGCTCCTCGCTGCTCCGTCCGTCCGTCTTCTACATCCGGGATCCCCGGCCGCGCGATGACGTCATATGCCTGCGACGGCCGGAGATCCCGGATGTAGAAGACGGACGGAGCAGCGAGGAGCACCGAGGAGCGGCGCGGATCAGAAGTCCGGAATGGTAATATAACCATCGGGGGGGGGGCCCTTACAAGGGGGGGCGAGTGCCAGCATTTGGGGGCTATATGCACTGCTTCCCCCTGCCGCTGATTGACAGGGGAAGCAGTGCATATTTAATGAGCGGCCCCACGTGACGGGGCCGCTCATACAGCAGCCCCCCCCCACCTCCTGCAGCCTCCACAGCCCCGGACACAGCCCCCCCGTATTGACTCGTGTATAAGCCGAGGGGGAGACTTTTCAGCCCAAATTTTGGGCTGAAAAACTCGGCTTATACACGAGTATATACGGTATGTAAAAATGTATCAGTAGTGTAAGGCTACATTCACACTGTGCATTTTTTGCTCATCAGCCAAATCCAGGAGTGGAGCAATCAGAGAAAAAGTATAACAGAAATATGTGCACCACGTCTGTATTTATCACCCACTCCTGGTTTTGGCTACAAAAACTGATGAACAAAAATAGACTAAAAACGCACCGTGTGAATGTAGCCTAATAGTGGTGAGAATATGTTCTGCATTACTATAACCATTGCATAGAGCTCTATGTCAATACTCTGTAGATCATGGGTAGGAGCTGGGAATATGTCACCATAGAAGAAAATAAAAGTCGGTCCTTAAAGGGCTTGTCCACTACACTGACAACCCTTTCTTAAATTCTATATTCCCTCTTACAAAATAAAAACACCATATACTTTTCTGTACTGGTACTATTCCAGCGATGTCAGAGCCAGGTCTCCTGAGGCTCATAATACATTATGCTATGGTAAAATTTATGCTAATCAGTGGTGGCTAGTGGGCTGCAGTGATCATACTTCCCTCCGATGTCCAAGTTTCGTCCAAAGGAAATAAGAGCCCAGCAGCTCAATGGCGGCCGTCGGTAGTGGGGGGTGAATATTTATTTTTATTTTACAGGGGAAAATATAGTATTTAAGAAGAAGTTGTATGAGATAAAGACAACCCCTTTAAGATTATATCCAGAGTAGTCAATGTTCTACATTATATTGTTATATAATTTTCTCAGAACAAACCAAACACAAAAAGTGCAATAAATATCATTAGTAAGTCTAAATTCTTCATCAAACTCAAATCTTTAGCTTGTTAAGCCTAAAGACTGAGGCTAAGTGAGAGTCCCCTGGGTGCAAAAGTGTGGGAAAACTCAAGCTATATGCACAGACATGTATCACAGAGGAATTCATAAACATTAATGTCTAGTTATGTGAAATGCTACAATGGTATCACACATGAAAAAATATCACCTCATGCTGTGAGTTCAGAGACTGAGAATTACAACATGTCTGAAATAAATCACGACTTCTGACAACCAAAGAATAGGTCTTTTCAATCAATTCCTGTAACATGATGAAAACTGTGTGACTTCTGTATGTGCAATAAATGATCAGTCAATCCTGGATCCTACAGCGCTGGAGTAATAATCTAATGGACGCCATGATCCCATGAAAGACAAAAAAGAGAAGAGAGACAGACATTTATAAAATAGGGAATTCGGCTCACGGTAATCACATTGACTGCTTCTGGAAACACACATAGGGGGAAGATAAGGAGAGCGTTAAACAACCTCAGGGTGGCCATGTGCTGTACTGTAGATATTAGTTCTCAAAGGACAAAACTAGGGAGAGATTGAAGGCCTAATGCACGTTGTTGGATGGGTGACGTCTTGATAAAATCAACTCGTTCTCCCAACATACTGTATGGGGCTTGAACAAGTGGATCTCCATGTAAGTGTCCATCACTCCTCCATCTACTAGTCAAAGAAAATCTCAGATCCCAACAAAATCAATTTATCTACACAACCAAAGTTTACATGTTGTAGTTTGACTCAACTCACATCACATCTTTTTTAGCTAAATCTGAAAAATACATTTAATTTGAAAGAAAGTATTGAAACCTATACTGTGATCCATTCATAGAATTCCTGTTAAAAAAGCATATGTTGTAAGAGCTTCCTTTGGCAAAAGGTTGTCAACTTGTCAAAGGTTACAAAGAGGGTTAGTTGGTCACAGCACCATGAGGTAATATGCAGGACCTTCAAGCTTCCAGTCCGCACCTGGACGCACGTCCACCCCGGAGAGTTCACATCCGGTTATTATACATCATTAAAGTCAAAAAGAGACAGCGTCACAGACCTTCGATGGTGAAAATTCTAAGCGTCCTTTATTCCATGGTCAACAGAAGCGACGTTTCGACCACTGCTGTGGTCTTTATCAAGCTCCTTAAGCTTGATAAAGGCCACAGCAGTGGTCGAAACGTCGCTTCTGTTGACCATGGAATAAAGGACGCTTAGAATTTTCACCATCGAAGGTCTGTGACGCTGTCTCTTTTTGACTTTAAACTTGTCAAAGGTTGTCAATATGCATGCGCATATTGAAGCCGGGCCGATCACATGATCAAGCCCATAATGCACTGGGGCCGATCACGTGATAAGGCCCATAATGCACCGGGCCGGATGTGACGTACCGACCGATGCATCATAGCATGAAGAGGGCGGGAGATTCCAAAATCAGGATGAGATGAAGAAAGAAATATGCCGCCCAGCGGGGCATGCAGTGAAGCACGGAGAAAGGGAGAACGGAGCCTGGAGCCGTCTTTCCAGTCGCCTGACTGAGCGACGTGCAGTAAGTTCAAAGTAATTTTTCTAACTCTTTACAGGTCGGATATTTTCAACAGAGAGGGATGGTTACGGAGCAGCTAGGAAGGTGTAGGGACAGCTAGTGATAGGTCAGGGGGTTAATTACAGGTGACAGGTTCCCTTTAAAGGGGTTGTACTCTACTTGAACAACCGTTACTCATTCCACATATTTGCCTCTAATAAAACTGAAAAAGTCTATACTCACCTCCCATGTTCCCATGTCTGTGTCATTCCAGCAGTGTCGGCACTCAATCTGTGAGGTTGTTACATCATGTGATCCTTGCACCCAATCACTGCCAGCTTCACTGTCCCCATCGTATTCAAAGTAATCAAGAGGAAGTGAGAGCTTCTTCTGCCACACATGGGGGTAAACATATGGAATGACTACGGGTTGACCTATAGTGGAAAACCTCTTTAACATCTGGATACTATTTCAATGGCAAAGTAAAAACTAAAAATTAGATTATATGGAAATTGGTTAAAATAAATAAAGCCTCATTGCTTGTCTAATTACAGATCATACATCTAGGTGATGGCAGCAGTCAATCAAGGCCCTCAATGATGATGACTATATGAGTCATGAAATAATGGAGGTCATGTGGCTGTAGGCAGCCAAGTTGTCCATTGGAGCAGGGGCATTGGAATGATGGTGGGTGAAACAGATGAGTACTGCTTGTTATTTTATACTACTACCCCTATTTTTTTTTATCCTGGGCAACCCTTTATTTATATAAAAAGCAGAGAAGCTAGGTAAATATTTTAAAGTGCCATGATGAACTTAATAATAATTTTCTTATCTCAAGAAGTCCAAAATTCTGTGAAGGCTAAGTTTACAATGAGGCAAACTCCCGCTAGGGACCTTTAGGTTGCTAAAATGTTACAATGTATTTCTATGGTTGTGTGAATGCAAGAAGGGAATTGAAGCTGTGGCCCCATTAAATATACAGTATTCTGAAATAATTGACCAACACATAATTTAGGATATCTTTGGCTAAATAAGTGAAGCAATAGGTACACTTTAGCCTACAGTTGCCATGACCAGTTCCGCATTTTTGGCCATTTGTTTATAACTGTCCCTGTAATTACATAGGTCTCCTCATAAACCAAGAATGATGATCTGGCTAAAGCTTTTTGGAAATGTTCTTGTCTACGGCTGAGTTATACTGTGACATGTAACCACAAGAATGCCAGCCCGCTGGAGCCTGCCTGGGACAAAATGAATTACATTTTAAGGGGAGACTGGTTATTTTCACTAAGCTCTGGAGAAAAGATCATGTCTAATCAAATGGTGATGTAGAAAGTGTTCTTAGTCAAACGATTGTGAAGTAAACGCAGAATGACTGGGTACAGACAGGATCATGGCTCATTTGTAAAATATATAATGCTCTCTGTCTGGCTGACCGCTGTTACTTCTTTATCATATTTTAAAGAAAAACATACCAGCTGAACAGCCGAGATGATATTCGATTGCACACAAGGAGTTATAAAATACCTGGAATGTATCTAGGGACTCATCTTTTTCCAAAGTCATTTTCTCATTCTAGCAAAGTCTCTAATAATGAAAATAGCATGGTAAAGAATGACAGAATGCCCACGTGGCGTAGAGCTTAGTATTCATCATCAATTATGGCTCACAGACTTTATAGTATCATCTCATGCTACTCCAAATTTTTACCACCTCTAAGGTATATACCACATAAAGAGATAGAAATCAAAATATAACAAAATCCTGTTATTAATAATAAAATAATAATAAAGTATAATACATAATAACATCATGCTTTTAAAACTTCTGACAGTATAAGAGGGAAATGACAGATCACACACCCAAGTGATGAGCACATGTATGTTATGATCCGGTGACCTTGGAGCCGCATGAATATCTTTCACAGGAGTAAGTGGTGACCTAACACCGCAATTAGAAGTAGCCATGGGATGTGACTAACCATACCCTAGACACCTCAACACGGCCGGGGAACTAGCTACCCCTCAAGATGGAAACAGGAATTCTATCTTGCCTCAGAGCAGAACCCCAACAGGATAGAAAGCCCCCTACAAATATTGACTGCGAGTAAGAGAGGAAAAGACACACTCAGGCAGAAAACAGAATTTAGCAAATGAGGCCACTCTAGCTAGATAGGTAAAGACAGGACAGAATACTATTGCAGTCAGTATAAAAATCCTTTCAAAAATATCCACAGCAGATAATACAAAAATACCCCTGAGTCTACTCAAGACTCGGAGCCCTCTATATCTGCGGAACTCCTGTGAATCCAACTAGGCTAAATATATGCTGACACAATCAAAAGCTAAACAAGCCAACAACAAATGAGTAGCACATAAATTCTAGGAAGAAAACTTCATAACAGAGAGCAGGTTAAGACAGACATGCAGACTAAATATCAACCCACAACTCTGAGCAGAAATAGACAATTCCAAAACAAGCACACAGCATGTGTGCCACAAGAAAACAAAACCATTCACTTAGCTTGGAAGTTTGCAGCAAGGCAGGAAGAGACCAGGCAGAGGTGAAACACCTCCAGGAACAATTGACAACTGGCAAGGACTGAGGGAATCCTGAAACCTAAATACCCCAGTCTGAATTCCAATTATCCAATTCACCTGACCAAAACTGCAGAACAGGCTCAACTGCATTCCCAGGAGGGAGCCCACAAGCAGAATTAACAACAATATAGCACAAATGGTTGGGATGAGAGCATACCAACCCCATGGTTCTAATAAACTGAACTTCAATCACTATGAAATCCTACATATTCTAAATCTGGTGATGCTGCTTTGATACTTTTCCAATAGTTTATGTACATGTGATCCTATTCAAGTTCTAATTTTTATCACCTAGAAATTTGGCAGTTGAGTTATTGAATTATAACTCCACTTGGCTTCAACTATCTGCCTACAGGTCGGAAAAAGTGTTTACCCCTTTTTGATTTCTTATACTTCTGCATGTTTGTACGACGTGCATGACGTCATTGCCCGCGACCACAGGAAGTCGGAAGATGCTGGAAGAAGACGGGGATCGTGATGGCAGCGGCGGGAAGGCGGCGACTGGAGAGTGATAAGTATAAGGATTTTCCTTTGCAGGTTTTGCGGAGCAAGGAGGGGGGGCCCTGGATCCTGATGGGGGGGCCTGTATACTGATGGGGGAGGCGGGCGGGCGGCTGTATTCTACCCACTGGGGCTGTATATACCTCTGGGCTACTTTATACTACCACTGGGGCTGTATATACCTCTGGGGCTACTGTATACTACCACTGGGGCTGTATATACCTCTGGGGCTGCTGTATACTACCACTGGGGCTGTATATACCTCTGGGGCTGCTGTATACTACCACTGGGGCTGTATATACCTCTGGGGCTACTGTATACTACCACTGGGGCTGTATATACCTCTGGGGCTGCTGGATACTACCACTGGGGCTGTATATACCACTGGGGAGGCTGCTGTATACCACACTGCTGGGGGCTGTATACCTGTGCTGGGGTCCACCCTCGGCTTATACACGAGTCAATAGGTTTTCCCAGATTTTGGGGGCAAAAGTAGGGGGGTCGGCTTACACACGGGTCGGCTTATACACGAGTATATACGGTAAATGTTTCAGATAACTAAACAAATTTAAATATTACACAAAGATAACATAAGTAACCACAAAATGCAGTTTATACATAAAGGTCTTTTATAATTAAGGGAAAAAGAAATCCAACTCTGCAGGGCCTTGTGTGTAAAAGTGATTCCCTGCCCACAAAAAAACAAACAAACATAATCTAACTGGTTTATCACATCTTTGGGAAGCTGAGTTCAATTTATTTAGGCAAACCTTCCTGCGGCACCTTTTTTAAATTAAAAAAAAAAACAATTAAAAGGACCTGCCTGACAAAGTGAAGTAGTTAGATGTTCCTATGGGGTCTTTTTTGAACTCTTGGATGAGTCATCGCTGCACTCTTGGAGTAATTTTGGTTGGCCAGCAACTACGAAGGTTCACCACTGATCAATGTTTTCAGGATTTATGGATAATGGATAATGGTTCTCACTGTGGTTCACTGGAGTACCAAAGCTTTAAAAATGACTCTATAACCTTTTCCAGACTGATAGAGCTCACTTACTTTGTTTCTCATTTGCTCCTGAATTTCTTTGGATTGTGGCATGATGTCAAGATCTGCAGTCTCACTTGCCTCAGTTAAGGCAAGTGTTCATGACCCCACAACAAGAAAGACTGGGCAAAAATAACCTGCATGGCAAAGTTCCAAGATGAAAACCACTGCTGAGCAAGAAGAAAATAAAAGCTCATCTTAGTTTTGCTATAAAACATTTTGATGATCTCCAGGAGTTTTTGGAGAACACTTTGTGGACTTGTAATGAGGTGTACAATTCAGATTGTATTATTGAAATTGACACTGAAATGAACTGTGCACAGTCCGCACTTGTCCACCAGGGGGCATCAGTGGACTGTACAATCACAGAGGGTGGAAAGCCCCCACCATCTCTGTTGTTTACCCAGGAAGTGAAAGCAGAAAAACAGTGCAGATCCAGAGAGCGCAGCCAGGACAGACATAGGGCTCTTTTGCAGCCAGATTCTTGGGAAGAAATACCCTGTGAAGATCGTTGCTGCAACCCCCGGTCTGCAGGACCTTGCCTTACCGAGGGTCCCACTCAAATTCAGGACATTGCCTCCGGAATTCAGGACATTGCCACTGGATTACATGTGCAGGGGCTGTGACTGACATAAGGGAGCCATCTGTGCTACTGTGATCTCCCTTCTGCTCATCGGTTTGCCCCGAGACTGAGAGAGACTTCTGTGCTGCTGTGGGCTCCCGTCTGCTGCTCGGTGTGCCCTGAGACTGGGAGAGACTAACAAAGAAAGATTCTGTTACCTGCGGAAGGAGACCACAGAAGAAGACTGAGGAGTTTCCCCCTTCAGCGCTGCACCGGGACCCGTCATCGTGAGATCCCCAGGCCTGCTACGTGGGAGCGACACCTTCTTCTGTGATAGACTGGTACGTGATTTTAGGGAAAGTTAGGGAAAGATATCTCCATTGTTGTGTTTTTTTCTTTGCTAGCTGTGCACCCGGAAGAAGTGAAGATCCAGAGACCCCACCATATACATGTGTGCTGCTAGATCAGTTGACTGTGTTATAGACATGTTTTACAGTAAAGAAATGTTACTACCGGTTAAATCTGAGTATGGGGATTCTGTTGAGAAAGATCATACACACAACACCCGCGGACTTACCACCGGTCGCTACATCTGGCGTAGTCGGCAGGATGTGTGATCAACAGAATCTCCTCCCGGTAGTAACTTATAACCGGACAGCTCCCCCGGCATCTATTGTCAATCAGGTGAGGAAGTTTAACGGACGGAACTATCCTGTAACTGAATGGACCGAACAACTTAAGATAGTGGGGGAGATGTATAACATTGATCCTAAGACCTTAGCAGAAATGGCCATGCTAACATTAGAGGGGGAGGCGTGGACGACAGTCAGGCTGGAGACGGTTAGGGGCCGGCGTACGTTGGATGACTTGGTGCGGGTGCTGGAGAACACCTATGGGCCGACCACATATGCGGGAACATTACGGTATATGTTCTTCCGGCGTACGCAACTCGAGTCGGAGGACATCCCTCAATATGCCAACGCCCTCCAAGTACTGCTTGAACAAGCCTGCAGGAAAAAAGAACAGATAGCTAGTACGGGCGCCCGTGACCTGGTGTTGAGAGATCAATTCGTGACTGGATTAAGAGACCCGTACCTTAACCGCTCACTGCAAGATCTACTCCGGATAAATCCGACCCTTACGTTCGCTGAGGTTAAGCAAGAAGCGATAGAACGTTCGAGAGGACCTGTCATGGAGGCCCAGACTTATACCGCGGCTTGCAGGTCCATAACTGGTATCAGAACCCCGAACAGTGACATGGAAGAACTGAAGCAGATGGTGGCAGAGTTGCAGAAACAGGTGTTGCAGCTCACCCTGGACCAACAGGCGGACAGGCAAGCGAGACAACAACCCAGCCGGCCGATGGGAAGATGCTGGACATGCGGTGATCCCCGCCATAGAGCAAACCGTTGCCCCCAGAACGTTCAAGTTCATCCACGGGCCGATATACCGGAACCAGCAAGTCATGCCCCACAACAGCGGCCACCTTTAAACTAGACGCCCCTGCCAAAGAGGCTCACTCGGCAGGGAGGCCAAAGAGAGGGGTGTAGGAAAACAGAGCCAGCCACGGAACAAACTTGCATCAAACAGCCCTACCCTGGAAGTATTATTGGAAGGGACCGCCGTGCAAGGATTAATGGATACTGGGTCCCAGGTATCCACCATCTCCGAGCAGTTTTACGAAGAGTATCTGAAGCCGCGGGTTGCCTATGAACCTGATACTATCATCAAGATCAAAGCAGCCAATAATCTACCCATTCCGGTGACGGGAGTTGCCTGGATGAACACCGAAGTGTGTGGGCAAGATCTCGGGAAGAGAGGGATAATCGTGGTCAGGGAAGGCTGTGGATCAGAAACGCCCATGATTATTGGGATGAACATCTTGAAAGACCTGAATCTTGTGTTGGTTACCAAGAGGGGGCCCAAGTACTGGCAAGAAGTGACCACACATAGGGCCACCCGCCGAGCCTTCCAACAAGTGGTCCGGACCTGCAATCTCCAGCGAATGACAGAAAAACAACTGCCGCTAGCCACGATCACCGTACCCCGCCATACTAGGATAACTTTACCTGCTGAGAAGGAGACCGTTATCTCGCTACCCCTTAGCACCACAAGACAGCTCGAAGGCGTGGAGGTGCTGATTGAGCCGCGCACCCCGAAGGAAGGGAAGCTGAACCCCCTAGTTGCTCGAACGCTAGCCGTTGTGAGAAAGGGGAGGATTCCTGTCAGGCTGGGTAACACGGCTAACGTGAGCGTCGACCTAGAGGCTGGGACACAACTCGCCCGAGTTTACGCCCTAACCGAAGAGGTGAACCCTATGAACCCCCTCCAGTTTGCACCGTCTACAGAGGGAGATTGGACAGTGACGGTCTCTGCCATGGCCGCTGTCGCGGGTGACGTCAACGCGGGGCGAGAACTACGAGAAAAGTGCCAGTTGGACATATCCCAATACTCCAACCAAGAAGTGTCCCAGGTGGAAGAGTTACTTCAAGAGCACCAGGCGTCCTTTGCCCGGCATGACACCGACTTTGGATGCACCCCCAGTATCAAGCACGAAATCCCCACAGGTGATACCGCTCCTATCCGTGAAAGGTACCGCCAAATACCTCCCCAACAATACCAAGAAGTGAAAAGCCTCCTGAATTCCATGTTACACGCTGGAGTGGTACGAGAAAGCCAGAGCCCCTGGGCTGCACCAGTGGTGATAGTCAAGAAGAAAGACGGGTCCCTGAGGTTCTGCGTGGACTACCGCCGTTTGAATGCTTGCACCATCCGGGACTCATACCCTTTACCAAGGATCGAAGAATCCCTGACAGCCCTGAAGAATGCTAAATATTTTTCGTCATTGGACCTGGCCAGCGGCTATTGGCAGGTACCTATGCACGAGAAAGATAGAGAAAAGACTGCTTTCATCCTACCCATGGGCCTGTACGAGTTCGACCGGATGCCCTTTTGGCCTGAACAACGCGCCGGGGACCTTCCAGCGACTGATGGAGCGATGCCTGTGGGACTTCAACTTCGACTTCACCCTCATTTACCTGGACGACATCGTAGTCTATTCGGCCACATTTGAAGAACACCTGCAACAGCTGGGCCGTGTGTTTCGTAGGTTGAGAGAACATGGCCTGAAGTTGAAACCCAGCAAGTGCCGTCTTCTGCAGCCCGAGATCAATTACCTGGGTCACCGGATCTCGGCCGAAGGTGTACAGCCGTCTTCGGAGAAAATAGCCGCCGTGCGGGACTGGCCACAGCCTACGAACGTCAGAGAGGTCCGGGCCTTCCTGGGGTTGGCCGGTTACTACCGCCGGTTCGTGAGAAACTTCGCCCGGCTTGCTGCACCCTTGCACGAACTGCTTCGAGGGACCACCAACGGCCCCAGAGGACGACCCATCAGCTGGGGACCCAGCCAGGAAGAATCCTTCCAAGCCCTAAAGGGTGCCTTGACTTCACCTCCCATCCTTGCATATGCAGACTACAATCTCCCTTTCCAACTACATACCGATGCCAGTCTACAGGGTCTAGGGGCAGTACTTTCACAAGTACAAGAAGGCAAGGAACGTGTCATAGCCTATGCCAGTCGATCCCTACACGAGGGCGAGAAGAACCCCACCAATTATAGCTCGTTCCGGCTGGAGCTGTTGGCCCTAACGTGGGCTATGGCGGAGAAATTTGCGGGATACCTCACAGGGACGGAAGTACTGGTCCTGACCGACAACAACCCGTTGGCCCACTTAGAAAATGCAAAGCTCGGAATCATGGAGCAGCGTTGGATGGCTCGACTCTCTAAGTTCAACTACAAGATCAAATATAGGGCTGGGGCTGAGAATCAAAATGCGGACAGCCTGTCTAGAGTGTCATACCCCTTACTTACCAGAGACCGGGATGAAGAACTAGAAGGAGACGAGACGCCCTACTTTGCAAGGCTTGCCCAACAGATGATGGATTACTGCCAGTTCGTTGTGGGCGAAGTTGGAACTCCAGTGGGGGTCACACTGTGTCCCCAAGAGTTGTGCAGGCTCCAGGACCAGAACCCTGAATGGGCCCTACTCAAGCAATGGGTGAAGCAACAGCAGAAGCCCTCCTCCAAAGCACGGTCACGACTGTCTACCGGAACCTTGACCCTGCTCAGCCAGTGGGACCGGCTGGTTCTGAGAGAAGAAGTACTATACCGGAAGGTTCTCTTGTCTCACATGCTGGAGGAATGCACACAAGTTGTAGTACCTGCCCAGTTAGCCCGTGAGATGGTGGCCGAAGCCCACAAAAGGAATGGACACTTCGGAGTAGATAAGACGTTTCGGTGGATTCAACAATCTATCTATTGTCCGGGGCTCCGCAAGCTGGTTGAAGACGTCTGCAGAACCTGTCGCACCTGTGAACTGCACAAGTCCACCGAACAGCGTGCACCTGTCCAGACGATTAAAACCTCCAGGCCTCTTGAGCTGTTGATGGTGGACTATCTGCTGATCGGGACGGCGAGCAGTGGCTATCAATACTGCCTAGTCATGGTGGACCACTTCACAAAATTCGCCGTCGTTGTTGCTACCAAGGACCAGACGGCCGAATCGGCTGCACAGGCCATCTGTCGACAGTTCATCCACGTCTATGGGTGTCCGGAGAGGTTACACTCCGACCAGGGGGCTTGTTTCGAAGGCAGAGTCATCGAGGAGCTGCATCGGATGTATGGGATCCAGAACTCGAGGACCACTCCTTACCATCCACAAGGGAACGGTGCATGTGAACGCTTTAACCGGACCCTACTCCAGCTGATCCGCACCTTGGCCGAAGATAAGAAAGATCGATGGCCCCAATTCCTTCCAGATCTAGTATGGGCCTACAACAACCAGGTCCACTCCGTGACTGGCTACACCCCACACACTCTTCTCTTTGGCCGCCCAGGAAAAGGGGTCCATGACCTGAACCTATTCCGCCCAGAAGAAGATGTCTGCCATAACTACCCCTCCTGGCTAAATGCTCACCGACAGAAGATGGAGACTGTACACCGGCTGGTGAGTCAACAAATCCGGGGCCAGAAACATGCTGACCCACTCCCCGTGCAAGAGAAACCCTTAAAGTTGGGACAGCTAGTCTTGCTCCGTATTAAGAAGCCTCAAGGGAAACTTCGAGCCAAGTGGGAGACTGAAGTCTACCGGGTAATCGAACGCCCTTACCCCAATGGACATGTATACCGAGTGCGGGGTGAAGACAGCCGCAGCACCCGCACTGTGCACCGAAATATGTTGCGCCCCTGCCGCTCCCGGCCTGACTCCCCTCCCACAGTAACCGGAGGGGGTGACGCTGCCGACATGACTGACGTCACGGACATTTCTCAACATAGAGATCACGTCGACTCTGAGACCGGTGACCCACCTACACAGACCAGTCCCTCTCCCGGAGTACTGACTGGAGTGGGGCGTAAAGACAGTGACGAGGAGGGGAACAACCGACCCTTGCGACGCACTGACCGCACCACTGCTGGGATCCCGCCCGGACGGTCTTACAGGGACCAGTATGTATGGCCCACTTCTCAACCGACCCCTGTGACAACTACAGTCATCGCCGCCTGGGAACCGACGGTAGTTGACAGGGACTGCCAACCTTTAAGTGGGGGGGTATGTAATGAGGTGTACAATTCAGATTGTATTATTGAAATTGACACTGAAATGAACTGTGCACAGTCCGCACTTGTCCACCAGGGGGCATCAGTGGACTGTACAATCACAGAGGGTGGAAAGCCCCCACCATCTCTGTTGTTTACCCAGGAAGTGAAAGCAGAAAAACAGTGCAGATCCAGAGAGCGCAGCCAGGACAGACATAGGGCTCTTTTGCAGCCAGATTCTTGGGAAGAAATACCCTGTGAAGATCGTTGCTGCAACCCCCGGTCTGCAGGACCTTGCCTTACCGAGGGTCCCACTCAAATTCAGGACATTGCCTCCGGAATTCAGGACATTGCCACTGGATTACATGTGCAGGGGCTGTGACTGACATAAGGGAGCCATCTGTGCTACTGTGATCTCCCTTCTGCTCATCGGTTTGCCCCAAGACTGAGAGAGACTTCTGTGCTGCTGTGGGCTCCCGTCTGCTGCTCGGTGTGCCCTGAGACTGGGAGAGACTAACAAAGAAAGATTCTGTTACCTGCGGAAGGAGACCACAGAAGAAGACTGAGGAGTTTCCCCCTTCAGCGCTGCACCGGGACCCGTCATCGTGAGATCCCCAGGCCTGCTACGTGGGAGCGACACCTTCTTCTGTGATAGACTGGTACGTGATTTTAGGGAAAGTTAGGGAAAGATATCTCCATTGTTGTGTTTTTTTCTTTGCTAGCTGTGCACCCGGAAGAAGTGAAGATCCAGAGACCCCACCATATACATGTGTGCTGCTAGATCAGTTGACTGTGTTATAGACATGTTTTACAGTAAAGAAATGTTACTACCGGTTAAATCTGAGTATGGGGATTCTGTTGAGAAAGATCATACACACACACCCCGCGGCCTTACCACCGGTCGCTACAGACTGATAAGACAAAAGTTTTACTTTTTGGAAGGTGTATAGAAATAACACAGCATTTCAGAAAAAGACCATCATACCAACAGTAAAATATGGTTGTGGTAGTGTGATAATCTGGGGCTGTTTTGCTGCTTCAGGACCTGAAAGACTTACTGTAGTAAATGGAACTATGAATTATGCTGTCTACCAAAAAATCCTGAAGGAGAATGTCTGGCCATCAGTTCGTGACCTCAAACTAAAGATCACTTGGGTTATGCAGCAGGACAATAACCCAAATCACATCAGCAAGTCCTCCTCCGAATGACTTAAGAAAAACAAAATTAAGACTTTGGATTGGCCTAGTCAAAGTCCTGACCTTAATATGATTAAGATGCTGTGACATGACCTTAAAAAGGTGGTTATTGCTCAGAAACCCTCCAACATGGCTGAATTACAACAATTCCACAAAGATGAGTTTAACCAAAATTCCTCCAGAGAGTTGTAAAAGACTCATTGTTAGTTGCAAATGCTTGATTGAAGTTGTTGCTGCTAAAGGTGGCCCAACCAGTTCTTAGGTTTAGGGAGCAATCGCTTTTTCATACAGGGATTTCTTTTTCCCTTAATAATATAGACCTTGGTTTATAAACTGCATGTTGTGTTTACTTGTGTTACCTTTATGTAATACTTAAATTTGTTTGGTGATCTGAAATATTTAAGTGCAAAAAACATGCAAAAGAATAAGAAATCAGGAAGGGCAAACACTTTTTCACATCACTGTATGTTAAGAAGCGTGGCCATAATGTTTACTTGGAAAATGGACAAACATGCCAAAATATGTCCTTTTGGCTTCGGTTGTGTAGCGGTATAGGAAAATCCACTGTATTTGAAAGTTTAGTCAATTTTATTATCATAAAAAGTTTTCTGTGGGATATAAACATATAATTTCTGTAGTCAGTAGTGGACCTATGCAACTGTATAAGCAAAACTGCATACTTATCGACATGTTTGATGGGACCATCTCACACATTTAGACAGTTTTTGGGAAGTATGATGTGAATCTTTCCTTATTATTGAAATCATGTGTCAAGCAAGATCACAGAAGCCTTGCTTTCGGAATGCTACCCAGTTAATATATGCTAAAGCTCCAGTGGGGATCCCACAAAAGGTGCTTTACATGTCACTAAGCAACAGAACACCTCATCGTGGTATTCCTGTGAAATAATTACCCAAGAAATATTTGGTTCATCACAAAAAATGATCAGCTAAAACAACAGTAGGGTCACCATATTTCACAAAGCAAATTGTAAACACAATTACCCAGTCCTAGAACCGTTTACCTGGATAAACATTAAGAAACCAGCTATCAGCTTCAATTCACCGCACATTTAGCCAGATTGACAGACACTGCTTAGCAATCTTTTTGCTGTTTTCGGCAGGAGACGCTAGAACAGCTGGGAAAGTATATTAAATTATTATGTACAAAATATTTATATACATAGGGTCCGATGTCTCCAGACCATTATTGTACACATTGGTCTTAATGATGAGAGGTGCTGGAGTTAGACAAGTGGTGTGCACCCCTGTAGCAAAAGGGGTGCACGCCATGAATTTGCAGATTAAAGGTTGCCATGCATCAGTACCAGCTACACTTCAGCACAGCCTCAAGTTGCACAAAAATGTTTGGCTTTTCCAAGCTTTTTATTATAGAATACTGGCATAAAAGCTTTGGTCAATTGGCCCACAGTATTTTGGTTTGTGTTTCTTGGGGTTCAGTTGCGTTTTAGGAAAAGGTAGCAACCTGTAGTAATT
Organism: Allobates femoralis; assembly: GCA_033576535.1. NCBI lineage: Eukaryota > Metazoa > Chordata > Amphibia > Anura > Aromobatidae > Allobates > Allobates femoralis. Next base: position 716,212,226 of record JARQOC010000003.1, read on the forward strand.
GTGTCATTTTAAGATGTTTATAACCATAAACCTTTTAATATACAATTGAAACCAGAAGTTTACATACACACCATACATGGTCTTTCAACCCATGTTAATACAGTACTCATTTCACTGTGGATGCCACAATCATCTTCACACGGTCTTTTGCTTTTGTTCTTGGGTTGATATGTACATTTCGGACCAAACTACTGTACATTCATCTCTGGGACACAGAACCCGTTTCCTTCCTGAGCGGTATGATGACTGGACATTCCCATCTTGTTTGGGTTGTACTTGCGTATAATTGTTTGTAAAGATAAACGACGCTCATTCAGGTATCTGGAAATTGTACCCAAGGAAGAATCACACTTGTGCAAGTACATAATTCTCTATATTGGCTGATTTCTTTAGACTTTCCCATGATGCAACACAAAGAAGCAGTTTGTTTCAGGTGTGCATTAAAATACATCCACATGTGTGTCTCTAATTAATTCAGATGTTGCTAATAAACCTATCAGAAGCTTCCAAACACATCACATCATCATATGGGTTGTTCCATATTGTTTAAAGGCATAGTAGTCTTAGCAAATATCAATAATTATGGTAATTCCAATTTACCTAAAATGGGAAGGGTTTATTTTGATTTCATGCCAGATAGTGAGATAAACATGCATATGATTCTTTTTATTTAATGTATGTAACTTCAGGTTTCAACTGCAACTTCAAAAACTCCTGGACAAAAATGTTCCAAAAAACCCTCTAATATTTTAAAAAAGGGTAATCAAAAATCCATTTTTTTTATAAGATACAAAATACGACAGATAAACTTGAAACATGAATAAAGTTGAAAAAACAGAGAACGCGACACTCCCGCATTATGATAATTTATGTTCCTCTCTGAAACACGGGCGGCATTTTAGAGAAAAACATATTTCAAAGCACGCCCAAGGACCAGGTGACTAGTCCAAGAGGTAGATCTCTATGGGCTTCTCTCCGTTGTCTCACTGAACCTAACAGGTCTCTTCCCATGTGTATATAGTGAGAGACTTGTCATGCTAACTGAAAGGTAGGAAAGAGCTGGCGGAGATCTTCCTCTTGGACCAGTCATCTTTAAACCACATCACATCCACATATTTTCAAATGGTTTACCTTGATTTCAACAAAAATGATTGCTATGTGAATATACAAGTCAGTGTCCCCATGGGGTTGGTAGAAAAATATTGGAATCTGAGAGTCCTCAGTGGTTGATACCTTTTAATGGCTAAATGAAAAGATGGTAAACATAGCAAGCTTTGAGGACACTATGGCCCCTTCGTCAGGCTAATAATGACACAAATTCTGAAGACACATACATATATACCTAAGCAGGTTTAGATGCTGTAGTAAATACAACAGGTGATGTAAAACAGAGTCAGGCTAGGGAGGGGGAGTGGAGCTGGGAAAGTAAAGTCAAAATTCTAAGATAAGAGGAACCGATTGTATTATTGTTCTATGATTAGTGGCCTGTGAGACCTGAAGATTCCTCAGTGAGTGTAGAAAGCCATAAATCGAAGCAAGACAGTTCACATAAGAAGTGTCAAAAGATCATTGTCCTCTAACTTGAGTCTGTTGGAGATGTGATGTCCCCAAAACTCCTTGCCTATGCAGCAGGAAATATCCTTATACAGATGTACAGAATGAATTTCAGTTGCAGAAATTGCTGTAATACATCTGACATTTCACTTTAGACACACAACACTGTGCATGTTAGGTTTTGATAGAACTACAAGGACCATCATGCACAAACTCACATTATTTTTTGTACAACTAACCATCAGTTTTCTCACAAATGTCTTGGTTCTGTAATAGTGTAATGTCATCATTGATGCGGTGGCTTTAGGAATCTGTTTCTTTGGTAACCTACGATTGTCATACCTAATCACCAAAGCAGATGCTAATGAAACGCTTTGCACGGGCCGTGGGACATTTCAGGCTCTGTGTTCAGCTCTTGTCTGTGAATTGTTGTTACAAAAAGCTGGCTAAGAAAACTCTAGAATACTAATGAAGGCAACCGAGAGTTCCCACGGTGAGCCAGTGACAAAAAGCTGATTGGAACCAGGCTGAGCTGCAGGGCTTGGCGACAAGTTAAAGAGTTAACACATTGTAAAGAGGGCGATATACTCACAATTCTTTATTTCTGCTAGATAGACTGCACGTATACATTCAATTATATAGCACCAAAGTTAATTGCAAAGCACAATTATCCTTGTGTTGTATAACCTTTCATTACCATCACTATGCAGGGAAAGGGCTGTAAATGACAAAATCAATGGACGGCTTGTGCTTTTCTAATAGATTTGCTATGTACGTACCAGTAAGGATATCTGTCCTTCTTTCACAATATTCAGAATGCTCTTGATTTTTTTCATATCCTCTCCTTCTGAGTGATTCCAGTTCACATTACCGTTTATGCCATCCAGTTGTGAGTCTGTTCCCGGCAGGTGAAATGCCCGCAACTGGCAGTTAGGCATGGTCTTTTCAAGCTTCTGAGCATGGGAATCAGACAGAGGTCTATTCAGAAAGCTCTTGTTATGGTATTCAGCTTCATGGACCGAGCTGCACTGAATGTTAGACTGTGAAAGCTCTAATCCCCCAGAGGAATGCCTGCCCTGATCAAGGATGGTAGCCTGAGTCGAATTTTTAACTGGAGACAAGACACAAAACTGAGTGGCATTGGGCGTCAGGTTCTCCAGGTTGCCCATAGAACCATTTTTAGCCTTAGACAATGGATATATACTGGAGGTCCTTTTTTCTGATGCTACTTTGGTGAACAAAGTCAATGGCTGGTTGGATTTGATGTAAGGCACATCCAAAATCTCATCCATATCAAGGTCATAATGTTCCAGCTCACCAAGCAAAATGTTCGACTCAATGTTCTTACACTTAAATACTTCATCCTCTCCAGGAACACTATCTTTTCCTGGTTCACCATTTTTTTCATTTTCTTCCTTTTCTTCTTTTTGATCATCACTCTCATTGAGTTTTGGGCTTTCTGGTTGATGCTTCAACGGAGAAACCCTTTTAACAGGTCGAAATTTACTGTACACATCTGCGATCCTGTTGGCTTCTGTGTGTTGCCAATAAGTGAAGACACTCCGCAGCTCCAGTTTGCATTGGGCACTAAAAGGTTAGAAAAAAACACCAGTGTAAAAAAATGAGAAATGTCATTAAAGCAGAAGCATAAATAGCAACACATTTTCTAATTTTATGTTAATAGTCATGATGATGTATAACTGGTCAGATTTAAGCAGGCCCGCAGAATACCTGCCTCCATAAACCTTATGGGGGACATAATTTCTTCATCAATAATCTATTCACAATCACATTTCTCATGTTCATTTGCAGCCTTTACTTAAAATGCTACTTTACTGCTAGTTAGTAAACTTTAATGCAGCTTTTGGGTAAGTGTCCACGATGAGAACACTCTGTGTTCAGGACAAAGGGTGTTTCTCATGCAGAGACGTAAGTGTTTTTTCTGTGGGAGAACACGCTGTCAGGATTCGGGTGTAGGGTATATTCGATGTGTTCTCACACTTAGAACACTCACGTCTTCACAAGCTGAAAATTCGGGAAACCGCTACACATGTCAGTTTACCAGAGGAAAACAGAAACACAGTGGGCATGAGATTTTATAAATCCTATCCACTGCACAATGCAGCTTTTTGATGCATAAAAACATGCTAAATCCAACCCACTGCTAGTCCTGATCGAGGGTACTCACCTTTACTAGAATAATCCTGACTAGTTCAAGTAGAAGTATTCAAGTTTGCGTATCAAGATAGCATCTTCTATAAATGCTAAACGGGTTGATGGAAGCGTTGTGGAGGAGAGGAAATATAGGTCTGTTCAATATCATCTGAGCCTCCTGAAGTCTGCATCCAAAGCGCTTCTAACAGACCGCTTATATCCATATACAATATACAAAAAATCCAAAAGAAGGAGTGAGGGCACCACCCTAAGGTGACCCGTAGAAGGGCGAGAGCCCGAAACGGTGCCGTCGTCACCTTGGTACCCCCTCCCTGCACTCTGTACCTGCAACCCCTCCAATAAAGGACACCGCTATTTGCAACCCTGGTGAGTGCCGTTTTTCTTCCTCTCTTCATATACAATATACCCTTTCTTTCTCTGAGGGAGAAGCGGCAGGAGCAGCTGGACACGCTACCACCATATCACCGCAAGGACCTGGCATCGCCTGGCAACAGGAGACAAGCGCTGGAAGACCTGCGGTGACGCAATTCCGGCAGCCGCACCACATGACTGGATGGCCGTTATACCCGGAGAAGCAGCGGTGATATCAGGAGGATTAACACAGCAGGGGCCATTACATAGCTGATTACCGGGTTGTGCAGGGCTTGCACAACCCTGAAAGGTGAGCGACCACCTGTTCCTTGCCACTGTTTATGTTCATGATAATCCTATACATTGCGCCCCTCTCTCTTTCTTATCTTGTAGTTCAGAAGTATGACCTTACAAAAAAGTTCACGATTCAAATAAACAGCTATTCTATACATATATGACAACTATATTTTATGAGTTTTTTTCCCATATGTTTTTGGAAACTTTATTGCAAGGACGTACGGTGCGGTGATTTAACATGTTTACACGATAATGTTACGTCAGCAGTTTGAATGCAATCCCTGTTTGTAGAAAATGTAGAGAAAAAAGTACCATCAAAGGGGCCAAAAGGTTTCTGCCATACAGTCATATGTTATGACCACTGTTGGCTGACTGTCTATTAGTTACACCCATACTATTACATCAGTCTCCTTGCTTTTTCAAAAAGCACTCATAAAAATTTTCATTGAGTAAGCCTGTGAAAATGTATATGTAGTGTAATGTAAGTGCGGTATTATACTCATTGATTACTGTCATCTCTTGTAGCGAGCACCACTAGGGTCCTCTTCTGGGTAACATGACGGCTATTTCGCCTTGCTGGATCACACTAGGTTCTATGTGTAAGCCTATGGAGTGTCATAATGAGGTTCCGCAGGCTTAAACTGTATTAGTGACTGTCGGCTCACAAAGATCATAGTGTGTCCTGGCAAGTCAGACTAGCCATTACATGACTCAGAAGAGGACCAGAGCAACACTGGAGAAGACAGTAATCAGTGATTATATTACTGCATTTACCCTACACTACATATACATTTACAAAAACTTAGTCAATAAAAAAAAATTCATTGGAGTTCTTCTTTATGTACACCATATTACTGATGCTCCATAAACAGAATGTGGCAATAGTTTTTGTTTTGAGCCAAACATGTAACCTTACGACAAGCGTCCAGTTTATTTTTGTACCATTAGATTTACCCGTTCTTAACACGCTACGCTGGTAGGTAAAGGTCCCTAAAATGTACATAAAAAATGATGTCATGTACAAATAAATTAAGTTTTACAAAACTTTTCACCAGAGAAGCATCAAAAATAAATGTAGCATGATATGGCCACCAATCTGATTAATGTTCATTTTTGTAATGCATGGTTGCACCAGGTCAATTAGAGTGGAAGCCTTAGGGCAGCTCTTAATTTCTGTACAATAAAAGGGTCCTCCAAATGTCCCAACAAAGGGTTTGTTATCCTGAACCAACTCCTTCAATAAATTGAACTTGCCACGCTAAGCAACAGTTTTTTTTTTTCTACCATTTTTGCTTGCACCCCGTTTTCCCCCAAGACATTTATACTTCTATTATGTGTGCAAATCAGACCTCTGGAGTTCACTCACTTTCTAGCAGGTGGCTGCAGTTTGCATTGATATAATAGGCTCTAAGGTGCACTTAATGACCCATAAGTGATCATTTCCTGACTTCTGAACTTCTGACCTTGTGCAGGTTTATTAATGCAGCTTCAGTAGGAAAACCTTCTCGTCTTCCCTCTCATGCATTATGTATAAGATGCCTCTAAAATAAAAATTAAACCTGACAAGAAAATCAAGGAGCTGCAGGAGCTGCATTCGAATAGTCTTGCTAAACTGATAATGAAATATAATCCTAATAATATCATAATTATACACAGTAATCAGCATTTTTCCACCCACATTGTTAATGAGGTTTAATAGCAAAGTCTACAAACTTTCTGCTGTGTGCAATAATCCAAGCAAACAAGAACAATTGAAATAACTCAACCCAACTAATATAACAAGTGGTTTCTCCAAACCACAAAGAAAATGACTGATTACTGCAGGTTAAAAAATAGTCAACCCTTTTATGACAAGCATCTTCAGCATTTTGTATAGAAGCCTTTGGCTGTTATTACCTCCTATAAGGATGGGGTCACACTTGATTCGTTATTGGCATCATTTGTTGCACTTTTTGTTCTAAGGCTGGCTTCACACTGCGGTTTTTCACTGATCAGTGTCCATCAGTGTTTGGGTGCCAAACCAGGAGAGGAACTTGCAGAGAAAAACTATAATTGAAAGATTGACACCTGTTCTGAGTTTGGAGACACTCCTGGTTTTGGCACCCAAATACTGAAGGTCACTGATCAGTGAAAAACTGCAGTGTGAAGCCAGCCTAAGTCCAAAAACTGATGCCAAAAACTGATGCTGCACTTAAGTGTGACTGAAATGGTGTCATTTTTTTTTTTACTGGACCCAAAAAACACTGCTAGCAGCGTTTTTGGATCCAAGAAAAAAACGGATCCATTTTTTTAACAAGGGACCCTATGGCAAAACGTATCTTGCAAATAAATGGCACAATAAAACGGTTCTGTTTTTTAGAGCATTGTTTAGGGAAAAAATGACAAAGTCCAAAAAACGCAGAGCTGCACAGGAGGGTCAAAAAGCACCCTAAAAAACGTATCAGTTATTGAGAACAAGGGAAAAAACTGATGCCCATTTGTGAACCCAGGCTAAGGCAAGACTTCTCCTAAGATTTATTAATACTTGATTGAATCCATCTTGCCCTCTACACACTGAAGGTTTCTGGTGCCAGAAGAAACACAGTAGCCACAGAGCATTACTAAGCCACCTTCATGCTTCACTTTGGGCAGGGTGTTTATTTTACTTTACTTGCTTATAGAGTGCCATTTATTCCACAGAGCTTTACAGATATTGTCATCACTGTCCCTACTGGGGCTCACTATCTAAATTTCTTAGCAGTATGCCTTTGGAGTGTGGAAAGAAAACGGAGTATCCAGAGGAAACTTACACATATGTGGAATAAACTGCAAACTCCTTTGAGAGGTTGTCCTTGATGGGATTTCAAAATAAAGGATCCGAGTGTGGCAAGAGTACATTGAGCCACTGGTCAGAGTTCTTTTTCAGGGTATACTTTATTCTGAGCCCTCCAGACATAATGCTGATTGACCGATTTGAAAAGTTCTAATCACTTCATACAACACAATTCTAAACGTCTGTGGCTTATTTACACTTTTGAGATTTTTGTGCTTTTGGATCCATAGAGATGTTTGTCTTGGAGTTCGGGCATGGAAGCCTTCATTATTTAGTATGTGCCTTACTGTGAAAATGAAAGCTTTAGTACATGCTGCCACAAGATCTGTCTGCAGGTCATTTGCGGTCACTCGACACTTTTTGACCAGGAAGTAGGTGGCAGTTGGTGATGGCTTCCCCTTTCTGCCATATTCAGGTAGTGCAGTTTGTGTTTCTTTAACCTTTAGCTTTCGAATTATGTTTCCAACTAATGTATATTTTATGGAACATGCAAAACAATTTTCTCTTCTCTTAAAGACTAACTGTCATATAAATAAAATGCAAGTATCCTGCAGATATTGTGTTAATCTATAGGTAATAGCATTCTAAAGCTGCCTGGCACCTGCACTGAGAGCACCACCACTGGGGGAAATGATCTTTATTGACCCATCAGCCTTGGGCTTTCAGTCATAGTGGTGCAGCCTGCATAGCTTTAGTCACCGCTCTGGACATAATGCTGAGCCGGCAGTCAGTCAGTCGTGGGGTCGTGGTTACAGACCGCCGCTCATTATGCACAGAGCAATGACTGAAGCTGTGCCAGCGCCACCCCTATGACTGAAAATCTGAAAATGCCAGGAGGAATAAAGTTAATTTCCTCTAGGCAACAGGACTCTAAATACAGGCGCCAGGCAGCTTCAGAACACAATTAACCTGCACATTAATGGTGTATCTACAAGCTAATAGAGTTTTTATACATGACAGGTTCCCTTTAACCTTTTAGACCACTCTCTTAATTTTAAGTGTCCATACAAATTCAATAAAACTCAGCTAAATCTAACCATGTTGACAGGTGTGACTGACCACCTGATAAGTATGGGAACTTCCCAACTCTCCCCTGACAGCTGACATTGGGAAAAGAAGGATCTGGTCTGTTAATATCATCAGCCAATCCTCTTGTTTAGCACACAGATAAGATGCTAGTTGCAACCAGTTATATTAGTTGTATTGAGCTATTTCAAAATTTCTTGTTTAATTAGTGTATTGTATCAGAAAGTTTGTACATTTTGCTAATAAATCTAATTTGTGCTGGGCAGGGGAGAAATAATTTTGACTATATATATATATATATATATACAGTTAGGGCCAGAAATATTTGGACAGTGACACAATTTTCGCGAGTTGGGCTCTGCATGCCACCACATTGGATTTGAAATGAAACCTCTACAACAGAATTCAAGTGCAGATTGTAACGTTTAATTTGAAGGGTTGAACAAAAATATCTGATAGAAAATGTACGAATTGTACACATTTCTTTACAAACACTCCACATTTTAGGAGGTCAAAAGTAATTGGACAAATAAACATAACCCAAACAAAATATTTTTATTTTCAATATTTTGTTGCGAATCCTTTGGAGGTAATCACTGCCTTAAGTCTGGAACCCATGGACATCACCAAACGCTGGGTTTCCTCCTTAATGCTTTGCCAGGCCTTTACAGCCGCAGCCTTCAGGTCTTGCTTGTTTGTGGGTCTTTCCGTCTTAAGTCTGGATTTGAGCAAGTGAAATGCATGCTCAATTGGGTTAAGATCTGGTGATTGACTTGGCCATTGCAGAATGTTCCACTTTTTTGCACTCATGAACTCCTGGGTAGCTTTGGCTGTATGCTTGGGGTCATTGTCCATCTGTACTATGAAGCGCCGTCCAATCAACTTTGCAGCATTTGGCTGAATCTGGGCTGAAAGTATATCCCGGTACACTTCAGAATTCATCCGGCTACTCTTGTCTGCTGTTATGTCATCAATAAACACAAGTGACCCAGTGCCATTGAAAGCCATGCATGCCCATGCCATCACGTTGCCTCCACCATGTTTTACAGAGGATGTGGTGTGCCTTGGATCATGTGCCGTTCCCTTTCTTCTCCAAACTTTTTTCTTCCCATCATTCTGGTACAGGTTGATCTTTGTCTCATCTGTCCATAGAATACTTTTCCAGAACTGAGCTGGCTTCTTGAGGTGTTTTTCAGCAAATTTAACTCTGGCCTTTCTATTTTTGGAATTGATGAATGGTTTGCATCTAGATGTGAACCCTTTGTATTTACTGTCATGGAGTCTTCTCTTTACTGTTGACTTAGAGACAAATACACCTACTTCACTAAGAGTGTTCTGGACTTCAGTTGATGTTGTGAACGGGTTCTTCTTCACTAAATAAAGTATGCGGCGATCATCCACCACTGTTGTCATCCGTGGACGCCAGGCCTTTTAGAGTTCCCAAGCTCACCAGTCAATTCCTTTTTTCTCAGAATGTACCCAACTGTTGATTTTGCTACTCCAAGCATGTCTGCTATCTCTCTGATGGATTTTTTCTTTTTTTTCAGCCTCAGGATGTTCTGCTTCACCTCAATTGAGAGTTCCTTTGACCGCATGTTGTCTGGTCACAGCAACAGCTTCCAAATGCAAAACCACACACCTGGAATCCACCCCTGACCTTTTAACTACTTCATTGATTACAGGTTAATGAGGGAGACGCCTTCAGAGTTAATTGCAGCCCTTAGAGTCCATTGTCCAATTACTTTTGGTCCCTTGAAAAAGAGGAGGCTATGCATTACAGAGCTATGATTCCTAAACCCTTTCTCCGATTTGGATGTGGAAACTCTCATATTGCAGCTGGGAGTGTGCACTTTCAGCCCATATTATATATATAATTGTATTTCTGAACATGTTTTTGTAAACAGCTAAAATAACAAAACTTGTGTTACTGTCCAAATATTTCTGGCCCTAACTGTATATATATATATATATATATATACACACACACACAATATAGAGCTCTATTTATGCATAGCCATAGAGTTTAATGTCTAGAAAATTCTCTGCAGCACTCAGCTACTACCAATGATGTACAAATGCTAACAAGCTGTATGTATTTGAGAAAAAAGTTTAAAAACTTATCTTTTTTTCAAAAAACTCAAAAATCTTATTTTTTTATTTCTGAAGTTCTTGGTACATACATTGGCCAATGTCTGTTTGCTCATCAACTGCGACAAAGTGACTTTAGGTCTGATGAGTCCTAACGTTGTTATCCCTATCCTCCTTGTCCACCCCCCCACTCCTCAGTGGGCGGACACCATCTAGACCCTAGATCACCTGCAGGTGATGGGGTGCAAATTGCAGCATGGAGCCAGCAACTCCATATGATACAAAACAGTAAAAAAAAAAACTGCACAGCAATCACAGACAAAATGTGAACTGGTGCCAGCAGGGACGCTGGGTCAAACAGGTAATCTAGGGTCTAGATGGTGTCCGCCCACTACATTTGTACATCATTGGTAGTAGCTGAGTGCTACAAAGAATTTTTTTCTAGATGTTTGACCCAGCGTCCCTGCTGGAACCATTTCACATAGAGTTTAATGATTAAATAATATATCTAATATATAAAGCTGAATGTGTGTATGTATGTATGTGTGTATGTATGTATGTCCGGGATTGGCATCTACACCGTCGCAACTACAGCCACAAAATTTTGCACAGTCACACTTCTGGACCCCGAGAGCGCCATAGGCTATGTTATGAGGCGAAATTTTAACCCCGCGCGTTCCAGTTCACCAAACAATTCTGCCCCTATCTACATAATGGGGAAAAAGTGAATGGAAAAGTGTTGGAGGAAAATCGACAGCTGTCAGCTATAGCCACAAAATTTTGCACAATCACACGTCTGGACCCCGGGAGCGTCATAGGCTATGTTGTGAGGCGAAATTTTAACCCTGAGCGTTCCAGTTCACCAAATAATTTTGGCCCTATCTACATAATGGGGAAAAAGTGACAGTTACCAGTTGACAGTTGTGAATGAGAAGGGCTTAATGATAGCGTCAAAGACTAACAGCACATACCAGCATATAGTCACTAAGTTGGGGCCCCAACATGAGATATTCACCACGCACGGGGACATGTATACACACCACACGTCCACAAAGAGTAACAGCAAGTGTATAGTCGCTAAGGTGCAGCCCCAATATTGGATACTCACCACGCACCTGAACAAACACAAACACGCCACAAAGAGACACACACAACACAGAGACACACACACACACACCCATGGGGACACACACACACCCTATAGCGACACGTGCACTCACTCCACAGGGACACACACACACACAACACAGACACACACACCACACAGATCCCCCCCCACAGGGACACAAACATACACACCCTATAGGGACACATGCACTGCACACGTCTGGACCCCGAGAGCGTCATAGGCTATGTTGTGAGGTGAAATTTTAACCCTGAGCGTTCCAGTTCACCAAACAATTTTAGCCCTATCTACATAATGGGGAAAAAGTGAAAGGAAATGTGTTGTAGGCAAATTGACAGCTACCAGATGTGAACAAGGGGGATTTATTAGGCTGCCTATAGCAACCAATCACAGCTCAGGTTCTATTTTCTTACAGGTCATTAATATGACATATTCAAATTCTATTTTGTTATAGCTAACATCGGTTATTTATTAACCCGGGCGTAGCCGGGTAGTACAGCTAGTATATATATATAGTACTAAAAAAATACTTTAGGCAGGTGTTGACAAATTTTGCAAAGTAAGAATGCTTTACAAAGTGGAAGTGTTAATAGCTTACTTATATTGATTAACAAAATAAACAAGTGTACAAAAAAAAGAGAAGTGTAAATCAATTTTATATTTAGTGTGCTCAATCTTTACCTAAAACTGTGAAAATGTCAATGTACATAACTACCTATTTAACCCCTAAATTCAGCAGATTGCAGAGACTCCTTTTCCGGCAATTACAGCTGCAAGTCGCTTTGGATAAACATATATGAGCTTTCCACATCTTGACACTTGGATTTTTGATTGTTTCTCAAGGAAAAACTGTTCCGTCTCCTTCAAGCTAGATGGTTTCATGTTGTGAACAGCAATCTACAAGTCTGACCACATATTCTCAACTGGATTAAGGTCTGGGGTTTGACTAGGCCACTCCAATACATTTACACGTTTCCCCTTAACACTAGAAGTCCCAGAAATTTTGAGCTCCTCCCTGAAGTCCCGAAAGAGGGTCAAATGACCCTCTTAGTCCAAACTGAATAGAACTAACTAGAAACTAAATGTCTAAACTCAATGGCAAACAACAACCCCTATGGTGTGACAGTAATGGCCTTAATTACAGAACAAAAGACGGTGATTAGAGGATGTTAGCTAAAATCCTTCAGATCATTCGACCCGTCTCTGGGTTCCAAAGGTAGAAATGTTAAATGATCCCTCTCTGGGACTTCTAGTGTTAAACTATTCAAGTGTTGCTTAGCAGTATGCTTTGGGTCATTGTCGTGTTGGGAGATTAAACTCACTCCCAGTCTCAAATCACTGAAAGACTGAAACAGTTTTTGCTCAAGAATATCCCTGTAATTCGCTCCATCCATCTTCCTCTCAATTTGGACCATTTTCCTTGTCCTTGCTGCCGAAAAACATCCCCACAGCATGATGTTGCCACTACTGTCACTTAAGGGATGGTGTTCTTGGGGTGATGAGCTGTGTTGGCTTGGCAGCAGACATAGCATTTACCTTGGAGGGCAAAAAGTTCAATTTTCGAGTCATCTGACAACAGCACCTGCCTCCAAATATTTGGGGAGTCTACCACATATCTTTTGGCAAGCTCAAAATGAGCCTTCTGATTTTTGGCTGTAATTAAAGTTTTTTTACTGGTCACTCTTCCATAAAGGCCAGCTCTATGTAGTATATGGTTTATTGTGATCAAATGGACAGATACTCTAGTCTCTGCTTGGGATTTCTACAGCGCCTTCAGGGTTACCTTAGATTTCTGTTCTGACTCTCTTATTAATGCCCTCCTTGCCTGGGCTGAGTGTTTTGGTGGGAGACCTTCCCTTGGTAGGCTTGATGTAGTTCTTTCCATTTGATAAAAATGGAATTGATGGTGCTACCAGGGGATCATCAGAGATTGGTATATTTTTTTAGAACCCAACTCTGACTTAAACTTCTGAACAAAATTGTCTCTGTCGTGTTTGGAGAACTCCTTGGTCTTCATGGTCTTGTTTTGTTAGTGGTGCCTCTTGCTTAATAGTGTTGCAGCCTCTGTGGCCTTTCATAATAGGTGCGTATATAATGACAGACCATGGGACACTTAAATTGCACACAGGTGTACTTCCTTTCACTACGCAAGAGACTTATCAAATCTTACTTGCACCAAAAATGTTTTGGGGCTTCATAGCAAAAGGGATGAATATATATATATATGTACATGGTATTTATTTTATGCCATAAATTCAAATAATTGCCTATATTTTTCTCACGTTTGCTTTCCAAACCTAAACTATTTAGTGACATATGACACACAAATCTTTTTACAAAAATATTTAAACACAGGTTGTAATGTAACAAAATAGGTAAAAAGCATTATGATTACCGTATTTTTCACTTTTTAAGACGCACTTTTGTTCCCCCAAACTGGGGGGAGAATGGGGGTGCGTCTTAAAAAGCGAATCTTTTAAAAAAAAAAAAATAAATTAAAAAAAAAATTAAATATTACCGGCGGAGGGGTGGTGAGGGGTGCGGCGGCTTAGCAGCAGCTTCCGGTGGCTGGGGGGCACAGCTGCAGGACCGGAGCAACGGAGTTCTGCCGGCTGCAGCGTTTGGTGGGCGCCGCCATGTTTTTTGTGCAGCAGCTGGCCGGTAGAGGTAGAAACCTCAGTTGGCCGCCTGTCTCCACTATGGCGGCGGCCATTTTGTTGAAGCCTCTACTGTTACTGAATGAAGCTGGCCACAAAAAACATGGCGGCTCCCACTGCTCGCTCCGGTCCTGCAGCAACAAGGTGGGAGACACCAGGAACACATCTGCCAGTTGTGCAGGGGATGTGTGCCCTGCTCCAGGGGGCGTGTGCCCTGCTCCAGGGGACGTGTGCCCTGCTCCACGGGACGTGTGCCCTGCTCCAGGGGACAGTGTGCCAGGGGACAGTGTGCCAGCGCCAGGGGACAGTGTGCCAGCGCCAGGGGACAGTGTGCCAGCCAGGGGACAGTGTGCCAGCGCGAGGGGACAGTGTGCCAGCGCGAGGGGACAGTGTGCCAGCGCCAGGGGACAGTGTGCCAGTGCCAGGGGACAGTGTGCCAGCCAGGGGACAGTGTGCCAGCGCCAGGGGACAGTGTGCCAGCCAGGGGACAGTGTGCCAGCGCCAGGGGACAGTGTGCCAGCGCCAGGGGACAGTGTGCCAGCCAGGGGACAGTGTGCCAGCGCCAGGGGACAGTGTGCCAGCCAGGGGACAGTGTGCCAGCGCCAGGGGACAGTGTGCCAGTCAGGAGACAGTGTGCCAGCGCCAGGGGACAGTGTGCCAGTCAGGGGACAGTGTGCCAGCGCCAGGAGACAGTGTGCCAGCCAGGAGACAGTGTGCCAGCCAGGGGACAGTGTGCCAGCGCCAGGGGACAGTGTGCCAGCGCCAGGGGACAGTGTGCCAGCCAGGGGACAGTGTGCCAGCGCCAGGGGACAGTGTGCCAGCCAGGGGACAGTGTGCCAGCGCCAGGGGACAGTGTGCCAGCCAGGGGACAGTGTGCCAGCGCCAGGGGACGGTGTGCCAGCGCCAGGGGACAGTGTGCCAGTCAGGGGACAGTGTGCCAGCGCCAGGAGACAGTGTGCCAGCCAGGGACAGTGTGCCAGCGCCAGGGGACAGTGTGCCAGCGCCAGGGAACAGTGTGCCAGCGCCAGGGAACAGTGTGCCAGCGCCAGGGAACAGTGTGCCAGCCAGGGGACAGTGTGCCAGCGCCAGGGGACAGTGTGCCAGCCAGGGGACAGTGTGCCAGCGCCAGGGGACAGTGTGCCAGCGCCAGGGACAGTGTGCCAGCCAGGGGACAGTGTGCCAGCCAGGGGACAGTGTGCCAGGGGACAGTGTGCCAGCGCCAGGGGACAGTGTGCCAGCCAGGGGACAGTGTGCCAGGGGACAGTGTGCCAGCGCCAGGGGCAGTGTGCCAGCGCCAGGGGACAGTGTGCCAGCCAGGGGACAGTGTGCCAGCGCCAGGGGACAGTGATCTGTAAGACGGACACTGGCATTATAAGACGAACTTCATTTAACATTAAAAAAGTTTTTTTTCTCTTTTCCTTAACCAATATTGTGGGTGCGTGTTATAATCAGGTGCGTCTTATAAAGCGAAAAATACGTATATTTATAGTACACTATACACAACAGCTATTAGTAAAAAAAAAAACCTATGTACAAGTCATAGTATATAACATAAAAAAGCAAAAATGGGCACTTGCTGGAGAACCATAGCATCCTCAGAATAGGACATACATTTTACATTCTTCATGGCCCAGTGAAATGATAAAAGTCTGGCAATATGCAGACATCACTAGGGGAAACTTAGGAACTTAACATAAATAGAATAATAACTCAATTTAATTGGAACTTTATAAATCTAGATAGTATTTCATCATTAAACTCTATAAATACTTCAGAATATAAAGTTTGCAGTCACTTTCCCTATAAAGATGTATTATAAAATGTATCATTATTGGTCATAAAATGGAAACAATGTACAGACTTATTATTACTATTATTGCAATATAAATCATAGTATGTAAATATTTAAAAAATGCAAAGACAGAACAAAGCAAAGCCCTGGTGATACATTGGAAATATATTCATTACTCAAATGTAGGAAAATATTAAAATCTGAGAGTCCTCAGTGGTTGATACCTTTTAATGGCTAACTGAGAAGATGGTAGCAAATAGCAAGCTTTCGAGACAACTCAGGTCTCTTCTTCAGGCTGGTATAAGACAAAATCTGATGTGGCACATATACAGTATATATACAACATGACATGGAATACTGTGGTTTTTAAGACAACTCAGATGGAGTAGAACAGGAATGAGATGGGGTGAAATGGTTATGGCAGTAAATATCGGAACAGTTGCACTGATAAGAAGTGTCGAGAGTTTTATTGTCCTCTAATTGGGGTCTGTTCAAAGATATAATGCTCCCAAATGCCCTTTCAATTGATGTAAAAAAACATGAATCCATGTGAAATGTTCATTCCTGCTCTGAATGTGTCAAAGGTCATAATCAATCTGTAGTCCCAAATTCTTCTCTCTCTGAGACTTGATATTACTTTTTAATTTTAGCAGCTTCATGTCTATTATACTGTATTATACTGAGCTACAAAAATGCTTGGCTAAAGGTAGATCCATATTTCTTTCTTTTATTGTGTGACGATGAGAATTAATTCTTATTCTAAGTTTCTGTCCTGTCTCCCCTACATACAGACCCCTCGTTGTACATTTGGTACATATAATTAAATACACCACATTAGTTGTGGTGCTCCTGGGATCTTGTAGTCCTGATGTGTGCTGGGTATCGAATTGGATTTGTAATCCAGGGTCCTTTATGAATCAGATTCTCCTTTTTGCAATTGGATAAGAAGGATCCCAGGTACCTTCAGGTGCACCACAACTATAGTGGTGTATTTAATTATATGTCCCAAATATACAACGGGGAGTTTGTATGTAGGTGAGTCAAGACAGAAACTAAGAACAAGAATGTATTTTCATCGCCACACAATAAAAGAAAGACGTATGGATCTACCTGTAGCCAAGCATTTTTGTAGCTGTGACCACAGTATGATAGACATGAAGCTGCTCGTACTGAAAAGTAATTTCATGTCAAGAGAGACAGAAGAATTTGGGAATACAGATTGATGATGGCCTTTGCCACATTCAGAGCATAAATGAACATTTCACATGGATTCATGTCTTTTTACACACACTCCCTGACAGAAGTTATGTCGCTTATCCATGTTATGTAAAAAAAAAAAAGCTTATAACCTGACGTTAAATTCATCCATTGGTTTTATAAATTATATATTATTTGCAAGAGTACACTGGAGCTAGCAGTTGGCACTTGAGCTGCTGCAGTAGTCTGAAGGCAGTACCGCGTATTTAATCGCCTTATTGTTGTTTAAATCAATTATTATTTATTTGTGAGACTATGCGCTAGCTCTTAAAATAATAAATAAATAAAACTATTCCTTCCACTTTCTGTACCCTGGAAGGGTAAAGAAAGTGGAAGGAATAGTTTTATTTATTTATTATTTTAAAAGCTAGCGCATAGTCTCACAAATAAATAATAATTGGTTTCATAAATTACTCTTTTGAAAGCTGAAACCCTCTGAAATGTGGTTTAGGTTAAGAAAATAAATTGGCATCAATGCTGAAATATTGGTCAGTTAATGAACACAGAATGGTCAGATTTTGGTAAGACAAAAGTTTTGTCGCCTGGTCATATAATGCACCCAATCCTAGTTTAGATCCTCAGCTGTGCTCAGTAAATGATTGGTTAATTAGTGGGTGTGTATAAAAAGAAACCCAGCACCCCAGACCTTCACTTGAACTGCAACTTGAGCTGTGACAACATGCCAAAAATCCACCTTGCGACCAAAGCCTTGATTATCAAGAGGCTGAAGACCAGATCCACTGCAGAGGTGGCTGGCACCTTTAATGTGTCTCAGTGTCAAGTACAAAGAATTAAAAAAAGATTTGAAGAGACTGGAGATGTGTTTAACAAGCTCAGGTCCGGCAGACCCCGCAAGACAACTGCTCAGGAGGAACATTTGTTGGTTAGAAAATCCAAAGCGAGCCCTTCTTCCACTGCAGCAGAGCTCCAACAGGCCTGGTCACCTCAAGTCCCTGTGTCAACTAGAACAGTTTGTAGGATTCTGTCTTGAAATGGCCTCCATGGTCGAGTCAGTGCCCAGACGCCATGACTAAACAAAAGGCAAATAAAAAATTGTGTTGCATTTGCAAAGTCCCACAGCCTGTTAAACAGATGGATGCTGGAAAAGTGGCAGAAGGTGGATTTATCTGATGAATCTTCAGTAGAATTTCACCACAGCCACCACAAGTACTGCAGGAGTCCTACTGGACCCCGTATGGATAAAACAAAAACACAAAAAACAGTAAAATTTGGTGGTGGAAAGATCATGGTCTGGGGTTACATTCAGTATGGGGGTGTGCGAAACATTTGCAAGGTGGAGGGCAATATCAATAGCCTAAAATATCAAGAAGTATTAGCTACCTCTTACATTCTCAATCATAAGTGGGGTCAAATTCTGCAGCAGGATGGTGCTCCATCTCATACATCCATCTCTACAACAAAGTTCCTCCAGGCAAAAAAGATCAAGGTGCTCAAACACTGGCCAGCTCAGTCACCAGACATGAAGATCATTGAGCATGTTTGGGGTAGGATGAAAGGAGAAGCTTGAAAGACAAAACCAAAGAATCTAAAGGAACTCTGTGAGGCATCTAAGACTGCATTCTTTGCTATTCCTGTTGACTTAATTAATAAATTGTATGAATCATTATTGAACAGCATGGATGCAGTCCTTCAAGCTCATGAAAGTCACACAAAGTATTAAATATGACTTTAATAGCACCACACCTTCATTCACCAATGTTATGCAACATATATTTGTATTTTAAGTTAATTATTTGTTTGAATATCACATTACTTTCTGTGGGCGACAAAACTTTTGTCTTGCCAAAATCTGACCATTCTGTGTTCATTAAATGATCAATATTTCAGTACTGATGCCAATTTATTTTCTTAACCTAAACCACACTTGAGAGGGATTCAGCTTTCAAATGAGTAATTTATACAACCAATGGATGAATTTAACCCCTTAGTGACGAAGAAATTTGTCATTTTTCATTTTCGTTTTTTTTCGCTCCTCGGCTTCCAAGAGCCATAACCTTTTTATTATTCTGTCGACACAGACATATGACGGCTTGTTTTTTTGCGGGACGAGTTGTACTTTCAGATGCAATAATTTGTTTTACCATATAATGTACAGGGAAAGTTCAAAAAAATTCCAAGTGCAGTGAAATTGCAAAAAAAGTGCAATTACACATTTGTTTTTTGGGTTTTGTAGTCGCCGTGTTCACTATATGGTAAAACTGACGTGACCGTGTGATGCCTCGGGTCAGTACGAGTTTGTAGATACCAAACATGTATACCTTTACTGGTATCTAGGTGGTGGAAAAAAATTCAAAAGCATGAAGAAAAAAACATTGCACTTTTTGCGCCATGTTCTGCGACCCGTAGTGTCCTCATTTTTCGGGATCTAGAGCTGGGTGACGGCTTATTTTTTGTGTCTCGAGCTGACGTTTTTAATAATTCCATACTTGGGTTGATGCACTCTTTTGATCGCCCGTTATTGCATTTTTTAGCATTGTTGCAGCGACCAAAAAAACGTAATTTTGGCGTTTGAACCATTTTTTGCGCTACGCAGTTTACGGCTCTCATTATTTGATTCTTTATATTGATAGATCTGGCGATTCTGAACGCGGCGATACCAAATAAGTGTATTTTTTTTTTTTATTATACTTTTATTGTGGATGGGAGAAAAGGGGGGTGGATTTGAACTTTTATGTTTATTTTTTTTCCAACTTTGTAAAAACTTTATTTGCTTATTGATTCTTACTTTTACACAGCCCCTGTGAGAGGCATGCAGCTGCACAGTCCGATCGCTTCTGACACATACAGATGAGCTGCAGCTTATCTGCATCTGTCAGAATCGCCGACCTGTTGTGGTTGGCAGCCCCTGCCAACCACAACCCGGAAGTGCTCCGTGACAGGCTCCGGGGTCAAGCCAGGACCCCGGCCTGTCACGTCAGCACGGGAGATCCTGCGATACTATCGCGAGATCTCCCCTGGAGCCGGGTAAGTGCGCGCTGCACGCTCCTGCTCCCTTAGATCCCGCTCTCAGAGATTGATGGCGGGATCTAAGGGGTTAAACAGTGCCGATCGGCGGCGGGACCGATCGGAGCTGTTACTCCCACATCTCAGCTGCTGAGAACAGCTGAGATGTCGGAGCTTTGATGTGAGCTCCATGCAGGAGCTCAGATCAAACTCCCCCTAGTGGCAGCCGCCGTATATATGCGCAAGGCCGTCACTAAGGGGTTAATGTCAGGTTATAAGCTTTTATTTACAAAACATGGATAAGCATCATAACTTCTGTCTGGGAGTGTAATTTAAAAGGGCATTTGAGGGCATCACATCTTTGAACAGACCCCAATTAGAGGACAATAAAACTTGACACTTCTTAACAGTGAACTGTTCCGATATTTACTACCATAACCATTTCACCCCATCTCATTCCTGTTCTGCTCCATCTCACTTGTCTTAAAAACTGTAGTATTCAATGTCATGTTGTGCATATATATGTGCCACATAATATTTTGTCTTATACCAGTCTGAAGAAGAGACCAGAGATGTCTGGAAAGCTTGCTCCACATTAGCATCTTCTCAGTTAGCCTTTAAAAGGTATGAACCACTGAGGACTATCAGATTTTAATATTCTTCTATCTATTGGCTAACACGGTACAAACATATATTTTACCATACTGATATGTTGTCAGATATTGTACTGTGGTATAGGGAAAGCACCCACAACAGTCTTTGTACTTAGATAAGCTTGCACAATATTTTTGTTCGACATATTTTACAAAAAGCAATGTAGTCTATGCATGGCTTCATGTAGAAACTTGATACGGAGTGTTCCGTCTTTTCTGGTCCAAGGGACACATTGTCAGATTCTGCTACCAAGGGCTGCATTAAAATTTAAAGGAGTAAACCATTACTGACCTCGCCCTCTTCTGGATCTCCTCCTACCTAACGGACAGGACCTTCAGAGTCACCCACTCCCACACCTCCTCCTCGCCCCATCCCCTTTCTGTAGGTTTCCCCCAAGGCTCGGTCCTGGGACCACTACTCTTCTCCATTTACACCCTCGGCCTAGGCAACCTCATCGAATCACACGGCCTCCAATACCACCTCTACGCCGATGACACCCAGCTCTATCTGTCTGGCCCCGATATCTCCTCTCTCCTATCCAAAATTCCTCACTGCCTATCTGCCATTGCATCCTTCTTTTCTACCCGCTTCCTCAAACTCAACATGGACAAGACCGAATTCATCGTCTTTCCCCCTAACAACCCTCCCCCCCTTCCTGACCTATCCATTACCGTCAATGACTGCACACTCTCACCCGTCCCCCACACCAAATGTCTTGGGGTAATCCTCGACTCCTCCCTCTCCATCAAGCCCCACATCCAAGCCCTCGCCACTGCCTGCCAACTTTAACTAAAAAACATTACCCGCATCCGCTCCTTCCTTGACCACAACACAGCTAAGTCACTTGTCCATGCCCTCATCATCTCCCGCCTGGACTACTGCCATCTCCTGTTCACCGGCCTCCCTGCCTCCTCCCTTGCACCTCCCCCCACCATCCTCAACTCTGCTGAACGACTCATCCACCTATCTCCCCGTTACTCCCCCGCCTCTCCTCTCCGCCGAGCCCTCCACTGGCTCCACACCCCCCAGAGATCCCGCTTCAAAACCCTAACCCTGACATACAAGGCCATACACAACCTGTCCCCTCCCCACATCTCCGACCTGGTCTCAAGAACTCCTTCTCTAAACCCCCCGCATTTCCACCTTCCACAACAGCATACAAGACTTCTCTCATGCATCTGCCATACTCTGGAACTCCCTCCCCCACCACATCAGACACTCCCCTACCCTGGGATCCTTCAAGAAAAACCTGAAAACCCACCTCTTCCTACAAGTCTATAACACACATTGAGACCCAGTCCACTGCACCATCTCACCTCTCCCCCCCCTACCGTCTCCCTCCCCACCCCCTCTAGACTGTGAGCCCTTGCGGACAGGATCCTCTCCCTATTGTACCCGTATGACTGATTTGTCGTTGTTTTTACCACTTGTCTCTGTCTACCCTCTGACTTATAAAGCGCCATGTAACCTAATGGCGCTATATAAATACTTAATAATAATAATAATAATAATAATAATTGGAGAAACTCATAACATATGAACATACGAATAATGGGCTTTAGCTTGTGCACAACTGATTCATAGACTGTGAGCCCTCGTGGACAGGGTCCCTGCCCCTCCTGTACCTGTACGTCCTGATCGCCTAGATTTAGTGTACTTGTTCTGGTCTCCCTCATCCTCATGTAAAGCGCCATGGAACCTAATGGCGCTATTTCAAATAAATAATAATAATAACTGATCTATAGCAGGGAAAGGGAACCCAAGGCCTCAAGAGCTGCACACAGTGCATGTTTTCAGGATTTCCTTAGTATTGCACAGGGGTTAGAATCATCACCAGTGCAGGTGATTCAATTATCCCCTGTGCAATACTAAGGAAATCCTGAAAACCTGCACTGTTGGCGGCCCTCGAGGCCTGAAGTTCCCAACCCATGATCTCTAGGGAACTGGCCTAAACCCATATGGATTCATTTAAACTTTTGGCCAATAAAAGTAATTACCAAAACCCACATGAATTCATTCAAACCACTGTCCACTGATCAAGAAGGTACTGACCTAAACAAATATGGATTAAGTTAAACACTTGCCACAGATCCGGAGGTTACTAGCCAAAATAAACATGAATTAATCCAAGAAAGCAGTCTAAATCACTATGTATCCAACTAAATGATAGTAAATAACAACGTTAAAGAAGATGCTTAAAGGACTTAATTTCAGAATCTAAAGAACGATATACCGTTAGGTTACATTTGGTATTAATTCTGTACTGATAATATAATATATACGGCAATAAAGATGACATTCAAACAGTGCTTATCTTAGGAGAAAACATACTTCTAAAATATAGCGCTCATAGTTATGAAGAAAACAGCAGTAGACTCTTGAAAAGCTTAAACTCATAAACATGTTAGTATCACTGCCAAGAACTGGGCAGATTGAACTTTTCCACTGTCTATACATAATAACTGACTTCTAATTTCCGACAAATGACTGTAGCTCATAGGAAAGGATCGTGTACTACTGATGCCGTACAACTCACAAATCCATTCATGCACTGTCAGCCCAATGTCTCCCAGAAAACAAAATGTGCTAACCAAGATGGGCAGTTTGGGGTTTTGGAGGTCTAAATTCCAAAGCTTCAACCTAAACAAGCTCCAAACAAGTCATATTTTGAATTTTCATTCTATAAAGTATAAATGACTGGGTTAGAAAGGAAGATCAATCCAGATGGGTCACTAAAATACTTCCTAATTTCATACATTTCCTTCACATAATTGATTTACTCTGTTTTTCTAGTCACCATTGAAATACTTGACAATGAGCAGAGGTGAGCGAACCGGATTTTAAGGCTATGTGCCCACTGTGCGTTTCTGCTGCAATTCTGCAGCAAAAACGCATCACCCACAGTATTATCATTAAAGTCAGTGTGATTTAAAAAAGTTGTGCCCACATGGTGTTTTAGGTGCTGCATTTTTGCTGCAAAAACGCAGAAGCAACAAATGTCTGTTTCTTCCGCTCGTTTGGTAAGAAGCCAGGAAGAAGGAAGCTGGTGGTAACTGGACGTGGGGCTGGCGTTACATAACAATGTCATGTGAACCCTGAACCACAATTACCAACAGCGCTAGAACGGCGGAAGTACAGGAAGTAGGTACAGGGTTTATTATTTTCAAGGGTGGAAACAAGTTGATTAAGAAGGAGTTGTCCTAGTAGTGGATAACCTCTTTAAGACTGCCATGTACACTTTCAGTTTTAATAAATCAGCCTCTCAAGTGGATAAGTACTTTAACTCCTTCCCGACGCATTACATAGGAGGACGACATGAGTCGGGTCCCGGTGTTTGATGTGAGCTCTGGCGCGGCACTCGCATCGAACACCCAACATCTCAGCTGATAAGATCAGCTGAGATGTCGGGCTTCCAGCACCGATCAGATTCAGGATCCGGTCGGTGTCATTAACCCCTTGGATCCCGCTGTCAATTACTGACAGCAGGATACAAAACCGCTGCGGTGGGGATCGCGCTGTTCCTGCCTGCATCGGAGATCCTGCGATAATATCTCTGGTGCTCAAGTGATAGCCCTGGGTTCTGGTGTGAACCCGGAGGCTATCATGGTTCACTTACTCTCACTGGTTGGTGAGTGCTGCCAACCACTGAAAGTGAAACCAAGTGCCATGTCTCGATGTGCTGCATCTCATCGGGACATGGCACAGGGATTGGACCCTGCAGCAGTGTGGCGCCTTATGGGGCAGTATAAAAACCAGAAGTTATTAAAAAATAAAGTTTTAAAAAATATGATAAACAAACACAAAAGTTCAAATCACCCCCTTTTCCCACATTAAAAATAAAAGTATTAAAAAAAAATACATATTTGGTATCGCCGCGTTCAGAAACACACGATTGATCAATATATAAAATCAATCAATGAGAGCCATAAACTGTGTAATGAAAAAAGGTCCAGTTGCCAAAATTAATTTTTTTTGGTCGCAGTGACATTGCTATAAAATGCAATAACGTGCGATCAAAACAGCGTATCCACCCAAAAATTGTATCATTAGAAATTTCAGCTCAAGCCGCAAAAAATAAGCCGTCACACAACTCCAGGTCCCAAAAATTGAGAACGCTACAGGTCTCAGAACGTGGCACAAAAAGTGCAATTCTTTTTTTTTTTTTCAAACTTCTGAATTTTTTTTCACCACTTAGATAACAGTAAAGGTATTCATGTTTGGTATCTACGAACTCATACCAACCCGAGGCATCACACCGTCATGTAAGTTTTACCATATAGCGATCATGACGGATAAAAAAAAACAAAAACAAACGTGTAATTGCACTTTTTTTTTTTGCAATTTCACCACATTTGGAATTTTTTCCCATTTTCCTGTACACTATATGGTAAAATAAATGATTGCATCTGAAAGTACAACCCGTCCCACAGAAAACAAACCCTCATAAGTCTATATTGATGGAAAAAAGGGCGGCACGGTGGCTCAAGTGGTTAGCACTGCAGCCTTTGCAGCACTGCGGTCCCAAGGTACTGGGTTTAATTCCTACCAACGACATCAAGGACAACATCTGCAAGGAGTTTGTATGTTCTCCCCCATGTTTGTGTGGGTTTCCTCCGGGGTCTCTGGTGTCCTCCCACATTGTAAAGGCATATTGATAGGATGCTTAGATTGTGAGCCCCAATAGGGACAGCATTACTGATGTATGTAAAGTGCCATGGAATTAATAGTGCTATATAAATGAATAAATATTATTACAAAAATAAAAAAGTTATGGCTCTTGGATGCAGGGGAGCAAAAAACGAAAACTTTGCGGATGGTGAAGGGGTTAATGATGGAACATAGTCGATTAAAATGTGCCGAATTCATTAAAAGGCATACGCCATTTAATTAACTTGGCTCGTTTTCCCAATGGCGTGTGCCTCAACAGAAATTCTGATCCAATCATGGACTGGACTAACATTTCCTGTCCAAGTAAGGTTGTAACTTGATGCATTCAGTGATCGGCTTCCCCATGTCCCACTCCGCTCATGTTGTGGCCACTTTGATGCAGCTGGTTGGCACACGCGTTACTAAATTTTTGCATATACATTTAAATCTGGGGAAAAGACTTTGATGAATGAGCTGCCCAGGCTTGTACGGGCAATTTTGTGCTGTGACTCCAATAAAAAAAGGAACGTGTTGCTGTGTATTTTTAAAGACAACTCGAGCTTCAAAAAAATACATGGACAACACCTTACCATGGATTTAAGTTCTAGCTATGTATGAAAAACACTAAGGGAAGACATATGAAATTCACGGATGTCTGAGGCGGGTCTTTGAGGAAACATAGATGTCCTTAATGCAGGAAACCAATCTCTGATTCATGCCAATAGTTCTGGCAGCATAAATCAGACAGTTTCCCTTTCATTTACGACTAATCAGAAGATTCTTTGTTCAGTCCAAAATTTGTTTTTTGGAACAAATGTTTACCGTATAAGGAGGGAAAAGAATAGAAAGTTCAAAGATTTCCTAAGTAGTCTAATACTGGCTCACTCAAACATTTGGGAACCAAAACCACAACTGTTTAATTCCACACTGTTTATTTATATTGCTAATAATTTTCCTTTCTATAAACCGATACCTTCCAGCAGACAATATTTATTTAGTACTAGGACTTGCAGCTGGGATGCCTCACCCTCAATTAAACAAGAAATATAAAAGTATGAAAAATTACACCCGGGATCACGGCAAATCACACTCCATACTATCAAGTTAGCAACACACTACACTAATACACATTAATATATACCTAAAAATGACAACTCTAGTAATATTCATACTGATTATCAAGAAGTTGGGTACAGAATGCAAGGAGTATTACTACAGTGCATCACACCTGTAGCTATCACACTATAGTATGGTATATCATAAAAGTAAACTTTTTACAAAGTTGTTTCCTTTTCAGGTCAGATATATATCGGAGACATAAAATCCTGAAAGCCAACGTAAACGTGTCCTGAAAAGTGGTTTGAACAGCCATGATTATTAGGTCATCATAACGTATAGTATCAAAAAAAGGTTTTCTTTTCTTCTTAATTTTTTCTTTCTACTGGTCATGAAATTACCGTATATACTCGCGTATAAGCCGAGTTTTTCAGGCCAAAATTTGGGCTGAAAAGTCCCCCCTCGACTTATACGCGAGTATACAGTATATACAGCAGCAGCCCCGGAGGTATACAGGCCCCCCCATCAAGCTCCAGGGCCCCCCCTTTGCGCGACAGCCTGTAAAGTAAAATCATACTTATCAGTGTCCTGTCGCGCTGTCCCGCCGCTTGCCGACACACGATCCCGGGCTTCATTCCGCGTCTTCCTGTGGTTGCGGGCAATGACATCATTGCCCGCGACTACAGGAAGCCGGAAGACGCGGATTGAAGCCCGGGATCGTGTGTCGGCAAGCGGCGGGACAGCGCGACAGGACACTGATAAGTATGATTTTACTTTACAGGCTGCCGCACAAAGGGGGGGCCCAGGAGCTTGATGGGGGGGCCTGTATACCTCCGGGGCTGCTGCTGTATACAGCCCTGGGGCTGCTGCTGTATACAGCCCTGGGGCTGCTGCTGCATACAGCTTTGGGGCTGCTGCTGTATACAGCCCTGGGGCTGCTGCTGTATACAGCCCTGGGGCTGCTGCTGCTGTATACACCACTGGGGCTGCTGTATACTACCTAAGGGCTGCTGTATATACCTCTGGGGCTGCTGTATACACCACTAGAGCTGCTGTATATACCTCTGGGGCTGTATATACCTCTGGGGCTGCTGTATACTACCTCTGGGGCTGCTGTATACTACCACTGGGGCTGCTGTATACTACCACTGGGGCTGCTGTATACTACCACTGGGGCTGCTGTATACTACCACTGGGGCTGCTGTATAGTACCACTGGGGCTGTATATACCTCTGGGGTTGCTGTATACTACCACTGGGGCTGCTGTATAGTACCACTGGGGCTGTATATACCTCTGGGGCTGCTGTATACTACCACTGGGGCTGCTGTATACTACCACTGGGGCTGCTGTATACTACCACTGGGCTGCTGTATACTACCACTGGGGCTGTATATACCTCTGGGGCTGCTGTATACTACCACTGGGGCTGCTGTATACACCTCTGGGGTTGCTGTATACTAACCACTGGGGCTGCTGCTGTATATACCACTGGGGCTGCTGCTGTATACTACCACTGGGGCTGCTGTATATACCTCTGGGGCTGCTGTATACCACACTGCTGGGGGCTGTATATCTGTGCTGGGGTCCACCCTCGGCTTATACACGAGTCAATAGGTTTTCCCAGGTTTTGGGGCAAAAGTAGGGGGGTCGGCTTATACACAGGTCGGCTTATACACGAGTATATACGGTACTTTTTCTACATTTGAGGAGATTCTTTAATTGGAATTTTTAATGGATCTTCTGAAGACTTTCAATGTATTACTTAGTTTATGTGCACATTGAGACTTTTCGCTGAGTTTTCAGACCAAAAACTTAGCAGAACCTTAACATTTTAAGATTGAAGAGTTTGAGATTTGGAGAGGGATTGGGAGCGTTTCTGCTCAATTTTCACTCAGTTTCTTCTCCTACAACTCTTTGAAAAACTCTTTGTGCACATAGCCTTAGGGTATGTGCACTTTGTGTTTTTTCAGCCTGGAATCCATCTGCAAAATCTGCATAAAAGGAACATAATGCACAGCAATGTCAAAATGTTATTGAACATGTTCCGTCTTATGTCACTTCTTTTGCCAGCTTTAGGGTTTGGAAACCCCAAATTGGTTATAAAATGTAGTATGCTCATTCTTCATTCTCAGAAGTATAAGGTGGAAGCTGACAGCAGCAGAACTGCCGAAAGAAGAAGATAAAGCTGATGGCAAAGCAGACTCAGGAAAAAGATCACTGATGTTTTCCGGAAGCGGTTCACCTGGGAAAACTGCCTTGTGCACATAGCCTTAGCCTGGTTTCACATGTGTTTTATGGCTGTGTCAGCTTACCCATCCAGATGTCTGCCCTGTCTGCTGGTATGCAGTCACCTTCTCCAGGCCCACTCTCCCAGCATCTGTCCCTGCAAGCCTTCTGGGAATGTGCTTAGGCCACGCATGCGACATTCTCTCTTATCTTAAAGGGCCAGCTCTAACCTGGAAATGTTTCTCAGTCTATTGCAGAGAAGTGCTATGTATTTAAGGCATGTTCCCCCATTGGTGGGTGCCTGAGCTATGTGGTCATACCATAGAGACGTTGCTAGTTCTCAGATCCCCCATCCCTGTGCCTAATACCTTGTACCTTGTGCATGATTCAAGTGTCCCTTGATAACGTGTTTCGTCCTAGGACCCGCCACACTTGCATGCACTGGCCTGCTACAGCCTGCATCTGACTGCAACAGCCTACACAAGCCTGCACTATCTGCTACATCCTGCACCTGTCTGTGAAAGCCTACACCTGCCTGCTACAGCGTGTACCTGCCTGTGACAGTGTACACCAGCCTAAACGTGTTTGCTACTGTCTGCACCAGACCCTCTGTCCGTACCATCAAGAGACTGTTTAGACTTGTAAGTTAGAGCTGAACCCTGGTGCCAGCTGTTGTGGCATCTAGACCCGGCTGGTACTGCACTTGGTGGCTACGGTACCGAGTGGATTAGCCGGGTTTGCTCCTCAAGTCGGCAAAGTTATCACAGCCCAGTTGGTCCATTCCCAGAAGCTTGCCTCCTTCAAGCATAAGAACATGTACATAACAGAATCACCAACCACAACTGGTCTAAGATCGTCATAGGGTTTATGTTGACCTACGTTCACTAAAACTTCTTTTGTTCAGGTAAGGGAGCCATAAAGGAAATGTTGCTTTATAGTGGTCAAATAAGGTGTTAATCTTATCGCATGGCTTTATGCATACTACATATTTTTTCATATATTGTCTTTCCAAAGTAATTCATAATGTGGTGTAAACCAAGCCTAAACCGTGTCTTCTGTAATTGTGGTTACTCTTTGTGTTAGGAGTACACCGTAAAAATTAAACTATAAGATCTTAGTCCTGTGGCCTCCAGAACAGACAGCAGTACGTGACTCATTGGGGAAGAAAGCAATTAATTGGCTCATTTACGTCTGTAACTGGTAACTGGATATATTCTACCGCTGAGGCACAAACCACATTAAACCCCTTTTATGTTACTGATACTCCTTTATACAAACTTATATTTTTTTAATTTGTGTTTCTTCAGTTTATGGAGAACTTTGAATTTTTTTTCAACATTTGACATCTTTACCCTTAACATTGATGACATTTTTGCCAGTTTTCATGATCAAAGTAAAGTCTATTCAGACAAGAACTGAAGAGTTTAGTACACATAAGCTCCCAGTGGATCATGATTGATGGAATACAACATTCATACAGAAGAGTTAGTGGTACAGCAAGAATAATAAACTACTGTCAGACATCTTATATTTTTAATGTTATTATCAGAGAAAAATTAAAATTTTAGGACTTGCATAAAAGTGTGAAGTTGAGGATTTTTTACATACTAAAAAACCTCAGGGAATTTTCTGCTTTTAAAGAGAACCTAATTGTCAGTAGTGTAAAACTGTTGGCTGGGAGGGATGGATTCGAGAACAGGAGATCTACATAAATATAGCCGTGTGCTTATCATGTGCAATATGAGAGGGCCACAGAGAAGGAATTATCTTGATGGCTGGTATTTGCAGCAGGTTATTAACTTCATTTGTGCTGCTGCTCCCCTCATAGGGACATGATTGATGGTGACTCTATGCAGGACACATTTCTGACAAATATGCAACTTGAAGTTCAGCATTGTTAAAACCCACTCATGAGCTTTTTCTAGAGTAAGGCACCTCAGGCATATCAGAAAATCCCTGCAATGTAGTTTCTGTTCATTTTCAAAGTTGTCCGGCCCTAGGTATTTGATAAGCCATCCACAGGATCGGTCATCAATAGCATTTCTATGGGAATCTGACACTCGACACCTCCACCAATCAGCTATTTTTTGCTCTGGAGGCAGCTACACGTAACACTTTCAATGGAGCTGTTGAGTGCAGCTTCATTCCATTGTTATCGGCTGCTGGCGGCAGCGGTGTAATTAGGTTTCACGGAGCCCAGGGCAAAGATCTATTTCGGCGCCCCCCCCAGAGTAGGTGAGGAGCGGGGGGTGCTGCCAGCTTTCAGCCCCGCCCCTGCATCGCGGGGGAAGGGGTTGGTGCCGCCGGCGCCTACCTCTGATCTGGCTGCACCCCCTTAGATACCCCATGGCTGGCGGATACTGTGGCTCTACAGAACAGGAGCTTTACTGCTGGAGCCAACAAAAACCAGCAGGGACCACTACACTTTGAATGGATCTGCTGTTGATGACCTATCCTTCAGATACTTCACCAAATACATCTGCCTGGACAAACCCTTTAGATAGTAAAAATATAGTAAGGAAAGTCATATGCCATGTTTTCTTCAAAGAAATCCATGGTGCGATGGTGGTGGGTGGGCAATTTTAAAATATGTCAATATGGCTGGAGTCATTGGGAAAACAGAAAGTTGAAAAGTACCTTTCCAGCAGACAGAATTGTACCATAGAAGAAGTGTAAAATAATAGAAACGAGGGTACAATATGGCTGTGTCAACTAACCTTATTTCTGGGGTATGTTTACAAGTGGCAGAAATTTATACTGTTTATAAAAATCAAAGTGGTGCCACTGAAAATCTAAATGGAACAGAAATTCTGCAACAAATTATCCGCTTGTAGTTATGTTTGGAAATGCACAAATGCACTCATTGGGGATGCGCCTAATCATAGACACACAAAATCTATAACTTTGATTACAGCTCGAGAGATGTTTGGCCACTGACCTTCCCCATTGACACTAGGATGCCCGATTCTCTTCTCTTCTCCAGATTGATGAAAACAAAAATATGGCAAGTACAGTTTGGGAATTGGGGCAAAAACCCCAAGCCGACACTGGTGTAATAAACCCTCACTGAACATGCCAAGAATATACCATGGCATCAAGATCCCAGGAGACAACTAGTTAAAATGTTATTCAATAATGTGGAGCCAAAAGCAGCCTGACTCTATTCAGTCTCATCACGACACAGAGCTCAATTGGTACCAAACCATGCCTGGCGCCAGTTCTGCTGTACCACCAATAGTGCACATAGGAAAATCTGTAAGGAGAATTACGGCACAGCACCTGCCCTCAGATCATTACCAGAATATTTTAGGAATTTGAACATTACAAGCTCAATATGTCATTTGTAAATGGGAAACTATTTGGTTCACTGAAACTGAGTAAACCATTTCAAGTATTTTAGTGAATGACAAACCACATATGGCTTTATTTGCATGAAAACTAACCAGAGTAAGTTGTACTCCTATTACAGCAGGACATGCCAGCATCTACACTTGGGGGTTAACCAAGTCCATATTTAATTTTTTTAAAGAAAGTTTCCCAAAAACCAAAGTGATGGTCTGTAACTTTCTGATCAGTGGGGCCGGACCTCTACCATCTATAGGTACGTTTATAAATGCTCTGTACAGTTGGGAAACACAAGATAAATAGGAATAAATAGACTTTTCATGGTATAATCAATACTTTTAATAAGAGATGTTGTTGAGATCAATATGAAAAGCTACAATTGTGGCTGTAATTGATGGGGACTTCTGGGGAACCCCCCTTAGAGAGTAAAGACCCCTCAGATATCCACATTACATCATATGTAGCATTTGCATTTGGCACATAAGGAATTTTACGGTCATTTGGAGAGAGGTTGATTGTTTGAGGTTACATCAAAGTGTAGATGAGGGTCCTACATGATTGCATGTCACACTGTTATTAATGAAATTAATTCTGTTTACTTGCCGTTCTGATTGTTAGCAGACAAAAGCATTTACCGTAGGACTTTCTACTCTAAAGTCTTACGAAGGATCTCAGGCTGGCTTCACACTACGTTTTATATTTGTCCGTGGGGATCCTAATTTTTGCAGGACCCCATGAACAGGAACCGACAGGTCCGGATTGGCAACTCCGGATGCCATTTCTGTGTCCGGGATCTGGACATAGAAAGAGCAGGGGAAGTCAAGCCAGACAAGTGGTGTTGGCGCTGTTCACTTTCACTTTAGCAGTGTATGTACACACACTGCTAATTGAAATTAAATAAACAAATGGTTAAAAATAAAAATATAATAAATTCTCACCTGTCCG
This sequence comes from Allobates femoralis, assembly GCA_033576535.1. Taxonomy (NCBI): domain Eukaryota; kingdom Metazoa; phylum Chordata; class Amphibia; order Anura; family Aromobatidae; genus Allobates; species Allobates femoralis. The sequence continues at coordinate 716,245,199 of JARQOC010000003.1, forward strand.
CCGAGTGTTCCGCGATGCATTCCGATGGCTAAAGGACCTGTGCATCAGCTGACCGGGATGGGGTGGGGCAACCTGATCAGCTGATGGGTCACATGACCGCATCAGTGCGGTTTAAATCTTTAAACTGAGATGTAGAAGCTCCTGTGGTGATGTAACAACCATGTGACCAAAATCAGTGGAGCTAAAAAGGTCTGAAGTGAAAGACCCTTTGGGCTTAGCTCTCTCTGCCCACTACAGTTACATGGTTATGACTTCACCACAGATCCTTAACCCACTTCTTCTATACTGAAGTGATAGCATTTAATTACAACGTAGGGGGCATGACGAAATTAAAAAAATATCATGTTTGAACTTGAGTTACAGTGACTAAAGCAAGAAGAAAAAGTGTCACCTCTATGATTGAAGCCAGGTATGTGTGCAGTCACCTCAGCCTATAAAGCCTCCTCTATGACTGAAGCCAGGGTATGTGTGTGCAGTCACCTCAGCCTATAAAGCCTCATCTATGACTGAAGCCAGGGTATGTGTGTGCAGTCACCTCAGCCTATAAAGCCTCATCTATGACTGAAGCCAGGGTATGTGTGTGCAGTCACCTCAGCCTATAAAGCCTCACCTATGACTGAAGCCCAGGTATGTGTGTGCAGTCACCTCAGCCTATAAAGCCTCCCCTATGACTGAAGCCCAGGTATGTGTGCAGTCACTTCAGCCTATAAACCCTCCCCTATGACTGAAGCCCAGGTATGTGTGCAGTCACCTCAGCCTATAAAGCCTCACCTATGACTGAAGCCCAGGTATGTGTGTGCAGTCACCTCAGCCTATAAATCCTCACCTATGACTGAAGCCCAGGGTATGTGTGTGCAGTCACCTCAGCCTATAAAGCCTCACCTATAACTGAAGCCCAGGTATGTGTGTGCAGTCACCTCAGCCTATAAAGCCTCCCCTATGACTGAAGCCAGGGTATGTGTGTGCAGTCACCTCAGCCTTTAAAGTCTCCTCTATGACTGAAGCCCAGGTATGTGTGTGCAGTCACCTCAGCCTATAAAGCCTCACCTATGACTGAAGCCCAGGTATGTATGTGCAGTCACCTCAGCCTATAAAGCCTCACCTATGACTGAAGCTCAGGTATGTGTGTAGTCACCTCAGCCTATAAAGCCTCCTCTATGACTGAAGCCCAGGTATGTGTGTGCAGTCACCTCAGCCTATAAAGCCTCACCTATGACTGAAGCCCAGGTATGTGTGTGCAGTCATCTCAGACTATAAAGCCTCCCCTATGACTGAAGCCAGGGTATGTGTGGGCAGTCACCTCAGCCTATAAAGCCTCCCCTATGACTGAAGCCCAGGTATGTGTGTGCAGTCACCTCAGCCTATAAAGCCTCATCTATGACTGAACCCAGGTATGTGTGTGCAGTCACCTCAGCCTATAAAGCCTCCCCTATGACTGAAGCCCAGGTATGTGTGCAGTCACCTCAGCCTATAAAGCCTCACCTATGACTGAAGCCCAGGTATGTGTGTGCAGTCACCTCAGCCTATAAATCCTCACCTATGACTGAAGCCCAGGGTATGTGTGTGCAGTCACCTCAGCCTATAAAGCCTCACCTATAACTGAAGCCCAGGTATGTGTGTGCAGTCACCTCAGCCTATAAAGCCTCCCCTATGACTGAAGCCAGGGTATGTGTGTGCAGTCACCTCAGCCTTTAAAGTCTCCTCTATGACTGAAGCCCAGGTATGTGTGTGCAGTCACCTCAGCCTATAAAGCCTCACCTATGACTGAAGCCCAGGTATGTATGTGCAGTCACCTCAGCCTATAAAGCCTCACCTATGACTGAAGCTCAGGTATGTGTGTAGTCACCTCAGCCTATAAAGCCTCCTCTATGACTGAAGCCCAGGTATGTGTGTGCAGTCACCTCAGCCTATAAAGCCTCACCTATGACTGAAGCCCAGGTATGTGTGTGCAGTCATCTCAGACTATAAAGCCTCCCCTATGACTGAAGCCAGGGTATGTGTGGGCAGTCACCTCAGCCTATAAAGCCTCCCTATGACTGAAGCCCAGGTATGTGTGTGCAGTCACCTCAGCCTATAAAGCCTCATCTATGACTGAAGCCCAGGTATGTGTGTGCAGTCACCTCAGCCTATAAAGCCTCATTTATGACTGAAGCCAGGGTATTTGTGTGCAGTCACCTCAGCTTATAAAGCCTCCTCTATGACTGAAGCCAGGGTATGTGTGTGCAGTCACCTCAGCCTATAAAGCCTCACCTATGACTGAAGCCCAGGTATGTGTGTGCAGTCACCTCAGCCTATAAAGCCTCCCCTATGACTGAAGCCCAGGTATGTGTGTGCAGTCACCTCAGCCTATAAAGCCTCATCTATGACTGAAGCCCAGTTATGTGTGTGCAGTCACCTCAGCCTATAAAGCCTCACCTATGACTGAAGCCAGGGTATGTGTGTGCAGTCACCTCAGCCTATAAAGCCTCATCTATAACTGAAACCAGGTATGTGTGTGCAGTCACCTCAGCCTATAAAGCCTCCCCTATGACTGAAGCCCAGGTATGTGTGTGCAGTCACCTCAGCCTATAAAGCCTCATCTATGACTGAAGCCAGGGTATGTGTGTGCAGTCACCTCAGCCTATAAAGCCTCACCTATGACTGAAGCCCAGGTATGTGTGTGGAGTCACCTCAGCCTATAAAGCCTCATCTATGACTGAAGCCAGGGTATGTGTGTGCAGTCACCTCAGCCTATAAAGCTTCCTCTATGACTGAAGCCCAGGTATGTGTGTGCAGTCACCTCAGCCTATAAAGCCTCCCCTATGACTGAAGCCCAGGTATGTGTGTGCAGTCACCTCAGCCTATAAAGGCTTTCTTTTAAGATACATATGTGGAAGTTTATTTTTAGAAAACCATGTTAGTGATGCTCATTGCATAATTTAAAACACTTTGGGGGCGATTTAATATCACAAAACGACATGACAGGTTCCCTTTAATAATGAACTCCAGTGGTGGTTACACAGCACCTTTCCTATCATAACACATATTAGTAATATCTCTCTCCACAAGTGTCAAGAGTCAAGGAAGTGCATAAATGAAGGTACCGTAACATGAAACTTTAGGTAAGAGCCTACAAGGCGTACACAGATGCCTATGCTTCATGTTGTCCTTAGAATAATGGAAATCGCACTTACTCGTTCCTTCAGTACAGAGACATCATTGTGACCATTTATTCATGTCTTATATAAGATTCTGGGTTCATGGTCTTTACTTTTATGTAAGTTCTATTTACATGTTAAATTTTTTCCAAGTGATACAGGGGAATGAACGCCATATGCTCTCCAGCTGTTTCATTCTGACAGGAACCATTAAAGGCAAAGCATGGAAATGAATTCTGACTAAGTCTTATGAAAACACTTCTATCTGCACAATGGTCTGACCAGCAGGGAAGACTCGGCTACACTTTCAGCCTCTTGTCAGCCTTGTAGACATGGATTTGCTGTCCTGGCTTATAACCCGGACCTGAAATTAACAATCCAAACTTTTTTGTGCTACTGTTTATTTACGGCATTGTTTGTTTGGAGGGTTGTGATGGCTCCGGTCTACTGCACATCACGGAGCATTGCCTCTATACCAACATCTCATTTTGATCTTGTCCTTTTTAAAGGTGTATTTCTCTTAAGATCCAATAACGAATTCTGGCAATTGATCCCAGTATTCTTGCATAAAGTCTTTGACTGTTGCCTTGAGTTATTTCTAGATATCACATTTTTTGAACTATATGGTGCACCCCAAATTTTCCCAACAGAAAAACTGGTGGATGGGTTAATGGCAGAGGTGGTAGAGTGACTAATGTTTGAGGCATACCCACCTTTATCGCTACACAGGTTTACACCCCCTATATATGCCATATAATACCTGGAGACACAGGCTACAGTTTTTATTGGCAGGTTGGCTGTAGACAGAAAACTTTGGTTCATATCTCAGAAGCTACCCACCACTTATGGTCACAGCAGCCGTCTGACGATGGTGCCGATGCTTTTGCGGTGGGTATGAGATACTTTTCAGTAGCTGCTAATCTCACAGGAGAACCGGGAGCTAGGCTGCAAGTGGCAAGAGCTTCCTCTGACACACATGGCAGTGGGAAGATGGCAGCACCCGTCACCAAGAAACATGCTGATGATCTGATCAGAATTCATATAGTTACGGAACAGAAGGACCCAAGTGAATCACTGAGCAGAGCACTTTGTGTGTCTTTATGCCCAAACCTTAAGGAGCAGGTTAAATGGGTCGGTCATTGTCAGGCCCTCCCTGATTTTAGATTTTAAAGCAGAAGTTTTATAGTCCATATGTTTTATATCTTCCACTGAGGTTTTCTAAAGTCAGTCTATAAGAAAAGGCTATGACCAGCCAGACCCATATGCTTTATTAGGCCAGAGGGACATGATAAAAGGAAGTTTGGCTGGGGTCACACACACAGATATCTGGGCAGATATTGTTCACAGATCTCTGGTTGCAGTGAAATCATGGGCAAATTGGTCCATTTTGTGGCTGTGTACAAATGGAGCAATCTGTCCATGATTTCACTGCAACCAGAGATCTGTGAACAATATCTGCCCAGATATCTGTGTGTGTGTGACCCCAGCCTTTCCTTTATGAACCAGAGCAGGTAGTAGCTAGCGGCAAATTTTGCTCTGATGGACACAAGCGGCAAATAGCGCATGGTAAGGACATAGAATTACCACCTGCAATGCTACATTTCTCCTGTAGCGGTCACCGTGGGGCAGCTCTATTTCACATGTGCCCTTAATGTCTGTTCTAGCTGCTCACCTGCCTGTCTCTAGGAGCTATATATATATATGCTTGTCTAGACTGTTCCACTGATGATTTAGATTATAGTAATTCCCTCTTGTAAACACTTCCCTCATGTTGGCACTGGAATGATTAACATTAATAAAAGCAGTCATAATGTTTGCTTATATTCCATGTCATGTTAAGCCTCTGCTTTCTGCTGCATAATTTATGTGCTCAAGTAATTGATATCTTATAATCTCTTATAGCCTAGGATTTATGAACTCATCGATCTGACCTTTATAAATAGATTTGGTATTTCTCAGTTTAAAGTTGCATGTGCACTCTTATTAACCGAAATAAGTTTACAACTTGGGCAAATTAATTTCTTAATATATCTTTCTAATAAATGCACTACATGGACAACTCCTGCATTGCTGCCACTAGAGGGCGCTAACAAGCTAACTGTATACATGTTACTCTAAATATATATTAAAGAGGACATGAAACCAACCCAAAGGTGTCCAGTTTTGTGCTTATTTTCTTCTTTAATATACCTGAGTACATCCTTTTTTTGCTTTCTTAAAATCCTCCATAAGGTTCCAGAGTTAATGGCCTTTTTATTTAGTGCTAATTTCTATGATCTTTACCGAGGATGCACATTTTTGTAAATTCTATCTGAGTCTCATGGCTATTATAAGGATTCAAAGACATGTCAGCATCATGTGAAATTGGCCTTATTCTGTAAATAGATTACATACTTTCGCACTGATCGTAAATTACAGATTTACAGATCTGACAAAAAGCCCTTCAACTGTTTCTAATAATCAGCAGAATTTTGAATTCAGCTCCGGGATAAACTACAGCTTGTAACTCACCATCAGTATAAATTAAAGAATCTAAAATATCACTCAACTTACCATATAGGCTAGGGTCACATTTACGGTTTGACCCTAGCCTACCGGATTGCGGTTTAAACATAGGCCATGTCCACACACCTGCGCTCTAAGTATTTAGCGGTTCTACGCTAAATATTTAGGTTTTGTGAGAGAAGCGCAGGTGCGTTTCCCAGTGCGCTCGGCGTAAGCGGTCACTAGGTAGGCTGCTGTATGAACTGGTTACCACGATACACATCGGGTAACCAGGGCTGCGTTTCAAGGAAGCGCCGGCACACACACACCTTCGCTTCTCTCACAAAACCTAAGTATTTAGCGCAGAAGCGCTAAATACTTAGAGCGCAGGTGTGTGGACATGGCCTTAGAGCGCAGGTGTGTGGACATGGCCGTTAATATAAAATAAAAAAATTGTATTCATCCATTAAATAAATAAGTGATAAAAAATATTTTTTTATAGTTGCCTATGAACATTTATGCACTTTGGACATTGCCATTCATATGTCCTTTCTAGATGCCAAATCAAATGTGTTTTTCCCTTTCCTCTCTCTTTTGGATTAATGATGTCTAAGATGACCATTTCCTCCGTAGCCAAAGAACTTCCTGCTGTTCAGTTTCTACACACGTATATGTAAAGCTGGTTTCACAATGCGTTTTTTGGGGATCCGTGACTATCCGTTGTAAAACAGACAGCCATGGATCTGATCTAGCCCTCATGTATCCCTATGGGCAACAGATCTGCACGGTTGTGTCCTTAATGGCATTTGATTTGTGACAGATCCGATTCTGTCCGATTTTTTGCTGTACCCAAAATCGGAGACTACTCCGATTTTGGGCACAGTGGACCAAATTGGACACAATTGAATCCGACACGATCCACGGGTCCGAGAAAACACAGGATTGTTTCTCAGACCAGAAAACTGCTCTGTTCCTGTGTTATTTCACTTCTGCAATGTATAATATACATTGCGGAAGTGAAACAAGGGTTAAAAATAAAAAAAAAAGATCCTCACCTCTCCGGCGTGTGTCCCCGCGATCGGTTCTGACAGGCACACCTGGTTGCCCCGCCCCTTCCTGGTCAGCTGATTCCCAGGTCCTTGAGCTATGGTAGATGCTGCACATCGCGAGGACACATGCCGGACAGGTTAGGATCTTTTTTTTTTTTTTAATTTTTAACCCTTGCTTCACTTCCACAATGTATGTACCGTATTTTTTGCTTTAAAAGACGCACCGGATTACAAGACGCACCACCAAACTTTGGTAAAGGAAAAGAGGAAAAATTATTTTTAATGTTAAATCGGGTCCATCTTATAATGTCAGTGTCTGTCTTACAAATCATATAGGGTATATGTCCCTCATAGCCCCTCATCCTGGTACATGGTCCTTCATCCTGGGATATAGCCCCCTATTCTAGATATGGCCCCCTTATTCTGGTTATAGCTGGCACACATCCCCCAGTGATGGCAGATGTCCCACAGTGATGGTACGCGTTCCCCAGGGCTGGTACATGTCCCCAGGGCTGGCACCTGCCCCCCACGGCTGCACACATACCCCAGGGCTGGCACACGTCCCCCAGGGCTGTCACACGTCACCCAGGGCTTTCACACATTCCCCAGGGCTGGCACACGCCCACAGTGCTGTCACAAGTCCCTCAGGGCTGGCACATGCCCCTCAAGGCTGTAACATGTCCCCCAGGGCTGTCCCACATCCACCAGGGCTGGCACATTCCCCCTAGGCTGGCACAAGTCCCCCAGGGCTGGCACACGTCCCCCCAGGGCTGTCCTACATCCCCCAGAGCTGGCACATGCCCTCCAGACTGGCACAAGTCCCCCAGGGCTGGCACATGTCCCCCAGGGCTGTCCACATCCCCCAGAGCTGGCACAAGTCCCCCAGGGCTTGCACATGCCCCCACCCTCGTGTTAGATATGGCCCCACCATGCTGCTGCCAAAAATAAAATAACAACCACATTACTCACCTTTTCCAGCGATGCCCTGGATCCTTCCATGCAGCTGCACTCCTCCACTTTCTGCTTCTTCTCTGAACGCCGGTAATGTAATCGGGCGCATAGAGATGATGTCACTCCTGAGCACGGGGGAAGCATGTGCCATCACATGGGGGGGCGCAGACAGTTTAATATGCCCTGCTCCCCCAGTCTATTACCGCGATGCGGTTTCAGCACCACAGTGATGGACAGCGGCAGTGCATATTAAATGAGCGGGAGCAGGAGACCTCATTTTGGGTCCTGCAGCCCTCAGCCAGCCCGCTCCAGACCCAGACACAATACAGAGCTGCCTCAACCTCCCCCTACACCCACCCTCTGTACATTCAGGCTATAAGATGCACCCCACCACTTTCCCCACAGTTTGGGGGAACAAAGTGCGTCTTATACTCCGAAAAATACGGTATATAGATTACGAAAATGTAGTGCCCTTCTGTGTCCGGTCTGTGAAAGTCACGGATCTGGACACAGAATTGGCATCCGTGGTCACACATCGATACTGTGTGAAACCAGCCTAAATCGGTTTCATTCTTTGACGTTTATACCTAAGATTAAGGATCAGATTTTATAAGATCTGAAACACGTCAGGTCTCTTCATGTCTCAAATGTTTTTATCACTGATTTTTAGCAGATGAATATTTTTTTTATTTTATATTTACCTTTCTTCTATCCTTGCTGATTCTCTAAGTCAGGTTGCGGGGAACCATTTTTCTGCGAGGGCCATTTGGAAATTTCTACAATCTTTCGGGGGTCGTATAAAATTATCAACTTGAAAATTACCGCTATATTTGGTTAAACAATATACTCAACCCTACTGTGGTGGCTGGAGCTGCTTCTTACGTTGTTGGTGATATTGGTCATGTTGCTGCTCAATTGTTTTTTCCAGGTATGCTAGAGCACTAGACATCACAGGAGAAGCTGGGAGCATATACCTCACTGGGCGGGAAGGGGGGCTGAGGCATAGAGATCACTGAAGAGCTGGATTTAAAGGGCAGACGTTCGACAAAACGCATCTGCCAGCCTGAGCACTGCGGTCCCAAGGAATTTGCCCAGTAGCCACAAAAAAGGCATCAAGGGCCACATTCGGCCCTGGGGCCTGAGGTTCCCCACCCCTGTTCTAAGTGGATGCTGGATTTATTATTTTCCATGTTCCAGAATCTGGTGTGGTCTTTGTTATCATCCTATAGACAACTAAAAAGCACAGAATACAATTTGAGACTGAAAAGTTCAGGCTTCCATGTCTTCAAATTCAAAATGAAACTAATAAATCACATTTTAATTTGAAGATCTCTTGTAGGAAACATACATTATGATGTAACAAATCCTACATGAAACAACCAGCCTTAACCATTTTTGGGGAATCAAAAAATCAGTCCAAATCCAAATAGTAAGCATAAATATGATTTTTATTAAACATTAAATAACCACCAAGTGAAAAACAGGGACAAGCTATGGTGGAGAAACCACCCAGTGGATAAAATACCTTATATACCAGGAGTACTCTGCAACTAGTCAGCTAATAGATCCTTATACAGTCAATAACACATATTAGGGGGTCTGACATAACATAGAAAAGGTACTAGAAAGTAAACTATCACACCCATCAGCCTACTAAGTGCAAGTAGAGATATAGACCAGCAAACAATAATCAATTTGAGGTATAAAACTTTGAGACAGCTGCTCAAACATAATGGTCGCTGATAAGTACTGCAGAGTGCCCCCACCTCGATGCGCGTTTCACCGCACATGGCAGTTTTGTCAGGAGCCATCCAGTCTTTTTACTCGCACAGGGGTGTATGATTTTTCCTCGAACAGGGGTGTATGGTTTACTATAGGTTTATACACATTATGATATGTTTATGTAAATTGATTCAAAATAGATCTCAACTGAGCTACTTCTAAAAACAACAACAAACAGAAAAGACACCAAAATTAGTAATATTCTGCTGTGGTAGCTTTGCTAACAAATATGAAGCTCAGACTTATGCAAGAATATTACCATCTTGATATGAAAAGGTTATTCACTAAATAGCAATTTAAACCTATCTAGAGGATAAAGCCTTGTGCCCACGCTGCATGTTTGGTGCAGAAAGATCTTCAATTTGGTTGCAGAAATTTGTGCACTTCTAAACACTCATATACTTTGCTGGCTTCAGGATATACATGCAGATTTGATGCACCAAATTCGAAACATTGGCACAGGGACGTTTTTGCATGAAGTCTACAAACTGGGGCATAACTCAAGCTGTAAGCAATATATAGATAAACTCAATTTTATCATCAGGGGAAACGTTCTTTGGAACCTCTACTCTAGAAAATCCTAGATTCATGGTCTACAAAGTTGCCTTACACAAAGTGGAGCTGACAACCGTAAGCAAAGTTCAGTCCGTTCCTTCCATTAAGTTCGAAAGGATGGAGGAGGATGATGAGTGGTATGGGCAAAGTGTCAGGTCTCCAGAGTCCAGATGGAGCAGTTTGAGCTCTCCCAACATCCAACCCGACATAGGCAGCAAGTCTTCAGTGGTAAGGATCACGGTGGGTTTGGCTGCTGGGACCCCTAGCGTTCATGAGAACACCACCCTGCAGAGCCCAGTCTAGAATTGAAATGTTGTCCAGCTCTGCTCTATTCATTGTCTAGGGGACTAATGGAAATACAAAGCTACACTCATATGGAGATTAGCTGCATACATATTTTAGTATTTAATAAATACCGTATTTTTCGTTTTATAAGACGCACTGGATTATATGCCGCACCCCCAAATTTGGTGAAGGAAATGAGAAAAAAATAGTTTTTAATGTTAAATGGGGTCCGTCTTATAATGCCAGTGTCCGTCTTACAATCAGTATATATGTTCCTCATCCTGGTACATAAACCCCCCAATCCTGGTATATATATCCCTCATCCTGGCATATATGTCTCTCATCCTCGTATACATGTCCCCATCCTGTATAAATGCCCCCATCCTGGTATGTATATTGCTCATCCTGGTATATATGCCCCCATCCTGGAACATATGCCCCCCATCATGGCATACGGTATGTCCCTCATCCTGGTATACATGTGCCCATCATGTATATATGGCCCCCATCCTGTATATGTACCAGCATCCTATATATATGCCCCCCATCCTGTATATATACCCCCCATCCTGTATATATGCTCCCCATCTTTTATATATGCCCCCATCCTGTATATATGCCCCCCCATCCTGTATATATGCCCCCCATCCTGTATATATGCCCCCCATCCTGTATATATGCCCCCATCCTGTATATATGCCCCCCATCCTGTGTATATGCCCCCATCCCCAACCCTTTGATTATGCTATATAGCCCCCATCTTCCCCCAGACCCCCATGGCTCACCTAGGAGGGGTGCAGCTGCTCAGAGGGGGTGCCGGAGGCAACTTCTCGTGGGTGGGGGACACAGCTGCAGGACCAGAACAGTGGAGATGTACCGGCGGCAGTAAGCGGTGGGCGCCGCCATGTTTTTGTAACTGGCTGCCTTCATTAACACTGCAGCCAGCGGTAGAGGCTTCAACAAAATGGCCGCGGCCATAATGGAGACCCGCGGCCATTTTTAAGCCTCTACCGGCCGGCTGCCACAAAAAACATGGCGGCGCCCACCACTTGCTGGTGCCGGTATATCTCCGCTGCTCCGGTCCTGCAGCGGTGCCCCCCACCCACCGGAACCTACCTCTGGCACCCCCACTGGGCAGCTGCACCCCTCACCCCCCTTATCTGGTAATATTTAAATTAATATTTATATTTAATGGGGTTTTTTTTTTACATGCGCTTTTTAAGACGCACCCCCGTTCCCCCTCAGAGTTTGGGGGAACAAAAGTGCGTCTTAAAAAGCGAAAAATACGGTACTTGAATTCTTTACAATCAGAAATGCATAAAAAGAAAAGTGAGAAAATGCACATTATGAACCTGCTCCTACAAAGTCACAGTGTCAAACAAACGATAAAAGAAACAAACATAAGGAAAGTGGAACTCTGCTAATCCAGGGGGGAGTATTAATATGACCATAAGGGATATTGTCCAGGATTGGGGGATGTTAATCGTCTGCAAACAAGATGGAGCTCTTCTACAAAGCTGTCAAATGAAGATTATGTATGATGGGATTATATACGCCTTGTGGTTTAATGGACAGATTTGGATAAGAAGAATTAGCATTAGGCAGAGTCCAAATATTTGAGAGAGATAATGGGCTGTTTGTTTGTACTGAGAGTCTCCCGCACACATTTATTACTGGTTCATACATCATTCCCCCTTACAATGTTTACTAATCAAATATGTTTCATGATGCTCTAATCTTTCTGGATTAAGTGAGGTTTGACTCAAAAGAAAAACTCATTTTTCAACTCTACATCTCTTGGAAATGGAAAGTAGGTCATTGTGATAAACTATGACTAAGTCTGCGGACGGCTGATGTGTCACCTCAAATCTTGAAGCCTTAAACATTTTTAAACAAAGGAATCAATAACAACTTGTCTCTTCTCAACGCAACATGATAAATACAAGGAACGAAACCATAGAAAGTCACAGGTGACGTGTTGAAGGCGCTGTTCACACTGATGTCAAGGCTTCTGGCTGTCCTGCACTGCTGTATAGACACAGTGGTTCCACACATAGAGATGTAAATCATATAGTCTTTTATTATGCGTTTCAGGTCCAAAAGGCGCCAGCATGGACCAGATACACATAATAAATGACTACTTGAAGAACATCTCTGTGCGTGAAACCCCTATTTCTATATAGAAATGGAGATTCCAAAACGTCAAACTCTTTTATTGCTCAACTTTATATGCAAATGAAGGAAATCTTCAATCCAAAGATGTGACTTCAAAAGCTTAATTTTTATGGGATTTTATTGGTGTTTTGCCATTTACAACCCAATCAGGTGAGCACCATCCTCACCCCTGCCCCTTTGTACTAAACAGCATCACCGTACATGCGCTTGTCTTTCTTCTTTTTGCCATAGATCTGTTTCTATAAGATCAAAATAGGAACCTGTCACTTGGTATGTAGCCTCGTTTGAGAAAAGCATAACATAGGGCAGAGACCCTGATCACATCTATGTGACATTTACTGGGCTGCTTCCTGTAATTTTGGTGAAATCTATGTTTTATTTGCGGCAGGTCTCGGAAGCAGTTCTCTGAACACTGAGCTCTGTATAATCCCCCTCCACACACACACACATACCACAGATTGTATATGAACAGAGTACAAAGAAAGCTCTATTCAGTGGGGATGGGATTGTAAAGCGTTCATGAATGTGGAGGATTCTCTGTCAGCAGGTTTTTTAGTCCTCTGGTAGTAGTGACCTGCTGATAAAACAGGGATTTTTATCAAATCTACAGAAAGCAGCCAAATATGTGACACATTGCTGGAATCAGGGTCTCTGTCCCTACATTATAGTGCTCTTCTCTAAAGTGGCAAAAACACAGTGACAAATTACCTTTAAGGCCTTGTGCACACGCCAAGTATTTGATGAGTTATTTTACCTCAGGATTTGTAGACAAAAGCAGGAGTGGAGCAATCAGAGGAAAAGTCTAATAGAAACACGTCACCATTTCTGGATTTATCACCCACTCCTGGTTTTGTCTACAAATCCTGAGGTAAAAAACTCATCAAATACTCAGCGTGTGCACGTGGCCTAAGAGATGAAGTGCTTGTGATTTGTACCAAGCGATGCAGATACTTTACATAGCAGCTATAGAGAATCTTAGGACATGAAATCAGGCTCTGTACAGTGACTTGATCTTTGCCTGGCACTCCTATAATCTGGGAGCAGACACCAGTAGTTACTGATTATACTTCCTTTCCCCATAGTTATTCTAAAGGCCGGTTTACACGTAGCGAGATCGCTAACGAGATCGCTGCTACATCACCGGTTTTGTGACATAGCAGTGACCTCGCCGACGATCTCACTGCGTGTGACACTTAGCAGCGATCAGCCTCCCGCTTGATCTTTATTCAATGGCCTCGACCATTTTTCGATCTGCGATCTCCCGCTGGCTAGGCTGCATTGCTGTGTGTGACAGGCAGACATACCAGCGATCCCCAGTCTGCGCCCAAGACCCTGAACGATTCCAACAACTGTCGGGTGTCGGCGCATCGCTGGGTGATCACTGGTAAGATCTGCCTGTTTGGCATCCCACCAGCGACCATGTAACGATGCACCAGCGATCCTGGTCAGGTCAGATCGTTGTTGGGATCGCTGCTGCGTCGCTATGTGTAAACCATCCTTTAGACACTAAGTGGTCCCCTTCCCCTGGTGATAGTATCACATTGAGATAAACTCATTGTTAGAAGAAACCTTGCTGACCATAGATTGCTCAAGACATTTAGGACTAGGGTCCTAAGTTACCCGCTGTGTACCTTAGATACCAGCCGTGAGCGGAGCAGGCTGGTCTCCAAGGTAAACTGCGGGTATCTAGGCAGCCTGCTCCCGCTTCCAGCAGGCTGGCAGCGGGAGCAAGACATCGTGGAAACGATATTTAAATCGTTTCCATGATGTCTCTGGTCAATTGATCGCTGGTGAGTCTGTCTGTGTGACAGCTCACCAGCAATCAGCCGTCAATGTCGTCAGCAATCATCTCACTGACGACATTGACGCGTGTGACTCCCCCTTAAGTCCTGTATGGACCTGTGCGACTCCTTTTTTCTAATGTGTCCCTGGATATGGGTAGAAAACAGCACTGGATGGGGCAGGACAGTATTCTGGTAGTGAGATGGAAACATTATGTAGAACCAGTCCCCTTCATTATTCTGCTCAGCAAATTAGGTGCTGAAAGATTCTCTGAAAGATTCTGACCATTCACTTATCTGCGTTTATAAAACTTAATTTTTAACTTTTAAGTTAACTATATTTGTTGAAAGTGGGCCCCTCTGGAGCAGTGAGTCTGGCTGTAGCCGACACCATGACATACCGAATATATGAAGAAAGAAAAAGAAGCATTCAGCAGCAAGGAGATAAAACATTTGAAGGACTAAATAATTCTACTACTGACTGCTAAATACTCACATTAAAGACTACAGAGAAATAAAGCTGCATCCTTTGTTCTTAGTATGCACAATAAAAGCTAAAATATGAGATCTGTCATCAACTTAAATGATTCAATGCACAACACATAAAGAATGATAATAATCGTGTCCCTCATTGCCAAAATATTTACCCTTCTTAATGTCCTCAGCTGACCCACATCTTGAAGACAGCACAAGATACGGTGGAGATTTTCTCTCCTCCCCGAAGATAACTAAGGACCGTGGACGTTTTTTGTTCATTGGAGACTTGTCAGCTTGAGAGACCCTGTGGAAGTTGGGGAGCGCACAGACTAAGGAGTGTGCAAGACGGAGCAGGGATACCGGCTATGATGTCTTCTATCTACCTCCTCCACTTGACTAACATCCAATGTTAAGAGGAGTCTGTCAGGTTATACCTCTCTGCTGTCAGTTCCCAATATAGTCTGTGCTTGGGGGGATCTGAATACTTACCCAAGCTGCAAGTTAACAATCTCCTTCACACAACTGCCAATAATTCCAGCGACTGTGGGTGCGGTGAAAAGCAGGTTAAGTGAACGAAAAGAAATTCCAGAACTGCTGACTTGCAAACTACATGATATGTATACTACTACAGCACAATTACTTAAGAGCTGTACAAAATATCACAAGAAGTTATAATCTAATGGGAATAAAATGCTAATTAAAGCCACATTTACTATCATAAATGCCATGTATGATACAGGTCACCTACTCCAAACCAGGTTTATACTCCAAGAGGCCTCAATGTATCACAATGATGGCAAGAAAAGGTGGTTGAGATGAAAGAAACAACTTTGTAATTGAAGAAAAAACTATCATTGGCCGTGTTCACACATACAAATCCGTTTTTTAAGCTCTTAGAAAAACTGATCCGTTTTTCTAAGGGTGCCAATAGTGTCCCCTGAGGTTCCTGGGCGTTTTTGTCAAATTTTGGGACATTTTTTCATGAAAAACGCATATGCGTTAACGCATGCGTTAATGCAGGTGCCTATATGTGCCATGCGTTAACGCATGCATTTCCCATAGGGCCCTATGTTAAAAAAAACGCATACGTTTTTTTAAAGCACCTAACAAAACACAGCTAGCAGTGTTTTTGGGTTGCTGCATAAAAACGCATTCGTTTAAAAAAAACGCACACACATGCGTTAACGCACATGTTTTTTGGACTTCGAAAAAAAAAATCATCCAAAATATTCCCAAAAATTGATTTAAAACAAAAACAGATGGTATGTGTGAACCTGGCCATTGCATGTTTATACAATTAAATTAGACACTAAAAGTCCCTACAATTTCCAACAACATGGTCTGCCTTGACTTGATCTTACTTTGGGGTCAATCTCTCAGTAATCTCATTTCCTTGATTATGGATTGGTGGTTCTGTTCCTAGTAGTGTCTCTTACATGATAAACTGGAAATCTCGAAACCCAGGAAAGTGCAATACTGTTATTCAGCTGATAGCAGAGGAAGCTAGGAGTTAGAACCCCCTGTGTTATACGTCCTAGTAACTTGTCTGAGGTTTTCATTGCTTGGGGCCAGAATTCTGAAACCCTTAACAATTGCTGGAACGATGGAGCAGAAGACTTCAGTTGAACGCTATGCCACGTTAACTTTGTTAGGCTGGAGTCCCATTTGTGAGAAATATGCGAGAGATTTGCGCGAGTCTCGCATTGCATCATCCGACATGGCTGCCGCCTTTGCGAACAGTAGCATGTAGCTGCATGTATTTCTATGCACCTGCTCCTTGTCAGAGTGAGTCTCTTGCATGTCTCTCACAAGTAGGACCCTGGCCTTAAGATCATCCAGAGAGAGGCAGGATTAGGGTCTGGGCCCAGATACCTGCAAGCCTCTTTGCTTGGATCTCCAATGAAAACAAAAGTTGATCAAAGCCAAATGGGGCACAAGGCTCAACTGAGCGGCTGTGCCACATAATTCCAGTAATTGCTGGAAGTCATTACGATATATCAAAAGTCTCTACGACATCAAACATTGTACTAAATTGCAGGTAACCATTAAGTATAAATTGCTTCCAAAGATATATGAAAAGAGGGTATAACAGAGAAAAGCCCCTTTAAGGGTCATTCTAAAGGGAAGAAGAATGTGGGAGGGTTTAAAAAAATCCCATCTATATGTACTGGAAATCCTAATCTACCACATGCTCATTATGTTGAGAAACGCTGCTAATTTTTACTTGGGATTTCACTTATTGTGTATTTGCAGCATGTTTTTGCATGTAAGGCTTGTTTCACATACTGATATTCACAGTCTGAGCACAGACCGCAATATTCTGCCTAGCCACGAGTCTCCTGACGTAAAACTCAAAGCTTCATAAGCATATATGAGACTGCTGAACTCAAGGTCAGGAGACCCATAAGCAGTCTGGACATTGCAGTCAATACTCATGGTGGGTTTACACGCCGCGATATCGGCGTCCAACTCCGATCCAACTCCGACAAAAAGTCACGTGGTTCGCGAGTTGGACCCGATATCGCTTGCGCGTTGTACGGTTTGAACGTACAACGCGATCCTGGAACGATGCCAAAACGATATCGGGGTTGAATGACCGTGCTATTCAACCGCCCGATATCGCATGGCCGTTGTAGCAGCATCGTAGCGTGTAACAGCACAACTACGATGTGTACTCGCAACTCACCCATTAACTCCCATATTAAATGGTCGTTACTGGGTTGGTGGGAGTACACATCGTAGTAACGTTGTTTCCCGTGTCAAAAAATGCGCGCTCCCGCGCCGTTGTATACCGATATCGTCCCGATATCGGGACGTGTAAACCCACCATCAGAGTATGAATGTCAGATGTGTGAAATCAGCTTAATATGCCATGTATTCAATATAGATTAGCAGAATTTTACCAACATGTCTAGATTCGCCTTACAAGTCTCATGAATGTTTTTTTATTGTTTATTGATTTACATAAAGTAATTCCTAAGTTTACCTGATCTCTCGTCATTCTGGACATCACATCTTCGGCATAATTCTGGAATCGTCTTCAGGGATGTAATGGAATACTGGGGAAGATAAAACAACATAGATTACACTCAACAATGAAAGTTGCTGAAAAAATGAAGTTCCCAGGTCTAGGTTTCTGCTTTAAAATGCAATTTCCAGCACATTGTGTGGGTGGACGGGATTTGTTACCATCTAAAGTCACATTAAGAATTAACATTGTATGAGCCGATCTAGTTAGCAAACTACGGTATGTAACAAAAGGGAGACTCAGGAAGCAGAAGCAAACTTCTTTAAACATAACTCGGTGCCTGGTTATTTTTGCTCCCAAAGTTTACATTAAGTTACATGACACTGTATATACAAAATACTATAATTTCAGAGAAATTAAGTTAGTCCAATAAAACAGTATCATCTAAACCATATGCAGGACAAATGAGACGACGAAAACTCAGCAGTATTTCAGCACAAAACAAATAATAAGTTATATCGATCGCTTCCTGCTCAGGACTAAAAAAAAATATTTCTCATGGCCAATCCTGTAATTACCGATTTCTTTTTTGCCTTGTATGACTTTATACCTACAGTATATCTATGGCAGACTAAATGAGTAATAAGTGAGCATCAGTACTGCACATTGATCTTATATTACTAAGGCTGCCTTCACATTTGCGACCCCTCCGCAGAACACTGCGGAGGGGTTCCGCAATGTGAGCGCAGCACCGCAAGCCCCTATCTTTATAATGGGAGCGCACAGTGCTGCGCTTGACAGCGCATGACCGTACGCACCCATTCACTGCCCCAATGTGATTTGTGCGCAGGCAAATGCCTGCGCACAAATCACACAGTCTCGTCCCACCAGGGACATGTTGCGTCCCGGGTGCGGCGGAGTGTGATTTGTGCGCAGGCATCCGCCTGCGCACAGATCACATAGGGCAGTGAATGGGTGCGCAGACGTCATGTGCTGTCAAGCGCAGCACCGTGCGCTCCCATTACAAAGATAGGGCTTGCGGTGGGGCGCTCACATTGTGGATCCCCTCCGCAGAACGCTGCGGAGGGGTCCGCAAATGTGAAGGCAGCCTAAGTAATAACTTCTTGGTATTTTACATTTCTCATTTCAACTTTTTCTTTCAAGGGGAACTCTGGGGAAAGAAAATGTTTTAGTACAGTCCCTGCCCTCCTACATGATGAAGCTGAGCTGGGCCCTTCATTTCTAGGATCTATAGATCGCTTATATATTCAATAAAATCATACCTGCTCCTTTGATCTCCCCTCCTCCTGTCATGGGACATAAAATTTCAGCCTGAGGGCTTCATGCAGGATCAGAGAACAGGAGATGTGTCAGTAGCATGGACCCTGAGAGCTGCAGGATCATTCTACATTCCAGTGAGGGATGTGATGATGATCCATTGAAAGTTGGAGGGATAGGAACGTACCCCTCCTATGGGGGAGGGGAGACAATGCAGAGTTGAATCGATCAATGTAATGATTTGTCTCAGCTCCTAGCCTCACAATAACAGTACACGTTATGCCTCATCAAACAGCAGAGGATCACAGCGTGTATTTGTATCTGCTTGGCGACATGGTTGCTATTTCAAGCCTGGACCCCCTGCCACATAGGATGGTATATAAGGGACAGGATTGCAGTGTAACCATGGGGCCAGCGGCCATGCCCCTTACAACGCCCCCTCCCCATACAGAAGTGTGAGGGGGTTGGATGTAGGATGATCGTGCAGCTCCCAGCATCCATGCCCCCAGCACGCCTCCTGCTTTCTGCTCCCATATGAAGCTGCCAGGTTGAAAATTCTCTGTCATCTGAGTGGCAGGTGTTATTTTATTGAATTATAAGAGATCTATAGATCATAGAACTGAGGTGTACAGGTCTGCTTCTTGTACTAAAACGTTTTCTATCACTAGAGTTCCCCTTTAAGAAGGAGACAGCAACTGAAAATTCTATGTTCCCACTAACTTACTATGTGCCATTTATAAAAACAGAGCCCTCATATTTGTCTTAGGCTGCCCCAAGGACCAGGAGTGACTGTAAACTGTGCATTCCATATACTTACATCCCTGTAGCCATATTGGTATTGTTTCATGTCTTTGGACTTATATATAGTAAAGGATCTTCCATATTTTTTCTTGGAACTTCAATAACTTCTATCCAGGTCAGGTCATTATTTTTAATTTTTTAAGACATCACTAAATAATTAAAGTTAGAGTACAATGAAAATATATTTGGGTCAAGATGACACACGTATAATGCGCCAAGAAGAATAATATCTGAGGATATACCTCTGTTCTCTGAGACCCACAGGTCATGGATGCCCCAATCTGACCCTCTGTGTACTCCCTGTAGTCCAACAAAAAGCATTCATTTTACATATTTATCCACCATAAACGGCAAACTGCACAATACGCAATACAATGCATTAGGTCAAGTGTGATAATCTGAGTGATTATTTTACCGAACATGGAGGGTTTGCTTCTGTATACGTTAAAGGAGCTTGATAGCTCTGGGGCAATAATTAACAGCACACAAAGTAGCCATGGAGTATACTTCAGGAATCTGAAAATGGTAGTCAGCCTCAATATTTCAACAGACCCAGTGTCCCTCGATTTCCACTCACATCCTTGTTATATAAACATTAAGTAACATTCGGCTGGTCAATTATGGACACAAATTAAAATTCCTTACCAACCACATTGTTTGCCAGAGTGAAAATGTAGTCTCCACTTCTAGATGTCTAGAAAAATGACAATCAAAAACAAATGTGGAAAAAAAGGGGGAACAACTGAAACAATGTGTATGTAGTTTTTAAAATACAATATTTATAGCACATTGTGAAATATAAGAGTAAAGCTGTGGAGAGCCACCACAAACTCAACCACATTAAGGATGTTGCTATTAATATGTGTGTCCTGGTGCCAGCATGGATTAGTATCTCTTTGTTCTGTTTTCCCCATAGCAAAAATTCTTTGAAAGATTATTTGGTGGCATTTTTTGTAGTTTCCATTTCCGACCTTTGCTTAAATCTGTTGATTTAAAGTTATGATTTCTAAAAATAACTGTTGGATGAATTTTGATATTGTTTCTAACTACAACACTGTACTAAAGTGCAAAAAATGAAAATTCATAATACACATGACTACTGGAATACAGAAACCATGTTCGATGCTAATTTAAAGCCTTTAAAGTCCTTGTTAGCCTAAATCCACAAGTCTGCAGTCACTCTATGTATCACTGTATGTGACTGCAGACTTGTGAATCCTTACACTGCAAACACTGTTTGCTGTGATGATTTGCCAGAGACAATGGCCGGGAACAGTTGTCATGTAAAATATGATTGCGTACTCCCAGCCAGAACCCACTTGACTGTTTCCACTATCTCAATGGAAGTGTATTGCTCAAGGCTGGAAACAGTGTATTCGAATTCTGGCCGGGAGTATGATATCCATATTTATGGTCATCGTGACCATTCCCTACTTGAACGAGTGGTGTGTACAATGTGAGGATTCAAGAGTCTGCAGGCACAAGAGTGACATATAAAGTGACTACAGACTTGTGTATTTAGACCGGACAAACCCTAACATTTATGGGCAATCATTCAGGATCCATGTAGAACACTGACAAGCAAAAGTGTAACAATGTTTTGACCTTTTGACTTTCAGTCTCCATATCTCACCATTGCTACAGCTTTGGGTGTGAGTCCTATCTTCATTTTATAGAGAATCATCTTGGCTATCTTGTACATAAATTTGTCTTGTAACTATTTATCATATGATTAGTAATGCAGATTCTTGTCATGGCAATGCATTATTACTGTTTTGCTCCTAAAAAACTAAATTTCAATTTTTAGTATTTTGTAAATCCACCTTTTGCATTCAACTACTTGAATCCTTTTGGACATACTCTCATCAGATCTAAACATGTCTTAACTAAAATCTGATCAAATGTTTCTTCTACACGTTCCCAGTGCACACTGCTTGACGCACTTGGGTATATATACAGCTTTCTCTTCAACTCTACCTAAAAGTCTTTAATTTTGTTGAGGTCTGAAGACTGTGGAAGCAAATCCAGTACCTCAACTTTATTGCCATTGAACAATTTCTTTGCCAATCTTGACAAATGCTTCTGCTCTTTGTCCTGCTGGAAGACATGTTGACCTTTTCATATCAATAGTACTCGAGTGTATGTGTCGTGTAGTTATTTGTCTTCTAGAATACTTACATATAGCTCAGCACTGAGATCACCATCGATCCATCAAATTTCCAATGCCTTTGACTTTGAAACAACCTCATATCATCAGACTTCCTCACCAAGCTTGACAGTTCCTTTAATTTCTGGATCCATTAGCCTCATTTTTTCCTGGACCCTTTTGCACACTTAGAGCATAGTCTATTGACTTTTGGCTCATCATTCCAAGTCACCCATTCTCAGTCTTCTACTATCCATTTTTGTACTTTTTTACAAACTCGAGCCGACGCTTCTTATGACTATATTAAAGTCGATGCTTCTTCACCTTTTTTCAGGCCACCATTCCAGACTTGTGTAACATACAATATGTCACACTAGATTAAAATGGATGCTTATTACATCACTATTATGGAGCATAAAAGCCACCTCCACTGCCATGTTTGTTGCTCCTAGACCTGATAGACCTATGACTAGTTGACTCTGATATTGATGAGTTCACTTTGACTTTGATATTTTGCTGACTTATTTTGTATTCTTCCAACTGTTATGGCACTCACATGATGCTTTTTGGCAATTTTGAAAGGCAGAGATCACTATCAATGAGCTGGTGATGCGGTTTCAATTTTTGGGGAGATATTCTTCATGGTGGCTCCTCAAATTGCAACCAGTGACCTTTTGCTTGAAAATCAACCTAATTACACACTGAGCTATTATGGAATGTAAGAACAAGTTGCAATTTGTATTATACAGGAATATTTCTTTTTTCAAACACCAGGAGCAAAATAGTAACAAAGCAGTGACTTGCAAAATTTTTGAATATGATTATTTATTTATGATTATTTATGCATATTTTTGTCAAGTCAAATTTATGTTGGAGATAGCCAAGATGGTTGTCTATAAAGTGATGGTAGTATCACGCTCAAAGTTTTAGTGGATGGTGAGATATGGAGCCTGAATTAAGGAGAGCTCACAAAAGGTTTTCCATAGAAGTGATAACTTTGGCATGTTCCATAGCATTATAGGTTACAAGGATATTTCAGAAGAAAAGAACATGAATAATAATATAAATTGTGTAAAGATTTTTTGTGAACGTTTGGTCCAGTGGATTGCCAAATGTTATCAAGTAAGTAAGGTTAGCTCTTAGAGCAGACTGGATCATGCATTGAGGTGTGCATGAGCCCCTTCTTCCCCTTTCCCATCATTCGGTTGAACTTGATGGACATTTGTCTTTTTTCAACTCTATAATTTATGTACCTATGTAACCCAACTGTTGTGTATCAGTCTAAAATAGACAGCCCTTTTTAAATGAAAAGTGACCTGGCAATCATCTGAAAGGCCATAGTTTGACTCTCTAGGACTGAGCAATCAGCAGTGATCTCCAGTGGATGCTGGGTCATAATTCATACTGGCATTTAATAACGTAGCTTTTCTGGCTCTAACCTTTGAATGTAGTATGGACAATCAATGTACTGTAGTAGACATGAAAATTCTTGAAAATAATCCAATTCTATCAGCTCAATTTTATCAGCTTTTGTATTCTCCTAAACACCCAATACAATATTAAAGTGGAACTCCAGTGAGGCAAATCTTTTTAGTACAGTTCCTGCCCTGCTACATGATGAAGCAGAGCTGTACACTGCAGTTCTAGGATCTATAGGACCTTATAAATCAATAAAATATATCCTGCTCCTCAGCTCTGACCACAAAACTCATGGACAGAGAATTTTCAGCCTGACAGGTCATGCTGGTGAGAAGAGGAGGTGTGTTGGGGAGTGGATGATGGAAGCTGCAGGATCAGCCTACACTCCAACCCCCACCTGTATAGGGAGAGGGCGTGGACGCCAGCCCATGCTCACACATACAATCTGTCGCTGATATACCATCTATGTGACAAGGAGGTGCAGGCTTGAAATAGCAATCATGTCACCAAGCAGATAGAAATACACGCTGTGATCCTCTGCTGTATGATGATGCATAATGTGTACTGTTATTGTGAGGCTGAGAACACAGGCAAAACATTAAATTGATTGATTGAGCTCTGCATGGTCTCCCCTCCCTCATAGAAACATGGTATCTTCCTATCCCTCCAACTTTCAATGGATCATCATCATCACTCCTCACTGGAATGTAAGATGATCCTGCAGCTCCCATGGTCTGTGCCCCTGACACACTTCCTGTTCTCTGCTGCTGCATGAAGCTCTCAATTTTCTGTCCCATGAGGGAGGGGGAGATCAAAGGAGCAGGTATGGTTTTATTGATTTATAAGCGATCTACAGATCCTAGAACTGCAATGTACAGCTCTGCTTCATCATGTAGCAGGAAACAGACTGTACTAAAAAGTTTTCTCTCCCTGTAGTTCCCCTTTAATAGGTACAAAGGAATCATTTATGTTGCTGCAGCCAAACAAGTCTCCAAGAAACACATACTCACTTTTGTTAAAACCGACTCTCTAGTTAAACTTCTCCAACAAATAGGGGCACCTCGCCACCTCACAGGCACTCTTTTAAACCAGGGCAAACAACCAGACAATGCTCATGCAATCTGATTAATATGAAGTCTATTTGGCACAACCCATTTTTTGTCTATTTGTGTTCCATACAATAATTTATGCTTTTCTAACTAGATAAAAAAATTCCAAAATGGTCATACCTACTTCCCTATTTTGTGCTGCCTTCCAGATGACCTGCAAATTTCATCTTAGTTCTTCCAAAGTGAAGAAAAATAAATAAACAAGTCGTGAATTTTTTATCAAAACCGTACGGCATATTTTTCAGGTTCAGCTAGGGAACTTCGGGATTTTGGCCTGGAGTTGCTCCTATTACTAGAACGCCTGCCAGCAGCAAACAATGTGATGATATCACTAACTGCCTGTGTGTCTGTGCAGTAACCATGTAACCGAGCAGTCGTGGATATAGCATTTCCCAGCCCTGCAAGCTTCCTTTCACGAGGTGATACATCAAGCATTTGTATACCAATATACTGTCTTTTGGCCACTGGCCTCTTTATTTTTATAACAAACCTCTTTACATGCTGCAATTCCCAAAATGTTAAACTGCTACACAATAAATGTACATATGTTAAAGTTGGACCTATAGTCAGTAAGTCTCCTGGGAAAGTACTCATATCATTGATGCTAATACTACAGCTGGTCATAGCTTCCACCTTTACAATACACTTTTAATGGGAGTCTGTCAGTGCAAAATGACTGTACAAACCAAGCACAGGTGCTTGGTAAACTTTTGGAATGGCCAAATCATCAAGTGCACTTTACCACTTTCTTGTTTTCCATTTATCTCGATCCTTCTCTGGGTCCTGCAAAGCCAGATTGGCCAAGAAAGTATGAGGGGGCAGAGAAATATGCAAAACAAATGGTTGGAAAGGTATACTGAACTGTTCGGCCACACCAAGGGTACACTGAGCATCTGTGCTTGGTTTGAACGGTTATTTTGTGCTGACAAAAGTCCCCGTTACATGGTACGATATCGTGAACGATATCGCTCAAACATCACAGGTTTGGAGTCGTTGAAAGGACATCGTTAGGACGTCATTGTGTATGACACCAAGACACGACTACGATAAATCGTTGGATCGTTGATCGCAGATTTGAGAACATGTTCTCAAATCAATCCTCGATCAGCCAACCTGCTGCATCGTTGTTTGTGACACCGTGATAACGATGTCGTTCACGACTTACCCATTCACAACAGTATGGATTGCTGGGTTGTGCGAACGACAGCTGCTCGCTACATCGTTGGTGCGTCGTCCACGATATCTACATGTTACATCTCACCAATGATGTCAAAAAGATGTCCTAACAACCGCGCCCCCGAGATCGTTAGTGATATCGTATCAACATTGAAGCGTGTAACGGTATCTAAACTATTTTAAACCAAACAAATCACCAATATTATCCAGAAATTACCTAGATTTCTACTCCAGATAGGTAAATATAACATGAAAAACATGAAAAAAAAAAAATCAGTTATTAAGTTATTGGTAACCTAGAAGTGGTACTTTCATGTATGTGCTGTTGTTAACAATACACTTATGAACGATATCGGTTAATGCTATGCAAATTGTCTCAAACGTTTGATCACCCACCATATTGTAAGTACAAATGTATATGTATAATGCTTGATTTATACCAATATATCTATTGAAGAATATCCATACCAGAAAGAACAAAAACATCTGATGAAGAGCACCATCAATTCATTGAAGAGGTACTGAGTCATGCTTGTGCACCTCCTGGGGTCCATCATTTTAGCTATGAACATAAGTACACCTACAATTCTAGGTAAACTTAGGACTTAGGACTTTCGAGGAGGTATTAGAGGATAGAATTAATAAGAAATGCAAGGCTATAATGAGCAACAATACACACCCACTCTCTGAACTGTTTGCGAAGCAGAAGAGCACATTCAGCAAGCGTCTAATCCAACTAATGTGTAAAAAGGAAAGATACAGAAAATCATTTGTTCCGACAGCTGTGGGGATGTTTAACAAATGTATAAGTGTAAAGCGTCCCAAGACTATGTGAAGTTCTATGTGTATGGGGGGAATAGGTGAGGTACATGTACCAGTCTACCCACATCTGCTGTCCGTATAGACTTATTTTGTAAAGTGTGAAATGTTCTTGATCTTTGTTCTGCTGCTGTAATACTGTAATTTCCTCCGGGATCAATAAAGTTTATCTTATCTTATCTTAAAACCATTTTTGTCAAGTGACCTAGATCAAACCCAAAAGTCATAGATTTAAGGTGCTATCTTGGGTGTTTACATCACTGTCTTGAATGGACTCAACAACATGCCTGCACACTACTGAGAAATGGTGCTTGAATGTGCATCCACATACTTTGACAAATGGGTAGAGGAGGGAGGGGAGCAGTCACCCAAAAGCATCTCAGATGTTCACATGATGTTCTACGTTGTGTCCATGGGAGCCAAGTTATGAAGAACATAGTCTAAGTGTTGTGATCTAAAGGCCTTATAGCCTCATTTGCATTATTTGGTCAAATAAGTCCACCCAATGGGCTAGAGCTGAAGGCAGATAATCTATAGTCTCAGAATTGTATCTTTCATAGTATTGAAGATTTTTTTTAAGGGTTAATATTTTTGTGCATGCAATGCAACATATGGCAGAAGAATTCCCCTTGGTTTTAGCAAACCTGATTTTTCACAGGTCCACGTGCCTTCTTATAATGAGACATAAAGTAAGTAACGGGTCATGTGAAAATGTTAAGGCAGCAATTACTTTATTTTACAAAGTGACTCTCCCTTCTTGAATAATGTTAAAACCTTACAAAGCAGAGAGGTTTGACGCTAGTATGTGCTAAACCAGTCTTCTCCCTGGGAACAATAGCCACAATGTATTTAGAGAGGAAGTCGTAGAAAGTGATGTGTCAATTGAAGGAAAAAGGAAACCATTCAGAGCTCAGAAAACAGCTTTCCTGCCTACATTTTTGTGGGAAACATTTAGTGTTAAGGTCAATACACCACTAAAAAAATCCCTTCTCCTATAAAGAAAGCCTAGGAGCCTCTGTGTTCCCACCAACACATTTTATGTTCAGTAGTGCTCATTAGCAATATGCGTGTGCTCATTTATTTCCTCTTGGAACAATTTTATACACTGACTATAAAACAATATATCAATATGGTTCTTTATAACCAGTAAAAACACACAAAACACCCCGAAATAGAAAAAAAAAAAAAAAAAAAAACAGCTGCAAGATCAACACAGCCAAGAACAACACAATAATTTTAAGGGGTTGTACAGGATTAGGAAATCATGACTGACTTTTTCCTTCAAAGGAGGTTACCTGCAAAACATTTCTGGGAGAAGGCAGCCATGTTAATTCTGGAAAACTTCTTTAAAGGGAACTTGTCACCATATTTTTATTGGGTGAACCAATGCTACCACCTTTCTGAGCATCTGCACTGCATTGCACAAATTTGCTGGTCATCCCCTAACTCTCCCTGTATACCACTAAAATCACCTTTTTATCTTCTTCCATGTTGTATGTAAATGCTTATGGTCGTCTGCGACAGCACGGCCCCAAAAGATGTCCTCCAGTTTTGATTGATGTGGGTGACACGTCTTGGGTCGTCCACATGGCCGAAATTTTGCGACTGCACATTAACATCGTCAGCTCGTGTACGTGCACTTTGCTCTGCTCTAATGCGCGCAGAGCACAAAACATAACTGTGCGTGTGATATCTGGAGGGGGCGGAGGTATGATACATACATACAAATTGTCACTTCAGTGAGGAAGTGGATGAACTCTAGCGCCACCTTCAGGTAGCAATCCTCAAAGTCAACTATACACTTCAGCCCCTGACCTTACCCCTGCGGTATTAAAGAATACCAATGACTGTCTAGCTGCAGTTTCCAATACTATGTCCACTCTCTATTTGAAACTAAACCTTTCCAAAACTGAACTTCTTCTGCTCTCCCCATCCACTAACCTCCCTAAATCGGACATCTCTCTCTCAGTTTGTGGCACCACGATAACGCCCAGGCAGCAGGCTCGCTGTCTGGGTGTTATGTTTGACACCGATCTCTCCTTCTCCTCCCACACACAATGTCTCGTCCGCTCCTGTCGCTTACACCTGAAGAATATCTCTAGAGTCCGCCCCTTTCTCACCCTGGAAACAACAAAAACCCTCACCGTGGCCCTCATCCATTCCCGCCTTGACTATTGCAATTCTCTATTAAGCGGCCTCCCCCTCACCAGACTTTCTCCTATCCAGTCCATCCTTAATGCAGCAGCCAGGATCACCCATCTGGCCAATCGTTACTCAGATGCCTCTGCTCTGTGCCAGTCATTGCACTGGCTGCCCATATACTACAGGATCAAATTCAAATTGCTTCTTCTCACCCACAAAGCTCTTCACAATGCAGCACCCCCCTACCTCTCCTCTCTCATCTCTGTCTATCACCCCACCCGTTCTCTACATTCCTCAAATGACCTTCGACTGACATCTGTACTAATCCGATCCTCCCACTCCCGACTCCAAGACTTCTCCAGAGCTGCACCAAAACTCTGGAATGCTTTACCCCAAGAAATCAGGACTATCCACAACTTGCATGGCTTCAGACGATCCCTAAAAACGTATCTTTTTAAGGTGGCCTATCATACTCCCTAATAGAAGTCCTTTGTACTGTAGACAGTGAATGGGCTATCCCTCTGGATATTACTCTTCTATAAACTCCACCAAACCAAAAAAGGTCTACACAGATTGTACAATGACCATCCATGTAAGCTTATCTCTATGCCCCATTTCCTCAAGATGCCTGGACCATCAGTGCAATAAGCCCCTGTACCTTGTGCAACCCCTATCCCGTCGTAGATTGTAAGCTCTTTTGAGCAGGGTCACCTTCATTTCTTGCTTTATTTATTGTATTTTCTTTTTACATTGAATCTATGCCTATTGTTTTGTATCCAATTATTGTACTGTATTTGTTCTCTACTGTAATTACTTACTGTATTATATTTCCTGTACTCTAACCCTACATTGTAAAGCGCTGCGTAATATGTTGGCGCTATATAAATAAAGCTTTATTATTATTATTATTATTATTAAATTGACTCTTTAATAAGCCTTTTAATATGACCAAGGATTTGTGCCAGATCAGAACCCCAAACTGCAGACGCTGCGTTTCGGGATGACTGCCCCTCATCAATGCAGTGTGTGGTCTTTCTGATCCGGCTGTATGAGAGGCTAAGACGAGGTCTTGGGGACTAGCTATTTTCCTCATGGAGAGGAATCCGCCTGATGGCATAAGGAGACAGATAAGCTGATAAGGAGACTTACCGCAATGCTCCTTTGGGAAATATGCAAATTGTCACTGAGGAAGTGGACGAACTCTAAGCGCCACGTTTAGGTAGCAATCCTCAAAGTCATAATCGACTCTTTAACAAGCCTTGAGGATTGCCACCTAAAGCAATTTTTTGAGTACAATTTGCATATTTCCCAGAGGAGCATTGCGCTATAAGTCTCCTTATCAGCTTATCTGTCTCCTTATACCGGCAAGCAGATTCCTCTCCATGAGGAATGAGGAAAATAGCTAATTCCCCAGACTACATACACACACACACACACAACACCTAACTTTTATTTTCCTTTTAAAAGAAACATTACTAATTTTATAAAATTAACACTTCATTTCACCACTATATATTTCTGTTTGCGTCTGTCCTTTGGCCAAAGAGCACTAGTATCTGTCAGAGGGATCATTATAGAGATTATAGACGTCACACTTGTGATTGTTTCCATGGTCCAATAGGGTCTTCTGCCATATTAGGTATTCAGAACTGTCACATAAGGTACAGTTGATGAATAGCATCATGAAATAACAAGCCAGAATGGAGGAGGGAAGTAAAAAAACCTTTTTGACTCTGATCTAGGGTCTAATTATTTGAGGGTCTAATTTCTTCTATAATTTAAAAGGTAATTAAAAAATTTGTCATGGAGCCAGCAAGTTTTAGTTACGCCTCTGGCAAAGTCAGAACATATTTTTCACAGAATTACATATACCAAGATTTTCATGTAATCTAAGACTTTCACACAGATTTTATATTATTTGTGAATGTCCAAGTTCATTATAAATGGAAAGTTCAAACTATATCCAGAATGTATTCTAAGATTTTGCAGGAATACTATAATGGTGCTCAAAGGATGAAGGAATCCTGCCACATTAAATCACAGATTACTCAAATGCGGGAAATTCAATCCATTGAATTATCAACCAAATCACAGACCCGAATAATAATTATCATGTATATAACATTAATTCATGTCTTACATACATTAACATTCTCATGGCTCAATATCGAGATCTTTTGGAGTGTGGGAGGAAACTAGGAGTGCCAGGAGAAATCCCACGCAAAACAAAACATACAAACTCCTTGCAGATGCAGATGGTGGGATTTGAACCCATGACTCCAGCGCTGCAAGGCTGCAGTGCTAACCACTGAGCCACCATGCAACCCATAACAATTAACAAATGGGCCTGCAAGGGGACAAAAAAAAAATAAGAATTCATTTTCACCTAGCCCCTCACTTGTCCCTGCTGCCACTACTCCCCAAAATTCTTTCACTGTCTTTCACGGCAGAACAAAGCCAGGTGCATAGGAATACCGTACAGATTAGTGGGAGGTATAGGAAGATAGCAGAAAGGAGTCGGATGCCTAGGAAGAACAGCAGAGATGAATAGGAGGCCTAAGAAGACCGCAGAGAGGAGCACGAGGCCTAAGAAGACCAGAGAGGAGCAGGAGGGCCTATGTAGACTGCAGAGAGGAGAAGGAGGTCTGAGAAGACAGAAAAGTCGAGTGGAAGGCTTAGGAATACAGTAAAGAGGAGCAGAAGGCCTAGAAAAACATCAGAATGGAGCAGAAGGCCTAGGAAGACAGCAGAGAGGACTGAGAGGTCTAGGAGAACAGCATAGAAGATTGGAAGAATACTAGGAAAACAGCAGAGAGAAGCAGAAGGCCTAGGAAGACAGCAGAAAGGAGTGGGAAGTCTAAGAAGACAGCAGAGAATCAGGAGACCTAGGAAAAACTGCTGAAAGGAGCAGGAGGTCTAGGAAAACGCAGAATGGAGTGGGAGCCTAAGAAGCCAACAGAGAGGAGCAGAGGCCTCTGAAGGAAAGAACTGTGCTGACAGGGACAGGTGAGGGGCTAAGTGAGTATACATTTTTAAGTACAGAGGCATATCAGCAAACTAGCTTGACTGCAAAAGGACCTTCTGAAAGATTTGGAAGACTCTGAAGTTGTGGTACATTGTTTTATTGCTCAGAGACACCTGCACAAATATGGTCTTCATGGAAGAGTCATCAGAAGAAAACCTCTCCTGCATCCTCACCATGAAATTCAGTGACAGAAGTATGCCAAAGAACATCTAAACAAGCCCAATGTATTTAAGAAAAACGTCCTGTGGACCGATGAGGCTAAAATACAACTCTTTGGCCACAATGATTAAAGGTGAGTCTGCAGAAAAAAGGCATGGAATTTCAGGAAAAGAACATCTCGACAACCATTAAACATTGGGGTGGATCAATTATGCTTTGGGATTGTGTTGCAACCAATGGCACAGGCCTTGTTCACACATACCATGCGTTTTTGCCTTAAATCCGCTTTTGGGATCATATTAGGCTTTTTTTTCCCTAAGTCCAAAAACGCATATGCGTTAACGCATGGTGCACTGAAGTGTACCTGCGTTTTTCAACAACACATGCGTTTTTGTTCAGCATCCCAAAAAACACTGCATGCAGTGTTTTTTGGGTGCTGTAAAAAAACTCATACATTTTTAAAAAAAACGCATGCATTTTTTTAACATGGGGCCCTATGGGAAACGCATGGGTTAACGCATATGCGTTTTTAATTAAAAAAGTCCAAAAACTTGCCAAAAACATTCAGGACCTCAGGGGACACTATTGGCACCCTTAGAAAAACTGATCCGTTTTTCTAAGGGCTAAAAAAAACGGATTGGTATGCGTGAACAAAGGGCACAGGGAACATTTGACAGGTAGAGAGAAGAATGAATTCAATGAAGTTTTAACACATTTTTGATGCAAACATAACACCATCTGTAAAAAAGCTGAAGTTGAAAAGAGGATGGCTTTCTAGAAATGGATAATGATCCTGAATACAAGTCAAAATCCACAATAGACTACCTCAAAAGGAGCAAGCTGAAGGTTTTATAATGGCCCTCACAGTCCCCTGATCTGAACAGGGCATGCTGAGGGGTGCCAATTTTAAAATGGTATCACTTTTGTGGGTTTTCCAATATGTAGGTCCCCCAAACTCACTTCAAAACTGATTAGGTCCCTAAAAAATTAGTTTTATAAATTCCTTGAAAAATTGAAAAAATACTGCTACAATTTGGTCCGGTCACTAAGAGGTTAAAAAATTATGACTATCATTGGCCATGTTCACACACATGCGTTTTTTTTGACCATCTCTGCGTTTTTGGGCTGTTAAAAAAAACGCAGGTGCGTTAACGCAGGGTACATTTGAGTGTAGCTGCGTTTTTCATCTCCATTTGCGTTTTTTACCCCTATTCCAAAAAACGCTGCATGCAGCGTTTTTGGGTGCTGGAAAAAAACGCATGTGCGTTTTTCCAAAAACGCATGCGTTTTTTTAACATGGGGCCCTATGGGAAACACATGCGTTTTTAAAAGGCACATTTATGCACCCTGCGTTAACGCTTGCGTTTTTGCCTGCGTTTTTGGTGAAAAAATGACTAAGTCCAAAAACTCTGTATTAGAAACAGAAATCCAGGCAGCACTCAAAGAATAGGTGAAAAAAATTGACTTTTTTAATGAGCCCAAAGTGGCACAACGTTTCAGTGTGCGTGACATCTTTGTCAAGTACTAGGCCCAAAGGTGTCACACAACCCGAAACATTGTGCCACTTTGGGCTCATTAAAAAGTCCATTTTTTTTCTATTGACCTACAATTGGACACATTTTTTCAGGATTTAGGCTGCCTTCACATTAGCGTTTGTGTCTGCATGCTGATGGCATGCAGACACAAACACAGTTAAACGCGGTGTCATTTTGA
Organism: Allobates femoralis; assembly: GCA_033576535.1. Taxonomy (NCBI): domain Eukaryota; kingdom Metazoa; phylum Chordata; class Amphibia; order Anura; family Aromobatidae; genus Allobates; species Allobates femoralis. The sequence continues at coordinate 716,278,630 of JARQOC010000003.1, forward strand.
TGTGTCTGCAGCGGATAATGTCCGCCTGCGGACACATCACTGTGCAGCCCGGCAGCCAATCGGCGGTGTCCAGGGGCGGAGATCAGCACCGGAGATCTCCTCCTCCCGGCCGCCAGTAAGCTCCGGGACATGTCGGCGGAAAGAAACAGCTGATTTGACAGCTGTTTGAATCTCCCGCGCCGACACTGAGAGGAGATGTCGGCGCGGGAAGATTCAAACAGCTGTCAAATCAGCTGTTTAACCTCGCCGGCACCGCTAGGGTATTACCGGCGGTGGGGAGGAAGAGACCATCAGAGGATGAGCTGATCTCTCGGTGGCCTTCGGTGATCTCCTGTGACATCACTGGCGGCCACCGGGAGATTTTTCAATGGGTCCGCAGCGTTCTCCTGCGCTGTCAAGCGCAGAACACTGCGGACCCATTGACGCCAATGCATGTTTTGTGCGTTTGGGGACGCTTGCTGATTTTCCAAGGTCCCCGAGCGCACAAAAAATGCAACATGCTGCGTCCCGGGTGCGGACGGGGGACCCTGGAGAGAGCAGATATCGCAGCAAACGCTGACAAACGCAGGCACTATGCGTTCCTATGTTAAACATAGGAACGCAGTGCGCATGCGTTTGGCTGCGTATGGGAACGCAGCATAAGCTGCGTTCACATAAGCTAATGTGAAGGCAGCCTTATTGCACCAATCTCATGAGATAAGTTTGTGTTGTTCTATTTTTAAGCCTTTGTATTGGCTATACATGTGGCTCTTTCATTCACCCATTTCCACTGTGGACAATTTTCATTTATACCCTGTCGTTTTTTTCCTCACCTTCCTCCAGGAGCCAAAACATTTTTATTTGCCTGTCCACATAGACGTATGAGGGTTTTTTTTTCTGCAGGACTTTCATTGAATGACACCATTAATTTTACTACACAAAGTACTGTAAAAAAAGGGAACGAGGTTCTAAACGGGTAATTCTGACACTGCTTTTAGGGTTTTGTTTTTATGACATTGACTGTAAGGTAAAAATGACCTGGTAACATGATTCAACACATCAGTACGATTATGGAAATACCAAACATACCCTGTTTCTTTATTATTTTAGTGGTGAAAATATGGAAATTTATAAGAAAAAAAATATGGGGTTTGTGTTGCCATTTTCCAAGACCTGAGACCCAATGATATAAAAAACCAAAACAATTGGCTGGAGGCATTAAAGGCTAATTTTGCACAGGGCACTATTCAACCTAAGGACAGCCATGACAGTAAGCAACCCATACATGCAGTGGCGTAACTTGAAGCTCATGGGCCCTGATGTGAAAGTTCCAATGAGGACTCCCCGCTATTACAAATCTTTAAAGAGGACCTGTCACCCCCCTGCTGCATGGCAAACTAAATGCAGCACTGAATGCAGCATGTCCCCCATGTCTCTAGCCCTCCTGTATCCCAAGAAATAGACTTTAGAAAGCTTACAGAGAGTGAGTCCGGAGGGCATTACCGGTCATGGAGTCATCGCTGCCACGGGGGTTCTCCCTGCCTCCGGCTTCTTTGTTCCTCTTCTTGTCTGTGTGTGGCCCCCTCCTCGCCTGCGCTGGCGTGTAAGTGCCTGATCTCACGTAGGCGCACAGCGAGGCCGTGATGTCAGCCGCCGGCTCCAGCTCATGACAAGTCCTCGCTGTGCGCCTGCCTGAGATCAGAAAGTTAGACGCTGGCGCAGGCGAGGAGGGGGCCACACACAGACAGGAGGAGGAACAAAGAAGCCGGAGGCGGCACAGAGAAGCCGGAGGCGGGGAGAACCCCCGTGGCAGTGATGACTCCATGACCAGTAATGCCCTGCAGACTCACTATCTGTAAGCATTCTGATGTATATTTCTCGGGTTACAGGGGTGCTAGAGACATGGGGGACCGCTTCCCTGAATGCAGCAGACGTGCTGCATTTAGTGCTGCATTTAGTTTGCCAATGCAGCAGGGGGGGGTGACAGGTCTTCTTTAATAGCAATAGTCATTTTCTATAGGCTAAAGGGGCTTTTGGGGCCCCCTAGACTACAGGGCCCAGGTACAATTGCAACCCCTGCACCTGTTGTGGTTATGCCCCTGCATAAATGCATTTAAGTGATAGATGAAAATACTACAAAGGTAACATATAATAACAAAAAGTCTAAACTATTAAAGTACGAAATGACATCTACAGTAGCGAAGAATGGCCAATACTGTAACGAATACGAACTAAGAGATCTTTATCAGAGCTTAGATCTAAAGAAGTCAAAAGTGACAAGCTTATTTCAATGTAGAACATCTGGAATGTATGAAGCTTTGGATTTAATACATTTATGTATTTTCCATTACACAAACGATGTAACCATATAACACCAAGGCTGAATATATAACCAGATTTACTTACAGATATATCATCACTGAAATCGATCTCATCCAAATCGAGGTATTCCGGAGCTTCCATTATATGGCAATGATCATTTTTACTTGGTCCTGTTAGGAGAAAAATGAGATACATGAGAGGAGGCAATGTAAAAAAAACGCCATGCATAAACTGCCTGATGTGTAATAAGAGAGGCAGGAATATGCCCCTAGCTGGGTGTTAATAGCGTCATCAAAGACAGAGAAAGGATCAATGTTTGTGTGTAAGCCAAATAGTTTTTCTTCGGGTTGTTAAAAACAAATTACAGCACAGCTTAATTGAGCAGAACACGGGCTGCAATGTTGTTAGGCTGGATGAAAGACTTGTTAGAAAGCTATTACATTGCTAAGTATTTTAACAACCTCATCAAGTTTCACTCCAAGTCCTCAAGACATTTCTGACACCCTGCGAACGGACCATCTAAATGCGATTTACGTACAGAATCTTTGCATTATGCTGATTTGGATCCTCTTCAAAGCGATGTTGAATAATTGATTTATTTTTGCTTCCTCGAAAGAACCCCCAAACCGGTGAAGCTGCAGCTTATAGATCTTATTATGGCTCTTATATCCTGGGCATTGCTCCGTGTACTGACTCTGTACTGTGGTATAGCGTGCAACAAGGTTGGCCTCTTGTTAGCAATGGTAACTTGCAGCACTAGGCCCTGGGGTTGAAATCCCACCGAGGACCACATCTGCAAGGAGTTTGTATGTTCTCTTCCCTGTGTTGTGTGGCTTTCCTCTGGGCACTCCGGTTTCTCCTCACACTCCAAAGACATACTGATAAGATAATTAGCTTGTGAGCCCCAATGGGGATAGTGATGGGGATATTTGCAAAGCCCTTTGGAAATTAATGGTGCTATGTAACGCCCCCTTAACATGAACGTGATTGTTATGTAAGGCATCATTTTTTTCATGTATACAGCCCATACCCATTATAACCTATGGTGATCTTTACATGTCTGTGTTTTTTCCAGCAACACGGATGATAAGGGCCAAAACAAGTCTAAGGGTCTGTGAAAAACACATATAGTACAAGTAAGGCATCAGTGTATCATCCGTGTGGTGTCCATGTGCTGTACGTGTTTAACATTGAAAGTATAGGAGAAACTATGTAATATTTTTATTCCTTTAGCCATACTGGAGAAACACTGATGACATATGGATAACACACTGATGGAAAACACTGAAGACACCGGTACTGCTGTGACACGTATGTGTGTCTTATATGAACGTGTGAAGGGGGCCTCAAGTAAAATACATAAAGACTCCATATGTGTCTGTATGACAGAACCCTAGGCACTCCGTATCTGCAGTTTAGCGCCTTACCTCCGTATACATGCCTAGAAGGAACATTACCTTAACACTGCCATATGCATGACTTTATCACAGTGAGGGCAATCAATTAGTGGAACAGGCTGCCACGAGAGGTGGCAAGTTCCCCTTCAATGGAAGACTTCAAACTGAGGCTAAACAGACATCTGTCTGGAATGATATAGTGAATCTTGCTTAGATCTGGGGGTTGGACCAGATGAGCCAGGAGGTCGCTTCAAACTCTACTATTCTATGAAAAGACTATGCTTTGTGTACATACCAATCTCAGATCAAACATTAGGGTAAGCAATTAGTGGTAATGAGCAGAGGTGACGATGCAATTAAGTGCTCAGGGTTTTAGGGTACCGTCACACTTGGCGACACTCCAACGATCCCGACAATGATACGACCTATTAGGGATTGCGACGACCAATATATGGTCCAGAACGGTTTGTAACGATCAGCGATCTCACAGCGGGGCCTGGTCGCTGATACGAATCAAACGTAGCGAGATCGCTGCTGAGGTCGCTGTTGCGTCACAAAACTTGTTGACTCGCTTAGTGTGACGGGGGCTTTAGGCTGAGTTCACATTGTGTTTTGCTTCTTGTTCACGTACTCTATTTGACCAACTTTCCAGTAGTCCCACTATTTTTGTGGGACACAAAAGACTTTGTTGAAATCAATGGCTACAAATTTCACAATAATTGTAGGGATGTCGATAAGAACAATTTTCTCTACTGGACCCAAAGCATTCTAGTCTATTACCAAAGAGGATAGTCCAAGAGAATACACAACACATTTAAGTGCCCAAAAGTTATTATACTAATTTAACTATAAAGAGCATTTGTCATTTCCTTCAAGATGACAAAAAAGCGATGCTCTTGCTGCCGTCATCCCCTTCACAACTACTTTTTGCGCATATATTATCTTTTCCCTATTTTAATTTTTATCTTATCATCTACTCCTTTGAGTTACTTCTTAGCAGTATTCTAGAAGCACTATACATGCTTTCCTTCACATTTCATTATATAGCATAGCTGCCATTGTCTAATCTCTATTACCGTGAACTAAAATCCGTCTTCTCTGTTACTCCTCTATGCCGATGTCATCATCCAGGTAGAGATCGCGCTTACTCAATCATTTATAAATGAGGTGCTTTGCCTACTATCTATTACATTATCTATCAAATGAGAGCAAGATGACAATGACCATTTAACATTAGATGTAAGTACATGGTAAAGTTTACTTGATGCCAACTTTTCACATTTTTGTTCCTCTTCTTTCACCTACGATAGCCATAACACTCCTCTTACTAAGCGCATGGTGTTATGTAGTCAGTGACTACCACTCTCCTGACCAACAAAGCTATGAGCCCAATAATAAGGTGATCAATGGTGGAAAGTAAGTCCAAAGGAGGGCAGCAGATACATTTACTCCACATTTCACAACAAATAATATTTTCTTATGTAACCTGAGGGTTTCCTTAATCATTAGTAGGTGGACATATCAACATATCAACATCAATGATGTTTTTTGTCTACCAGGTGTATCTCTCTTCCTCTTCTGTCTATTCTGCTATGCCCAAGGCCCTACTTCTTCAAACCAGTTTTTCAGCCTACTTACGCATATAAATTAAATTGAAAAAAATGAAATAAAATTTTGACAGCTACGATTTCTTGGCTTCTGCATGTAACAAAAACACGTAAATTAATGCATATTTAGCATAAGCCTTGAAATAGTCAGCTATTCTGTATATCCATGTGCTCCAAGCAAAAAACATCTTGTCAAAACAAAACGTCTAATGAGCCAAATCACAAGGAAGCCATAGCTCATATCAAGCTCGTCAATATGTCAGAAGCAATTCATTACAACAGTTCATTTACTCAATGCTACAGATGTACCCGTTCAACACAAAGATCATTTTGCATTCTCAGCTCCGCTGCACCATGAGTTATTCTCCGAGGATGACTATAATGGATATATCAGATTAGGTATGGAGTGGAAATACATAAACGGCACACAGTATTACTTCCTTTCTCGGACAACGGGAATAAACTGCTGCAGCTGGGCACACGTTCTGCACAACACCAAATGCCAGTGTGCATGGCTGCGAATAAACTTAAGTTTTCATTTTGACAGTTATGAAATATGTTTGGGTTTTAATGAATGAAAGATGTAAAGTTTCAGTATTCTCAGTAGATTTCAGGATTATGAAATGGTTCATAGCTTCAGGAGCCAGCAGTCAGCATCTGATGTGTGATCTAATGAATCCAGTGGAAAGAGTTTAATGCAGTACATTCACACCTGGGCACCTATCTGGGAAGGTCGAATGGACTCCCCCATAGGATAAGGAAACAGTGGTGCTATATTATTATTTTATTTTACTCACTAATATAAAGCCAATAATTCTCTAATTCCACAGCGCTTTACAGACATTAGCAATACAATAGGCATTATTTATTCTGAATATGAGTAAATAGCCTTATCAGAGAGGAAGATGACAGGAACTCTAGCGCCACCTAATGGATTTAACAATCCTTTAAGTTGACCCTTTAACAGGTAAAAAAATTTGCAAACTTTTATTAAATATCATTTAAAAAACATGTATAACTCTGTAAGAACATATATAGACTAAAGCCAAAATACCCAGATAAATTAAGAAGAATGGCGAGACCAAAAAGAAGCACATCTCTCCAAAGTAGGTACAATTAATGTAAATATAAGATAGGAGTAGAGAATATAAGAATATACATAGAATATACAGTACAATACAGACACAGTGGACCAATAATCTTAACCTCAATGAAGTGTAGACTCCATGAACACCTAAGAAGGTTGTAAGAGAAGAGGTTCACTTCCAATCAACCTGACGCACGTTTCGCAACTACTTCATCTGTGGTGGATGATAAAAGTATCGATGTAAAACAGTAGAAGACAAGGGATAGAGCCCTGAGAGAGACCAACAGGGTTAAGTTTGTAACACCCAGACAAAAAAATTTAGTGATTTTCAGCTCATCCATTATGTGATCTCTAGTAATGAACATATCCCATGGACAAAAATGTCCATGTAGCAAAGAGGTTTTTCTGATGAATATGGACATGCTTTGCTTAATATGTGTCTGATTGTTCTAGGGAAATTTCCTTTTATTTTAACATGATCTAATAAACAGTTATTTTTAACCATTTTTCACTTGCTCCTGGATATGTTGCTGGAAAACCTTTATGCTACATGGAACCCACAGAAGATAGAGTTTGTTATTGGAGGAATTGGTCAACTGTGTTGATGGAAGAGGACAGGTTTAGGAGCACCCAGTAATGTTGTGAGGCTACAGGCCCAGTCACACATAACGACGCACCAGCGATCCCGATAACGATGTGCAGAGATCACTGGTGCGTCATTTACACATCGCTGGTAAGATGTCAAACAAGCATCTCATCAGCGATGTGAAAAACAACGCACTAGTGATCCAGAATTATACTGAGATCGTTGGGAATTGTCACTCCATAGCGTAGCATTGAAATCGTTGATCATTGTCCCTGTCAAACACAATGATGTAGCACTCCCAGCGGGAGCGCAACGACGTAGAAATGACCAAGATCAGTATTTAACGATCAACGATCTCACAGCAGGGGCCAGATCCTTGGTGAGTCTCACACAGAACAACATCGCTAACGGGATCGCTGTTGCGTCACAAAATCTGTGACGTTACATCGATCTCGTTAGTGATCTCGTTATGTGTGACAGGGCCTTATGGCAGATCTCAGATTGTTACTGATCTAAGTTAGTTTCTGTAGAGTGGTAAAGTGTCAATATAAACTGTTGCTGTTGAAAAGGTTGGTTAAATAGGATAAAGGGATAAGGGGGAGATTTTTTTTTAAGGCAGAGAACAAGTAATTATAGCTTTTTAAGGTGGGTGCAAAAATTGCATGTTTAAAGAACGAAGGGGAGGAGCCAGTGTTAGTGATAGGCTTTAAAAAATAAGTTAAAGTTCCCCCACTACAAGATGGGGAAGTGGAATACAACATGGTCATGTGCACAGATAAAGAGGTGTAATTGGAGTCAAAGTTGGAAAGGTCTTCACTGGTAATAGTGAAGAACCACACTAAAGCCCCCGTCACACTAAGCGACACAAGTTTTGTGACGCAATAATGACCTCAGCAGCGATCTCGCTACGTTTGACATGTAGCAGCGACCAGGCCCCTGCTGTGAGATCACTGATCGTTACAAACTGTTCTGGACCATTTTATGGCCGTCGGGCTCCCACTGGGCAGCGTGCATCGCTGTGTTTGACAGGGACAACGACCAACGATCTCAATACTATGCCCGAGAGTGAGAGGTTCCAAACAACCGCAGTATCGTTGCTGCGTTGCTGGTGAGATCTGACTGCTTGACATCTCACCAGCGACCACATAGCGACGCACCAGCGATCCTTACAGGTCATATCGTTGTCGGGATCGCTGGAGCGTCGCCAACTGTGACGGTACCCTAAAGAAGGAGAGGTCTGATGGCTTTGACTCAAACAAAACCTGCTATGTGGATGCGGTCAGCCTGGATTACCGTATATACTCGCGTATAAGCCGAGTTTTTCAGCCCAAAAATTGGGCTGAAAAGTGCCCCCCTCGGCTTATACGCGAGTCAATACGGCCCCCTAAAAGTTTGGCGCCCCCACCTCCCTTTCTGGGCCCCCCCCCGCATGCAGCGCTGCGCATATACATTACCGGTCTAGCAGCTGTCACCCTCCGATGGATCGCGGCCCCCGGCTCCGGGCTCCATCTTCCTCGCTGTCTTCCTGCTTGTCAGGTGACCGGCCGGCGTCGCGGTGACGTCATCGCGATGCGCGATGAGCCCCGGTCACAAGGCAGGAAGACAGCGAGGAAGATGGAGCCCGGAGCCGGGAGCCGCGATCCATCGGAGGGTGACAGCTGCTAGACCGGTAATGTATATGCGCAGCGCTGCATGCGGGGGGGCCCAGAAAGGGAGGTGGGGGCGCCAAATTATGAGGGGGGCCCTGCTGGGGCCATGTATACTACCACTGGGGCTATATACTACCACTGGGGCTATATACTACCACTGGGGCTATATACTACCACTGGGGCTGTATACTATTACTGGGGCTGTATGAATACTACCACTGGGGCTATATACTACCACTGGGGCTATATACTACCACTGGGGCTATATACTACCACTGGGGCTGTATACTATTACTGGGGCTGTATGAATACTACCACTGGGGCTATATACTACCACTGGGGCTGTATACTATTACTGGGGCTGTATGAATACTACCACTGGGGCTATATACTACCACTGGGCTGTATACTACCACTGGGGCTGTATGTATACTACCACTGGGGCTATATACTACCACTGGGGCTATATACTACCACTGGGGCTATATACTACTACTGGGGCTGTATGTATACTACCACTGGGGCTATATACTACCACTGGGGCTATATACTACCACTGGGGCTGTATACTACTACTGGGGCTGTATGTATACTACCACTGGGGCTATATACTACCACTGGGGCTGTATACTACCACTGGGGCTGAATATACCACTGGGCTGCTGTATACTACCACTGGGGCTGTATACTACCACTGGGGCTGTATGTATACTACCACTGGGGCTGAATATACCACTGGGGCTGCTGTATACTACCACTGGGGCTGTATACTACCACTGGGGCTGTATATACTACTGGGGCTGCGTGTATACTACCACTGGGGCTGTATATACTACTGGGGCTGCGTGTATAGTACCACTGGGGCTGCTGCTGTATACTACCACTGGGGCTGCTGTATATACCTCTGGGCTGCTGTATACTACCACTGGGGCTGCTGCTGTATATACCACTGGGGCTGCTGCTGTAACACTGCTGGGGCCTGTATATACCACTGGGGAGGCTGCTGTATACCACACTGCTGGGGGCTGTATACCTGTGCTGGGGTCCACCCTCGGCTTATACACGAGTCAATAGATTTTCCCAGGTTTTGGGGGCAAAAATAGGGGGGTCGGCTTATACACGGGTCGGCTTATACACGAGTATATACGGTAAGTATTTTCATAACAGCTATGGCCTTTAAGGTTGCAGAAGTGTCTATTACATCTTAGAAGCAGACATTTCAATGATTGATCCTGTAAAAAAATGCAAATCTGAACATGGCATTAAATGCTGTGGCAACAAAGCCAGGGAAAGATATAGTGCCTGCTTCTGGCATGAAGTATTTCCATTACTGAAACTCAGGAACACATACATAGACTACAAAGGACCAAGAGACACTACATGATTTTATGAATTTAGAGACTTTGCATTAATATTACTTTTGCCAATGACTCATCCAGGTGAAGTGGAGTTGACCGCCAGCTGCAGAGGAAAGAAAGGAATACTCAGAGGTTGGGTTTCTTTAAGGAAGGAAAAGGAACTGTTTGTGGCTGAAATAGAGAAGCATAACCCTGACTGAAGAATGTACTAAGGATCTTTAATTCCATTTCAGATTAAGAAAGCACTAAGATTTAGATTGTTCAGGAAACAGAAGAAACAGTCATCAACCATAAGGATGATGAAATAATAAAAACGGAGAAAAAGAGAACTAAGTGGACATCCAGAAAACCTATTTTAAACCGTCGCTCACTGTCAGTAGCAAAGCATAAAAGCTTAATAATATGACAAATATATATAAGAAGCAGTACACTATATCCTCTGGCTCCCATACATATAGTAAATTATTTTCAAATGGAAAGTCACTTGCTGTCACAATCAATACTGATTTAAAACTGGCTCCTCTAGGTCTTCTATAAGGGGCTTCCACAGTAGCTTTACTATGCCTGCTTATTATAATTGCTTCTATGGTCAGAATTGTATAATTTAAGGCAGAGGACCTAAGCCTTTCTGAACCTGAGAGCCACATCTAGCTCTGAAAGAGGGTTGCAATCCAGCTCTAGGCAGTGGCGTAGCAACTGTTTGTGACGCCCGGGGCGGTCGAAAAATTTGCCGCCCCCTTGGTCGTTGATAATCCGGGGTCAGGGGGGTACCGCTAGTGGGTTAGGAGCCTCTTAAGTGTACCTGTTAATCAGGGTCAAATTCAATGGTGATCAGCTGCGGTAGGACGCGCGCTTGCGGCCTCCGGAACGGCCGCTGGCGCTTAGTTATGATATAATGCCGTAATGCCGTAAAGTGCAGGCAGCGACATCACCACAGGTCCTATCACAGATCACCACGGTGTCCCTATTATAGTCATCATATTGTTATCTAGGACAACGATGTTAACAATTCCCCAATAGAACACGCTGGGATATACAGTATATAGCACCAAAGATAGAAGAATGTAATAAATCAAACACTGAATACAAAACGATCTACCTGTAAATTAATGAGAATAAACAGTAATATACACATAGGAAACATTGTGTACAGAGGAATATAGTAATATACAGGTCAACACATAGTACAGAGAGCAGAGGATGGCAATATACAGGTGTACACCTAGAACAGGGCTTGCACACACACACACACACACAGGCACAGCTCACACACACACACACACAGAGGCACAGCTTGCACACACACACACAGAGGCACAGCTTGCACACACACACACAGAGGCACGGCTCACACACACAGAGGCACGGCTCACATACACGGAGGCACGGCTCACACACACACAGGCACGGATTGCACACACAGAGGCACGAATTGCACACACAGCGGCACGGCTCGCACACACAGAGGCACATCTCACACACACACACACACACAGGCACGGATTGCACACACACACACAGAGGCACGGCTCACACACACAGAGGCACAGCTCGCACACACAGAGGCACGGCTCGCACACACAGAGGCATGGCTTGCACACACACACACAGAGGCACGGCTTGCACACACACACACACAGAGGCACGGATTGCACACACACAACTCACACACACATTCTACAGATTCCTCACTCAGGTATCACAATGCAGGAGGACGGCTTGTTTACATGGGCAGTTTCACCTGCTCACAGCAGCTGGGTCCCACTCCCAGCCCCTCCCCCACTCAGCAAAGCAGGAGATCAGCCACCTTGTGACCCGGAGCTGCTTTTCCTAGGTGTCCTCCTCCAGCACAGGTAGCCACCTCTGCTGGCTCTCACTGCTTCCCTTCATTCAGACCACTGGCCAGTCATCACCCCCTCTCTCCTCTGCTCTCCTCTCAGCTCAGCTCCTCTGCTCTCCTCTCACCTTCAAGCTCTTCCCTCCACTCCCCCGCTCTCCTCGCAGCTCCCCTCACGTCCTCCAGTCTCTCCCTGCATGTGTCCTGCGCTCTGCCCTGCAGGACGCTCACTGATGACATCACCGCCCTCTCCGTGCAGAGCAGAGCTGCAGGGGGCGGGAGATTTAAAAACAGACAGCAGCCGGCGTGCTGCACTGCTTGAGTATATAGCGCGGGCGGGGGCCGCGGATCCTATGGCAGTAGCTGCCACATTGCCGCCCTCACACAGGTGCCGCCTGGGGCAGACCGCCCCCCGCCCCCCCATACTACACCACTGGCTCTAGGAGAGGTTCATGAGCCGCATTTAGCTTTGAAAGAAGGTCTAGAGCTACATCCGACTTTGAGAGAGGTTCACAAGCCACATTCAGTTCTGAGAGAGGTTCACAAACCACATCCAGCTGAGAGAGGTTCATGAGCCACATTCAGCTCTGAAAGAGGGTTGCAAGCCACATTCAGCTGAGAGGGGATTACGAGCCACATCCAGCTCTGAGAGAGGTTCACAAGCCACATTCAGCTCTGAGAGGAGTTCACGAGCCACATTCAGCTCTGAGAGAAGTTCATGATCCACTTGTACAGTAACTTTGAGAGAGGGTCTCAAGCCACATCCAGCTCTGAGAGACAGCTATGCACCACATCCAGCTCTGAGAGAGGTTCATGAGCCACCTCCAGCTCTGAGAGGAGTTCAAGAGCCACATTCAGCTCTGAGAGAGGTTCATGAGCCACATTCACCTCTGGGAGAGGTTTACGAGCCACATATGGCTTAGAAAGAAGATCTCGAACCACATCCAGCTCTAAGAGAAGGTGAAATGTCACATCCAGCTCTGAGAGGGGGTCACAAACCACATTCAGCTCTGAGAGTCACTAGCAACATTTAGCTTTGGGAGAAGGTCTCGAGCAACATCCAGCTCTGAGAAATGGTTATGAGTCACATCCAGCACTGGCAGAGGTTCATGAGCCATATTTAGCTTTGAGAGGGGTCTCAAGCCACGAGCTCTGAGAAAGGGTCATGAGCCACATCCAACTCTGAGAGAGGGTCACAAACCACATCCAGCTCTGAGAGAGGTTCACGAGCCACATCCAGCTCTGAGAGAGGTTCACAAGCCAAAGCCAACTCTGGGAGAGGGTCACACACCCCATTCAGCTCTGAGAGATGGTCACTAGTCACATATAGCTTTGAGAGAGGGTCTCGAGCTGCATCCGGGTCATGAGCCACATCCAGCTCTGAGAGAGGTATCACGAAGCCACATCCAGCTCTGAGAGAGGTTCACAAGCCATATTCATCTCTGAAAAAGGGTTGCAAGCCACATAGCTTAAAACTGTGAACATAGCCTAAAACTGGTTTCAATCACTGACTGGTAACCCCAACTTACGATTTTAACTTAAAATAATGCTGTTTCCCAATTAATTTGCACAGCACGTGTAGTGTTGTGGAGGGAAGTTGGCAATCTGAAGTTCTGTATCAGATAAAAGATGTAACCCCTATACTAATATATTACAAAATTAATTATCATCATATGGCATTAAATTAGAAAATAACAGTCTTGACAAAAGGTGAAAATTCTCTAGAGGGCTTTAACGACAGATCCATGTTTGGAATTGACATTACAAGGATATATCTGTTTTCCTTTAACTGTGTTAGTTTAGTCCACAAATCATACCAAATGACAACATGTCTCTGTTTTTTGCAGACCATTGAAATGTATGCATACTCTTTTTTCACGGTCTCTATGTGGTGAATTGTACACCTCTTTAGAGTTGCAATAAATGTTGTTTCTGATGTCGTATGTATGGAGATATTCCCCACTAGATATCTGCAGTATGCTCTGTATTCTTCTTGGAAAAGACACAAATCAGAACCACTGAATAATCCTTGTACAGGGTGTCACAGTCAACCTTAAAATTTGATATTTTTAAAATTGTGGATCCACAGATTCTGTATAAAATTAATGACGGCTTTTCTATAAGCAAATTATCATCATGAGAACATAGCCTAATAATCTCATCCAATGTCGGCTCATATTACGGCATAGACAGCATTTATAACTGACTTTTGGTGATTAGAACAGCCTTAACTGCAACTAGAGAAAATCCTGAGTCTAATCCATTTCTGTGAGTTTTTGTTCCAAACTGTGAGATCAAATGATTTTCTGCTGACATTTTAATTGAAAATACATAAGTAGCGCCTGCCAATGCGTTACTCATTAATGATATTCTTGCACAGTATGGGCTTTGATTGCTGGAAATTTTTTTGCCTCTATCCTGGCTTTACCAAGGCCAAAAATGGTTTAAAACATATAAAAAAAAAACCTGGTAATTTTAATTACTTTTAGCTTTGTTATAGTTTCTCTCCAAAATCCCAAAGATTTAATATAGGGTATTGCTTTATGCCAAGTCGATTAGTGCCTAAAATGTTACTCTATATAATTTATTCTAACATATGCTGTACAGAATGGATGGTCATATCACCCAATGAATAATGTATCCTCACTTTGTTACACTGGGTTGTAAACAGCTCTTTTTAAAAGCTCCCTGCTGAGTTTATTGCATACATAATTAAAAGGCAAGGTTGTGAAGTCAATTACAAGTATTCATTTCTGTCTTCTTGTGCAAAGAGTCTGTCCATGGTCTTATATTAATTTTCTGTGTAGCCAGCAATTATTTCAGATTAAGCATTGAGTATTTGGTGAGTTATTTGAACCTCAGTATTTGTAAATCAGAATCAGCAGTGGTAAAATCAGAGGAAAAGTATAAAGAAAGACGTCACCCCTTCTGTATTTATCACCCGCTCCTGGTTTGTTCCAATACTGATGTAAAAAACTCACCAAATACTCAGAGTGTGCACGTGGCCTAAATAACCCGACTGATGAATCCTTCCATTTTTCTCTCGTCATCATAACTTTAGACTGGATTAGTTTTATGCCCACACTAAAATGACAATATTCAACCTGTTTCATGGTCAAAAAAATGTTGTCATTTCTCCTCTCTACTGATCTAACGGGATGCATTGCTGATTAACAAAAATCTATAATCACAAACCCAATCACAAGAAAAGATATTTTTAGGATCCAGGCTGCCCGGTGTGAACTGACAGCTCCGGGATCCGATTTTGGCCTAAATATATTCCTATGGGCCGATGGCAGTGATTTGCATCCGGTTTTGAGCTGTCCGGGAGGATCAGGCACATTTCGTTTTTTTGCCCAGACACAAAATTGGAGTTTGCAGCATTTTTTGTGTCCGGGGCACAAATCAGCCCAAATCGATCCCCCAGATCCGTGCGATCCAGCGCCCCCTAACATGGAGTCCATTGGCGCCGATCTTTCTGCACTGGAGAGCTCCCGGCTGGAAATTTCAGATCTAGACAGCGGCAGCAGCCGCAACTGCCGATTCCGGCAGAAAACAGATCGGAGGGCATATTTACCTCGGATCCCGTTTGTCCGAGCTGTCAGGTTGCGTCCGCTGCAATTCAGCCAAAACACCAGACACAGCCTGACAGCTCAAAAACGTGGTATGAAGTGTCCCTTATACAAGCTTTCTTTCAGGAAACTGAGGTGTCATGTCTTTGTTTCTTCATTTCCACATTGTGAGAGTTACAAAAGCAGTTCTATGGGGTCACTGCATTGTCTGAACCTACTTTTGCAAGTGAAGTCCTAAATTAGGTTGTTAGAAACTTAAGGGGGTTGTCCTGGGAAATTTTAAACATTGATGGTCCATTTGTTAAGATAAATTTCAATTTTAGATCATGTGTGGGGGTGTGACACTTGGCACCCATGCCAATCGGCTGTTCCCATGCTGGAGGTGAAAGAACCAGCTCAGTTGCAGAGCTGCACAGCAAAGCTCTGTCATCTAAATAGGAGCTGCAGTTGGTAACTGCCACCACTTGCACTAGGGGTGACATGTGCTAAGCGAAGGTGCCATGTGTTGCACCCCAACTCATCAAACATTGATCACCTATCCTAAAAATAGGCTCTCAATCTAAAAGTTCTGGACAACCCCTATAAAACCATTATCATCAGTGTGCTTAAAATTTAAAAAGGCTATTACACCTGTCCCTTCTCTCTTGGGTAGATTAACTGACACCATCGCACAATTAAAACAAAACCAATTTGTAAATCGGAACTTTTATATTTGAAACAGTGATATTATGCAAAGGACAAAAAAGACCTTTTGGTTAATCTACAATATGAATGCTCCTCCTCTCAGGCCCTTTTAGGCAGTGAAGAACAAGGCAGCAGTTTTATGATATCACCAAAACGATATGTTTGCTCTTGACCACGACTATTATTCTAACCTTTATAACTTGACCAGTCATCTCGCAGACGACCCAGAAACCCATTTAACTTACCTCCATGATTACTTAGCTTCCTTACTTCTCTGTCTTTATCTCCAGAAGGCATAGCACATGTAAATTCTTCAATCTATTTAGAAGAGCTTTCTACTGTCATTAACGAGCTGCCTGATGAAAAATCCCTAGGATTGATTGCTTCATTTATTTATGCTGCAAAATATATAATTAAGAAACATATTTGAGATTACACTGGAGCTGGCTAGTTTCAAACCGTGGATATTTACAAATATAGCCACGTGTGCTGCTAGAAAACCCCTAAGAACCCCGTGTGAAAGTTCTTCTATGGTTATGAATGCTATAAATTGCCTTAACCGTAAGATATGGTAATGATATGGGATTCAGCGCACAAAGGTATCAATAAAATATAGTTTTTATTTTTTATAAAATCATATAAAAAGTATAAATTTAAAAGGTTAAATATCCACGGAATATCCGGAACCTTGCTTTGTTCATTTAGGTTATCTTGCTGAAGTGGGGATATTGATTTCCTATAATAATACAGGATAAAAGTGTGTCACTTATTTGCGGGTTGAATATTACATAGAATTGTTAGTATAAGGACCTACCTCTTTAAGAATGAGTTGCCAGTGGAATATACCTCTGGAAAACGACATCTTCAAGAGAAGGGTGTGTCTGAGACCGATCTAGATGCTAAAATAGGGATTAGATTTAATTTAATACAATCCCTATTTTAGCATCTAGATTGATCTCAGACACACCCTTCTCTTGAAGATGTCGTTTTCCAGAGGTATATTCCACTGGTAACTCATTCTTAAAGAGGTAGGTCCTTATACTAACAATTCTATGTAATATTCAACCCGCAAATAAGTGACACACTTTTATCCTGTATTATTATAGGAAATCAATATCCCCACTTCAGCAAGATAACCTAAATGAACAAAGCAAGGTTCCGGATATTCCGTGAATATTTAACCTTTTAAATTTATACTTTTTATATGATTTTATAAAAAATAAAAACTATATTTTATTGATACCTTTGTGCGCTGAATCCCATATCATTACCATAAAATATATAATTATTCTTCCAAGGATGATGAATCAGTTTAATACTTTTATTGAGGGCAATTGTATTACTTCTAACGTGCATTTCCCATTTCACTCTATTTCACAAATCTTGCAAGATAGTATAAATTATAAGTCACCAGCCACCACGAGTCTCTGCGAAAAAGAACGCACTGCCTGTGTAAACAGGCTATTAAATAATTTCTGATAGGAGTTGGTTTAACGTTGAAATATCAGTGGGAGTAAATGCACCTTAAGTCACATATTGCTAAATCTTGGGAGAAAACTACCGTACTTCTTTCTCCTTTTACAATCTCTATTCAAGAATTAAACAGCCATGTTCTCTATAATGTTTGAAGGCATCTATTAATAATACTCTTGATTTATTCTTGACAATATGGGCTTCCTGGGATGACCTGACTTCTCTTATTTCGCCATTAGTTTTAATCTAGCTTGCCCCAGGCTTATATTTATTATAATAGTTGCCTCTTTGGTCTGCACCTCCTGTGTTTTGTGTCTCAGATTTAATGGCTTTAGTAATTTACTGATTAATGAACCACGGGTTTTGAACACCAGAGATTCATAATTTTGAAATTTGCTTCTTTTTCATTATTAGATAGGAAGAGTTTTAACTGCCTTTTACAAGCCACTGTTCATTTATGTTTGACTAGATGGGGACCCAATGTTATCACATCGGGAGAGCGGTGATGTCAAGATGTGGTGGGCTCTGTTGTGCTGGGCGTGTGGCTGCCTCTCCCTCCGTCTGCTCTCTCCTCCCTATGCTGTCTTCTCCCCTCTGTGCTCTTTCCTTTGACCTGTCTCCCCCTGTGCATGCTCTCTCCCCCCGTGCGCTCTCCCCTATGTATGCTGTCTTATCTCCCCTGTGCTGTCTGCACCCCTCATGTGCTCTCTCCTTGAGCTGTCTTCCCCCTGTGCGCTCTTGCCTTGTGATGTCTTCTCCCCTCTGTACTCTCTACTTTGAGCTATCTCCCCCCTGTGGTGTCCAAAGATGGCGGCAGCATGAGTAAGTGTGCATGCATGTCGGGTATACGCATGCGCACTTAAGCGGTGATGTGTCATCAGCGGTTTCGTGTGGCGGCAGTTGCAGGTGGCCGAGGCACATGCTGGCGGAACTGCACAATGTGACAGTACCGCCATTGGGCGCCATATTTGCACACCTATTACTTGGGTGTGCAAATATGGCGGAGGCAGGACATCTGGATACTGGAAGTGACAGATAGGACAGCACAATTATGTAACTCCGCCCCTGTGCACTCTCTCTGGTCCCCTCTGCACTCTGTTTCCTCCCTGCGCTCTTTCTCTACCCCTCTGTGCACTCACATCTCCACCTGTGCACTCTCTTTTTCCATGCGCTCTCTTTGCCCCCTGTATGATCTTTCTACACTCTGTACAGTCTCTGCACCTTCAGCGCTTTATCTGCACCCCTGTGCACTGTCTATGGGTCTCTTTGCACTTTCTTGGCCCTCCTGTGCACTCTCTCAGCCCTCAAGTGTGCTCTTTGTGCCCCCTGTGGACTCTGTGCCCCCCTGTGCATTCTCTGTGCCCTTCTGTGCACTGGGGTTTCCTGTGCGCTCTCTGTGCCCACCTGTGCGCTCTCTGTGCCCCCTGTGCACTCTCTCTGTTCGCAACCATCTTTTCATGCCTAGGTGTCAAAAGATGGCGCTCGCGTGCGCATGTGGCCGCCATTTTTGGACACTTGGGTATACAAATATGGCGGCCTCTTGAGTAAGTCCGTACGCATGTGCAGTTACTCAGGTGGTGAAGTGGGGCAGAGATAGGGTGGCAGTGAGGAGCGGCAGCGATGTGTTTCGTTGGTTTCTGATGGCGGCAGGTATGGCGGCTGCTGCACCACTCGCGGTTCTGTGCAATGGTCCAGCAGGTGCCATATTTTCATACTTTTCACTTGGGTGTGCAAATATGGCTGCTGAGCATGTAATAGGTGGACATCCTGACGGCAGAAGTGGATGAGAGATGCCGCAAGAGGATTCTAGAAGTAGATTTTAAAATTAGAGCATATTGTATTTCTTCTAATGATAAGTGGATTTTATGATGAAATACATTTTCTTGCTTGCCACTTGTATTTCATACCAATGTAAAAACTTAATAGAAGTCACAAATACAAAAATTCCCTCATAAACAATATGGAAACCAAATTCAAATATTACAACTAATGTATTAGATAGCTAACTTTATGCCAGAAATGTGGGTACTTTGTATGTTCTCCCCGTGTTTGCGTGGGTTCCCTCCGGGCTCTCTGGTTTCCTCCAACACTCCAAATACGAAGGGTGTTTCACATCTATGCGCTCACTGCGCTAGCTGCCTGCTGCCCTGGCGCTAGCGCAAATGCAAGCGCAGGGCATTTAGGGCTTGGGCAGCCTAGCGCAGGACGCATAGATGCCCTGCATTAGCCTCAGCTGCACTCATGCCGCATTATAGCCTATGGCCGAGCACAGCTGAGTGCGCGCTCTGTATAGTGAGAATCGCAAGTGAGAGTGGCAGAGCGCACGGCACATGCACCTGCCACTTAGCACCCAGAAACGCCCAACTGGGCGTTTCTGGGAGCGTCTGACCAAGCACATGCACCGTGCGCTCTGACACTTTCACTTGCGCTTCAGAGTATTCACAGCGCGCACTCGGCTGTGCTCGGCTATAGGATATAATGGGGGCACGAGCGCAGCCGAGCGCACAAGTATGTGTTTACAAAAGCTGTAAACACAGCCCCACAGTGCCCCAAATCACCTCTGCGCCTGCACCTGCGCCAGCATGACCAGGTGGCGCAGGTGATGTGCCCAGGTGCAGAGGTGTGGAACAGACCTCAGTTATACTTTTTCTCTGCAAGTTCCTCTCCTGGATCTTCTCCTGGTTTTGGCACACAAAAATGAACGCTGATCAGGAAAAAACTGCATTTGAAAGCAGCTTAAAACAAGTAAGGCTACTTTCACATTAGCGTTCCCCTCCGCAGTGTTCTGCAAAGGGGAGCCGCAATGTAAGCGCAGCACCGCAAGTCCCTATCTTTATAATGGGAGCGCACGGTGCTGCGCACCGCCCATTCACTCCCATATGTGATCTGTGCATGTTGCATTTCTTGTGCAGACGAGACTGGGTGATTTGTGGGCAGGCATCCGCCTGCTCACAGATCACATATGGGAGTGAATGGGTGCGCATGGTCTTGCGCAGTCAAGCGCAGCACCGTGCGCTCCCATTATAAAGATAGGAACTTGCGGTGCTGCGCTTACATTGCGGCTCCCCTCCGCAGAACGCTGCGGAGGGGAATGCTAATGTGAAAGCACCCTAACAAATAAATATCCTTCATGTTCTAGTATAAGCACCAAAAAAAATGATTGATGCTTATACTGGCTATATTATTATTATTATTATTATTTTTATTTATTTATTTATAGAGCATCATTGATTCCATAGGGTGGCTTCACATTTGCGACCCCTCCGCAGCGTTCTGCGGAGGGTCCGCAATGTGACCGCAGCGCCGCCAGCTCCTATCTTTATAATGGGAGCGCACGTGCTGCGCTTGACAGTGCAAGACGTGCACATGCCTGCACACAAATCACATATGGAGTGAATGGTGCGCACGTCATGCGCTGTTAAGCACAGCACGTGCGCTCCCATTATAAAGATAAGAGCTGCGCCGCTGCGCACACATGGCGATTCCCCTCCGCAGAACGCTGCAGAGGGAACGCTAATGTGAAGCCACCATAGTGCTGCACATGAAAAAAGTTACATACAAACAAGTTAAAAATACAATGAACAAACTAACAGTGACAGACTGATAGAGAGGGGAGAGAGGACCCTGCCCTTGCAGGCTTACATTCTACAGGGCAATGGGGAGGGAAACAGTAGGTTGGGTCTGCTTGGCATATTATTGAGATATCGCTACATACAAAAGTAAAATTGATCTCCGTATACCTTCAGATTGAGCTGACAATCTCATTGATCACGCAACCAGCGACTTCTTAAATAATTCAGTCTTTACATTCATAAAACTAAAGGTCCAATTACACATACTGGCAGCTGGCATGATATGACCTCAGAAAGATAAACTTTTACTGATCGCTAAACAGCAGGTAAAAGTAAGTAATGCACACAGAGGGCTCTATACTAGATTGCTCAGTGGCTTATGCTGCCATAGTTCTCAGTGGTCCGAGCACTGTTTACATAAGTTGATGAACCACCGAGAACGATAATCTTTTGTGCTTGCTGCACAAAAGTTCTCTTCCCCCGAATGAACAATCGCTTTGGTCATTTATCGGGGGATCACCAGCCAGTTTACATGGCAAAATAATAGTGTTATGAGCCTTTTTAACAACACTTATTCACAATTAATTTTCAGGGTTTGGGACATATACCAAATAATTTAACATTTGAATACATGGATATTGTCATTTGCCTGTATTAATCTATCAGTAAATTGACCATGTAGACTCATGCACTCATATACCTTCCCTATTAGCCTTAAGGTACAGTTACACGCTTCAATGTCGTTAAAGGGATCCTGTCACCTCCAAAACGCCTCCTAAGCTATCAAAACATGTCCCTGCAGCATC
This sequence comes from Allobates femoralis, assembly GCA_033576535.1. Classification (NCBI taxonomy): domain Eukaryota; kingdom Metazoa; phylum Chordata; class Amphibia; order Anura; family Aromobatidae; genus Allobates; species Allobates femoralis. The sequence goes on from JARQOC010000003.1 coordinate 716,300,559, forward strand.
CCATCACTAATCTCACACTCCTTTTGTCTCCGAAAAGCATCTTGTGAAAGTGCATAAAAACGTTTTAATACTTACTCATTAGTGATTATAATTAGCAGGGGCTATATTCTTTAGTCACCAGGGCATGTTGTTTTGCAGCTCCAGGATCCACCCTCTCTCTGTCTGTGCTGCTGTGATGTGGAGCTGAAGGCAGGACTAATGATTTGCATTCTGTGAGTGATAGAGAGGGGAGGGCAATGCCTGCCACAAGCAGAGCACACAGACAGAGAGAGGGTGGATCATGCAGGCTGCAAAACAGCCCGCCCTGGTGACTAAAGAATATGGCCCCTGCTAATTATAATCACTAATGAGTGAGTATTAAAATGTTTTTATGCACTTTCACAGGATGCTTTTACGAGACAAAAGGATTGTGAGATTAGTGATAGGATGGTGCAGAGAAATGTTTTGGTAGCTTAGGAGGTGTTTTGGAGGTGACAGGATCCCTTTAAGATATCACCAACGATCTCACGGGAGCGCGGTCGTTAGGACATCTTCTTGACATCGTTGGTGAGATGTCACACGTCTAGATATCGTGGATGACGCACCAACGATGTAGCGAGCAGCTATCGTTCGCTCAACCCAGCGTCGTGATTAGGCGAAGTCGTTAGCGACATCGTTATCGCGGTGTCACACAAAACGATGCAGCAGGTTGGCTGATCGAGGATCGTTTGATTTCAGAACATGTTCTCAAATCTGAGATCAGCGATCCAACAATTTATTGTAGCTGTATCTTGGTGTCACACGCAACAACGTCCTAACGATATCATTTGAACGACTCCAAACCCGTGAAGTTTGAGCGATATCGTTCACGATCTCATACCGTGCAATGGGGCCTTAAGGGTTTGTCTAATGTTGGTTCTCTGGAGTGTACGGCTCTTTTCCCTTCCAGTTTTTTAGTTGCCTGCAGGTGTTTTGCCCCTAAAGATTGACATTTCAGACCTTTGGAGAAGCACAGAGCTCTGAAAGTGGCCAGAACCAGCGATCCGATTAGCTTAAGAGCAGCTGTTACAACCTGCATAGCAAACAGCTTGCAAGTGTGTGCTCCTTGCCTTGGATATTGGCCTTTGCATAGGTGTCCGGTAAATCTAGGCAAAGATCTGTAAACTATCAAATTAAAAATCATTTTCTCCTTGACAAGAGCATTGCAAAGTTGCTTATTTTTAACTTGCATTTTTATCCATTTACGGACATGAGACAACTGTGACGTTGACTAGCTATCAATCTTTATTAACTACTATGTTACTATGTCTTTGCAGAAAAGTCTCATGTGCTCAATGTATGTGTTGGAAAAGATACAAAGCATTACGCCAAGGTCTGGTAACTTCCAGAAATCATGCTCGCAACAGTTCTAGATTACACTGATTGAACTCATATAAAGTAAAGTAACTACTGAATAGGAACATAAAACCAGTGAAGTGGCATGACATCACTTAAAGAAAATCACAAACATTTGTCAGTGAAACCAAGGAACAATATTTCAGAGCAATACTTTCCCTCATGCAAAGTCCAGTAAATTCCCCATGGAATAACAGTCTTGTGCTGGAGCACAAAGACAGATGATACACAGAGCAGAGGTCAATGGAGCCGCAGGCACCAGGCTCATGCAGATCTGTTCAATTGAAATAATGTATTCTGAAGTATGGCTACTGACTAACATACACTGACACCATCTATTATGTGCTTGAAGATGTCTAATATGTTACATATAGTGTTTTTATTTTGGCTTGTAACAAATAGTACAATTTTCATGCATTTCTTTTTTAAACATTTTTATAAACATTTCTTCTACATATCTGCTTTTATGATTTATTTATTTCCTATAGTGAAGCCTATAGAAAAATGCATGACAAGAATTGCACCTTATAAAATCATGCTGTGTATTTAGCCAAGGACCCAAAATTGCATGGAAGGTGTGAAACACCACAAAAAACCTGCACTATTTCTATTGAATTTATTTTGGCTGTAACATTTTTGAAATGTAAAAAATAATGTAAAAAAGCAAATGAAAAAAACAAAAACTCCCTTAACCCTTAACGACCGCCAATAAGTTTTAAAACGGCGGTAAGAAATAAGTGTATGGTGCATCCCACAGTTGGAAAATCTCTGAGTTTTGAGCTACTGGGGGTAGCTGAGACCCTGGAGATCATGATTCAAGATGGATTTCCCGCTCCCCGGTCATGTGATCACCATCCCTCCTACTGTTTCCTCGCCAGCCCCCGCAGACTGTGAGCCTTCGTGGACAGTGTCTCCTCCCCTCCTGTATTGTAAACTAGATTGTCCAAATTTTCTGTCTTGTCCGCATTCTTCCCTCTTCATATGTAAAGCGCCATGGATTTTAATGTTGCAATATAAATAATAATAATAATAAAAATAATAATAATTACTGAATGGATAACTGTGACCACATGATCAAAAAAGTAAAATAATTTCTCTCTCATGACATGACCAAACATGTCAGATGGGAGAAAAATGTCCTTCCCTGGTCCTCTGCATCCCCTGTTTCGGCCTCCCTCCTCCTCTGCAGCTTGTAAAGTGGCGGGTGCATGAGTTGTGTACCCACGGAAATCTGCCTCCTCCATTTCATTTCTCTCTGATCTGACATATTCTAACATGTCAGATAAGAGAGAAATGTCCTCCTGCGATACCTCCATAAGCTCCAAATCCCCTGCATCCCCTTCTCTTCTTTTTGCAAAATAGTGGGTGCATGCACAGTGCTCTCACAGAAATCTGCCTCCTCCACCTACCAACTGTCAGGAACCAATTTACTAGGACTAAATATAACTAGTGTTAGATTAGGCTTAGTTTTTTGGGTTAGGCAGCGATATAAAATGAAATGGAATGCAGATTGTTACTGGCATACAAATGCTTGCCTCGGCGGTTCTGGGATGGATACTGAATCTGCATCTGAAGCCGAACTGTGACGACCTGTTTCCTCCATAGGATACCAAAATCCATCGGTAGCGGAGATTAGTCATCACTGCTGAAACCTCAGAGGCAGGGTCATGTTCTGCAGATCCCCTACCAATGTGGTATTTTCACCTGTCCTTTCACCCAAAATTTCCCCTCTTGTAGCAGGCCCTGGCTTCAAACTAGTATCACTAATTTTGCACCCATTGGTTTTTTCAAAATCTTTGTAAGGCATGATATACTAGAACGTATTGCCCAACAAAGGTATATGTCGAATAATTCATTTTGCAAAATCCCACATCCATCTATTTCTGAATGCCATCAACTGTCCCGGAAATGAAAAAAAAGAATTGGCTATTACCCTGAACTTGGGTATAGTAAAGAAAAACCTACTCTGAGTTCCTACTGGGCAACTAAATCTGTTCACAGCATCCCTGTATTTGCAACTCTAATGATCCCTTATCCTGATATGAAACCCTAATGAGATTCCTCCATCCTAATGACAATTCCCAAGTCCCCCCCCCCCCCCAAGAAATAACTCCAATTATGATCAACTAAATAAATTGAAACACTTAATTTCATTCCTAAAAAATGAATTTCTAAATTTCTATACCCCGAAGCCAAATGTTTCCATTGACAAATTCTTGTTGAATTTCAAAGGCCATCTTATTGCAGAGCAGTGTACGATTCCCTAGTGCATTATGTGGATGTTTGCCGTTTGACTAAATCCCAGACAGCACACTTACCAATGTATTTCAATAGGTCTTGTTAGATGACAGTTTTTTCACACCAACCAAGTATTTGTGTGGAAAAAAATTACAGCATGCACTTTTTTTCTTCTGTATACCATATAATCACCCATTCAAGTCTATTGGTGCACAAATAAAATTGGGACCCATAAGTAACATCCATATTGCATCCAATTTTTATTGGTATATTGATATATTGTAATTATTAACTTAAGAAATTGTATTTTTTCATGTACATTTTAAAATACTGATGTTAAATATGGATATCACACATCTTAAATTACAGTCACACGGATGGGACACGCATGATATGGATGAAATGCGTCCGAGTTCTCTGGAAGAAAATTGGACGTTTGTTTACACGCTCCCCAGACCGCTCTGACCCCGGAGAATGAGAGACAGCCATGAAAATCAGGAACGGTTCTCTGATGGATTTGTATATTTTTCACAGATCATTCAGCAAGAACTAACAGACTCAGTACAGCAGAGAAATAGCAGAAAATCTTTAAAGAAGGCCATTGAGAAAGATGTTTAAAGGGAACCAACCACCCCAAATGACCCCCCCGGACTGTTTCTATAGGTCCCTACACCCAGCACATACATTTGCTGCAAGCTTTTTTGCTAAAAAAAACTGTTTTTTATAAGTGAAGATATAGCTTTAGAAAGTTTATAACATTAGGACGAGTGGGCGTAACTTAGCTTGTTATCCAGCCGTGTTGCAGCTGCCAGTCATCCTCCTCTACCCTATCGCAGCAGTGAAGTCCAGCCCTTTCTCCTAGTTACAGCCTGGTGCACGGGATCTCATGCCCGTGCACACGTCATCAGCTAGAGCCGGGTCGCGAGCACACGCTCTGACTTCCTGGTGTAATGCACAGCTGAGCGCAGGAAGTCAGAGCGCGCGCTCGCGACCCGGCTGTAGCTGATGACGTGTGCACGGGCATGACATCCCGTGCACCAGCCTGGGACGCTGAAAAAAGGGCTGGCCGTTACTGCTGTGACCAGGACAGGATGATGACTGGCAGCAGAATCTCGGCTTTAGAAGGAGCTAAGTAACGCCCATCCGTCCTTTCATTATAAACTTTCAAAAGCTATATCTTAACTTATAAAAAACAGTTTTTTTTAGCAAAAAAGCTTGCAGCACATGTATGTGCTGGGTGTAGGGAACCATATTAATAGTCCGGGGGGGTCATTTGGGGTGGTTGGTTCCCTTTAACACAATAAAAATACCCTTAGGCCCCTTTCACATCAGTGGTAATCGCTGATTGCGGCAGTTGCGGTGAAAAAAACGCAACTGCCGCGATTACCGCATAATGGCCGAACTTGCGGTTCATTTGCGGCAAGCCCTATGCAATGTCTATGGGGCTTGCGGTAAGTGTGCGGCAGGTGCGGCAAGTGCGGTTTCGGCACTTGCGGGAGATGCGGCTGTTTTTTTCGCGGCTGCATCTGCGGCAAGTGCTGAAACCGCAACTATACCGCACCTGCCGCAAGCCCTATATACATAGCATGGGGCTTGCCGCAAGTGCGACTGTTATGCGGTAATCGCGGCAGTTGCGTTTTTTTCACCGCAACTGCCGCGATCAGCGCTTTACCGCTGATGTGAAAGGGGTCTAACCCTATTTTCAATCTTTCATGCTATATATATAACTATGAAAGTCTGGATGTAAGCAGCAGTAAGCATCGCTTACCAGAACGCAAGATCTGTCACAAGGTCATTAACAAGTAAAACAGACTATACCTGATGTCCACAGTCTGGCAGCCTTGTGTGAAACCAGTTGAAGAGGAAAAACAGATGCTTGAGTTCATTTTCTGACCTTCACTTTGAAAATAAGGGCAAGAATGTGACTGATTTATGATATTTTGGGATAAAAGACTTGCAACTAATTATGTTCATTTATGCAAATGCAATAAAGTTGGCTTCATAAAGGTATCAGTATTTTTGGAAACGTGTTTTTTTTTTTTAACCTAACAACCGATTTGTGCTATGTGATAAGGTTGTACTGATCAGTAACTGAATCCATATTTACAAATCATTACGAAAGGGAATATTAATGAATCCAACCTGACATTGTAACTTAATGCATCATCTAAATACCTCTTAAGTGCCATAAAAGTTGCAGAAGGCATTTCTTTTAATCATATAATTAAATTTATCATGGTGTCAAGTTGCCGTCCAGCCCATCTCACGAGCAATGAGCTACTCCTCGAAGCTCGTCACTTAAGCATTCATCCCAAGGGGATGCTAACACCACAAACTTTAATCCTGTTCATATTTCAGCAATGTATTTCCGTTTCGCCTTGGACTTAGCTCTCCGCTTGGACGTGGCGCTCTGTTGGGCAGATAGATTGAAAGTATATCTGAGCATCCAGAAAGTATTTTATGCCTTTGGCTGTGAGAAAAACGTAGAGACGTCTCCAGGTTATAAACTACTACTGGATTCCAAAAATAGCGTATTCTGAAATAATGAGTTTTCCACTCAAAGAAAAATACCGTAAGGTTCCAAATGAATTAGTTTAATAATCAGGCCTTTTCTTTCTTATCCTTGAGTAAATTTACATTTAATTAAAAGAAATATTGTCTTACATTTGTACAAATTATCTAAACAATGCATCCAAGATAGATAAAGCACCTAATAAACCTATAAATAGCATTTACATCTGTGGACTATTTCCATTTACAATGGTATTCATCAGGTATATAACAGAGTGATGGGTCAAATAGTAGACATTGATCTACCATTATACATCACGGCGTGTTAACTGTGCAGCGCTGTAAAGCGCACTCCCAGCAGCAGCCTGTGTGACTGGTTGGGAAGGTAAACATCGGGTAACTAGGGGCAGCGTTATCCAGCACCGCATAGCGGTAACGCTATGTGGTGCTGGGAAAAGTACTAAGATAAAAGCGCAATCCGGAAGGCTAGGGTCAAAACGTAAATGTGACCCTAGCCTTAGTGAGGCCATTGACAACAAAGAGTTGGGGACTGTAGCAACCAAATAAGATTGACCCTTAAAGGGAATCTGTCAGCAGACTTTTGTTTTGTAAATTGACAACATCCCACTGCAGAGATTGAGGAACAGATCATAATGTTAAAGGGAATCTGTCAACAGGTTTTTGCTACATCATCTGAAAGTAGCAAGTTGTAGGCAAAGAGACTCTAATACAATGATGTATCACTTAGATTACTGGGTGCAGCCATTCTGACACAATCAAAGCATTTAGTTTTAGCCATGCGGCAAAGCTGGGAGAGCTGACCCTGCCCATAACAAGCTCTCACAAGAGACTGTACGTTGACAGTGACAAGTCAATCAGGGGAGTGGGTGTATTGGACTGCCATGCACTTGACAATGTACTCCAGTAATGGTAATCACCAGGTGATAAAGCCTTTAGTTTAAGTAAACCATAGCACAGCCTGAAAAAGAGAGACATAATTGATCTTTGATTTTTTAACCCCTACAGCATGCTGTCCTCAGCTTATATAGGGAAAACCTGCTGAACCAACCATTTAATGTGTACAGGGTATTCTTGACTCTTCCCCCACAGATAATATCAGGTGAAAGAAGGATCTGGCCTGTTGAATTTCATCAGCCGTTCCTTTTGTTTGGCATGAAGATAAGCCGCTGCCAGGGAGTGCAGTTGTGGCTCTCTCATAGATAACACAGGAGCCAAGCGTTCTTTTATATGGGAAGACGGAAGAGATAGATGACAGCTAAACAATTGTTCATTTGTTAGGTAATGTGTAGGACCAACATGGAATTTTCTTGCTGTCTTTACAATAGAGTTAGAAAAGATGCCCCCTTATAAAAGTTCATATTTCAGTTCCTGCTACCAGCCATTCCCAGTGAAAAAAAATTTCATTGGTAAATAATATAAGAACTTGTGGGTCTTGATGGGGGCTTTCAGATTTCATAAATATCCTGATAGATAAAATGGAATGCACCACAGAGTAAAATGGAGCAGGGCAATCCAGAGGCAAACACATGATGAAAAATATGGAAAGCTATTTTGAAATTTCAATGAAATAAGGCTAAGTTCATATTTACAGTCAGATAATTATAATAAAAGAAATAGATCTGTATGATGCTCTTTATCATCCAGTCTAAGGTAGGGTTCACATTGGCGTTGCAACATGTCGCATCCCTGGTGCGGACGAGACTGTGTGATTTGTGCGCAGGCATCCGCCTGCGTACAAATCACATATGGGAGTGAATGGGAGCGCACGGTCATGCGCAGTCAAGCGCAGCACCGTGCGCTCTCATTATAAAAATAGGGGCTTCTGCTGGCTGCGCACACATGGCGCTTCCCCCCTGCAGAACGCTGCAGAGGGGAACGACCAATGTGAACCCAGCCTAAAATATGAACAAAAAAGAACCAAAACAGATCCTATAACATTGAAGTCAATCTGTTACCATTTGCACCAGTAATGCAATGGATCTATTTTGCACAATATTATTATTTATTATTACATGAATTCCATTTGTCGGGTCAAACTCAAGTACACAGAGGCACAACATTAACAATTGGTCAAAGTCATGGTCCAACCTTGATATTTATTAAGAAAATGTCTAAAATAGACAACGTTTTAAAAATAAGCTTGACGCTTTGTAATACAGTAAAAGGAACCCCAGGGAATTACGTAGTAAATTTAAAAGGGGGAAAACTGATGGCAAAGAACAAAGTAAGTGATTACAATTGCAAAATGTACCTTACTTCCTACATTGTGTCAAACCCTGAGGCGCATTTCAGTGCAATGCTATCGTCTGGAGGAGACCGGGCTTCAACCAATAGTAAGTGGCGGTAGTGACAACCTAGATCCCCGTTCATTGGTGCACAGCGCAATGATGGGAAGGGGGCAAGCACATCACTGAGCACATCATCCAGACAATGTGACCACACGAGACTTGAATCCCAGCTCACATATGTGTAAGCGAACTGGGAGTCAGATCACTTGACCGGAGCACCAGTTGGGAGAGATGCTTCCAGGTATGACCGGAGCACCAAGAGCCAGCTGTAGTAGTCATTGGGTATTTCCTTGAGAGCCGAATATAATTACCCAGATTTGGTCCACAGGCCAAAGTTTGACATGGATGCTCTAAAAGAAACCAATGGAACATGCAAATGGGGATGTGAACGAAGTGTAAATGATAGCTCACAGGGATCAGACCGAACGGGGGAATGTTGTTTCTAGAAACACATAATCTCAATCTCATTTTCCTTAAATTAATCCCATTTTCAAATTAAATACATTTGAGAAAAATTGTCAAAATGCAACAATTTCTGCACTGGGCTTCCCTCCAATTAGTATTAAGATATGAATTGGACAGATTAGGATACAGATTAGGAGTACAGAAAGATCAGGTATGTTGAATTGCAATGCACAATTCTTCTGTTTTCTAGGAAGATAAGCCATGACCAAAGGTGTTCAGCAGAAGCGTAAGGCCCCTGGATACATACTAGATACAATTTGTCCACGCGTGGCAATTTAGGGGAGAACAACAAAGCATATAATGTGTACAGATGATGTAAGGCTACCTTCACATTACGATTTTGAAGGGAGCCAATGCTGTCCGATACAAATCGGACAGCATCGGCTCCCTTCTGATGCCTGGAATCGGATGCCAAATAGGCATCCGATTCCGACATTAAATCGCTGCGTCCGGGCTGGAGGAAAAAAAAAAAAGTATATGCTTACCTATCCCCGAGGCCCCTGCCGTCTCTCGCCGTCTCCGGTGTCCTTGCGGTGTCTGCATTGGTCTTCTTCTTCTGTACAGGACCTGCCGTGATGTCACAGTCACGTGAGCAGGTTACACCATCACGGCAGGTCCCTGTACAGAAGAAGAAGACCTCTGCCGGCACTGCAAGGACACCGGGAGCCTGCGGGAGACGGCGGGGGCCTCGGGATAGGTGAGCATATACTTTTTTTTTTTTTAACCCCTGCTCTTCCAGTTTGTAGCAGTTTTACTGTACTGAGCATGCTCAGTACAGTAAAATTGGGTCCGATGTTTCCTCGGACCCTGCTCCATAGGGCCCCATGATTAATTGATTGGACCAAATCAGATGTGCACTAAATGGCATCCGATTTGGTCCGATCCGATTTGTCCATTTTATTTTCGGTGCAAAAATCGGACAGAGTCGTCTTTATAATTTAAAAGTGAAATAATTGAAGACATCATCCAGCGCTACTACCTGTGCTATATCTGTCAGTCTTTACTTGTATCTAATTACCTGTGTCCTCACAACGTAGACATCTATGACATCGCACTATTCATACTTTTACTGGAAAGTCCATACATATGTTGTGAGTTACTTTGAAATAGTGGAAACCCTGGACTAGGTTGCAAAATCCAAGACCACATAGGTTTTTTTTAATTCAGACATTTGTGGTTACCATTACTAAGGATCTATGAAAAACTGAACTTGCTTCCAATAAAAGGTATCATAGGCTATAAATAATTCAGCTTTTCACTAAGACAATTTAGGATAACAAGCTGAGTTAGTCAGGAGCAAATGTGGAGGAAAATGTGCCAAATAGTAAAATAACATTTTATATTATATTATACGCCTTTTATACCTTGGGAAAGCAATTTATACATTTAATATGCAACAAATTTACGATATAAAAATAGGTTACAGCACAATAGTGGATTAACATATAGAATCAGTGTGAAATGCAATACGGGAGTGAGAATCAACACTAGTTAGAATCAAGACTCTCAAAACACATTCAGACCCCTATTGATGTATTCATGGGAAGCCAAAGTGTCTAATTTCATACATTTATATATTTACTATATGATTCCAAGCTAAATAGCCAAAATGTATGAAACACAACACAGCAGCAAAGTACAAGCTCAGCACTTATTTATCAAAAGCAAAATATAAAATGAAAGCTGCGCTGTGATTCCTTGCTAAGTGCAACAAAGACAGAGTTGCTTGTTATAAGCCGAAATCTCGCATATTGGGCATATTGAACTACCAATACATTTGCTTAGGATGGAAGTGCTGTCTCGTGGAGTAAGTATCCATTTTGGGGGGAGTCGAATGCAGGGAAACTGAGGAGTCTGAGTGTGATGTTTGGCTTACTGACTTCACAGCTATGGTCGTGCAGTCAGAGTCATGGAGTTGGTAGTCGAATTCATGGAAATTGAAGAGTCGGATGTTTGGCTTACCGACTCCACTCATTCTTTTGTACTTTTACTGTTGGCTCAATTGGACAACAACCCACTGAGGGTGCACCCATATTCACCGGATTCACACGGTGTGCTGTTTAAACCTTTTCTCTAGTTTTAGCATTGAGTTGTCTTCTTCTTTGTAAATGTTAACAGCTTTATTTACAGGCTCATCATATCTACTTTATTTATGTTAGAGTGACAACCATTGAAGCTTTCATCGAAGTTGACTCTCAGCTTTCCTAGAGTTATGAACGGCAAATCTAGCATATATATGCATAAAGTATTGCCCCTTGGATAAGTTATCAATATCAATGGACAAGCCACTCCAATCTGCTCATCCTAGCTGTGCTCTTAAGTACAGGTCGGTGAGGACAAGCAATTGACCCCATACAAATGTAACAATTTGACATCCTAAAGGCCCTGTCACACATAACGAGATCGCTAATGAGATCGCTGTTGCGTCACAGATTTCGTGATGCAACAGCGATCCCATTAGCGATGTCGTTCTGTGTGAGATGCACCAACAATCTGGCCCATGCTGTGAGATCGTTGATCATTACACACTGCTCTGGATCATTTCTACGTCGTTGGTCTCCCGCTGGGAACGCTACATTGTTGTGTTTGACAGAGATAATGAGCAATGATCTCAATGCTACGCTATGGAGTGACAATTCCCAACGTCCTGAGTATAATTCTGGATCACTGGTGCGTTGTTTTTCACATCGCTGGTGAGATACCTGTTTGACATTTTACCAGCGATGTGTAAACGACGCACCACTGATCTCTGCACATCGTTATTGTGATCGCTGGTGCTTCATTATGTGTGACAGGGCCTTACGTTTTGCAGGTTAGAATATTTCTTTAACTTATTATGAAACTATTCTGAATCAGATCCTGCTGTAAAATAACATAAGCAGCTACAATTCTCTCTAAGTTATGGTAGTAGTACATTCACAGAAAACAAATACATTCATTCAGTACTTAAATATAATTAAATATGTACAAAATAATAATAATTAGGGCTTAGTTTGCACTGGTGCCATGGCTTTGCCGTTTACAAGAAAAGATCTATGATCCCATGATCCTCGTAACAATGCACAAACACACATACATATATATATATATATTGTCATATATATCTTTTATAAGTAATTGGATGAAATTTGATTGTAATACATCTCTCATATTCTCATATATATATTCAAATTTCTATAATTTGTACAATTGCCTGTAAAGAATGCTACAGTCTATTACAAGGTCAGTCCTCAGTGGCTGGTTCTTTGGTTACGGACTTTTGACTATTAGGTAAGGTCTTGGGTTTACTGTTAACACAGCAGAAGGAGCTCAGTGATCTAATCTGCAAACTGATTTTGTAGTTAATTAGCATGAGTAAGAAGGGGCAAATGCTGGAGTATCCTAAAAACAGCACAATAAGAATGGTCGAGGTTAAATACCATGACCTTATGTCTTTCAAGAGGAAGACAAGGACATAGTGGGCAACCCACAGTGCAGTGACTAGGGCCATTAACAGCACAATCACTTTGGAAGCCCGCAGGACTTCAGTTTCTGAAGGGTCGTGTCCAATCCAGATATTGCCATAAGTTGCTTTCTTTTGCTCATAAAAAAGCAGGAGTACGCGAAAACTGACCAGAACTAAAATAAATAATGGAATTAGATCAGTGATGACCATGAAGATAAGGTGATAATAAAATTCAAAGGCAGTATTTGGAAAATCAATCTGACATTCTTCATGCAGAAAGCTGTGATGGAAGGAGTACGTATCATTGAGAAGAGCTTGACTTTGCGCAAGATTCCCAAAAACTAGGTAAGGGCAGCAAACTACAATTCCTGTGACCCACAAGACAAGCACAGCTATGAGATGATGCTTGCGCCATTTGCCATTTGGAGGTGTCCTCAGTGGATGGACAACTCGATTGAGTTTCACACAGTAGAATACAGCCAAGTATAATGTGAACCAGATCTCCAGCTTAGTCGTCAATGATGCTGTAAACAATCCCAACTTGCAGACGTGAGAATTGGGGATCAATCCAGCATTGAAAATAATATTTATGGCATTGATCACAATACTCTTCATTAAGTGAGCAAATGCAAGGCTGAAGATGAGGGCAAATGATGTTGGCAGGCGTCTTGTAATGCACTTCCATGTGCAATAAATCAAGATTGCATTTCCCAGTAAACTCAAAAAGATCAGGATGCAGCAGGCAATAATTTCTATGCTACTCGAAGAAAGCTCCATTTTCAGTATCAGATGAACATCCACAGAGATCTTGTCATTTCAGGGAGAAAGGATGCAAGGAAGAATCTATTCCTCAAACTCATTGTACTGATTAAGAAAATCACCTTTGGCAGGTAAGAAAAATAAAAAAGAGAGCAGCAAAAAACCTGAGCTGTGTGTATACTGCAAGGCAGAGAAACGTATGTGGCAATACCATGGGACTGAATGATGGAAGAGAATAACACATGTATACCTGGTAATTAAATCTTCAAGCAGCCTGGTAACAGAAGAGCAACATATAATCATTTCTCCTGAGATTTCTAGTGCAATCCACAGTCTACTATCAGTGGATGAAAAGAGCTAAGAGCCTACTTTGTTAATATTCTTATCAGTTATTATTTATTTATTTATTTAAATAGCGCCAATGGTTCCATGGCGCTTTACATGTGTAAGGGCAGAACAAGGACGAGAACATAAATAATGACGAGTAAATCATACAGGTACATTAGGGCAGAGATCCTGTCCACAAGGGCTCACAGTCTATAGACTAGTTATCAGAATGACTGAGTTGTCTTAATGCTTCTCATATAATCATATGGTCAAGTGGCTATGTTTAATCATCAGATCAACTGATAGTAGAAAATGTTCTTCACCACCATCACAGAAAACACTCCGTACTTGTATGTATAGTGTTCAAGGGAAAAATAAAGGGAACCTGTCAGCTAGTTTATGCCTCCCCAGCTATAACTGTCTGTACCTGCAGCTTCATAGTACTATTCTCATCATCCCTGTCTGAGCTCATAGTATAATGTTTAAGGTGGAAAAAAAAGCATTTATAGACTTTAATTTTCTGAGGCAGACTACACCTTGGAGGATATAGTCTATCTGGCAGGTTAATAGTTAATATTTCATCAGGATTTTATAAGATGCCTGTGTGATGTCACGATCATGTGACTATAATAAGCAGAGCTAAGTCTTCCTAGAGCATAATGTTTTTGCTTCCTTAGCTCCGCTCACTATGGTCACATGATAGTTACATCACACAGGTCCTTTAGACAAGAGACGTTGATAGTGAGTTAACTAGTAACCTATCAGATAGACTAAATCCTCCAAGGTCACTGCTTCAGAAAATGTAAGTATATACAACTCGTAAATGCTTTTTTTTAACCTTTAATATTACACTATGAGCTCAAACAGGGATGATTAGAATAGTACTATGATGCAGAAGGGACAGATAGTGAAAGCTGGGGGGGCATAAACGACCTGACAGGTTCCCTTTAAAGCCTCACTAGGATCTTTAACAAGCACCAAAGATATGGATCTTTTCCGTCAAATTATTTTCTTAGAAGGGTATTTTTCCACATGTAGCATCTTCAGATCATATTACTGGTCATTCCCGTAAAAAAAAAAAAAATGTTTCAATTTTCTCCTTGATTGTCCACATCGTTTTCAGCCACTGAACAACCCTTTTGTAATGACCCCAGTGCACTGAATAAAATAACAAGGCATACTCACCTCCCAGATTGGAACCACTCCTTTGCTTTGAGCACTGTGCCCCTCAGAAATCTCATGACTTTGTTTATGTCACGTAAGCGCTAATGGCCACTTTACACACACCAACTTATCTGTCAACTTCTGAACAACTTACTGGTTGCAGTGAAATCATGGACACATTGTCCATTGTGACACAGCCACAAAATGGAGCAATGTGTCCATGATTTCACTGCAACCAGTAAGTTGTTCAGAAGTTGGACAGAGAAGTTGGTGTGTGTAAAGTGGCCCTAATACCCATCAGTTCCAATGGAGTTGTGAGGCATGCAGCCTATCAAAGGCAATTATTAATCTTCAGCACTCACATGACATGAACAATGTCCCAAGATCATTATGTGACACAACCCACAGAACTGAGGAGTGGTGCTGGTCTGGGAGGTATGTTGTTTTATTTTCCACAATGCCGGCATTCAAAAGAGATTGTCCAGCAGTAGACAACCAAGTAAAACAATGATATCTGGGGACCTGTCTGTAGCAATATCACTTGTTCTGGCTTGGATTGGATGCCAAGAAAATGGCACTTATAGCAGTGATGAGAACACAAATGTTAATGTCTCTGAGTAGTGATGATCACCTGGCTTTTAAACGATGCATCAGCTGATCGTTTAAAAAAGCTGGCCATCTTTTTACTGTCCAGCTTTTAAACAATCATGCATCCATTTTAGCCTTTTCCTCAGGCCCCCAGGCCACTTTGTAGGGTCCAGCAGATTAGTACTCGCATTTCCCATTTACTTGCATTGTACTCGCTACTCGTAACGATAGGCGAGTATTAGAACTTACTCGTTACAATTCCAGCGAGTCTGAATATTTCACTACTCGCTCATCCCTATCTGTGACCATTCTGCTTATCAGGGTGATGAGCTAATAATGGGGAGGTAGTTCATAAGCCAATCGCACAGCGGTTAATCCCCAGTCTCTTTTTGCTATTGCCAGTTATTATTTTCTTGTGAGACTGTGCTGGTTGACTAAATTATGCTGTTCTCAGGACACTTTGTGTTCCTGACATTTCTTCGGAATAACCCTGGATGCCCTAAACTCTTGTAGACTCAGCTAGCTATGTATTTATATACCATTTGTCCTTATCGCCATCTCCTCTGCACCGACCAGATTTGTTTTTATCCATCATCCATTGCAAAAAAGGCCAGATCCATTGTATTAAAATTAAAGGGAAACTTTCATGTAAAAAAATGCTAATAATCTTCAGATATGGAGTCAATCTGCAGGTAATAGCGTTCTGACAACGTGCGGCCACCCCACTGAGAGTCCTGTAGCTCATAATTTGAGTAATGCACATTTAGATTACCAGTAAAATAACTTAAAGGAGTTGCCCATTACATTATTATGGTACACCACCTTTTTAATGGACCCGATGAGATGAAAAAAAAAAAGAAACCTCGTAGTCCAACGCCACTCCTCCGCGCTCAACGCTTCATAACCAGCCATTCTTCTGGCATCATCATCAGCTGACAGGGGTTTCATATGAACACTGTATTCTTCACATTCAGATGTGCAATTACTGAGAAATCAAATTTAGAAGTGACATGCAAATTAGCCTGCAAGTGTGTTTGGGGCGAGGTTATGCACTCTAAATGGCTCCGTGTGCACATAACTGATATTTATGTGGCTTCAAAGATTGATTTTTCAGTTTTTGCACATTAGATCACTATAAAACAGATACTATTTGTGCTGTTGTACTGGGACCTATACAACCATACTACTAGAGATGAGAAAACTTTTCAAAGTTCGGTTAGCTGAACTTCTTGGAGTTGAGCAAAGATGTTCGGGTTCATAATTCAAGTGCTTTACATTTGCAAAGTACTAGAGCGAGCATCGCTGTGGTCGGGTACAGTTGGTGCTTGGCCCCAATGTGAGCCATGTACAGTGTTTGATCAGCTCGAACTGGGCTTAAAAGCATAATTTTTGATTGTGGTGTGAGTTCAAAGTTAATTTAAAAAAAAAATTCCTTCCCACCCCCGGAAGGGTTTTACTTATGGCTTGGCTGTATGTGAGTGGAGAGCGGAACTGCAAGTCAGTGACTTCCATTGAGGTTCTGGTCAAGTTCAGGGTCACGAATATTGCACCAAAAGGTTTGGCTGCACCACCCGAACCCGAACTTTAAAGGTTTACTCATTTCTACATACCATACCTACATAGATTCAATAGTAAAATCATACTGACATTTTCCAATAATAAAAACATAAGAAAATGACTTGTTCTATATGTCACAAACCGCTTATCTGCTCTCTGTGAGTAGTAAAACAAAGGTTTAAAGTTAATACAGAAGAAAATAAGTGTGTTAGCAAACAATATGGGGGAGCGTTTCTTCATACAAAGACAAATACACAGTCACAGCTATTATCTACAGAACATTTCACATGATGGAAGCGTGAGAATTCATCGAGACAAGTTAGATTTGGTTGCCGACTCATTGGCTTCTGGTTTTCACGTCAAGTGACATTTCCTGAAAATGATAATTATAATTGCTCGGAAAGGTTTTGGGTGAAGGAAAGAACAAAGGAGAAGAAAAAAAATCCCAGGCACTGTTATTTTATTCACTGGTTTTCCAGCTCCTGACATATTTGATTTATATAACTAAGAGACTAAGTTCCAAGCAAAGGATCACCATATCCCGACCAGAGTGTTTTCAGAGTGTTCCCTTCTTATTAAAGTTCAACAGTTCAAAGCCGTCATTGTTAAGAAGCTTGAATCAGAAGACAGAGTAGTCTGCAAGGTTTTTTCATCCATATGCAAGGAGAAAGATCTTGGCATGACAAATCTTCTTTAACAGATGCTCGGAAAAAGTTTGCTTCCTAGTGACAATCTAGAGCCGTAGATAACCACTTTGTGAGCTAAGCGAGCAAATGAGCCCCACATCTCATGGATGCCATGTAAGAGCACACAATAGCTGTCTGCACTGTGTATGTCATATACCGTGGGATGAATGTTACTAAATATACTGTCATCTGATGTTAACCACAGGGAAACGCATCGGAGCACGCAAGGCAATGTGCTAAAGACATACAGAGTTTATATTAGTTTTTGTCATGCCTATAAAAACAGCAAATAAAATTGGTTTATTCCCACAGGATGCATATAAAGGGAGCTTGCCGCGTTATTAACTGTGAACTACTATGCACGTTAAAGGGGCAATATACATTTGTGACACAGCAATCAAATGGGTTGGAATAGTAATAAATACTTTCAGGTATTCATGAAGAGAAATAGATGCTGTGCTTAGAAGGTGTATGCTATAACTACAAACATACACTTTTGCTTTTTTATTATTATTACTATTATTAACAATTAGGTGACGAGGCTGACGTGTGCTGATTAGAAAAAACTTTTTTACAGTGAGGGTGATCAACGAGTGGAACGGGCTGCCACAAGAAGTGTGGAGCTTCCTTCAATGGAAGTCTTCAAACAGAGGCTGGACAGACATCTGTCAGGGATGATTTAGTGAATCCTGTATTGAGCAGGGGGTTGGACCAGATGACCCTGGAGGTCTCATTCATCTCTACCATTCTATAATTCTATTATCGATAACAGTTTACTGATCAGGGGTCATATCGTGCCATCGGTCAAAGCTTATAAACAGACCTTCAGGCTAAACAACCCCATTCATATTAGACTAAAGGTGGCCAAGCCCAACAGTTTTGGTGGAACCTGCTTACCATTTAATGTTTTTAGGGAACTCCTCTCTATCTCACCCGACAGATGAGGATAGGGTAATTTAGTTTAAATATCTGATACTTTTGTTCTCCCTGGAAATAGGCAGCTTGCTCACCTTTGCCGATTGAAAACACTTAAAGGCATGGCCAAGCCATAGAGAAAGATGATGAGTACCCTTATGTTCTGTTCACACAGATTTCATATTTGATAGAACACTTAGCGCTGCATGCCTTGGTGTCCTTGATGCAACCGATTTGGGTGTGTAATGTGGTTTTCATTATACAGAAACCACAACACAGATGTGAATAAAGCCTCAGTAAATGGAAAGTGTTAGTACAAACCCTTTCTCACTTATGTGCTGAGTTTTTCTATTGGCAACAATTTTTTTCTAGTGGGGAAGGTAGAAATGTTTCTAATGGAGCTTTAACAGCTCTAATATGATAGTGTCTAGCCTTTATCAGTGGTGGAAATTCATGACCAAATTAGCCACTTAATGGGGTTACTGTTATCCAGCATTCTGTATCAGAGGTGAATGGTGCTGACGATGTTATAATACCTGTTCATATTAGTATATGTATAATATTTTGTATATGTATAATATCAGTTCATATCAGTATATGTATAAGATCTGTTTATAAGTTCCGACCAATGACACGATATGACCCCTGATCAGTAAACTGTTATCAATAATAGAAATATAGAATGGTAGAGTTGGACGAGACCTCCAGGGTCATCTGGTCCAACCCCCTGCTCAATACAGAATTCATCATTCTTATTTCTATATCACTAACATATCGTACTTTACAATTCAGAGAGGACTTGTACAGACAATAACGACATTACAGAGTAACATATACTTCAATAGATACCAACATGAGTGAGGGCCTGCTCACAAATTTTCAATCAATGAGGAAATAGGGGAGGCACAAAAGGTAAATGGTAAAATGTGCCATCATATATGGTCCAGCCATCAATATAATATATAGGGTATTCAAATAACACTGCATGACCTGACCAACTGCCAGGATCTAGTACAGGTACAGAGGGTTATTAAGTACATGGAGGGTGTGCAACCAGATGATACAAGGGACCAGATTTGTAAGAAAATTTTGCAAGGTCAAAATGCTAACAGGTAGATAAATAAAGAGAAGCAATAGGCCAGGCTAAAAAAAATGCATTTTTAGGTCTGGATTAAAACTGTGGGTATCCAGAATTATATGAATTGTCTTGGGTAGTGCATTCCAGAGAATAGTTGCAGGTCATGAGAAGTCTTTGAGGCGGGAATGGGACATTCGGATTATTGATAATGTTAGTCATTAGCAGAATGGAGGGCACGAGTAAGGTGATAGAGATAAGGGAGGAGATGTAAGGTAGTACAGAACTGTGGAGAGCTTTGTGGATGAGGTTGATATACTTATATTGCACTCTGCAGCAGATGGGCAACCAGTGCAATGACTGGCATAGGGTAGAGGCATCGGTAGAGCAGTTAGAAAGGAATATTATCCTGGCTGCTGCATTCAGGATGACTTGGAGAGGAGCGTGTTTTAGTAAGAGGAAATTTGATTAATAAAGAGTTGCAATAGCCCAGATGAAAATGAATAAGAGCGACAGTAAGGGTAGCTTTACACGCGGAAACTTTTCTAGGAATTTCACTGGCAACTTACTGGTTGCAGTGAAATCATGGACACATTGTTCTATCTTGTTGCTGTGTACAAGTAGAACAATGTCTCCATGATTTCACTGCAACCATTAAGTTGCCAGTGAAATTCCTAGAAAAGTTGCCGCGTGTAAAGGTACCTTAAGGGCCCTTTCACATCAGCGTTTTTTAAATTTGCGGCAGATGCGGTGAAAAAACCGCATCTGCCGCAACTGCCGCATAACGGTTCCACTTGCGGCACGGTTGCGGTTTTTTCCATAGGAAGTATAGGGGGACTTGCGGCAGATGCGGCAAGTGCGGTATTGCACTTGCGGCAGGTGCGGCAGAGAAAAAAACCGCGGCTTACTGCGGTTTTTTTCTCTGCCGCACCTGCCGCAAGTCAATACCGCACTTGCCGCATCTGCCGCAAGTCCCCTATACTTCCTATGGAAAAAACCGCAACCGTGCCGCAAGTGGAACGTTATGCGGCAGTTGCGGCAGATGCGGTTTTTTCACCGCATCTGCCGCAAATTTAAAAAAACGCTGATGTGAAAGGGCCCTAAGGGCCCTTTCACATCAGCGTTTTTTTAAATTTGCGGCAGATGCGGTGAAAAAACCGCATCTGCCGCAACTGCCGCATAACGGTTCCACTTGCGGCACGGTTGCGGTTTTTTCCATAGGAAGTATAGGGGGACTTGCGGCAGATGCGGCAAGTGCGGTATTGCACTTGCGGCAGGTGCGGCAGAGAAAAAAACCGCGGCTTACTGCGGTTTTTTTCTCTGCCGCACCTGCCGCAAGTGCAATACCGCACTTGCCGCATCTGCCGCAAGTCCCCCTATACTTCCTATGGAAAAAACCGCAACCGTGCCGCAAGTGGAACCGTTATGCGGCAGTTGCGGCAGATGCGGTTTTTTCACCGCATCTGCCGCAAATTTAAAAAAACGCTGATGTGAAAGGGCCCTAAGACTGGCTTCACATTTGCGTTTGTGTCTGCATGCTGATGGCATGCAGACACAAACGCAGTCAAAAGCAGGGTCATTTTGATGTGTCCGCAGCGGAGAATGTCCGCCTGCGGACACATCACTGTGGAGCCCGGGCAGCCAATCGGAGGTGTCCGGGGGCGGGCCGGAGGCAGAGATCAGCGGCGGAGATCTCCTCCTCCCCGCCGCCGGTAAGCTCCGGGACGTGTCGATGTCGGCGCGGGAAGATTCAAACAGCTGTCAGATCAGCTGTTTAACCCCGCCGACACTGCTAGGAGCTTACCGGCGGCGGGGAGGAGGAGATCATGAGAGGCTCAGCTGATCTCCCGGTGGCCATCACCGGCGGCCACCGGGAAGATTTCAATGGGTCCGCAGTGTTCTCCTGCGCTGTCAAGCGCAGAACACTGCGGACCCATTGACGCCAATGTATTGTTTGTGCGATTGCGGGCGCTTGCAGATAAAACAAGCGCCCGTGAACGCACAAAAAATGCAACATGATGCGTTCGGAGTGCGCTCAGAGGGTGCACAAATTATGCGCATCTGAACGCAAACGCAACCGAACGCAGCCAAACGCAGGCACATGCGTTCCCATGTTAAACATAGGAAAGGATGTGCGCAAACGTTTGGCTGCGTCCGGTGCGCTGCGCTACGAACGCCAGTGTGAAGCCAGCCTAGAGATTTTACAGAGTCAACAGCAAGAACCCAAAGCATCTGTCAGAACAATCAACACGTATCTTGTACGTGCCCTGCAAGAACTGCCTTGTTCTGAAAGAATAGTGGATGACTCTTTACAGATAAGAAGTCTGGCTGAAAGACACTGCATGGTTCAGCTGTGCCACCCCTTGTATGTGAAATAGACGTTTTATGGTGATTGTTATTAACTTGGTGACTGGCATGAAGTTTCTGCAGTGGCTTAAATTGAAATTACATAGAAAAAAAATACCTCAACTTGAAGGTGTTATCCCAACAGCGTCAAGTGTTACTAAGTGGACGGGTGTCCATTGCTCTGGTGGCAGAACATGACCATACATTACATGGTTGCCTATTCATTTGATGGGCACCATGCAATGTCACATTTTCTCTAGAGCACAAGCTGTATTTGTATTGTCCTGAATTATCTCAGACGTATACTGTTGCAACAGTATTTTTTATCATGAAGCATATCATATATTTTAACTAGCTATTTTTGAAACATAATTAGTTATTTCACTTGGCCCATGAGCACAATCAAAAGAAGACATAGATAAAGTAGGGATCAAAATTCCTTCACAGGGTCAGTGGTCTTAATTAAATCAGCGATATACCGCATTTGTGAGTATAAACTTTCCCATGGTATCTTGCTAATCATCTCTTAATTACATTTCTGAATTAAATGAGAGAACAAAGCAGATTTGGTGCATCAGCGGATCTTCAGATAACATGGCTGCTGACACTGGATAGTAAATATCCAACATGTTATGTGAAGTGATTATGTAGAAGATGATTTGTATCTTATTGCAGACATCAAATACTGATTACCACAAAGAGGTTTAATAATAACAATTATTCTGACAGATAATCATAAGGGGAGCATTACACCAGCCCATGCTTACCCCCTTAGTAAGTTATGATGCTATGCTATACCTCTACTCCTGTTGGTTTGAGGTGCGTCAGTATGAGCTGGTGTGTTTGGCGCCTTGGGTGAGTGTTTGCAACGTAATCACATAAGAGACAGCAAGACCTACGAAGACGTGGCAGAGGTCTTGGTCTAGTAAGGCATCAAAGAATTTGCCATCAAGGAGAAGCCAGCAAGGGACTGGAGTTTGAGAAATACTATAGACTGCATGGCTGATGAGTGAGGCTATAGGAGTTCAAGAGAGACAAGTCAAGGAGATAGAAGCTGGCATAGTGATCATGTAGAGATAGGTAAAGAGCTGAAGAGGCTGGCAGACTGTTGTAGGTGACCCAGTTTCTATGTATTGTCAGAAGCATTGTATATGCTTCAACAGGTCTAGCAGTTTTTACAGAGGTAATTACAGGCTTAAGCTAAGTGCCCACTGGGCTTATTTTTTGTGCTGCATTTTTGTGCTGCATCTGTATGTGTACAAACGCAGCAAGAGCAGCACAAAATAATTTTGTTTGTGTTGTGTTTGTGCACATACAAATGCAGCACAAAAGTGTAGCACAATTAAAAGGACAAACACAAACAGACAAACACAAAGACAGACAGACACACAGACAATTTCTTACCCTCCCCAGCGATCTCGCGGTGATCCGCGGTGATTCTTCCTCCATTCAGCGTCGGGAGAGGTCTTTGTCTACTTGCCAGGACCTTGCACCACGTGCCTCAGGCTTTCACATGGTGTGCTGTCTCTGGCTCTGATGGAACGATTCCCACAGGTCCTTCTGCCGGTGTGCATGGAGGACGAATCACAGGGGATGGTGAGTATTGGGGAGTTTTTGTTTTGGAAATCCTAGTAATATAATACCCTATACGGACTGTGGACATACCTATCTGTTTGTGATGCTTTTCTTTGGGGAGGTTATAATTAAGTCTATGGGAAAAACGCAGCCCAAAAGTGGGCAAGTTAATTGCAGGCCATTTCTGCTACAGAAATGCAGCACCTAAAAATGCACATGTGGGCACAGCTTTTGGGAAATCACATTGACTTTCATGTTAAAGCTGTGGGTTCTACGTTTTTGGTGAAGAAACTTAACGTTAGAATGTGTGCAGTCATTGGAGAAAGAAGCGACCTACAAGTGACTGATGCAGATTTCAGCAGAATCATTCCACACTCAAGACATGGGAGGAGTTGGAATGTTTAATTGGCCACACAGCGACCATTATGTCCATCATCCTGACGTAAAGGATTACAGGAGAAGTAACATACCCACTTCAAAGACATCAAACTATACAGTATTTACAAACTCTAATACTTAAAAGGGTTGTTCAGTCTTAAGCTACAATTCTGCAGTCACTCCCTGTGACTGCAGACTTGTTACTCTTTACAGCAAGTGCACTGAAGATTTTCCGGTGGCAAGAGCGGGTCAGTCATGTGGGTGTAAGTGTGCGATATGTATACTCCTGGCCAGATTAAAACTAGATAGACATGACCTCACTCAATGCAAGTGTATTGAACGAGGCTGCAAACAGTCTACTTGGATTGTGGCGGAGGGTATACATATCGAATACTTGTGGTCATATGACTGCCCACTCCAGCACCAGTGCACGCTATGAAAAGAGCACAAGTCTGTAGACACACAGAATGCCTGCAGACTTGTAGCTTAAGACTGGACCATCCCTTTAACACAGCCCCACTAGCTGCCTGCTCAACTCAGTACATTTTCTGTTTGCTCCAAAAAATGTCTGTAACATTCAAGCAGACGTAATAGTCCTTTCATTACACTTTCACAACTGAATAACCAGTTTATACCGACTAGCAATTACTGTTCATGGAAAGAACCCCGTACACATAAATGACCTTAGGAAGGAGGAAATCTGCTGATGTAGTCAGGGAACACAACACCACAGCTTGGGTAAGGCTAATGTCATTAAATTAGAGGCAATAGAACCCGTCCAATCCAATGAATAATAAATTAGTTCATTAATATTAAGCAAGTGAACATGCCCTGTTCTTCCGGTAGCCTTATTTTATTAGCTTTCTTGCTTCTACTAAGATAAAATAAGAAATACAAATAAAAAGTACACAACATGCTCCTATCCAAACAGATCAATCCAGTCATACAAAGAATCAACAAAAGGGATGAAAGAAGCTTAAAGGATCCAGTGCGAAACATATTTTTATTCTGTCATTCTCCAAAATACGTAAAAAAAGTATAAAAAGAAAACCCTGTCAAAACTAAAAGGGAGCAATTCATAACAAAAGAGGAGGACTGCAAGATGCCCAGTCATGGAAGCCAATCTGAGTGAAAAATGGAACTATGGGTCAAAGATGGCAACCATAGCCTGCCAGTGTCTGTAGACTACTAGATTTTATTTAGAAGGATTCTGGACAATGCATGCCATAATACTGAAGGATGAACCCTAGGAACATTTTTTAATGGGAATCTGTCAGGTCAAAAATCCATATGTAACTGATATCATTTTCTAATTTCTTTCTCTAAGCTCTCTCTATTTATATATTTCTATTATTTATACTTCCTTCCTATCCAGTGTAAACTTCATAATAAAAGATTATTATTATTTATGATTAATGCCATCTGTCAGTGACAGTGAGTTTTCTTCTGCCCACTCCCCAAGGAATGAATATTCATGTATCACTACACCGTCCTGCCCTCTAATCTCTATGCAGACAGAGGAGAAAAGGAGGGGAGGAGGAGGTGTGTTCTTTCAGATGATGCAGCTCTGAGATCTTCATTGCATGTATCTGAGGCATGTGTGTAGTGTGTGCTGAGATATTTCTTTGTGTTTATATGAACATTTTATCATTTACTAACAGATACACACATTACATGTATGCAGGAAAACCAATGTTCATTTAAACAGAAATATTTTATAGATAGCATAGACTGTACTGTGTTACTACAAGAGCTGTAGCACAAAACCCCTCCCCCCTCTCAGTGTAACAGCACAGAGTACTGAGTGGAGTAACAGAACACCAGCTTTGGTTGGCATGGATATTTAAATAACATTTGTACAGTCGGACTATTTGGCAGTGAATGTACTGGACAGGACTAATGCACCAGCTGCCTGCAGGGTGTGAAGATGCTTATAGCAAGAGAACTGCAAATGGTACATTAATGACTTTTACATATTCTGAAAGGTCTACCTGAACACTATTCAAGGGTACTGTTAGCATCATAGTGAAAATTGACCTGACAGAGTCCCTTTAAGGGACTCTAGATCATGAAGGTACTAAAAATGATGGCACATGTAACACATACCAGGGGGGTCCATAAAATATGATGCACCTAAATCATGAAAGCAGGCACTGCAGAAAATGAGTCAAACAAGATGAATTGTATGCAGTCGAGATGCTTCAAGCGATATGATTACACCTGTACATGGAATATGCAACTGATCAATCATTTTCTTGCTAAAAATAAAACCGTTAGTATAAAAAACACTGCAAACAAATGACGCTATATCAAGAAAGCAAAGCAGCAGTCAGAAGAGGGTGAATAAAATTCTAACACAATAAAGAAAATCATTGAAAAAACACTCTGAAGCCCTGATTCATCCATTGTGTTTTTTTAAGTCACTTTCCTCTTTTGTCTGGTATTAGTTGCCATTTTTTGCAAAAAATCCATCAAAATGGTTCACATTATTCATAAATTTGGCACAAAGTCAAAAATAGGCTTCTTTCCAGTCTGAATGTTTTTTTGTAAAAAAAAATAAAAGGCACAAAATAGAAAACTAGACAAAAACAGGTGCAAAGGCAATGATGAATCAGGGCCTACTGTAAGGGTGTGTGGTGACACCTTTTAGATGCCACTGTATGTGTACCCACCAGTAAGACGCTTCTGGAAAACGCAAGAAGTGTTTTATTTCGGAACTGGGTACAAGGAGTGGAAATGAATTTGCTCTGCCGTGGGCCAGATGACAGGATTCGGAGAAAGTAACTTTCAATGCAGGTGATTTTATTCTATGCGTTTCAGTATTATCCTCACTTCTTTTTCAGGAAACTCACCATTGTTTTATTAGAATCTCCTGTCTGATCCCCCTTTGGAAGTCTTTTGCCCTGGCTTTACCAGCAAGGTTTTTCTTTATACACTATAATCAGATGGCGCACCAGAAATTTCCCAAGGTAGGGGTTCCAGAAACACACCGGCCTTGAAAGGGGGGGTGTCACCACCCAGCGGGTTCGAGGGCAAAGCCTCCTCCTGGCTTCCCTGATACAGAGTGAAGCTCTGCTCCCCACAGCTTGCTCTGCACTGACCTGCCTGGCGGCCCTGCAGCTGTACTGACTTTCTCCAGCACCCACACTAAAGAGAGGCTGTGCATGGGTGCCGATGCGGTAATAATATACGCGGGGCGTGCTGGCGGTGGGCCCCCCAAGCTTCCCCAAGGCCGTCCCAAGGCGGGGGGGTCCAGACACGTACGGTCCCACCTTGGGTGAGCCACTGTTTATAAATATAAAGACCCGTAAAACTGTATCAGTCTCTTATTTAGCCATTTAATGGCTGTCAAGGCCAAATGCAGTTAAAGTGACAAAAGATGGAACAAGTGCACAGCAAGTCATTTTGACATTGCTGTGAATTTCTTCATTTTGTTTTAACTTTATGGCAGTTTTTTAGGCTGTTTCCAGTAGAAACCACCTGATAAACAATGTTACTGTATGTTAACATAACACTGGCAACATCTTCAAGAGCACAAATTTGGAAAGGCAACCAGGGTACTATCAGAATCCAACTAGTAAAAGAAAAGCATTAACACATGATCGGAGTGACAGACTATGCAAATAAAACAAAAATGATTGTATGATCTAAGTGGGGCATTCGGTAGAAATTTAGCTTCTTGACTGCACACTGAAAAATATGGCATTTTGTCCAAATTAAATGGGAAACCCCACAGCACTGTTTAAAAATATAACACAGAAAATGTTGGCAAGGCTGCAAAGTTTCTACCATTTGTAGTGGGTCTTCAGCTGATCTGGTAGCCCTAATCCAATGTGGGCACCGGTAGGAGGGGAGCTGGAAAGCCAACATAGAGAATATTCTCCAATTTTGTGAATTTCATTTACGCCCAGATCCACTTTTAGAAATCCTGAAGATATGTGGCACATTTATGGGAGAAATAACTTAATGCCACTGTAAAAATGTGAAATGTTAATAGTGATATTGCAACGTTTGTTTTCACAACCTCCGAAAATGAAGCTACGTTTATGGTGCAGATGTCCTATTCCCTCTAAAGTTCAAACAGATGTTAGGGATAAAAAACAGGATGGCCTTATTCCTAAAGTCCTGAATGAATTGCTAAATACAGAGCAAAAGTCTCCCGGGCAAACGTAAAATGCAGCTGCACACCTTTCATTTACTCTCTCTAGCCTCTTCCAACAAAAATATCATAAAAAGAGAAGGAGTTGTGGATGGATGTGCGGACATGTGTCTGTGTGCAGCTTCACAGCTCGGCTGATACATGACAGTAGATGGACCTCGTCACAAAGCCCTGCTTCACAGATCAGAGGTCAGAGGTGATTGTTTGCTGACATCCTAGCTGATCCATAAAAAACACTAATATTTCTCTATTTCTATATGTCAAAGACGTGTTAAGATTGAATACTAATAATTATCCTTTATCTGATTCTATATCTATATTATCTACCATCTCTACAGCGTCATTTAACACTGTACTAAATACGACCGAGCGCAGCTGTGCAAATACATAGAAAAAGAACTGCGCAGCATAATGACTGTGCTGTGCCAAATCCTAAAACAACACACGTAGTGATGGCACAGCACATTTCTGCACTCTTCATCTGAAAGATTTACAGTTCACGCTTGATATTATTCATTTCTGGCCTGAAATTCCAGTTAATAATAACCTACATTTGTTCTAATTATAAATAGCATCTGATAATATTCTGCCCACACATCTGATAAGCAATCGCACGGTGTCAGTTGGTAAAATTCATATCTAAAACATTCACAAGTGAACCTTAAAGGGACACTGTCACCTGTTTTTTGCCATCTCATCTGACAGCAGCATCATGTAGAGATAGAGACCCTGATTCCAGCGATGTGTCACTTACTGAGCTGCTTGCTGTCACTTTGATAAAATTACAGTTTTCTCTGCTTCAGATTTAGCAGTAAATGACTATGCTGGACTATATGAGTAGTCCTAAAATGTTAATCTCCTACTGATTGAACAGTGATTTTATGGAAACTACACTGAGCAGCCCAGTAAGAGACACATCGCTGGAATCAGGGTCTCAGTCTCTACATTATGCTGCTGTCATATGAGATGGCAAAAACCTGGTGACAGTATCCCTTTAATGCGAGTCACTCACCAGGTGAATATGAGTGCCAAACACACAGATCAAAAGATTGAGCAACCACAACCTT
Organism: Allobates femoralis; assembly: GCA_033576535.1. Taxonomy (NCBI): domain Eukaryota; kingdom Metazoa; phylum Chordata; class Amphibia; order Anura; family Aromobatidae; genus Allobates; species Allobates femoralis. Next base: position 716,329,497 of record JARQOC010000003.1, read on the forward strand.
ATCAGGGGGACTACTAAGATCACCACTACATGATGGCTGATGCCCTCACACTTTAGTGAGTAGCCCTAGAACATCTACTCATTTGTCAGCCGCCTGGGCGCTTCCATGTAGGAACACACCGGCGTTTAAAAAATCATTCCATTTCTCATCCAGGTGAGTCGGACGAGTGTCATTCATTTTTTGATCCATGTAGCATGCAACTGCTGTGCAAATGTGTGATTTTTTTCTCAGATAACATCCGAGTGGTGTCCGTGTGAGATCTGTTTGCTGTCCGTGTGCAATGCGTTTGTTTTTCTCAGCAGCTATTACTGTACAATCATTTACAGGAACATTTTACAGTGCTCTGAGCTACAGAATGATAATGTATCAGTTTAAGAAAACGGATGCCACTAGGATGGTCCGTGTGCTGTCCGTGTGCTGTCCGTGAGTTTGTCGGACCCACTCACTTGCATTGGTGAGTCTCGCATACTGTTGCAGCATGTTGGAACTTTTTTCTCATCCAGATTCTGCATGAGAAAAAAGCGGACGACACACGTTAATGTGTTCTCAATCATTCTGTAACCTTGGTCCGAGTTCAATGCGAGATTTTATCGCAGGGCACTCGTCCATTTTTCACATCAGTGTGTCGGGTGCCCCAATTTTCAGCCTCTTTAACTTGCTGTGGAAAATTTTATGTACTGTATGTCTTAACCTGATACTATTGTCCCTTTTGCTTGCTGCTCAGGTCTAAAACCCAGGGCTGCGGAGTCAGTAAGCCCTCCGACTCCAACTCCATGACTCTGACCAGTGGTGTAACATTATTGCCGCGGGTCCGGGTGCAGGATTTAGTCCAGGGCCCCTTAGGTGGGGATAGCAGAAAGTTTTTACTCCTGCTCTGGCTAGAAGCACGGGCCCCCCCAGCCGCAACTGCTGCGACCGCGGTAGTTACGCCACTGACTCTGACACCTTCATACATGGCTCATGTTTGATACATTTGTTGTAGTTTCATAAAGAAGTGAATAAAGAAAGGCGGCACTCACCATGTAGGCTGGTGGAAGAGTGTTTTAATCCAGGTGGCTTAATCCATTAAAACATTGTTGGTGCGGTGGGGAGAGGGAGTGAGAGGCCGTCGGAACGACGGTACCGTTTCGTATCGTGTAGTGATACTTCTGCGGGTTCCAGTATCTTTATTCATTTCTTTATGAATCTTTGATTGCTTGTTCTAAGGCTGTGCAACATCAGGCACCGGGGGATAGCCGACAGGCTGGTAGCAGAGCTCCATGTGTGTAGTGCCCGGTCAGTGGACTTTTTTCTGCACGAGTTGAATTGACATTTATTGTAGTAAAATAGTAACATCAGGCTTTAATCATTATTATGATACGATAATCAATCTATACAAAGCAAGGCTAAAGATCCAGTGGAATCCATATAATTGATATAATCATAAAGCTCCATTAAATAGATAAAAATACTCAGATAATAGAAAATAATGGGTTTACCAACAATACTAATGTATGTACTGCCCAATATAGTAATACATAATCTCCATGAAACCTACGTCAACAATGCGAATAGAATTATAAATAGTATAATCAGTACATAAATCTTCATGTATACAAGAGAAAGTAAGGTCCTGTGCCGACAAGAGTGCATTTGCTGTGCATTTTAACGGCGTATTGTAAAAATACACAGCAAATGTGTTTGAGCAGTGTAATAATAGCTGCAGATCCGTAAAAATCTGCAGCATGTCAATTAATTTTCAAACAGTCTTGTTTACTGATGAGTGCCGAGCAACCTGGATGGTCCAGATGGATGGATTAGTGGATGGTTGGTGGATGGCCACCATGTCCCAACAAGGCTGCAACGTCAGCAAGGAGGTGGAGGAGTCATGTTTTGGGCCAGAATCATTAGGAAACAGCTGATAGGCCCCTTTAAGGTTCCTGAAGGTGTGAAAATGACCCTGTAATGTATATAGAGTTTTCTGACTGAGAACTTTCTTCCATGGTACAAAAATGTGCCTTCAGGAGCAAAATCATCTTCATGCATGACAATGCACCATCTCATGCTGCAAAGAATACCTCTGTGTCATTGGCTGCTATGGGCATAAAAGGAGATAAACTCATGGTGTGGCCACCATCTTCCCCTGACCTCAACCCTATACAGAATCTTTGGAATATAATCAAGCAAAAGATCTACGAGGGTGGGAGACAGTTTACATCAAAACAGCAGCTCTGGGAGGCTATTTAGATATCATGTAAAGAAATACAAGCAGAAACTCTCCAGAAACTCACAAGTTCAATGGATGCAAGAATAGTGAAGGTGATATCAAATAAGGGTTCCTATGTTAACATGTAACTTGGCCTGTTAGGATGTTTTGGAGTTAAATAACTTTTTACTTACAGTGAATGTGACCTCCTAATGCTGCAAATTCAACAAATGAGCATTTTCAGTTCTTTCAAACATATCAAGTGTTTAGAAACTCTACTGTGCCTAATAATTTGGAACAGTGCATTTAGAGGGTTTTTTTTAATTTCGAAGATTATACTGTTATCATTGGGAGTTTTTCTCAATAAAATTCAATGTATACTCTAACGAGTGATAACTTTTATTACACTGACTGTCACTTGCACCGACCATTTAGGAAAATCAGAGAAAAAGAACATTTGCATAATAATTTAGAACATGGTGTATGCCACTTAACTTGTGTATTCACAGGTACTTTCTGGTTTTGGCCGCATCACACATCACGTGGGTAAGGGGCAAGTGATCCATGTGGTGTGTGACGCAGCCGAAACCAGAAAGTGCCTGTCAATACACAAGTTAATTGGCAGAAATTAATTGACATTAATTGACATGGAAGGTAAGTGTCATACTAAAGGGCTGGCACTCAGGGACAGATGCAAAATTTTCTGCATCAAAAAAAACAGACAGTACGTAGCAAAGCATAACAATTTTACTACGTAATAGCTGCTAAAAGCGGATGCAGACAAAGGCGAGCAGACAGGAGAGGACACTTTCTATCCAATTTGCATAAATCTATTCTGACTACGTCTTAAACACGAAACTATTGAAGCAATGTCTTTACTCCTAATGGGGGATCGTGTTTTTTGTGGTACAAATTTGTTAGTTACCCATACATTCCCTGACAAAAGTTATATCGCTTATCCATGTTATGTAAATAAAAGATTATAACCTGACGTTAAATTCATCCATTGGTTTTATAAGTTATTGTTTTGAAAGCTGAAACCCTCCCAAATGTGGTTTAGGTTAAGAAAATAAACTGGCATCAATGCTGAAATATTGATCATTTAATGGAGGAAACGTCGCCATGTTCACCTGAGGGCCAATGAAGGCATAAGGAGAAACTAAAGAGGAGTGCTTCAGTTCGTTTTTTTTACACATATACGGTATGTTGGTGGTTGATTCCCACCTGGAACTGATATAAAGCACCACAGCTAAGCTATTTTGGAACGCTGCTTTAAAAATTTATATATATATATATATATATATATATATATACACACACATATACTATCTATATATACAGGGGCGGACTGGCCCAGGTGGCAGGGGGGCAAGTGCCCCCTGGGCTGGTGGTATAGCCCTCATCTAGGGCCGCCCCCCACACAAATAGGCCTTCCGGCGGCGCTTTGCGGCTGGCGTTGAGACGCGGCGGTTTGCAGCAGAGACGGCACAGTGAGTGGCCGGCGATAGCCTGACAGCACCCCCGAACACCCCCGGACTACCAAAAATCTCTGACAGCACCCCCCTTCCCCCCGGTCCTCACCTAAGGGCTGGCAAAGAAAATCTGCCACCCAGAGTTTGAAACCCCAGTCAGCCCCTGTATATATACATATATACTGCATATATACAGCATATATATATATATATATATATATATATCAAATGAAAAGGAAGGGCGACACTCACCGGATAAACGAGATTGTCTTTTTATTCCAAAATTTCGGAAACAAACATGGTGCAGGGAGGGGGCAAGAGGAGCCGCCGGACTACGGCACCGTTTCGCGACACGTGTTATGTGTTAATAAAGTTGGCAGGTTCAAAACTGGAACCTGCTGACAGAGGTGGGATGGGCCTGCACGTGTATTATAACATGGCGACCCACTTACTTCTGTGTGTTTGGACCCGTAGAAGTGACACGTGTCGCGAAACGGTGCCGTAGTCCGGCGGTTCCTCTTGCCCCCTCCCTGCACCATGTTTGTTTCCGAAATTTTGGAATAAAAAGACCATCTCGTTTATCCGGTGAGTGCCGCCCTTCCTTTTCATTTGCTATTGCTGGTACTTTGGCTGTGTACCCCCGGTGGGAAATCGCCATTCCTGGAAGGAAATCCAACCGTGACCTTGGCCCTGCTAAGTGCCCTGATTGACTTGTTCACTATATATATATGTATATATATATATATATATATATATATATATATATATATATATATATACACACAATTGTTAAGTAGAGGCACCGGGCACCTTCTGGAGCAACTTAGGTAATCGCTAACTACTGCAGTAAACAAGTAAACATAAACCCCTCGGTGACAGGTGTTACACGCCTTCCAGATACAAGACACAAGTCAATATAGAAGAAAAAGCTGGGTGGCACTCACCATAATTCAATGATCCTTTATTCATATGGAGACGATAGATTCAGCGGGGAGAGGGAGTGAGGATCAGCGGACGATGGCTGCTGTTTTGCGGGGCTGTACCGCTTCAATGTGTCCTGGACCCGTTGAAGCGGTACAGCCCCGAGAAACGGAAGATGTCATCCGCTGATCCTCACTCCCTCTCCCCGCTGAATCTATCGTCTCCATATGACATTTGAATAAAGGATCACTGAATTATGGTGAGTGCCACCCAGTTTTTTCTTCTATATTGAGATATATATATACTGTATAGACAACATAAGGAAGGGAGGACAAACAAGAAGAAGAGAGACAATAAAAGAACTCCAATTGTTCCCCAGACAGAGACTCCACTGCTTTCACTGGAAAGATATCCACAGCTTGCTTGTATCCATCATTAACTGTGGGTGAATTTATTGACAAGATGAAAATTTTAGAAACCACAGCAACTCAACCACAAAGTAATAGACCACGTAATGTTACAAAGTGGAATCTGCAGGCGCTGAGGTGCATTGTCCATCAAGGTCAGAGGTTTTCCACTACTAGTGTGATCCCCTTTCTTTTCCTAACTCTTCTTAACTAACACTTTCCCAGTATACATCTGCTACCTTGCCTCCTGTACTCGCGCTCCACCACCACAACTCCCCTCTCTTTCCGGTAAATTAGTTAAAAAACAAAACACAACATTCGGATTATAAGACTTACACCCGTTTTCCCCCAGTTTCGGGGGAAAAAAGTGCATCTTAGAATCCAAAAATTATGGTAAATGAGAATAAGATAAGAGACTGAGATAAGGGAGATGCAGCATAGAAATTGTAACTCTACCCTTCAAGGTTTGATTCATGTCCATATAATTTGCAAAATATTGGTATTAAAAAAGTATTTAACTGGGCTATATAATAGAGCTTAAGCCTACTACAAAGGGATAAACATGAAACGAAAAGATAGCATTAGTAATGGGTAATATATCACGCTAATACTTTAGCCCCAGCTTGGTGGCTAAAGAGTGACAGGGTCAATGGCAAGCATTGCCTCATAAGAAATGAATGTGCTGGAAAATGTGGCACATTGTAATTAATTCAAAATGTAAAAACAACATTTTAATGGATGGAGATCTTCAAAGGAGCATTTGGGTGTAATGCAAACAAATGAGGGCCTCGGAGAACTGCAGCGTAATTGCAAATGAAAGGCTCAGGCACACCATAAATAACTTTATAAGATAAAGCCACAAGGTAAAGAATATTTATTTTTCCTGGTAATGTCTCATATACCAGACAAAATAAATATTGTTGTAACATAAAATAAACCTATAATATCGTTTATGGAGTGACTGGGCATTTAATATGTCATTAAAATGTCCCTTCCATATTTAGATTAAAAGCTATATTTCCTGCATGTTCATCTCCTAATTAGCAGTAAAATACGTTCCAGGCCCCGCAGGCTCCATCCGTAGGGTAAGAAGTAATTGACTTTACACAAATCAGAGGTGTTACATTCTCAGGGTTTATTCTTAATAAATAGAAACTGTAATCTAGCTCAGGCTTTAGGCCTCACTCACATGTTTGCATTTTTCACAGAACATGTACCAATTATAATTTATGGTGTTCTTCACATGTCATGATTGTTCACGTGTCATCAGGAAACACTGATGATAAAATCTAACTCCAGTTAAGTTCCAACAATGAGTTTTGCCACAGTGTATTTTGGCTATACAAAAAACACAGCGTTTTAAGGCTCCGTGGACATGTTGGAGAGTTTTTTTACCTCAGTATTTGTAGCCAAGAGTTGTTTACCTCAGTATTTGGTGAGTTTTTTTACCTCAGTAGCCAAAAACTAAGAGGGGACCAGTCAGAAGAAAAGTATAATAGAGACACGTCTCCACTTCTGTAATTATTACCCATTCCTGGTATTGTCTTAAACTGAGGTAAAAACTCACCAAATACTGGCCTTTACAGTTTCGGCAAAGTGAAAGTTTTTTACACTGCATAAACTAACCTGAGGTGATATTTTTTAAAATCCGCAACATATCAATTTCTCTTGTGAGTACACTGACCTTTATGAGCACATTCTCCCCATAGAATTGCATTAAATACAGGAAAAAGCATGTAATCCATACGTGACTGGATGAATACAATTTTGCCAAGGCCAAATAAAAGGATGTATCAAAGCAGCTTTACTTAAAAAATGACATACCACAAATGGAACAAAAAGATGGAAGCGTGGTGTATGTTTGGGCGCTGAGGTAAGGAAGATCTCTGATGCTGGCTTCTTTTCCGGACTTTATTAAAATAATTGCAGTTATAATTATTCAAGCTTAAGGCTCTCAAAACCCACCCATCTTTTTGTATCATTTAACTCCCTATGGGGAGAGTGGTGGAGGGAGCTGCAGAGGAGGGAGAGTACCTGAGAAGACGTCAGCTGGGTCGGCCCCTTTACTAGACACGTGACGCCGCCCGGCACTAGTGTTTCCCCGGAGAAGACCTCGTAGGAAGCACGAGGACGGAACCGGAGGATTCCGTTGCTTGATTTAATAAGCTTATCTACGGGCTGTGGTTTATAACCAGACCAGGTGAGTTTAAACGCAAAAGAACCGCCCGCTAACAGCCCCATGTGTACAGGCGCACTATAAGTTGTTGTTGTTTTTTCCTTTACGTACCACAAATGGAGACACATTTTATTGTAAGAAAGTGATCCTATATTTTAGTCTTTCCTTTGAAAGGAATGACCTTATGATTTTCCTTCATCCACCGGCTTTACCTTGCAGACAAGGACAACCAAAAAGACAAAGTGAGCACCTTTATCTGCGTTGACCTGTAGAGAGGTAGGTCAGATGCACATAGTATGTTGCACTATGGCTGTGGAGTTGGAGTCAAGGAGTCAAGAGTCAGTGTTCATTTTGATAGAGTTAGAATTGTGGAGTCTGAGTCGGTGTCCATTTTGGTGGAATCGGAGTTGGAGTCGGATTCAGGGATATTGAGGAGTTGGAGTTGGAAGTTTGGCTTATCAACTCCAAAGCCCTGTGTCGCACACTGTGCACACCTCACTGCTGGGGATCTGCTTACTGTGTGGGCACTGGCCTTAATAACAGTCTAATCACTGTAGCATACCAAGAAATTCACCCCTGCGTTCTCTCAGTAGAACATAGTGAAGTCACTGCTGCTCAGTTGCCACCTGCCCAAAAATGTAATTAAGCTCTTAGGGGCCCTTTACACGCCGCTACTGGAGGATGGATACAACCCGCTACAGGCTACAAATGTAGCTTGTACCGTCAATATAGCCCGTAGTAGCGGCGTGTGAAGACGGGACGAGACAGCCGGCAACAGATACATCTGTTTCCGAGCACTGCTCGAAAACAGATGGCTACAAAGCCGATTGTAGCGAGCTGTATCGGCGTGTAAAGAAGGAACAGAAGGGTTGTTTCTACACCATGCTATGTAGCTGGGGCGTGACACAGGCTCCGGGTTTCCGCGCCCCTTTCAGCGATCATTGGAGGAAGCTCCGGCGTTGCGATTGGTTGTCGCCGCACAGGGCGGCATATTTAAGGAGCTGACGAGTCACACTACACAATTGCTCGAGCGTCAAGTATTAATCAGCCTCCTGCGATGCCTGCCCAATCATGGTATTATTGCTTTGTCCTATCAGCGTACGGACGTCTCGTAATCCACAATTGTAGCACGCCTATGTGCTGTCCCTGCTGCACCAGGTACGCCCATAGTAGCTGGTTGTAGCGGTGTGTAAATGAGCTAAGATGAGCTACAGATGGCTACTTGAGACACCCGGCGATGTATCTAGCTATAGATGTTGCGTAGCATAGCGCACCTTGTGGCGGCGTGTAAAGGAGGTGTGTTTCCCGTTTGTAACCGTTTGGGCGTGCTCGTGCACGTGAAGTAGCGGGTTGTATCCATCCTCCAGTAGCGGCGTGTAAAGGTACCCTTAGGGCTGAATCGAAGTAAGCATTTATTTTAAAGCTTCAATTTTAAACACATTGAATGGCCCAAGTATCTTTTCACCACGCCCAAAGAGATATTTAGGCCTCATGAACAAGTGAAATGAATATAAGACCTATGTCACATGGGCATGAAGTCCAAGTGTCTTTTAGGCCTCTTTCACACAACCGTATCTCAGGCACATGTGCTGTCCATGCAGACACATGCCGGAGGTACGGACATGTGTTCACAAATGTTAGTAAACGCTCTTTTTCACATGTCCGTGACTTAGATTGGACCGTCTACGTATGGAGCAGATGTGTGTCCATGTGTTCCCCACAAAGACATGTCCGTTTTTTAGCAATAGCAAGTACCCACGGATCCATTAAAGTCAATGGGTCCGTGTCAAAAAAGTCCCACACACGGATGTCATCCATGTGACATACATGTGCACGGACATGAGTTAAAAGAGTTGAATGTAAAAATTAATAATTACATGCTCACCAGTTTCCAACGTTGCCTGTCCCTCTCACTTCTGATGCTGCTCATTAGTCTCATGAATACTCACTGCACTGAGAGCTGCAGCTGCCCCGGAAGTGAGAGGAACAGGCAGCACTGGAGACAGGTGAGTACACAATGACAGGCTGTCCGTGTGCTAACTGGATGTCACACAGATAGCACACAGACAGCACACATATGTAACACGATCCGTGACACACAGACACACGGCCCCCCAATAATAGCCTCTCTCACACTTGCGTGTTTTGCATGGATGTGTAAAAGAGGCCTCAATAGGAGGTGAGTAATGCATATGAATTACATAATCATAAAAAGTAAACCCACCCTTAAAGGGGTTCTACACTACTAGACAACTCCTTTAAAATGCCCTCAGATTGCTGTGTTAAATAAAAAAGTAAACTTACCCTCTGCACTCATTACGATTGCCTACATTAAAGCCTTTAGTGTCCGCACAACCCCTGGCAAAAGTGGATGCTGAACGCCTTAGGCTGGGGTTCCACATAAGCCCTCAGTCCGTTTTTGGCTTCAGTTTCAAAAACTGACAGAAAACGGATTGGATGTAACAAACACCCTGTCCGTTTTTCTCTGGAGCTCCAAACATTGCCCTGTCCGTTTTTGAGTCAAAAACGTTGCATGCAACGTTTTTGGCATCAGTTAAAAAACGCATGCGTTTTCATGCGTTTTTTTAACATGGGGCCCTATGGGAAACGCATGCGTTCGCGCATGCAAACGCGCACTTGCGTTTGCGCATGCGTTCGCGCATGCGTTTTTTTAATAAAAATTCCAAAAACGTTCAGGAGTGCAGGAGGCTCAAAAAGAACCCAGAAAAAAACGGATTGGTGATGAAAATCACTTCCAAAAACGGATTTCTATGTGTGACCACAGCCTTACCTGTCATGTGACAATGCTGATGTTGCAGAATCAGTAAGGCTGTGGTCACACATAGAAATCCGTTTTTGGAAGTGATTTTCATCACCAATCCGTTTTTTTCTGGGTGCTTTTTGAGCCTCCTGCACTCCTGAACGTTTTTGGACTTTTCATAAAAAAAACGCATGCGCGAACGCATGCGCAAACGCAAGTGCGCATTTGCATGCGTTCGCGCATGCGTTTCCCATAGGGCCCCATGTTAAAAAAACGCATGAAAACGCATGCGTTTTTTAAATGATGCCAAAAACGTTGCATGCAACGTTTTTGACTCAAAAACGGACAGGGCAATGTTTGGAGCTCCATAGAAAAACGGACAGGGTGTTTATTACATCCAATCCGTTTTTCTGTCAGTTTTTGGACTTAGAAAAAAAAATGAGAAAACTGAAGCCAAAAACGGACTGAGGGCTTATGTGGAACCCCAGCCTAAGTGACATAGGTTTCAGTGCAGTCGAAAGGCGCGGGTGCAGAAGTTAAGTATACCTTCTGTTATAATTTAAAGCTAAGATCCCATCAAATGTTGTGCTGCGTGTTTGCTTGCATCCCCTTCATTTTACTATGCCATCATAGTGTGGGAAGTTTTAAGACATCTCACATGCATTCTTAAATAAATATACACAGCATGAATTAATAAGAGCTGCAGGTTTAAGATCTGCAAATTATCAATTTATGTTGCGGCTATAGGTGCGAGTTTCACCCTTTGCCCTGTGAAATTTGCAGCTTCCCATATCAACAGCAAATACTGTATTGATGCAGAAAACTGCTGCCGGAGATCTACTGCAAATCAGTGTAAAGATGTTTTCTGAAGCTTAAGCTAATATTATGTTGAATCAAGTCTAGCTGATGGGTTCGGCCCTCTAAAAAAGTCTCAATTCCTCATGCGACCCTATTTAAAAATTAATTGCCTAATCCCTGTGTTATACTAATTTCCAAAGTACGTAAAAGTAGCGATAAAGGCTTAACACTCGCATAATCACCTAAAATGTACACAAGAAGGTCCATTTTGGGTGACTTATCTAATGTGTATGAGGAGTTGAATACACAATTGCAGTGAGCTCGGTCCCCAGATAGGGACTAAAGTACGTTAGCCTTGTGCCAGTACATTATGTGCGAAAATCACATAGCACATGCTCCATACTCTTATGTGGCAGGGCGAGATTGAAGGACTATGTACGGATATAGAAGGACGTGCATCATAATGATTTATTAGCATATGGAGGAATAGGAGGCATGCGCACAGACTAGAAATATCTCCCCAAAAGTGGAATTCATTAGGCACTCACTGGGTATGAACACTATGACCTAAGACGAGTGCGGTTCTCCACAGTCCCAGAGAATTAAATTGGAATGGAATGTCTGGTTGCCTTTGCACTTTCACAAAATTTTAATCAAATTAAGACCTCATGATTTCGCTTTTTAGCAAATCTGCATCAAAATCAGCATGTCTATTTTGAAACTAGCAAAGCAGAAAGTGTAAAAAGAAACAGAACAAAGGCTAGGGTCAGGCTAGGGTCACACATCCCAGCCGTTTTTGCTTCAGGTCCGTTTTTGTAGCAAAATTTTGCATTTTTTTTCGAAGTCCTAAAAACGGATCCGTTAAAGGATGGCGCACTTAGGGACACCTGCGATTTTCAAAAACGGTAATTCGGTTTTCCTGGGTTCCAAAAAATGCTGCTAGCAGCATTTTTGGGGTACTGTTAAAAAACGGTTGTGTTTTTTTAACATGGGGCCCTATGGGAGACGCATGCGTTAATGCATTGTACTTATAGGCACCATGCGTTAACGCATGTGTTTTTTGGGAAAAAATGACTAAGTCCCAAAAATTCCAAAAAACGTCCAAGACCTCAGGGGACACTATTGTCATCCTTAGATAAATGGAATCTGTTTTTTAAGCCCTTAGAATGGATTAGAATTTGGATGTGTGACCCTGGCCACAGGCAAACGCACTTTTGCAATTCAGTACAATAGAATTATACAAAGTCTAAAAATGTACTTACTTGTCTGCAGTTTGTTTGTCACCACCACAGGCACCTAGGAAAAAAATAAAATAAAATATATATGAATGAAAAGATTATCTCAACTCAATTTGATTCAGAAAACTTGCAATGGATACTTTGTTCTTCTTCAATTATGCATTTGACCACAATGATCCACGTGTCTGAGGACACCTCTGCCTGTCTTGTGCACTGTGTACTATCGTAGTCTCACATTTGACCATTAAGCCTTGGGATTTGTCACGTACACAAAATACAGTCTGAGTCTCATCAGTGTTTGGTCTGTGTGTCAGTTTTTACCATTAGTGTTTCATCAGTGATTTTCAGGTATCAAAATATATATATGCTGTGTCATAGCCCCACCCACTTCACATAGTCACATCAAGTCCACAGCTGTGCTATAGCCAAGCCCACTCCACATAGCCCCACCCCTTCTTAGCTCAACCACCTTTATGACCTCGCCCCTTCACAATGTATGTATGTCCACTAAAGGAATTTGCATCGTCACACTTTCAATCACAATAAGGTTTGCAAACACATGCCATTTGACTCAGGGTCTGTGAGGAGGTGCAGATCTGGGTGGCAGGTTTGAGGGGTGGGGATGCAGAGGGGGCATTTTTTGGGGGAGGGATGGTGCGAGTTTAGGGGGGCAGGATAGTGTTGCTTTGGAGGGGGCGGGGTATTTTTCTGGACAGGGGTGTGGGTTTGTCTTTTTTGCGTGGGGGAATGCGGGTTTGGGGGCAAGCTGTTTTGGGGAGGCGGGTTTGGAGGGTGAGGGGGCGGCATTTTTTAGCGGGTGCGGGTGGGCAGGTTTAGGGGTGAGGGGTAGGTTTGAGTGGAGTGTTGGGGGGTTGGTATGGGGGAGTAGGTTTGATGCATATAGTGGACATACATACACACACAGACATACACTCAGCTTATACCTAAAAACAGTTATTTACTATGCCCGGGCAAGGCCGGGCTCTACAGCTAGTATAACGTAATAGGTATAATGGTTTCTAAAACACATTGAGTGCACCTACCATTTAGGTTCACACGGTGTCCTTTTCTGTCTTTTAAAAATGAACATTTTTAAAATAGAAGATGCTTCAGGAAAATCTCCTTTTTGCATCTTTTGGTCTTTACTGAAATGTTTCCATTGCCAGGTTTTTTTGCTATTTGTGGAGGAAATGTTAAAAATGCACACAAAAACGTGTTCTGCGTATTATTTTAGCCTTCCCATTGACTGGCATTGTAAGTCCTGGGCGTCTTCATAGTGAAAAGTGCCTGAAGAATGGTGAGGTAACTTCTTTTAAACAAATGGTAACTTTTGCAAGCCTGAAATGTTTAAAAGAAGCTCAAAAGTCTGAACGTATAACATCATATGAACAGCAAGTGGTTGTTACATTGAAATTAATATGCTCATACTTTTGAACGATTTTTTTTTGTGTTCTTTGGGCAGCATTTCAAACAACAACACAAAAAAAAGGTTGGTGGC